>CM053770.1:564721357-564783629 GCA_028658325.1 Potorous gilbertii
GACTTACCAAAGTTGAACTGTTTACATTTATACATGGAAAGACAATATTTGTAACTCTTGAAACTTTTCAGTATCTGAGTAGTTGGTGGGATTACACACACACACGCACACACACATACACACATGCATGCACACACAGAGACAGAGAGCACAGAGTGAATTGAATAGGATGGGATCGTATCTTAAAAAAATTAAGGTAAATGTATAAGAGAAATGTATTGGGGAGGAGAGAGGGTGAAATGGAATGGGGCAAATTATCTCTCATTGAAGAGGCAAGCAGGAGACTTTTTAGCGGAGGGTAAAAGAGGAGAGCTGAGAAAAAAACATGAAGTTTACTCTTACCACATTCGACTAAAAGAAGGAATAAAATTCACATTCATTTTGATATGAAAACCCACCTTACAATACAGGAAAGTGGGGGAGAAGGAGATAAGCAGGGTAGGGGGGATGATGGAAGGCAGGGCAATGGGAGGAGGGAGCAATTTGAAGTCAACACTCGGAGAGGGACAGGATCAAAAGAGAGAATAGAAACAATGCGGGGCAGGATAGGATGGAGGGAAATATAGTCTTAAACAACATGACTATTATCGAAGTCATTCGCAAAATTGCACAGATATGGCCTGTATTGAATTGCCTGCCTTCCCAAAGGGAATGGGTGGGGAGGGATGGATAGGGAGAAGTTGGAACTCAAAGTTTTAGGAACAACTGTTGAGTAATGTTCTTGCTACTAGGAAATAAGAAATACAGATAATGGGGAATGGAAAGTTATCTGGCCGTACAGGACAAAAGAGAGGATGGGGACAAGGGAATGGAGGGATGATAGAAGAGAGGGCAGATTGGTGATAGGGGAAATTAGAATGCTTGGTGTATTGGGGTGGTGGGAGGGGACAAATGGGGAGAAAATTTGGAACCCCAAATTTTGTGAAAATGAATGTAAAAAGCAAAATAAATAAATTTATATTAAGAAAAAAAATAAATTTAAAGTTGAAACCAAAAGTGAAAAAAAGAAATAAATAAATGGAAATTAAGTTATAAAATTCAGTGACATTATGAGTTACCTAAAATTTTTATGGGCTAGCCTGGGAACCTAGTCGCTCTTTATGTAAAATGTGTTCTGAGTTCCAATTAAAAATAACTTTTTGGAACACAACCAGTTTATAAGGTGGGAATTCATGTATATTGGGACTATACTGCTCCACACAGACCCATAAGCTCATGGACTAGTTGTATTTCTTTGGAATTCTCACATTATCTAACCCAGTGGTGACCACATAGAAGTTCATTTCTGGAATATTATGTTCAGTGCTAGGTATTACATTTTAGGAGGCACAACAAAAATCACAAATATAGTAGGTGTCTAGGGGCCCCATAGATGTATTGCACAGCCTGGAGTCAGAGAATACTTATTTCAGATCTGACCTCAGGTACTTAGTAGTTATGTGAGCCTGGACAATCACTTAACTTCTCTCTGATTCAGTTTCCTCAACTGTAAAATGGGGACAACAATAGCTCCTACCTCCCTGGGATTGTTGTGAGAACCAAACAAGATAATATCTATGAACATGCTTAGCACAGTGCCTAGCACACAACATTTCCTTAATAAATGATTGTTGCCTTTCCTTCCCCTAAATTCCCGTTGGTTGGTTAACTGGTTAGAATCCACATGTAGAAGAGTGGTAATGAAGGACTCCAGTCTTTTTTATTTTTTGCACTTGTCTACCCAAATATATTTTCTCTTCTTCCTTTTTTAGAATTATTCAACTCCAGAAGATGCCTTATGTCACAGAGAACCTCACCAAGAGAACCCCACGAAACTACAATCTTCAGAAAATTCTGCATAAGAATACATCCTGTGCTTCAGCATAGAGCTCCATGCACAGTAGTCAATCAACTAGTCAACCAGCATTTAGTAAGCACCTAAGTGCCAAGCACTGAGAATACAGAGGCGAAACAAGACAGAACAAAACAGCATCATTTCTTAAGTGAAAGCTTATTAAATGTATTGAATTGAATTTGTGTGAAACAGTTTTATTGAAATGGAATTTTTTTTTAGTTTCTTAAAAAAAAAAAGCCCAAAGTAAATCCTATTTTTAAATCAGGTTTTTTTACTCAAATCTGATTGCTAAATTAAATTAAATCTGCTCAGATTTTAAAAAAATTGTTATTAACCAACCAGTGATAAGAAAACTACAGGTCCTATAATTTGTCATTCAGAAAAACTAACACCATTGAACACAAGAAGATGCTTCGTTTTGTTGTGTTTTTTTTTTACAAAAAAATTTACTTTATTATTTTCTGCACTATTAATGGTACAGATGTAAACTTTAAGGAATCACCTGGTAATTGCATAACTTTGGGGCAACATAGTTATTAAGCACCTTCAATGTTCTGCACATTTTTTAGAACTGACAGTTTTTAAATATTTTTTGAAAAATGTATCTGATAAAATATGAATAAAATGAAGTTATAAGAGTTATACAAAATCATGAAGAACACTTTATATAGAGCTGGATATGTTTTGATAAATATAAATGAAGAGGAATCTCATCTGTAGGATAGACCTCAAATCAACCCCAACACTACTGGAGGGACCAAAAGATTCTTGATCTTGTGCCTTTTGGAAATGTAGTTATCACAAAATAAAGCTATACTTATGTGTAAGGAAAGGTTCTCTCCTTACCTGGGTCCCAAGGTTCTTCTTCTATAGACATATAGAAAGAGAGAGAGGAAAGGGGTTAGAAACTGGAGGGTGCAAAGAGGGGAGATGGTATGGGAAGGTCATTTTTGGAAAGGAAAAATCATTGAATTATAGAATTGTAGGGTTGGAGTGGACCTCGAAGTTCATTTAGTACAAGCTCTGTTGGAGGCATGAATCTCATTTATATCATCCTCAAAAAAATAGTCATCTTATCTTTGCTTGAAGACCTCCAATGACAGAAAATCCCACTTGCTATCTTCCATTATAGCTTAATTGCTTTGAGTCTTAAAGGTCTTAGTCTCCAAGAACCTCCTATGGAAAAATAAATGTGAATGACCCAGAGAAGGGTCACACTAAAAACCCTTACTGGTTAATATAATTATTAAAAGAAATTTTGAAAATAGGTCTTAGCATTGTTAGGGACCTCAGGGGTCACCTGGTCAATAACCCACATCTAAACAAGAATCTCTCTTAGGCCGCCAAGCAACATCCCCTTGGTCTAGACGCTTAGCATCATGCTTGGGGTATCATAATCATCTCCTAATTCTTCTCCCTGCTTACACTTGTTCCCCTCCCTCTCTAAGTCCACCCTACACACCACTGCGAGATTAATCTTCTTCAAATACCAATAACTTATTTCACTCTCCTGTTAAGAGGAAGAACTCCTCTCCCAGCCCCCAACAATTTTACTTTCAAGATCGTTGACATTCAAGGCTCAAGCTCCCTTTTTAATGTTACTTCCCATTACTTTCTTATACAAACTCTGTTTTACCCACTCTGATTTGCTGAATGTCTTTCAAATACACTGTACTTGTCCCCAACTTTATGAATTTCCAACCCTATGCCATTTCCCCCTCTTCAAGTTCTGACCATCCTTCACAACCTACAGAAAGTTCCACTTCCTCTGTGAAGATTTTCCTGAACAATCTAGTCCATTGTCCTCTTTGGATACCTACAGAACTTACTATACTATTCATTTGGCACTTATCTGATTATCTTCCATAGCATTGCCAGGGAAAGTGTAAGAGAGAGAGAAAGACAGACAGAGAGATGAGAGAAAGACAGAGACAGAGTAAATATTCTTTGGCACATGGATCCCTTTACCTCAGAACTTGGTGAGTTTTCTTTGTTGATAATATTAACATTATTTTGGCCTCTCCAGTTTTTTTGTCTAAAACTATTTAATCAATCACTACATTATCTTCTACAGCTTCAAAATCCCTGGTCTTTGTACCATTAAAACCAACTTAAGAAATGTAGCTTTGGACCCATATTTCTACTGTGGCATTAGCTACTGGCCTCTAAAGAGTAAATGACATAAGAATCCCAAGCTAGCCACTCAAACAGCTAAAAGAGCATCTTTTTAACCAATCACAAAATAAATGGGGACAACCAATCAATAAACATTTATTAAATGCTTACTATGTGCTGGGTACAGTGTTAAGTAGTGGGGATAAAAATACAGAGGCAAGGGTCCTTGTAATAAGTCTTCATCAATAAACAATTAAGATTTAGGTTCTTTAAACCAGGAATTCAATTTTGTTTATGTTTACAAAGTACCTACTGTCTGCACAGCACAATGATAATAGAGATTTGCATATAGTAGGAGCCAAATAAATACTGAATTGAAGTGTTATGTTGCACATTTCCTGGGATGTTCAAACCACTGAGATGTGCCTAGCACCATATGCTAAAAAAGAGACCACTTGCATCTCCCCCCATTACTTCTCACAGTCATCTGCCTCCCTCTGAAGCATCATCAAGTCTGCAGTTTTTCTCCTAAAATGAGAAGACAGGACTCATTCCTCAAGAATGAGAAGATGAAAGGCCAATAAGGACCATTCACATAGTGAGTAAGGATACTGGATAAGGCACTTGAAATCATAGAAATCAAATTAGGAGGAAAAGCAGATATGAGGAGAATTTTAACTGTGAGGAAGGTTAGTCTGCTAAATGGACCAGGTATGGGAGAAGAACATGATTCCCCATAGCATTTATTTCCTGGCCTTGGTGTTGGAGAAATCTGCAACCCAGGAGTAGAGAGCACTTATATAAAATATTGAGACAAGGAATGAGTTGTTGCTTATGTAGTCTCTCTGGGGCTCAGTTTCCCTATCTGTAAAATAAGAAAGTTGGACCCTCCCAGCTCTTACATCCTATTGTCTTGGCATACTAGATTATTGGTGGTAGGGGTAAATGCGGATGGATGCATTACAGAAGGTAGTTGTTGGCGTGACTGAGAGATGCCAAAGAATCCTATGCCTCAATAACTCTTGTGCTGTCCTAAAATATATTTTAGATTCATTACTTTGGGTTAAAGTCTGGTCTACCTCATGTCATCATTAAAATGCTAATATCTTACTGGGAACAAGTGACAAAAATTCCTCAGCAGACAGTAGAACTCCTAGGGAATTCTGAGAAGGATCATAGACAAGGTTTTCTTTGTCCAAGAGTAGATAGGAAACCAAAAGGGCCTATTTAAGACACTATAGTAGGAAGTCTTTGACAGCATGAGAGAACTGAATTTGTAGAAAGATGTAGACTAGAAGGTGAGGGCAATGAAACAGGGAAAGAGAGCACCTGGCAGGGAGATGGGAGGCCACCACAGAGGAACTTGGTCTACCTCACAATTCTTCCTAAATTGGCTCAGGCTGGCTGTGTATCAAGGACTGAGAGAGACTCAAGAAGCCAGACAATACAGCTTCACACATTTCTCCAGGAGCCTTCACCAAGAGGGTCCTTAAGGTTCTAGTATATGGATTGAGGCTTTCCTATTACAGAGAGCACAGGATGTATTTTTTTTTAGTGGCAAATGGAACACTGGAGGTCCCCAGGTTGTGTTGGTCACTGGGTCAATTATAACTTGGCTCTGAAAGATTGGTTTCAGTCTGGCCCAGGTCAAGGTAGGGTGTTGTGATTGAAAATATGGGAAATGTAAGTGGCATTCCTTTCTTTTCTTTGTTTCCAGTGCATTACTTCCTCTCTATGCAGTCAACCCCCAGAGTGTTGTCCGGACATCGACAGGACCTGCTTCCTGGGGTAGCCAAGCAGAGATGGGTGCAGCCTCCGTTATTCACTGTGCAGTAGTTGTGACCTGTTGTAAAGCAAAAGTATGTTCATTTTAGTATCAAGGGAAGTCATCTGAGCTGACACAGACAAGAATCTTCACAGGATTGTGACTTTTTTTTTCACCTCTATGAATATTAAGAGACAGTTAGCATTGTAGATAGAAGGTTGGCATTAAAAACAGAAAAAACTGGGTTCAAATCTTGCTCCTTGAGGCAGCCATAAGTGGTATAGTGGAGAGAGGACCAGTATGGAATTAGGGATACCTCAGTTCAAATCATGCCTCAGACATAAGCTATATGTGACCCTGAGAAAGTCATTTAACTTCTGTTCTGTCATTTGTAAAATGGATTTTGTGGGCTCTGAGTCCTCTTCTGGCTCTAAATCTATACAAATCTGGTTAAGTCACTAAAGTGCTCACTGATTCAGGCAACTCTCAAAGAAGATACAGGTGAGATACTGACACATATCAGTGAAGAGTTTGCAGACCAGGGAGTTCACTACATTACTTAAGGCACAAGTCTTGATTTAAAAAAAAGAATATTAAGATGTGAAACTGTCCAGGATGCTCCGAACTGCAAGAGTTTTATCATTGAAAGTCTCCTCCCTGGGTTTTTTTCTTGCATACAAACCAAACTTCATGGAAGAAAACCAAATATAATGGTCTTCTAGTTTGTAAGCTTCGCAGATGAACAAGAACTCCTCTCCCCAAACGACCAAAACGTGACTGGAAAGCCTCTCCTTGTTCGGTCATTTTTCAGTTGTACCTGGCTCTTTGTGACCCCAATTAGGGTTTTCTCAGATGCTAGAGTGGTTTGCCATTTGCTTCTCCAGCCCATTTTACAGATTAAAAACTAAGACAAACAGGGTTAAGTGACTTGCCCAGGAGCACACAGCTAGTAAGTGAGGCTAGATTTGAACTCATGAAGATGAGCTCTCATGACTCTAGGCCCAGTACTTTATCCATCATCTAGGTGCCTCCCCAAAATTTGTCTCTTAAGGAATTAAAAAAAGAATCTAGAACATTGGGCATCTCAAAATGCTAGGCATAGGAATACTGTTCCCTTCCCCCTTCAACTTTCTAGTTCTCATCTCAGTGTGAACTGAACAGTCATTATGTACATAGAGATTGGCTGAGTGGCTCAAGGGTGAAAGATACATCAAAGCTGCTCAAAGATTCTCATATAACCTCTTTCTCACCACTGAGCACGGGTAAGTCAAATTCATAGGACACCCCACCACCCACCTACTCAATACCACTTCCTCCTCTCCCCCCACTTCAATTTTCCCTCCAGCTTCAAAGGGCTTGAGAACACCACTGGCCACTAAACTCCAGCAGTGTCAATGACAGGTACCTTGGGGACACTGAGAAAAAGCTGTTGTTATGCCATACAGCCGAGTCTGCTTGTGAGGATGGAAGCTGTCCGTCTCTTTGGAGATAGCGAGATCCACTGCCACTACAGAATTCCTACCGGCAAAGGAAACAATACAAAACATTGTCTGTTTGTTCTACAGAGGAACCTTTTGGCAGACACAGTTAGAGTTGCTGGAGGAAAGTCAGTAAGCAAAGGCTATGAGCATTTTTCCTGAGCAAGAATATATTCCAACCTGGGGGGAGTTTCAAGCTTGGTGCCAACTTCTTGGAGGTTAGCAAGGATCAAAGGGTAATTCTCATCACCCTTCTCTGGCTTAAGATGTAAGCTCTTTGGGCAGTCATGTCTCTGGCCTACCTTTCTCAGGGAGGCAGGGTTAGCAAGGGGGTTGAAGATATACTGCTAATTAAGTACTGCGATAAAGAAAGAGAAAGCAGAAGTGACATTGTTCATTCCAAATGGTGCAGGGTCCCTGTGGATTGGATGTATATCCCAAAGAAGTCGATTTTTGAAACTATGGGGAAATTTCTGCTAACAAAAACATTTTGATGAAAAATGGCTTAATTTTCTCCTTTCTCTTCCTATTCCTACGCCTCCTCTTGCCTCAGCCACTGACAGCTCAGAGAATAGGGGAGAAGTTTCTCAGAAGGCCAAAGTCTGGGCCAAATGGACAGATGGGAAGATCTGTGGCTGCAAACACAGCAAGGACCCCAGCCTTGTAACAGCTGACGTACGTTTTCCAGTCTGTGTAATACAAATTCTTCCCATAGCTTGTAACGGCAAAGGGATACTGGGGCCCTTCAAGGATCTTGCGCTGGCCAGGATGACTAGGGTTCATGCATTCCACCCGATTGGTGCCTGTGTAGAAAGAAAACAATTTGTTCTTTGTGCATGAAAAATAGCCCTTTTGTGTCAAAAACAGGACATGGGTGAGAAAGACTCAGTGTTACAAATGACATAGCTTAGGGAATAAATTCAACTTTAAAAAAAATTATTATTCCTAGTTTTCTCTGACACATTCAGTTTTCTTCTTCCTTCATTTACTCATGCTTTCTTTGCAGTAGGCCATTTTTATTTCCAATAATTGTTAACAAACATAGTAATAACATATTTTTATAGTAACTTACAGTTTAGCAGTTTACCTATGAAATAGGTAGTACAAAGGCTAATGACAGCAGATAACCAACAACTAATGGGTATTTAAAAAAGTGAACTCATAGATTGTGTCTGGAACTGGTACCATTCATAATGCCATCTTTTTTTAATCAGAGAAGATTCAGCATTAAATTTTCTTGAGGGACCTACATCTATCTCCTATTTAAGGGATGGTAATAGGGAGCTCCTTCTCCCCAGCTTGTCCAAAAAAGCTATCCTCTAGGATATGATTGATGTAAAAAACAAAGCAAAAAAACCCTCAACTTATGATGAGATCCCTGCGTGTATTTGTTGACAGTAGTTTGAGAAATATGTTCTGGTTGCTGCTAGGAACCTTTCTATAAAGAATAATAAATTGTGATGTATTCTTTGGTGAGGTAGCTGGGTGGTACAGTGGGTCAGGAACATCTGTGTTTGAATTCTGCTTCAGACGCTGACTAATGGGGTGAACCTGTGGTTGTTTTGAGGATCAAGTGAGATGACATATGTAAAGCATTTGGCAAACCTTAAAGTGCTATAGAAATGTCTGCTCTGATGATGTGTTTGTAAAGGTTCTTGGAGTAGGACGACTTAGATGTGGGAAGTTCCCAGCCCCTCTCTCTGTTGGCAGATACTCCTGAAGTACACCATCCAAGCCAAGGGCTAGCATTGCTCTCTATTGATCGTATCTGAGGGCATTCAAGTTACCTGCATCTACCCAGCATAACAGTGAACTGTAGGTATCAAAAGTCAACCCATTGGGCAATCCCAAGTCATCTTTCACAAGGATCCTTCTGTTGGTGCCATCCATGTAGGAGGTTTCTATTTTAGGACTTTCTCTGTTCCAATCTGTCCAATAAAGGTTTCTAGAAGAGGAAAGAAGAAAGTGGGAAATAAGAGAGAAGAAAACAAAGGAACACTGAAGTAATATTGAAAGGATTTAAGTTCTTATTCTAAAAGGAGCCTATGATAAAAAACAAACAAACAAACAATACCAGTAGATATGAAATAAATCATGGGATAAAATCAACAGGCTAGGAGGAAAAGAAAGGGGAAGGGGTAAATTTAACTTTCCAAAGTTTATGTTTCCTCCCACATGCCAATTGAACCAATTAGTTTAAGAACAAATTCCTTCCATAGTTTGAGTTGATACAGCTATTTTCAAAATCATTCACCATATATAGTCACTACATAGTACAATAATCCAGAATGTTCTGTGGGCTTTGAAGAGTATGGACTCAAACAGGGGCAGGGGGCAGTCATACTTGCAAACAGGTCCAATATGTGGACGTGGAAACTGACTCTAGTGAGATCCATCAAGTCCAAATTACACAAGAAATGAAGAAGTACTGTTTGAGAATGTCATGCTATTTAATATCCAAAGGAACAATAAGAACTGCCAATAGTGATGGACTGGAACCAGGGTAAGCGTTCTGGAGCTATCTGTCTTAGTCACACTTCCATTATTATTCATATTCAACACAAGTGAGGAATATGATATTTATAGTTGTAAAGCCTCTTGGTGCATGATTTTTCAGTACAACAAGGTGGTATGGACACATTAGACTTGAGCCATGATACATAGAGTTTCTACTAAATAGAGTTTAGTCTATTAAATAGGGTTTCTGTAAAATGGAAACTTCTAGAAGAAGAAAATAAGTTTTCTAAGAGTATTTCCAGGAGTTTTGTATTTAGGAAAAGGAATAAAACTGGTATTAAGACCCTACTATCTGAAAATATCCAAGAGAGACATACACATTTTCACAAACAAAAAATACCCTCTAATAGAATCTGTTATGATTCCTCTAGGGTTCACCAGATCTGTCTCAAAGAGCACTCGGCGCTGGCTGCCATCAAGCTTTGCTACTTCTATTCGATCCAGATGAGAATCAGTCCAGAAAATATTGCGACCTAGATGATCAAGGGCAAGTCCTTCTGGACTTCCAAGATCTAGAATGAAACATGGAAAAAATCACAAGTGACTTTCATAAGATAGAGTGATTTGATAAAGTAGGTAAGATTATGATGTTACTGATGGGAATCTTTTTGCTACCATATCCTGAGCTTGCTCAGCGCTAACCTATGCAGTTCACAATTTTATCATTTGCATAATCTCAGTTTGAAAATGAAATCCTAGTTGTTTATGAGCAGAAGTATGTTGGCAAATGTTTAAATGTACACATGATACACTTTCAGGGCATCATTAATATTCTTTCTTAAATTTAGACAATCAACAAAACAGTAAGGAAAGCTCTGATTTGTAGTGTTTTGCCTATTTCTGAGGTTTAAATGCTCACACTGAAAATTTAACAATTGTCTCTCTCAAATCAGTATGAGCCAGCTCCAGCACATGGGGGCTTATAAGATATACCTTTCTATGATCTTTCAGAAAACCCAGAGTGACAAGAAATTCATTCAGTTAGGTAGGAAGAGGGGAGGAAATCTAGACCTGTGGTTTTATTGGTGAAAGTTAAACTCCCAATATGGAAACTCCCTCTACTAATTCAGATCAGCAACTTGCTTATAACTTAAATTCATAGAGTTATCAGGGAGGGCATACTGAGAAGTTAAGTGACTTTCCCAGGAACACAGTCAGTTGTATCAGAGGTAGGACCTAAACCTAGGTCTTCCTGACTCCAAGATCAGTTCTAATCTATACCATAATGACTAGAGTACATTTATTAGTCCCTGGAAAACACCTGAAAATTGGTCTAAAACCTTAAAGCACTACTGAATGCTCGCTAGTGTTCTAGAAAGTGTGACATAGTGGATAGACTGCCAAGCTTAGAGTCAAGAAGATCTGAGTTCAAATCCTACCTCTGATACTTATAAGCTATTAAGTCATTTATAGCCAATCTGGACTTCAAATTCTTCATCTTTAAACGAGAGAGTTAAATTCTATATTCTCTAAGGGGCCTTCCAGTTCTAAAACTGTGATCCTATGAATGGAGGATGAAACATTTCCCTCCTTTCAGTAGAACAATGGGAGTCTCTAGGGGTTTAGAATACCGCATACACCATCAGACATTGTAGCTTTTTTAAGTTGGCTTTGCTTAACTGTTTTTGTTTGTTATAAAGCAGGGTTCAGTCAGGGAGTACATTGTGAAATAACTGTCATGTAGGAAACAAAAGTCAGCAGCACAACTTTAAAAAAATTGAGCTGAGGGGAAAATACCCAGCTATAATAAGAATTTGTTCTCTATGGTGTTTTTCATTTCTACTCAGCCTCCTACCTGGGTGATTTAGGAAAGTGAGGTAGTCAGCACAATGCTTAATTCAGTATGTATTAACTTTCATTAAATTTTAAATAATCCAAACACTAAGGCTGCTGCCTCTACCCTTTCTCCCCTCAGACTTGTGATGGGAACCCTGCCATTACATGTAGGAGACATCAAAGCCACCTCAGACCCCCTCCCAGAGGAAGTTCATTAGGAATGAAAAGCTGCAGTGGGGGCAAAGTCTTTTTTATTCAAAGGAAAGTACGGATTTGTAAAGTATTAAAATATTTCACATGTCCCTGGAGGCAAAGGGAGGGGGAGGATGACCTCTTGAGGTCATGTCCCACCCTTTGATTCCATGAGACAGGATCAGAATAAATCAGTGTGGGGTAAATTTGGAATGAGTCCATCCCACGTGGGCTATGTGGGATACTCAGAGCGCATACATGCTCACACTGATGGGGTGAGGAGAGGAGGGACTGTTAAGAATTTAATATTTTTATAGGATGCTTGAGGAAGTCCCAGAGGGAGCTCCACATCTCATTATCTCATCGGTAAAAATCTTGGTCCTAATTCAAACTCCAAGAAAATTCAGGCCCCCCAAGGATATGTTGCTTATGGCTTGTGGTGCTGAGATCTGGAAAATGTCAAGCAACATGCAGCTTGGGCAGAATGATAAGACAACAAATTTTGTATTATTTGTGTTTAAATTAAAAATAATAGTAACAATGATGTTTAGAAAGATCTGGTTGGGGCTTTAAATAAAGAATGCTGAGTGGAAATGGGTAGAGCCCTAACAACAACACCTAAGAACCTACTATGTGCAAGGGATTGTACTAAGCACTGGAGATAGAAAGAAAAGTAAAAGACCATCCCTGATCACAAGTTCACAGTCTAATGAGGGGAAACACTATTTAACAAATATTGTGCAAACAAGTTATTTACAGGACAAATTAGAAATAATTAACAGAGGGGAGGCCCTGGAGTTAAGAGGGATAGAGAGAAGCTTCCTGTAGAAAGTGGAATTTTGGCTGGGACTTGAAGAAAGTCAGAGTATAAGACATAAGGAAAGGGAAAAGGTAAACACAGCTGCATTCTGTATCAGAAATCAACCTGTAAATGTTGAAGTTTCTCTGATTTTGGTGAAAAGCTCACACAGTGAATTTTCTTCAACTAAGATCAGATTTAGGTTTCTTTCATTCAGGGTTTTGGCAGTAAGTAAGGAGGCTTTTGTTGGGAATGTTTCTGACTGTGCAGAATTGTCTTGGATGGTTATCAGGTCCAAGAGCAACAGGAAATAGCTGACACTGACCTACTAGCCTAGCCCAGCCCACTGAATTTTGAACTCAAAAAGAAGATAATAGTCACAACATTTTGGGAAAAGGAACGACTGGATAAAGGCAAAATGGCATCTGGAAAGTTTCTACTCATCAACCCAATCGTGGAAAAAACAGCAATAGTCTCTTGATAACAGAGTTTTGTAGCAAAGAACTCAGTGGCTCTGTACACAGCCAAACACATTTAATTCAACTTAAATTCTGGCTGCATTAACCTCTGGCAAAGTCAACCAAAGGGAAAAACCCAGGATTTGCTTCAAAAGCACTGGGACCCTTTCAGGATAGAAATTGTCAGTGAAATGTCAAATTGGAAATTGGAGTGCTTATGCTCTGTTTCATGCTAGGAGAAACCAAAAGTCATAAGAGTATTTTTAAAGGCATGCTGTTATGATTTAGCAATCCATGTTGGAAGCAAAATGATTTTCTATTACATCGTACTCCAAATTATAGAGTAAATCCCAAAAGAACCAGTGCCATTGCAATACTGATCTGTTGAATAAAAATGTCTCTAAGTCCAGCTAATGGACCATTTATTTCAAGCAATAGTCAAGACATGAAAACTGTATGCAATGACAGAATTTACACAAACCTACTGATTGCACTGTGAAAGTATCCATTCTGATTGAGTGGAAAGTGTACTGGATTTAGAGTGGGAAAGCTTGAGTTTGAATTCTGTTTTGATCAGCTACCTAACCTGCATGACCTTGAGCAAATTACTTAACCTTTTTCTTCAGGTCTTGGTTTCCTCATTTGTAAAGTAGGTGGTTGTAAAGGAGAACGGAGCCTTCAAAGACAATATAACGTAAGAGATATCTGCCCAGTGTGATTTGGAAACCAATGCCATTTCCCAGCCTTATTCTCAAATTTATTCCAAAAAAAGTAAAGGTAGGTCACCCAATAAAGGAGTTGTTCTAGATGACGCCCCTTCCAGCTCTAAATCTACGATGTTCCTAGGGACAGGTGCATTTTCAAAGGGAACTCTTCAGGCAAGTTGACTATAGAATGATATCTGAGGCCAGGGGCCCCTGCTTGATTCATTGCATTGTGAGTTATCATCTCCTCTTATACCATACCATAGAGGTCTGCCCTGTTTCCTAGAGACAAAACCAATGAATAACACAGAAAGCATTTCCCACCTTGTTTAATGATGGTCGTTGGCTCCCCACCGTAAAGACCAGCTCTCCCAATGGCAGGCTCACTGATGTCCGTCCAGTAAACCACCTTATCCACACAGTCAAAGGCAAGTGCAATGATAACTTTATCCTGTAAGTGAACATGAATTGTATAGAGCTATACACACAATTTCTGGAAGGATAAAGTTTTCACAAAAAAGTAATGGGGTCTAACCTCACAAGCTCAGCTGAAATCTCTAATATGATCTTCAACATGGCCAGTCAACTACTATGTAGCCTCTGGGAGTATCTCAAATACTTCCTTCACCCATGTACTTCTTCTGTAGCACAGGTCATATGAATGATACCAGCAAAGCTGATGTTTTTCAAAAATCCAAAGACCTCCCCACCAGCCAAATTTTTAATTGTTCTACCCAGATTTATCCATTTCATACTCTTCTCATCTTCTCCTCATGTTAAACAAGTACAAATATTTACTTCACTGTAAATTTTCTAAGCAATATTGGCAACATGGTGTGGAGGAATTCTTTCTTTGGTTTTAGAGCTAGGAGATCTGAATTCAAATACCATCTCTGCTAATAATTACCTCTAAGACTCTTGGAACAAGTCATTTAAATTCTCTGAGCCTCAGTCATCTTATCTATAAATTGGGGATAATATAATAGTCTGCCCAAGGCAGACTATTTTATGTTATATATTATTGTGGACACAGAATGAATGACATTGTCTTTTCCATGAAGAGGTTTATAATCTTTGGGGGCTAGGTCCACTAATTGCGTGGGAAAGTAATTTTCTATATAGTTCCCTAAAACTAGCATCCTTCCTCCTATAAACGAATGCTAACCTCACAGTAGGTTTTTCTATTCTACGTGAGGGCCCAACTAAATAAACCCCTTTGAGTACTGGAGTTATCAATTTTCTCCTTGGCCAGACATTAAGAAAAAGTTAATCTCTTTAGAGAGACTCATGTCAAAGACTCAGAAGAAAATTTAATATGGTTTCATTAGACACCTAATGCTGTTTCTGGTAAGTCACTGAAAGATTTAGCTCACTTGGAAACCTATGGGTGGAAAGGCCAGTTTTGCCTAACACATAATACACACATATATTCACACACACGCACGCACGCACACACAAACACACACACACAGGCTTGTTTGTGTACTGAATTGTTGAGCATTTATAATTCTATAAGGAAACACTGGAGTGGTAGGAGGGGCAAGTTAGTCCAAAAAATGGCTACAAAGAATTTTCTGGGGCTTGGGTTCTCCACTCATATACCCCCATTTCAATTCCTGCCCCTTGTGCTCACAGCCCAGTTTCTGCCTCCATGACTAGATTTGGAGGGTATTTTTATTCATCAAAGGGAATTTTCTAAATTATATCATGTTCTGATATTAACTACTTCTTATATTCTAGATGTTAAGAATAATTAAGATGAAGACAATGCCTTCTTTTGAGGAATTTATGTTTTAAAAAAGACAACAAACGAATAGAAACACAAAATAACAATGGTTACTTTGTTTAAAAAAATGCAGCTATTTTGGATTCTTTCTCTCTCTTTTCTCTATCTCTCTTTCTTTCCCTTTCTCTCTTTCTCTCTCTTTCTCTCTCCTTTCTCTCTATCTCTTTTCTCTTTATCTCTCTTTCCCTTTCTCTCTTTCTTTCTCTTTCTGTCTCTCTATCTCTTTCTCTCCTTGTCTCTCTCATCTTTCTTTTGTGACAAGTAAGAATGAAAGAAGAATAAAGGTAAGGAAAAGTGATTGTGAGGATAGATAAGATGAATAAAATAGAGAAAAGAGAAAGATTGAAGAGGAAACAAAGAGAACAATGACATATTTGTGTGAAATAAATATATTAATTTTAAACAGGCAAAGGAAGAAGTATTTTTATGAAAGTTACGTGCTTCCTTGTCCCTGAACTGGGGAAACCTAAATGTTTGCTTGCCTACTTCCCTTTCTTTACTTTCTCCCACCCTTCCCTGTTGACCATCCCTCTACATATGCTTTTCATCCCTTGGTCTCAGAGAAAATATTCTCTTCTGGTTATCTCCTGGTACTCCTTCTCAATCTCCTTCATGGCTCCTTGCTCTCTTTCTGAACACTTGTGGGTATTGCCCAGGGCTGTGTGCCTCTAAATTTTCTCCTAAGCTCATTCACTCCAAAGTCTTCAGCTACCACTTATTTGTAGATCATGCATAATGATATATCTAGAGCTAAAAATCATCTCAGATGTCCTCTTGTCTAGCTCCTCATTTTACAGATTATAAAGAAACCTCTGTAGAGGTAAGTCAAGTCTCTAAATTTGATGTCTCTTCTTCTCTTTAGCTGATAGCAATCAGCCAAAATGCAAATGTTTATTAAGGACCTATTATGAAACTATGCATCAATGACTGTAGGATACCTCCATCTGGGATGCTCCCAGCATCCTAAAACTCAATATGACCAAAATTGGCACATGTCTATCTCCCTTATGGTCTTTTGCCCTAGAGATGCTCCATATTCTGACCCCATTATTTTGACATCATCATTCACTTGGTCTCCTATGGTCAAAAAGAATCAGTCATCATTTATTAATCACTTATTATGTACCACTATCATTGTTTTGTTTTTTTCTCTCCTCACCTTTCATGTTCAATGAGTTGCCAAGTATTGTCAATTCTATGTCACAGTATCTTTCAGATCTTGTCTTCTCCCTTTCTCTTTGTTCCCAATGCTATCGCCCTTTAAGGTTTTAT
Source organism: Potorous gilbertii (assembly GCA_028658325.1). Lineage (NCBI taxonomy): Eukaryota > Metazoa > Chordata > Mammalia > Diprotodontia > Potoroidae > Potorous > Potorous gilbertii. Next base: position 564,738,054 of record CM053770.1, read on the forward strand.
TACCATCTGCCATGACTATTGCAAGATGCTTGTAGCAGGCATCATTGCCTTTGATTTTCTTCTCCTTCAATCCATACTTTAAAAAAAAATTAATTTATTTTTTGTTTTCAACATTCACTTGCACAAGATTTTGCATTTCAAATTTTCTCCCCTTTGCTCTCCTCTCCCCTCTCCAGGATGGCCTGCAATCTGATAAAATCTTTATTTGTGCATTCAAATTAAACAGATTTCCATATTAGTAATGCTATAAAGAAGAATTAGAACTAACATAGGAGGAACCACAAGAAAGAAAAAACAAAACAACAAAAGAAAAGGAGAGCAAATAGTATGCTTCCATCTGCATTCAGACTGTAAAGTTCTTTCTCTGAATGTGGATGGCATTTTCTATTGTTGTCTTAGATCCTTGCATTGCTGAGAAGAGCTAAGTTTATCAAAGTCAGTCATCACACAATGTGATTGTTACTCTGTACAATGTTCTCCTGGTTCTACTCACTTCACTCGGCATCAGTTCATATATGTCTTTCTAGGTTTTTCAGAAGATCATTTGCTCATCATTTCTTACAGTACAATAGTATTCTATTCTATTCATATACCACATTCCCCAATTGATGGATATCCCCTCAATTTCATACTTTTTAAAAAACACGGTTACTAAACAGAATAAATTGGGTTGATGTTATGGACATAGTATACTTGCATTTCAGCAGAGCATTGGCAAAGTCTCTCCTTACATACAAGATGGAAAGATGTGATTCAGCTAAGGGTCTTTGTGACTGGCTGAATGGTTGGACCTAAAGAATGTTATGAATGGATTGATGCCAGTTTAGAGGGAGATCTCCAGTGGTATGCTGACAGGGAACTATCTCTTCTTGCCCCTGTGCTGTTCAACATTTTTATTAATGATATGGAGTGCTTATCAAATTTGTAGTTGGTACAAGAAGACAGAATTAAGATCTAAAAAGTTCTTAATAAGCTAGAACACTGGGCTGAATCCAATAATATGAAATTTAATGGAGAGGAATATGAAGTTCGATACTTAGGGACAAACAATAGTTGTCTGAGTATGAGATTGGGGAAGCCTGGATAGAAGTTAGTCTGAAAAAGATCTGACACAGTTAATAGGTTGCTTACATCTCAGTAAGTCAATATATGAAATTGTAGCTAAAAATAGATAAGGCAATTTTAAACTTCATTAAGAAAGAAATAGTGTCTAGGAGGAGAATAAAGATAGTCCTCTTTTTTTCTGCCTTGGGTTGACAAAAACAGCACCAGATTTTCTTTCTCCTTTAACTAACACATCTGAAGTATTATATTTCACTCTGGTCACCACAGTTTAGGAAAGGCAGTGACAAGCTGGACTTTACTCAAGAGAGTGACTAAGAAGGTGGGAAACCACACAAGAATAGGATTGCTTGAAGAAACCAGAGGTGTTTGACCAACAGAAGGAAAGATTTAGAAAAAATAAAACAGCTGTCATTAAGGAGTTGAAAAAAATCTGTCATATGGAAGAGAGATCAGATTTGTCCTACTTGGTCTAGGGGACAGACTTAGGGCCGACTGGTGGAGGCTGCACAGAGGCAGTTAGGTTTAATGAAAGAAAACACTTTCTAATCATTAAAATTGCTCCAAAGTGGGATGAGTTGCCTCTGAATAGAGTATGTTCCCCAACCCGAAGGGTCTTAAAGCAAAGTCTATATCAATGGTCCACAAACTTTTTGATAGCAGGATCCCTTTCCACTCTTAAAAATAGATTTGGATGCTTTTATTTATATGGGTTGTAGCTGTTGATATTTACCATATTAGAAATTATCATTACCATAAAAATAGATTAGATCTCACAGATTCCCTGGAAAGGATCTCAGGAACCTTCACATCATTGGACAATACTTTGATTAGATTAGGAATATTGTACAGGAGAGCTTTGAGATTCCTTTCAACTCTGAGATCCTGTCATTCTGTGAAAGGGAGACTGATTATACAACTATTAAACTAGTCTAGATGTGAGATAATGAGCAGCTAAACTGGAGTGACAGCAGACAGATGGATTGGAGAGATAGTGCAGAGAAAGAATTGATAAGACTTGGTAATTGATAGTATTTGTGGAATGATGGAGAAGGGCGAATTAAATATGACTCTGAGGTTACTAGACTGGGTAACTTTAGAGAGATGGTGGTGCCACTAAGAGAAATCAGGAAGAATAGTAGGTTTGGAAGGAAAAATGAGTTCGTTTTTATACATGATGGTCTGAAGGGACCCATGGAATACAGATGGAGATGGTGAGTAGTGAGCATCTTACAGTGGAGCTCAGGTAAGAAGCAAGCCTAGAGATGCACATGTGAAAGTCATCTGGACTGAGATGAGAGAGAGAAGAGAGTCTTTTGGAGGAGATGATACAAAAAAAGTCAAGGAGGATTCATGTTGAAAAAAATCCCTTGATTCATAGTTAACTGTCATGTGAACAGTTTGAGCACAGTAATGAAAACAAGCCAGCTGCCAAAGGATTGGGGAGTGGTTTGGAAGTAGAAGCAGTAAATGTCCTCTATTCTTGAGAGAAGCCTACTTTCTTAACCCAGGCATGTGAGTGATCCACAGATGTTATGTCAGGTCTTTTGCTAGAAAATAGAGAAGGAAGTCAGATAATTTGGTCTTCGAGATATCACTCAATATTAAATTCTTTCTAAATAATAAGAAAAAATGGACAAATATCCAGAATTTATTCCTGAAACATAAAAAATCCAAAACAACAAAAAAACAGTTTCTATGCCTCTGGAAAATGTGAGCGTATACAAGGTCAAGTCAGTATTGTGGAATGAATCACTGTAATGTTTTTGAAAGGAAAGAACAAGCCCAGTAGAAATACGGAAACAAGGTAACACACGCATGGGGTCTCAAGCTCTCCACCATGGAAGGGTAGTTACTGTAAAAGGAGACTTCTTCAGGATCCAGTCTATACACTCTATTTACCTATTTGTGTCTAATGGTAGCCATCTCTAGGGTGGGGATAGAAAAAGAAATAAGGAAATTTGCATGATAATTTTGGTGTATATTTGAAAAAAAGCAAGTTGTGCATAGTAAACTTATAGTTTGATATACAACTTTCTTTTTATTTTACTATATTATGGAAATGTTTGTTTTATTCCACAAATTAATATTTTTTTTAAAAGGGCAAAAAGAGAAGCCCAAAACTGTCTCAGAGGTGAGCATCATAACCAGCCCTGGAAACTGGGTAGAGGCCACTTTCTACTTGTCCCCATTCTAGCAACAGGAAACTGAATCAGAGCAACTTCCTAAAGGTCGCATGCAGTGAAAATTGCATTAGAGCCTTGGAAAAAACTCTAGTCTTTATCTAACTAGACCACACTGTTTCTCCAAGTCTATTCCAGATCAGATGTAACAGTTATGTACTTACAGGGACGTGAAGTAAAGCCTTGGCCTCAGTTTTCTTCATATTATTTCCTTCTAGTGGGAGACGCTCGATTTTCCCAGTCTGGGCAAAAAGTAAGTGTGTCCCAGGGGGGAGAGGGATTACAGCTGGAGGGACTGAAGGTCCAGGGTGGACTGGAGGAGCAACTGTGCTCAGACCTAGGTGAAAGAAGGTGACAATCAATTCCAATGCAAGGGTTCGGGCAAACAGATCATTTTAGAAGAATAACCAAGGCAAGATATTGCGAAAAAAAGAAGAAAAAAAGCATAGCCCATCAACAAGTATTTAATTTGTTAAGAAGATGTAATAATGTATGAGTTGAACATAAAAGGCAAATTGGAAAAGATGACCTGGTTTCCCTCCATGTTGCCTTCTAAAGGAATATGAACAGACAGGGAATATTATTGATCAGTGGAAAATGACCTACCTCTGAATTCGAAGGATCTGGGTTCATATCTTGCTTCTGATAACACGTGTGACCTGAGGCAAGTCATTTAACCTGCCTAGCAGTTAATTTCTCCCATTGTGAAAATAAGGGGTTGAATTACAAGGCTTCCAGCTTTAGATCTATGATCCTAAGATCTCCATGAGAGGTGTAATCTATGGAAGTTATAGCACTGGGGCTGACAGCATCAGAATAACTTTTCTCTGCATTCAAAGACTAGTGGATTTCAACCCCAGGCAAGAACAGATGAAGTGTATAGTCAGGAGCTGATTATCCTTTGTCAGTTAGGATGGTCCTCGGGTCCTCTTCTCCATGACTGTCTATCTTGGTAATTTAATGGAACCTATCTGGAAATGTATTTAACTGAGGGAGCAAGGCAAGGGGGACAAAGAAAAATTAAATTATTGTTGTTTGCTACTTAATACTTTTGGTAAAGTGTTTGTTGTTAGACTAAGATGAGATTGTAGTTGAGAGGTTCTGAATTATCTTGGGACATTCTATGTGTCTTTTACATTATTACAGGTAATCAAAGATTAACTTTACTGACTTTCAGTAACTGGAATGCAATTTATGATAGAATTAAGGGATTTGAGAGCATAAATGGTCCTCCCTTAATTTAGAGAGTAAAAAAAGTCAGGTCAAGAAAAGTTAAGGGTCTAGCCCAACATCACACTGCCAGCTAGAGGCACAGCTGAGACTCAGTGTAGATCTCATGACTCTAGGTTCATGATTCCACCTCATCACTGTATTATGAATTCAAGCTCATTGGGAACTTTATCTTTGGAAAATGTACCTAGTATCTGAAAGGTCTTAGGATACAAATGAAAACCAAACAAATGACAACAGATCAATTACTGAGTCAATTCCCACTCATCTGAGCAGGTAAGGTATGAGGAAGAGGTCTAAACCAGGCTCCACAGATCCACACACTGATCAGAGTTGCTGACAGGCTAGTAGTAGAAAAGAATTTGAAAACCCTGGGCTTTTAGTTTCCGAAAGTTCACACCAGGGAGCCCTTAGCATGAATACTGTCACTAATTCAAATTACAATGAGGGAGAAGGGTCAGAAAAAGGTGAATATCTTAAATCAGGAGTTAAAATCCTTCAATTCATTAGCTAAAGGGCATACCAATGACAGGAACACTTAGACTTTTTAGGATAATTTTATGGTTGAAATTTTCTTGAGACAAAATGCATGTATATGTGTTTATGTAGAGCAGTAATTCTTAAAAAGCAGTCCAAGGACATCTAGGGGTCCTCAAGATCCTTTCAGGAAGTCTGTAAGGTCAAAATTATTTTCATAATAATACTAAGATGTTTTAATTTTTAGTATGGTAATTATTGATAGGTATTATTCAATAATTTTTAAGAATGTAAAGGGGCTTTGAGACCAAACAGTTTGTGAACAGTGTTGGGGAAAGGATAGCTGGAGAGGTGGGAGAAGGAGGTAGGCTTAGCAAGCCTACCAGTTCAGGGTTGGAACATCTGATAGATACAGCTAATGGGTATTTAAATGGGGTCTTGTCTTTAATCAGATCTACACTAAAACATCACAGAAACAATAGCTTCAGAAATTTAGTACAGAAAGGGACATCAAAAATCACCTAGCCTAAGATCATCTCTATTTTACAGAAGAGGAAATTAAGGCACAGAGCACTTAAATCACTTGTCCAAATTCACACAGTATTATAGTAAGTAACAGAGTCAGGCTTTGACTCTGGGTCCTTTGATTCCAAAGTCAACTGTCATTGAAATGAACCATGCTAGGTTCTACTGCATAGCCTGATGAATATCAAGTTCACTTGTGTGATAAGAGGAGTTTTCTAATACAAGACCCCAAGTTTAAAGTTAACAACTTACATGGAGGTCTCATTCCAGGACCGGTCCTAGTGCCATCAATCTCATTGCCATCTCGATCCACACACCAACAGTAACCACTGGAGTGATGGCACTGCATTGGTACATAATGTCCATGTTCATCACATTCAGGAACAAATTGCCCCACTGGTCTGGGCCATCTTGGGTCGGTGGCACCCACTGCTCCTAGAATATGTTCTCTTTGACGCTGGCATCTGGTTTTTTCTACTTCTGTTAAAAAGTTAAGAAAAGGGGTAATTATCATTGCTAATAACCAATCTATATCTTTATTGAACACAGAAAAAAGTTTCCATTACTTCCAGATTGAACCATTATATTTATAGCTTGATTGTTGTCTTTAAAAAAAAGGTTTTAAAATTATTGTCATAAGTTCTTGATTCTGTACATCAATTCAATTCAACAAGCATTTAATGCATCAAACCAAGATCAAATGTATTGGTGACAAAATGTGAAATTTTTTTCCCCTGACATTCATGTATTCTTCTTTTATCGGATTAAGGTGCCTGACATTTATCCAAGGTACTCTTCAGTTATACAGCTAGGATCCCAATATAGAAAACTGGATACTTTCATTTGCTGGATGCAGGGATGACTATTTTATTTTTTTTTACCACTTGCTAGTAATGCTAATTCCTTCCTGTTACCTTGTATTTACTATGTGTATATGTATATGTATATATATATGTATATATGCATATGTATATATACATTTACACATATTCACACATGTATTCATATAGTATATATATTTACTATATATATTTTATATGTATATATTTTTTTACTCCAAGTTTCTTGAGGAAAAGGATGATTTCATTTTTGTCTTTATATCCTTTGTGCCTAGTACTACCACATAAAACTACTAAAAGCTGACTGGCATTCTTACTTCGTCATTCTGATGGCCTGTGACCTGTGGCTAATTATCTGTGTCTCATGCTGTGCTTTAAATGAATGTCAGCTGTGGTTTTGGTGAACTTTCGTGTACTTCCCTGACTATTAAGCAATGGTTTTCGTGTAAGCATGCTTACTAAATCTGTAAAAAAATCTGTTAAAAAAAAAAAAAAGATGGAGTGGTGGGAAAAGATGGGTTTGGCCACTATAGTGCTGGAACATCTGGCAGAAATGATTGACTGATAATGAAGTAGGGTTGATAATTAAAACAGATGTAAGTAAGCACACACAAACATTACTGCTTGACAGTCAAGGGAAATACATGATATGTCTTATGTCCACAAGACATCTTGGCCCAACTGTTATACATTAATGGTAAAAAGGATGCAGTCAAAGCAATTCACCTCATCTTCCCTTTTTGCCCTTGCTCCTAACCACCCTACCTGAATGGGTTCCTCTCTGGTCTTAGAGTTAACTCTTTTGTTCTAACACATACAGTGATTTTTTTTTGTTTTTGAAAGATTATTTTTATTTTATTAGATATTTCCCAATTACATGTAAAAAGAATTTTAACAATTATTTTTTAAAAATTTTGAGTTCCAAATTCTCTCCCTCCCCCTTGAAAAGGCAAGCAATTTTATTTTGATTATATATAACAATGATGATGATGATAACAAAACCATAATAACCTACTCACACATATTTATATGTCGCTTTAAGGCTAAAAAGCACATAGAGGCAATAAAATCAAAATTTATATTAGCATTTTATAATTATAAAACATTTAATATATAACCTCAACCTCACAACAATCTATGTGTATTATTATAAACCTACATGTACTATCATCCTAATATTACAGATAAAAAAAAATGAGAGTAAGAGGTTAAGGGATTTACCCTGTGTCACACGGCTAGCAAACATGAGTCTAGACTTTCCGTCCAGTGCTTGTTCCATAATTCCATTCCAAAGCTTCTTACATACATTTCTTTTATCGATGCTTTTTTTCTTATTTAAATAAAGTTAGAATTAAATTTTAATTTATTTTTAAATGAAGATCTGCTTTCTTTCCCTTCTACCTGTTTTCCTACTGCTTCAACCCCACTGAGTAAGCAAGAAAAAGAAAATCCCTCCTAAATATATGTAGTCAAGTTAAACAAATTCCCATATTGGCCAAGCATGTCCAAAAAATGTCTCAAATCTTCATTCTGAGGCCATCACCTCCCTGTGAGGAGGTGGGCAGTATGTTTCCTCATGAGTCCTCTGAAACTGTAGTTGGTCATTATGTTGATCAAAATTCTCAAGTCTTTCAGAGTTGTTTGTCTTTTTAATATTATTGATGTATATAAATTGTTCTGGTTCTCCTCAACTCAGTCTGCATCAGTTTACATAAGTCTTTCTCTCTGAAACCATCCCCATCATCAATTTCTTACATCACAATAGTATTCCGTCAAATGGGGCAGCTATGTGGTGCAGTGGATAGAGCAACAGTGCAGGAGTCAGGAGGACCCAAGTTTAAATCTCACCTCTGAAACTTGACACTCACTAGCTGTGTGACCTTGGGCAAGTCACAACTCCAATTACCTCATCCTGGGTCATCTCCAGTCATCCTGATGAATATCTGCTCACTGGATCCAGATGGCTCTGGAGGAGAAGTGAGGCTGGTGACCTGCACAGCCCTCCCTCACTCAAAACAAAGTCAACTGCAAGTCATGTCATTATTTCTCTGATGGCATGGTCTTCTTCAGCAATGAAGGATGAACACAGATTCCGTCGCATGTATATACTGCAATTTGTTCAGTCACTGCTCAGTGGATGGGCATTCCCCTCTTTACTTTCAAAGTTGTAGATCATTCAATTCAATAAAAACCAAGAAATGTTAAACTGCAAAGCACTGTGCTAAGCCCTGAGAGAGGAACAAAATTGAGACAGGCTATGATCTCTGCCCTTGTGAAGTTTATTTTCTAATAAGAAGCTGTTGCTGTTTTAATATAGTAGGAGCTTAAGACCTAGTAGGATGGATGATCCTTCTCTGGGCATTTCTTAACTAGACTATTACAACATCTTCCTCCTTGTAACTTGTCCTAACTTAGTGCCAAAGTTGCCTTCTTGGACCATTACTCTGACCAAAGAAAGCTTCTTTTGAAATTCCTGTGATGGCTGTTCCTTAAAGTAAGCATCAATGCTGCCTAAGTCCTCATCCTCTATGTTAAGTCCTTCCTAGACAGAACAACCTCACAAGTGCATCACCTTCCCTTCATCAAATGTTTTCCTCTTAAGTTGTAATCTAGACCTAGTTATGAGATGTCCTTCCCCCTTCTATCATTCAAATTGCCCCGTAAATCCTCTTCCATGAAATCTGCTCCAATCGATTCATGGATAAGCAACAGTTTCCTGATATATATCCCAAAACAGGCAAAGTAATAAGAACAGAAAAACATTTCAAAAATAATTTTTATACAGACTTGAAATGCATGCTTTTAGTATCAGCATTCAAAGGATGGAAAGTATATGTATATTATATACTTCAATCCTTCAAAATTTCATAATTTTCAATCATGTGAGTAGAACACCAACACAGCTCCCCTCCATACCTTGGTAGAAGGTATTGTGGGTTAGCTAATGTTACCCATTAACCAGCCTTCTGGCATGACAGTTTCTGAATTTATCTAAGTAAGCATTCAGATTCTCAGCAACCTCACCTAGACTGCAGGCTATTTCCAAGGATGACCCATGGGCAACCTGTGATGTAAAGGATGTCACACAGAAATGCAGAGTTGGAACAGAAGGTGGGCCACTCAAAGTCGGCACAACAAAAGTTAGGAAAAGCAAAAGATGAATAGCCTGAAGGCAAAAAGATAAAAAAGCATCTAGCACATAGGATCAATCCTCGAGAATTTAGGAGAAAGGACAAGCAAGAGTTTCACACATTAGAAGGCACAGATGAGCTATCAGTGCCCTAGTGGAGAATACCCTTTCCCCTTCATCTCTATGGAGATCGTGCATCCACTGAGTGACTAAAACATTAAGCTCCTCAGATAACAGTCACTGAGTTGCCATTCAAGGCTTTTCCAGTTTGTATCTGGCAGTTTAGACTTAGCACAGTAATTAGGAAGCTGGAGCTGCTTTCGTGAGATTATGAAGCATTGGAATAGAATTTTCATGAGTTCTGAGTCCTTGAGGACTGCGTCAGATAATGAAAGTTCTGGAAAGCCCTTAAGCATGGGCTCAGTGACAAACTGTATTCTTTCATCCCCAAACCAGCTTAATAAAGTTTGGAGAGTTTCATCACTAAGTTGACTGCAGGGTTTTGAATTTTTCAGCCTCAACAACTCCCACAAAATCTGCTAAATTATGGAGAGGGGTGGGTGAACTGTATATGTATAGACAATACTCATAACAATGACGCAAAAAAAAATCTTTGAAGCATTGAATATGTCTGTGAATACACATACACATTTCTTTATCAATTTAGACCAATTTCAACTAATAACTGGTTAATTAATAATTTACTAACTTAATTTATATCTGTTTAATCCTATTCTACGTATCTATCTTGGAGTCAATTTGATGTAATGCATAGGGTATCAGAGACTTGGAATCAGAAAGATCTGGGTTTGAATTTTACCATTAGATATTTGCTGGTTGAACAGTTCTAATGAACATCGAAATGTAAGAGGTCTTGTTTAAGAACTGAGATATCTGATGAAGAACATCGACTTTACAGTCCGAGGATCTGTCTCTGAATCTTGGTCCTACAATTTAGTAGGACAGCTAGGTGGCACTGTGGATAGGGTTCTGGGCCTGGAGGCAGAAAGTCTTTGTCTTGAGTTCAAATCCAGCCTCAGACACTTAATAGCTGTGTGACCCTAGGCAAGTCACTTAACCCTTTCAGCCTCAGTTTCCTCATCTGTAAAATGGGCTGGAGAAGGCAATGACAAACTGCTACAGTATTTCTGCCAAGAAAACTCCAAAAGGGATCACAAAGAGTTAGCCATAAATGAAAACGACTGAACTCTGCTATTCAATAGCTTTCTAATGACTATGGGCAAATCACTTAATCTCTTTGTGCCTCAGTTTCCTCATCTGTAAAATAAAGCAGTTGTACTTGATGACCCTTAAAGTCCTTTCCAGCTCCAAATCTATGATCCCGTTGAGCTGGTATTGATAATTCTGCTTTGGACCTACTTAACATGACTGCTGCTTTGATTAGGGCATATTGGTACAGCCAGAGGATTGTTGTTGAGTCTGTCAAGTAAAACTTTGTTTCTGTTCCTTAAGCTAATTTAAAAATTGGATTAAAACAAATTTCCCCTCCACCAGGTAAGGAAAGAACACACAAAACAGACACAAATGAGTAAATCATTTAGAATAAGAGTATCAACATTGCTTTTAAACTCTTTAACTGTCCATCATTGATTGACGTAAACTGTCCTTTCTTGTTTTATAGACGTCTGGATCAGGTGTGTTTGGCACAAGGCTTAAGCACAAAGCAGGGGCTCAATCAGTGCTACTGATGATGACATTGGTACGTCATCAACCCTCCACCCAATCAGGAAAGGGAGCACATGTGGATCACTCTTTCAAGACACAGAACACAACTTTGCTGATTGAATAGATTGTATTCAAAGAGTTGCTGTGGAAGGAAAAATGGCTCTCTCCATGGCTGATGTAGTGATGAACCTCTCTGAATTTAATAAGGCTGGTTGTCAGAGGACTGATATAAAAAGTTTGTCACTGGATCCAATACTCAATACTCTTTCCAGTTTTGTAGGACAAAAAGAAATCATCCCAGTGAAACTGATTATATCACAAGTAATGTAGCTTTGGAGTCACCATCATGCGATGATGAAACGTTAGAGCACTTTAATGAAGGAGGAAGGTGATGACTGATGATACACATGTATATCTACCCCAATGTAACAGTTACACATTCATTTTATATGTACCTTCATTTATACATCCTCATTTTCCTTCATGTCATTTTAAGAATCTCTCCTGATGCATAGAAACAACAAGGTTTCATGAAAAAGGCACTGAAACGGGAGTCAGAATACCCGAGTTCAAATCCTGGCTCTCCTACTTGCTACCTGTGTAAGCCCAGCAAACCATTTACTCTTTCATCTTTTTCCTCTGTAAAATGAATGGGTTATATCACTGAAAGGAGTAACTAAAAAACTCATGATGGTCATAGAGAACAAATAATAATAAAACATATCTTCCCTTAATCTCTTTAACTATTTATCATTGATTGGCATCACCTGATTGTCATTTCTGTGTCTTACAACCTTTTCTATCAGCAGTGCTTGGCATGGCGCTCAGACACAAGGCAGCAAGCTCAATCAGTGTTCCTGATGATGATATTGGCATATCACTGGATTACTATACTAGGAAGAAGAATTTACACATTGGCAGATGTATTCACTATGTTATGGTTTTGTTGTTAAGTGTTTTTCTTTGTCACAAAGGAGAGTTCAATGTGAAGGAAGTGAGGGTACGTTAAAAAGAAACAGACAAAAACATCTTTTTAAAAATTTAAAAAGGGGTTTGGACTAGACAGGCTAAAAAGTAAGAGGTTTTCTACATATTATATAGATAGCTTAATTACTACTAAGTTTTCAAGGGAATGTTACTTGTTCTTTTTTATCTGTTGAAAGTTGATAAAAAGTTTAGAGTTAACATGGATGCCCAGCCACCATACCAAATCTGGAATTATAATTATAGTTTAGATAGTAATACTATGGAATGTTGTGTCTCATATTTACATCCAAAAAAATTCCCCTCAAATGTGACTTAGGAAATGGAATTTCAAGTGTGTTTATGGGATATTACGATATCATCAGTTTTACTGGGCTGACCTCTCTTTGTCCAAAGTACAGGGCCTGGGGAGAAGCAGAGATAAGAAAGACTGATAATGAAAATAAAGTTTTCCTTTCCTCTGAACTGAGGGTCACTATCACTCCATGGGGTATTTTCCACTGAGGACCAGAGGGTAAGAACATGGGTCCTTCATGTCTTGCTGATAAAATGATAACAAAGGAAAGCTACTATTAGATTTCTTTTCATGTCCTTGAGGAAGACTAGAGTATTGGAGTCAGATGCAAGAGACTGGGGTTTCAATCTCATCTCAGAGATTAGCTGTATGACCACTGGCAAATCATCTGATTGCTCAAATATCTGGGTTCCTCATCTGTAAAATAAGGATAATGATATTTCTACTATTTACCTCACAGGAAAGAGATTCGTATACACTTAAAATGTCATTTAACATGAATTACTATCTTCACAGTTCATGAAATAATCATGCCTGCTAAGTCCTAAAGGTAGCAAGATATTTTGAACAATCTCTACGTGTATTTGGCTCTACTACAGTAGAGCCAAACTAGTGTGAGGTGTTGCCCTTTTTAAAAAGTTTTTACATAGTTTACTTATGCTCTGATGAAAAATTATCTTCACAGGTAATAGTTCACTATTCATAGTGCCTTTTTTTCATTCTGTTATGAAATCTCCAGCTCACTTTTGCCAGCACCAGCATTTGCCTTTGCAGTACCCCTGATTTTCTTCACACTGTTCCTGCATTCCTTTAGCTGCTTTCTTGCTGTCTTTTTCATCTCATACAGGCCATGCCTTGCAAGTCTGTGTTTTGGTTCCTTTTTCTCCGCATAGTCAAGGGAATCATAAATCACGCCAAAGACTGTTGTTATGCCACCAATAAAATGGGTTTTGAATCCAAAGACAAAAATGACTTCTGGAGTTGTCTTGTACATCTTGGCCAGTTTTTCTTAAATTTCAGTCTTGGGCATTGTGGTCTTTCCAGGATGGAGGACATCTATAACCCTTGTTTACGTTGAAGAAGTCTGTTTATCATGAACTTCCTGGTTCGGATGGTTACAGTGTCATTTGCTGTTGGAGCATGGTTCCAGCTAGTTTCAACATCAAAGTGGACATGAGGCCTCCAGGAGACAGGCTTAAAGAAGAGTCGAGAACTGAGTCAAAAGATGGTACAGATGCAAGGCGGATGGCATCTAGACCCCAGGAAGACTCACCATGGTGGCAGCCAGCTCCTCAAGCATCAGGAGAGGGAAAGGAGCTGCATTTTTTCCCCTGTGGACATGTTAGTTATTCAAAGGAACAGAGAAAAGGATATTTTGTCTGAAACACATAAAAAAATTTACACGAGAAACACAGACAATGCTAAGGGAACCTAAGACAAAAGCTGTCCTCCTGATAAAAGTGATTGAGAAGAGACATATAAAATTTTGAGTAGACCAAAAAGCAAATCTTGCTTCTCAGATAGTGCATTGTTTCCTAGCAACTAATTTGAATATGACTGTTTTCAAGGTTTTTGAAAGTTGTTACTAGGAAATTTTGAATCGATGAACTATTTGTGCATCAGGAAAAAAATTTCCTATTGGATATATTTGACATAAATGTGGATTTAGAGTTTCTCAACCTGAAAAGTAAATTATTTCACATGAAGGAGTCCTGATTGAAGTCAGGAGAGTCATTAAGAAACCAGCTGAGAGGACTAAGAGAAGCTAACAAAAGAAGCTTATTACAGAACAGCAGAAGCCATAGAGATGGGAAAATGATGTGAACTGACTGATGTGAAACGATGTGAAACTGTGGTTGATGCAGGGAACTGATCTGATTGAAGAAAGCTTTGGTGCCAGGAACTGTTTAGAGAAAGTGGCACGTGTGAATGAGAGCTAGCTGGGAAAAACTGACTTGCTCTCAATTACTATCTATACCCTGAGAAAGAAGAAACCTTTAGAAGTTTGCTTACATTGACTTTTACTGCCCTCTATTGTTTAGGGGTGGGGACCCTCAACTTATAAAGAGGGGACCTGAATAGTGGGCGGCAAGGTGGTGAGGTGGATAGAGGGCCAGGTCTGATGTAAGGAAGACTCATCTTTCTGAGTTCAAATCTGGCCTCAGATACTCACTAGCTGTGTGACCCTGAGCAAGTCACTTAACCTTGTTGACCTCAGATTCCTCATCTGTAAATTGAGCTGGAGAAGGACATGGCAAACCACTGCAGTAACTTTGCTTAGAAAACACCAAATGGGGTCACAGTCAGAAATAACTGGAATGAATGAACAACAATGACCTGAATATATATATTTGAATATGAGAACTGCTTCTCACTGAGTAACTTGTTACCTCAGTGCCTAGAGAAGAGAGTGGATCTAGGAAAGCTCTATATGCCTCAGGCTCAAGATGGCTATTAGAAGAGTTGCTTACATTGATTCAGTGTCCAGACAGGAGCAAAGAAGTGGCTTCATCTATCAGAGCAGAGAGAAGCTTGAAAGAGAGATGATTGACATATGCTACAAACGGATCCCTTAAAGAGATCCTACATATGCAGTCCTGAAATGCAGACTCATAGTAGTCATAAACATATTATATCGCGTTCATCTGTCTCATTGCTATGTTTCTTTAAGTTTGCTTCCACTCCTTTGTGTATTGATAAGAGTGTGAAGCAGGTTAATAAAATGAAAATTTCTTTTGGTAATTCCTGCTTTGGACTTTTATTAATATTTCATGTTTAAGAGTTAATGATTTCATTGTGACTGCTTTGTATGAAAAGAAAGCAAACCAGAAGGGGTTCAGGAGCTATAATTGTGAGTATAGTCATATATTTTGCCTTATACCAGCATCCCAACAGAAAGTTGTAGCTATCCCTCTGGAGACCATCCTGACTTTCCAGGATGGGATACAGGTAGGGATGAGTGAGTCATTCCCAGCTCAGGAAATTCAAGAGCCTAGAGAGAACTGAGGGGCGGGGAGGAGAGGTGTTATAACACCTTTTGTTCTTCCTGCTACAGTGTCCTTCATTACATGTTGGCATACAATTGTCCATCATGTATGTTGTACTTATTTTTATCTCCACATCTTTGCCCTTGATGCACCCCACCAATTTTTCTCTCCTCTGTCTATGTAAATAGGCCACTAATCCTTCAAGGTCTATGTGATAGTATTTATAAGTTACCTCACAGACCAAGTCAAACCACCTCATTATACAAATCAGAATGAGGGAACGGAGCTCCTGAGAAGTGGATTGCCCAAAGTTATACCAAACACCCAAGCTAGGATTATAAATTCAGATCCTCTGGACCCACATTCAGTATTGGTCTTTACATCAGGGCTGTCAATCTCAAATAGAAATGGATCATATATATTAATTGTTATTGTTGTTTCAGTTGTTTCCAATTCTTTGTGACTCCATTTGGATTTTCTTGGCAAAGATACTGTAGTAGTTGGGCATTTCCTTCACCAGCTCACTTTATAGATGAGGAAACTGAAGTAAACAGGGTTATGGGGCTTGCCCAGGATGACACTGCTAGGGTGTCTGTGTCTGAGGCCAGATTTAAGCTCAGGAAGATGAGTCTTCCTGACTTCAGGCCTGGTGCTTTCTTCACTGAGTCACTTAGCTGCCTATATATTGACTTAGAAAAGCACAAATTAGCATTATCTATATTGTATTGTATTTTTATTTATTTTGTTAAACATTTCCCAATCACATTTTAATCTAGCTTTGGTTACTCCAGAATTTTTCTGGCCCCAAATCTTACACTTCTGCTTTGTACTATGTTACCATAACTTTCTGACAATCCTAGTTTATATTTCTAAACGCCCAGTTTGAGAGGGATTAAGATTTTATTGATATAGGGAACTCCTTGATGAGGCAACTCCTTTCCCCAATACGAATTAGTAATATTTCTGCAAATTATGGTCTTAGAAAGTTGTGTAAAGCACAAAGGGGTTAAATAGCTTGCTCAGGATAACAGCCAGTATGTGACAGGGACCCATGTGGCACTTAAGTAATCTCTAATGGCTTCTTGTATATTCATGTCTCCTTACCTGAGAGTGGAGACCATGTTAGACTTCAATTGTTTCATTCTTTAGAATTGTTATCCCCAGTGACTAGCACATAGTAGGAATTTATACTTGTTATGCCCAGTCACTGGTACATAGTAGGCATTTATATTTGTTATCTAGAGTACTTAGCACACAACTGATGCAGTTGTATCAACAATACACAACACACAGTTGCGTTATCCTCAGTAACTACCACATAGTAGGCATTTATATATATTATCCCCAGTACCTAGCACATAGTAGACATTTAATAAATACTGATTAATTCTGTGCTTCCACAATGATTTTAAAAAATTCTGGGCACAATAGATGCTCAGTAAATATATACAGACTGATAAATTTAATCTATAAATTCAACATGCTGCGCCCGTACATGACATTTCATCTCTTATTCCTATGTTTAGAATCCATTCCTTTTTCACCTCTGTCTCACAGAATCCCCAATACCCTTCAAAGCTGAGCCTAAGTGTCCTATGCTATTGGAAGCCTAGCCTTAATCCCTTCCAGGTTTTAGTACCCTTTTTGAGAAATTAATAACAACAAAGGTGATAAGAAAGATTTATATAGCACTTACCATGTGCTAAGTGATTTGCAATTCATTATCTCATTTGAACCTTACAATGACCCTGGGAAGTAGATTCTATTAAAGGTTAAGTAACTTGCCTAAGGTCACACAGTTAGTAAGTGTCTGAGGCTGCATTTGACCTAACTAGGTACCCTCCCTGAGAATAGATGAACCCCCACCGGCTGTGCGATTATCTTTTACAAAGGAATATTTATTTAAGAGAGAGAAAGAAAGAAAGAACTTCAGGTTTGTACTCTATTCTACTGTGCCACCTAGCTGGCACAAATTATTTTGTACATATTTTAATTTAATTTTCTAAGTACATTTTGTGCTTCCCCTGACACTTAAATGTAAAGCTCCTTGAGGTTCTTGTCTTTCTCACCCCAATTCCTAGGACAGTGCCTAGCACATAATTTATCAATAGATATTAAGTACTTACTATAAATCAGGCTTTCCGCTACGTACTACAGATAAAAATACAAAAGTGAGGCAACTAGGTGGCGCAATGGATAGAATGCCAGATCTAGAATCAGGAAGACCCAAGTTCAAATCTGATATCATACACTTACCAGCTGTGTGACTCTGGGCAAGTCACTTAACCCTGTCTTCCTCAGTACCCTCATCTATAAAATGAGCTGGAAGAGGAAATAACAAACCACTCTAGTATCTTTGCCAGGAAAACCCCAAATGGGGGTCAGGAAAAATGGGACGTGACTGAAATACAATAACAAAATGCTTCCGAAGAGCTTGTATTCTATTAGCACAGGAGGCTCTTAATAAATATTGTTGAACAAACGAATAAATTGATTAGACCTGTTCTCTCATTTGTATTAAGAGCAATCTCACCGATAAAGTGGAAGAACCGTTATCCCCTATGACAGGAGTGGAAACCTACCCATCTGGTGAGGGTAAGAGGAACAAGAGGAAGTCATAAATGAGATGTACATAAATAAACTAATATGCATGTCAAACATGAGCTGATGGTTATGAGAGATAAACTCTGATGAAAGTCAGACACAAAATGGAAAACTTTCAGCTTGAGAAAGCCCTTGCTGGCCTTCTCAGAGAAGTCTGGGGGAATTATCTTATCACTCTTTAATGCTTGCCAATCTGGCAATGTTTTACTTCAGTAAAAACAAACTTTCTGAAATCCCACCAGATTAGGTTTCACTAGCCTTTATACTGTACCAGATGGATAAAATTAGTGGTTTCATGAAACCACAATAAGTAACTTTCAAAAAATATCCATTTTTGAAGAGAGTAGCATTTAAATAAAATACAGGCAGCCAGACACAAAGTCTCTTTCTGAAATGCATAAATCCAAGGCCAGAGGACAGCTTTTGTTTAATTAATTAAATATTTCCCAATAAAATTTGCGATATTTACAAATAAAAGTTTCTCTTATTCTGAGAAATTCAATCAATAGAAGAAAAAAATCAAACTTTTTCAGAAGTTTTCAGTCTGAATTTTTTTCCCTTAGAGTAAAATTCAGAGAAATATCTGCAGATATTCAATATATGACCAGTTTCAATTTCATTAGAACTAGAAGCCCTGGAATTTAAGAATGCCTTTAAGGACTAAACTACATCAATTGATGCTGTGTGTTTTGTTTTTTATCAGTAAGGCAAGTAATATAGAGATTATAGAACAAAAATATTTAATTCCAAAGTAACAATATGATATTTTTGTATCATGTAACTGACATGCCTGGTTCTTCTAATTGTACTCTAATGAGTCTGATCAGACTTAGGGAGTTGCCTGAGTACATTGCTCTTAAGTGACTTTCCCAGGGTCACACATGATAAATAATTGTCAGAGGCAGGTTTGAAAGCCCAGGAAAATGAAGCTTCCTTGCCTCAGTTTTCTGGACTGTGCTACCTCTATATATTAACTGGTTCTTCATGGCAATAAATAAATTCATAAATGAGCATAGTTCCATTGTAGAAATTTTCTAAGAGGATTGGTTCTTGTGAGTGACTTTTAATTCCTAATCAATTCAATTGAATTCAACAACTGAGTGATTATGTGGATACTAATGTCACTTCAGGTACATAGGAAAGAGTTGTAATATATAAGCCACATTCTCCAGTCTAATATATATAGTCTCTCTTTTCCCCCTTGTTAACAGTTTTTGCCTTTCTTGAAGTTGTAGCATTAGTGTGACTGTGCCTGCAGCAGACCAATGAGAATACCAATTCTGTGTGTGATCTTGGACAAGTCACTTAAACACTATGCATCTCAGGCAACTTCCTAAATCTTACCTTTAAAGTTATAGCTAGGTTTGAATTTGCATTAGTGGAAGATGTTACCATGGAAAGCAGAAGTTCCTATGCTGATGAAATAGACTCTTTACGTCCCTAGAATTATGTTCATTGTCATTTCATTCACAGGATCATGTATTTATAGTCAGAAAGAACATCAAAGATGACTTCTTGTCTAACCCTCTCATTTTATAGATAAGGCTCAGTTATTAAATAATTTGTCCACAATTACTCACAGGAATGGTTACCAAAAATTCTGGATTCATTCCTGATCATTGAGTGAACCTTTTGTGAATTCATCAAAAGAGTATAGTTTGATTTGGGGCCATAAATTCTATTTCTCTTAAATAAGGATATGAAACCATTACATCAAAACTTTTGATGTTATCAGTGGCAATAAGCTAATGATATCTAGAAAATGTTGTGTTCTTTAGCTCCTACAAAGCCTTTTGACTCTACTTCAAAATCAAGAAACTTTGGGAAAATAGTAATTTAGTCAATATTCAATAAACACCAAAACACATAACTACATTGTAATCAACAAGGACCTATGCCATCAGATCATGTAAAAGCTGATGCAGAGACTATGCTACATTTGAGTTTCATAAGTAAGATATCCTAAGGCATGACATTGC
Source organism: Potorous gilbertii (assembly GCA_028658325.1). Lineage (NCBI taxonomy): Eukaryota > Metazoa > Chordata > Mammalia > Diprotodontia > Potoroidae > Potorous > Potorous gilbertii. The sequence continues at coordinate 564,758,035 of CM053770.1, forward strand.
CCAACAGGATTCCTGTAATAATCCGCACAGATTCCTCCAGGAAAAGTCTATAGAGGTTATGTAATTTTTTGAAAAATTACAAACGAAAGATTTTATTGTGAATATGATCATATAAGTATCACTGAGACTTGTTATGATTCCATAACTAGAATATGATAGAAGAAAAGTATATATTAACCAAAAGTAATAGATTAAAGGTGTAGTGAAGCAGCATTACATAGAAGTACAAGAAAATATACTTATGTATGGAAATCCACAATCTAGATTTGGGAAACATGGCAAACAATCTTTGAGTTAGGCACAATATTGGGAGAAATAGAAATGATAGTATGGTGGGATTATACTACAGACCACTTGCATAGAAGGAAGAAATGAATGATAAGTTAAGAAAACCAGTGATAAACCTGGTACAGAAATGTGGTATAGTAGTGATGAGGGACTTTAAGTCAATATTAACTGGTGTTTTCTTTCTGCTAAAATTCTTGGTTTGCCTTAATACTAATTGCATTATTCAAAAGGAGATAAGAAAGGATTGTGAATCTGATGATGAATAAGAGGGAGGAACTGGTTATTAAATTAGAAATTATGGGAACTTAGGGAAGCAATAATTACATCATCTTAGCGATCATGATAGAAAATGTGGGAAAATCAAGAATAGTCTTATGTGCACTATAGTTTTGGGGAAGATTTCAAAAACTTTGGAGAAAAGATAGGTAGGATCCCATAACCTAAAATACTGCCAAAGAAATAAGTCCAAATAGAATCAGTTATTTTTTAAGAACAAAATTCTAAGGACACAAGCATAATAGATTCAGATACGGTTGAACTATCTAAAATAACTATAGTTGTATAAGATATAACAATATAGTTGTATAAGAAACTCATTAACCACTTGGATTTTTTAAATGACACAAATAGAAGAAAGATGGAGGCAGAAATAGATCACTTAGAATGAAATGAAAGGATGATATCATCCTGTAAGAATGATGTCAGGAATGCCAACAATCAAAATGAATTGTGTGATAAATCCCAAAGACAACAGAAAGGACTTTTTTTTAAAAAAGCTAAGATGGGGAACAGAAGAACATCAAAGGAAAGACAGATCTCCTTCTTATGGGGTGTTTGGGCTAATGATAAACAAATGATGAAGAAAAGACAGAACTATTCAGTATTGGTTTTGTTTCTGTTTTCTCCAACAAAAAAATGGTCTTTGGGACTAGGAAGGATACAAAAAAAGATGGTGCCCAGGTTTTGAAACTAAAGCTAGCTCAGGAGATTTCAAGTTGTGAGACCCAGATAACCCATATCCTAGGCTATTGGGATATATATATATAGGTATTGCAACAACTCATAGGTATATATTTGTATTGTTGAGCTGACCATTATCGGTAGAAATTTTTAAAGAAAAGGCACTGTAGTACTGAAGTGTGACAAATATCTCAATTTTCAAAAAAAGATATTTATCTATGCTTGATCCTGACAATTTCAAAACATACTGTTGAATGAATGGTTTGTGAGTTCTTTGAAAGTTAAATGATCATTTAGAGTCAGCAGCGGTGCAGACGGAACAGATTATAGCAGAATAATTCATTTCCTTTCTTGACTGGTTTTCTAGGCGGATTGATCAGAGGAATGCCATAGATTTAGAGAGACCAGCAATGGGTCAGTGACTTTTAAAGGTTCTTCATATATATATATATATATATATATATATATATATATATATATATATATATATATATGCAGGAATACAGTACATACTTCTACTTATTTCTGTTATTATAATCTCTTGCATAACTCCAACTAAGTTCAGCTCTCCTTATACACAGCATCTTCTTCATTACAATAACTTGAGAAGCAGCAAAGAGGATTTTTCCCATTAAGATTCAGACAGCACTAAAGTTGGGACCAAGGATTATTAACAGGGGCTTGCAATTATCACAGAGTATATTAAATCGGAGAAGGACGAGCACAATTTTTAGGGAAATGGTTGACCTATAATTTTGTGGTTTGGAAGAAGTCCATGAATTCACGCTGAGACTTCCCATTCAGAAAAACTAAATCCCAAATGGCAACATACAAGGCTGAAAAGCACTGCCAATGACAAAAACATGGTAAGAAAGATACCATTAAAGTAGATACATGACAAGTGAACTGGTCATGCATGGAGAGTGAGGAATAACAAGTGGATGCATAAATATTACATAGTATACATGTCAGGGCAAAAGAACTACAGGAAGCTGGCCAAACTTCTTGTGGACAATTTATTGGGGATAGATATAATAGTGTCATAGGATAAAAAAAGTATAGATAAGTTGAGGGAATATACGTATTGTTATGATCACAAAGCCCTGGAAGTATTCAAATAAGAATATTCAAGGGTATTTTCTAGTAGAAAATCATTAGAACAATATATTAAATGCCCTTCTGGAGATGGCACTGCAGAGGCAGCCAAGATCACTGGTCTTGGATTCTAAATATTTGGGTTTGAATGATGCAGGTAAACTATATAATCCCTAATGATCCCTTCTATCATTGAACCACAGATAATCTCATCTAAGACACAACCCTCAGACTAATTGTATGACTCCCAGAAGTGGGGGAATTCAGCCTAGATTACTCTAACCAAGCCTGACTAGTGTCAAGATAAATACTACTGAATCCCCTCAATCAACTCATCCAGCCATGCTGTCATAGGTGATTAGGTTAATCTGACTAGATTTGTTCGTTATAAACTCATGTGGTCTATTAGCCTGTTGCCTAAGCATCTACACACTGGTTTTTCAAGGACTCTTCTCACTGCCCCCCCCACACCCCACCTCCCCCCCCCCCCCCATACATTAGCCAAGTTTGGACATTTGGAATTTCCAAGTCTTTAAGCTTTGGAGTTGAGAGCAACTACCCATAGCACTCAGCATAAGTGGTAGCAAGTACAAGGAGAGTTCTTGGTCCAATTTTGAAGTTATTCAAAAGATGACCAAGGGTTTTATACAACTAGTGCTGACTTCATGGTATATCCAGAAAAAAAAAGAATAATAAAATGGAAAAGCATTTATTAAGCACTTCCTATGTGCCAGACATTGTATTCAGCAATGGGTATAGAGATGTTACAAGTAAGCTAGAAAGTCCCTGCTCTCAAAAAGCTTACTTTCCAGCAGAACAAGACAATACATATAGAAAAAGATGGTGGTCATGGAGTTGTGTTCTGGTAGTTTGATGTTCTCAGATTGAGATCAGGAAGGAGGTGGGGTGGGGGTGGAGGCACAGCAGTGTAACATAAAGCCGGAGAGTAATTTGCTCAGTTCTTGGTCCAGGCTACATATGGTGATTACTTAGCAATCAGAAATCAGAAGGACCTAGAAGGGGAGCTTGGACTCTAAGTCAGAGGTGGAGGCTAGAGTTCAGGAGCATAACAGCATGAAGATGGCCAGGAAGTAGTCATTTATATAAACAATTTTTTTCTTATCATTGACTGTCATCAGTATATATTATAAGAACCCATGGATTTACTTCAAATACTGCTAGTGTAAACTAAGCTGGTTCTCCCCTTTGTGAATTGTTAGTGTCACTAAAATCTGTCCTTTTTTGGGTGTAGGGGGAAGAGGAGAGAAGATTCCTATTCTGACAACAGAAAGCTCTCTACCCATCCATTCACCAGGAATGTTCATAATTAATCCTACCATGGTTTCCCATGGCCTGTCCCTCACCCCTGTAGACCAAATACCCCACCCCCCACTCCCACTTCAAAACTATAGCTAGCTATGAGGCTCCAAGGAAGCTCCTGGCCATGGAATTCCCCTGGAAGAAATACATGGGCTTACATCCACTGGTGAAACAAGGCAAACAAGAAGCAAGACAACAGAGATATAACTTCTCCAATGGAAAGGGTTAAAAATGCTAACAATCTTGGTAGAAGTTTTAACTTTTAAAGTTTCCCATTTTCCCCCTACAGCTCACATGCTTACATGTCTGGATTTATTTCTGTTTGGTAAACAAAGTCTTCAGGGGGTGCAAGGAGAGAAGCAAAAATCAGACATCTGTTTTGTTTTGAACTGCCTAAGTGAAGCGTGCATAAAAGAAATAATGAACTCCAGTCATTCTGAAGAGCTGCTAGAGTGTTGTGGCTCAAACTCTGATGAACTTTTGCATTATTAAAAAACTGACTACTTCCAGAATGCCTAGGCAGCCTTGTAAATCTTAAAGGCAATTTAGGAAATGAAAAATTTGTTTCAGGTAAATACTTCTGTGTAGAACCAAAACATTTCAGATAGTATGTAGAACTTGCATATTCACACTTAAGTTTTCATTTTAAAAGCATCAGTCAAAATAATAAAAATGTAAGATTTGTGAATGCTGATTATCCTAGGTATAGAGAAATTTGTCTTTAACATTTTGTTTTGATTAATGAGGACTTATGAGGGTAAGAATATTAAATAACAAGGCTGGTTTTCACCTATGGTTTAGAGAATAATGCATAACTTAGAAGTGGACTCAGTAATATTAACTGATATTTATGTACTACTTTAAATTTTACAAGTTGTTTGCATACATTATTTCATTTGAGCCTTACAACAACTTTTAAGATGAATGCTACAAGGATAAATTCCCCTCATTTGACAGAAGAGATCAAGGTTGAGATAGGTTAAGGGATTAAAATGCCTACAAACTGATTTTGCAGCTTTTTCCTCCCTTTATAAGTTTAAAAGCTTATAATTTCAATCGTTGTAAGCTTTGCAGTTGAGAATAGCTGCTTACAATACTTGGTAAGTGCTTAGGCCAAATAGTAAATATTAGAGGCAAGATTTAAACCCAGATCTTCTGCATTCCAAATCCAGTATTCTGAGTAAATACATCAAGCTGCCCCTCATTTAGAAGCCTAAGAAGTGTCTAATTGGTATAGATAATACATTCATTTTTGTCTAGCTATGAAAGGAGAGGTGAAGAGAGAGAGAGAGAGAGAGAGAGAGAGAGAGAGAGAGAGAGAGAGAGAGAGAGAGAAAGAGAGAGAGACAGACAGATAGACAGACACAGGAAGACACAGAGAAGGAAGGGAAAGGGAGACAGAGGGGAGAGACAGAGGGAGATTTTATTTATTATTAGAGATGTAGCAGTCCTTTTTGAAGTGAGATCTGAGAACTCTCAGGAGTCCCTAAGATTTTTTCAGAGGGTCCCTGAAATCAAAGTTATTTTCATAATACTAAAATGTTATTTGCCTACTAAAATACTCCTTCCTTTATTATCTACATATTTGTGAGGTCAGATTTTCTTCATATACTTCATAAACAGCATAAAGTAACAGATTACATGTAGAGGCAGATACGGAATCCAGCTGTCTTTTACTAAACCAGACATTAAAGAGGCTTGCAAAAATAATGTCAAACAATGCTATTTTTGATAATTTCTTTTCGTTTTGAAAATCATAGCTATTTTCATGAAAAAATCTATGTAAAAATGTAATGGACTTATTATTATTGTTAAATGAATTAAATATTTTAAAATCTTATCAGTTTATAATATCTTAAAGAAAAGGTCTTTGTTTTTAAAAGTGTAAAGAGGTCTTGAGATCAAAAAGTTTGCAAATCCTCCAGTATAAAAGACAGAGTAATGGACCTTGAGCTAGGTGGATTTAGCTTTAAAACTATCCCTAACATTTACTATCTATGTGACCACTGGTGAGTTGCTAAACCTCAGGTAACCTCTAAGACTTATCTACTAAGCTACAAATGAGTTATCTAGCAAATAAGTAGGGGAGCTAAAAGTTATCTTTTGTCAGAGCTCCCTCAAGTAGGCATTTTATTAAAAATGCTACCATGTGACTAAAATGATAGAAGGGAAAAATGACAAATGTTGGATGTGGAAAAAATTGAGACATTAACATACTCTTGGTGGAATTGTGAACTGAGTCAAGCACTTTGGACAGCCATTTGGAAGTACACTTAAAGAGTTATAAAAGTGTATATACCCTGTGACCCAGTAATACCACTTTTAAAGTATTTCCTAAGGTGATCGGGGAAAAAAGGAAAATAACTTTTATGTTATAAAAGATTCATAGCAGATCTCTCTGTGGTGGCAAAGAACTGGAAATTGAGAAGATGCCCATCAGTTGGGAAATGGCTAAACAAGTTATGGTATATGATTGTGATATGTTCAAAGAAATGGTGAGCTGGTTGATTTCAGAAAAACATGAAAAGACTTGCACAAAATAATGAAAAATGGAAGGAATAGAAATGAGAACATTGTATGTAGTAGCAGTGATATTGTTTGGAGAATAGTTATAAACAACTAAGTTATTGTGAGTATTGTAAATACTCAAATCAACTACAAGGGACCTATCCACCTCAGAGAAAGAAGTGAAAAATAGAAGTATGCAGAGTATGATTTTCTGTACATTTGTATCTGCATCAAATGGTGGCCTTCTCTAATACAGGGTGGGGAGGTAGGGAGGGAGGAAACTTAAAATGTAACAACAACAAAAATATATATAAAAGTCAATCTTAAAAATACCACCATGACAATGGCTATTTTGTTAACTTGGAAAATGTAAGAATGAAGGCAAGAGTTAGTCACCATGATGAAGACCATGCAGGTCAATTTTCCCTTGCAGAGCTAATTCTGTGCATACCCACATATCTAACAAATCCTTCTGGAGGCTGACTGTGTCTACTTCAGATATGTCTATCATCTAACTCAGGGAGGAGATAACTTAACTCGGCAAGAGAGCTAAGGAAGGATGTTAGAGGTCATTTTTTGTCCCTTCACATATTTTTCCATGAAAGTCTGTCAGAGATAAATTTGGTTTCAATTACCCTAGAATTTCCTTAGTGCCAAAGAAAACAAACCCAAACAAAAAAGAAAAATATATAGTTAAACCCTCAATTAAGCTTTTCATGCAACAGTTAGTTGTGGTTATTGACCTTAATAAGAACAAGGACAGAGAGTTGTCTCTTTATAATTAAATCATTCAAAGTGGCAAAGATATATCTGATAGTAACAACAAAATGAAATTCAAAATTCTGGTTGCTAAATCACAGAATTTGCATAGGAAACTTGGAGTACTTAACCCAGTTTATACTTGTAGCAGGATATGTAAGGATATAATAAAAGAATCTAGGTAATAAATAACTTCTGGGGGGAAGGAACAAACATTTTTAAATTGTCTATCACAATGTCTACTACTGCTACTACTACTACCACCACTACTAACACCACCACTAGGTACTATGCTAAGCACCTTACAAATATTAACCTAATTTTATCCTCATAACAACATTGTGAGCTAGGCGCTATTATTTATTCCGATTTTACAGTTGAAGAAACTGAGGCAGATATGATTTACTCGGCATCACAGAACTGATTACTATCTGAGGCCAAATTTAAACTCAGTTTTATCTGACTCCAAGCTCAGTGTTCTATCCACTTCACTACCTAGCTAACCTCCGTAACTTATAATGTGCAAAACTGTAAAGCAAACCAATTTTGAGATCCTCAGTTTTCTTTTGCTTCTCTTTTCCCTTCATTTTCATAAAGCTATAGCTTTGTTGCCGTTCGGTCATTTCAGTTGTATCTGACTTTTTGTGACTTCATTTAGGATTTTATTGGCAAAGACACCAGAGTGGTTTGTCACTTCTTTTTTCAGCTCATTTTGTAGATGAAGAAACTGAGGCAAACAAGGTTAAATGACTTGCCCAGGGTTACACAGGTAGTAACTGTCTGAGGCCAGATTTGAGTCTTCCTGATCCTGGCCCTGGCACGCTTTCCATTATGCCAACTAGCTGCTCTAAAGCTGTAGCTGCCTTCCCCCATTAAAAAAAAGAAACCAAGAGAAAATAAAATGGACATTTTGATTATGTAAAATTAAAGTTTTTATACAAATGAAACCAAAGTATTTAAAATGAGAGGGGGAAAGAGTTAACTGAGGAAATAATCTTTGCAACAAGTTTCTGTAATAAATAATCTCATTTCCAAGATATATAGAAATGATTCAAATGTATAAGAATAAGATCCATCCCCCTATTGATAAACGATCAAAGGATATGAGCAGGCAGTTTTCAAAGGAAGAAATCTAAGTAATGCACATGTGAAAAAATACTCCAAATTACTGAGAGTTAGAGAAATGCAAATTAAAGCACATTCATCTCATGTCACTAAACTTGATGAAAATGACAAAAGTGGGAGGGAATGTGGGAAGCCAGGTACTCTAATGCATTATTAATGTAAGTTATGAATTGAACCAGACATTTTGAAAATTGCTTTGGAACCATGCCCACCCCCAATCACTATACTGTACATAAGTTTTGACCTAGTGATACCATTTCTAGACTTATACCCCAAAGAAATCAAAGAGCAAAAACATTCCTATGTATAAAACTATAGATAATAGCTCTTTTTGGTGTAAAATGGGGATTGATTGACCCAATTGTGGTATTTGATATAATGGAATACTATTGTGCTATAAGAAATAAGGATAGAAATAATTTCAAAGAAATCTGAGAAAACATATGAAATAGTACAAAGAAATAAGCAGAGCTGAAAGAATACTTTATAGAACATTATAAAGATGAAAAATTTTAAGAATTCTCATCAATTCAATAACCAACCATAATTCCAAAGGACCAATGATGAAACATTCTATCTATCTCCTAACAGACAGATGACGGACTCACAAGAAAAAGAATAAACTGATATGTTTTAAGATATGGTTAATGAGGGGTATTATATACATATATATGTATATACCTGTGTGTGTATATATATGCTATGAAGGTTTTGTTTTTGTTTCAGTTGGTGATGGGGATGTGGGAGGGAGAGAAAAATGTACATTCATAGAAAAAAATTCAATTTTAAAATTCAGCAACAGAAAAAGAATCTGAAAAACTCAATTCACATTAAAGTATAACTAAAAAAAAGCTTAAAATGTGTCAAATACCAGAGATATTTTGTATTTTAAAAGAATATAAATTATATTTTCAAAGAAATACATCTAAACTGGTAGAATTCCCTAAATTAGTTAACTAATATCAAATTCTGCCTTTGAGTCAACTCTAGTGTTATCTGGGTACAATGCAAATTCATCTACAAAAGTAGAGAAAAGAGATAATATTGACATGTTAAAATCGCTCTGGTATCCAAAATATAGTCAATAGTACTTGGTAAAACACAGTACAAGATTTGCCTACACTTAGAAGCTGATGAGAATCCCTTAGCTCCAGTTTCCATGATATCCTCAGAACTTTCTTGCCAACACCACTACTTGGGAATCAATACTTTCATACCTCCACTTTAAAGAAAACAACTTAAACTGCAATATCTAGTACAGTGTCCAACCGCAAAAATAAATATTTATTGATAATGATGATATTTCACCTCTTTTGGGAGGGGAGAAGGTCATGAATCCCATGCTGTATATTTCCATTTGCTTTAGTGAATGCCCAGCCATCAAAATAGTAACAGTGTAATTTCTATTTCAATTCCAAATCTTACCTCCTGGAACACACTGGAAACCATCACCCTGATATCCAGGCTTACACTGGCAAACAAAGGAGCCCGGAGAGTTGTAACAGAAAGCATCTGGATGACAGCGATTTTGTTGGCATTCATCTACATCTGCAAAGTACAAGATCATAGATAAATCTGATTTCTCTCCATCATTTAGTTAGGCAGTCAGGTGGTGCATCGTATAGAGCAGTGAGCCCAGAGTGAGGAAGACCTGAGCTCAAATCCCACCTAAGACACTTACTAGCTGTGTGACCCTAGGTAAGTCACTTAACTTCTGTTTGCCTCAGTTTCCTCATCTGTAAAATGGGGATAATAGCACCTACCTCCCAAAATGTTGTAAAGATCAAATGAGGCAATATTTGTAAAGTGTTTAGCACTGTGCCTCACATGTAAGCATAAACAAATGCTTGTTCTCTTCTCCCCACAACCCACTCCCTTACCCATCAAGCCTGAGTGAAATCATTTCACTGCAGTGAAGGGGAAATAGTTTGTGAGTAGGTTTTACAACTCGTTACCTTAATACTCAACATACAACAACTCTCTGATCTCCTAACAGGTCTATATTTCAGGTATAAACACAGATGACTTTCTTTAAAGAAACTGCTAAACCCAATTTACAAAAAGGATGAATGGGGAATGGAGAAATGACTTTTGTTTTGTTTCAAAGATTTTTCACATTACAAAAAGAATCCTTTAATTTTTACACTTCCACAGTGAATCTAAGTGTTTATTTACTGCAGTAGCTACTTAACAAAGAGGCTCAAGGATCAAGAAATTTCAACTGTTTAAGGACACATAATTGGAGACTAATTTAGAAATGAAGATAAAGTATCTCTGAAATGATCTTCTAAATGCATGGATTCACTGTGTTTATTTGTTGGAATTTTTATTGATGTCTTTTGTTTTTATGCCTTAATCATTTCCTAGTATGCCTCCAAACATCTATCCCTTGAATTTAATGTGTAACAAAACAAAGCAGAAAAGCAGAATCTGTGGTAAAAGAAGTTCACATTGGAATGCATCATGGAATCAATTTTAAAAATTAATTTACTGGAAAGGTGCACTTGATGTTGTATATCAACAGATTTGGGGTACTGTGCTCATATATCATTTTACTGAAGGTAACTGTTAAACGAGTCCTTAAAGGTTTTAGGAGACAACAAAATACAGAAGCGTAGGTCTTAAAAGGAACCTTGAGTTCATCTGAGTGTCATCCTTGAAATTCTAGCTTCCATTCATTTAGTTTTAAATTTTATCTTTGTTTCCACTTTAACAACAACAGCTACAAGAAAAGACAACATAATTGCTATTTATTCATTCATTTATGTGGCATTCAAGATCCAAATACTAATTTTCATGAGGATATATAGATTCTCAACTGTTTAAACTCAAGGAAGGCAAATAAATAGGACACACACATTTCTTATCCTATACAGTTAAAATAATAACTGCTTTTGACCTTATAAAGTGTTGTTAGCGTAGGCAGAGAACTTACTGTCATCACGGAACTTTCCCATGGAATGCAGATTAAAATACACTGTTTTGTATTAGTTTTTAAGCACCTATTGAAGAAAGTAAAAGAAACTCCCTGTACCTTGGCAGGCGTGCCCATCTCCTAAGAAGCCGGGCAAACAGGAACAGTGGTAGGAGGAGCCACCAGTGTACACGCACTGTGCCCGTTGGGGGATGTCGCAATTGTGGAGGTTAGTTGCACAGTAGTTGATAGGGCGATCATCGATAATAGCTACAAGACAGATTTACAGAAGATTCTAAATAAAATTTCCATTTAAATAATAAACAACTCCATTTTCTGTGGTTACTTATTTGCCAGAGATGGTGAATTCAATGTCAAGAATTTAAGAAGAATCTACAATGACATGTTCTAGCCCACATACAGCAGATGGGACCTTTGCTATAAAGGTTCATTCAAAAGTCACTAAAGGAAATTATATGGGATGCTCACATGAAGAAAGAAATATAATAATAATACTAATGGCATTTATATAGACCTTCGAAGTTTACAAAGTACTTTACACGGATGATTTCATTTTATCTTCATAACCAACTCAGGAAGTGATGTAAAAGGTGATCCCTTTTACAGATGAGGAAGCTAAGGCAGACAAGAGGTTAAAAGTCTTTCTTAGGATCGCAGAGCTAGTAAATGTTTGAGACCAGATCTGAACCTGGATCGTCTTGAGTGCAGGGCTAATGTTCTATCAGTTGTGCCATTTAACTTTCTATGCTTTTCTTGCCCAGGGAAGATGGAGCAAGCAGAAGGAAGGTCAGAAAAGGCACTATGGTATAATGGAGAGAGCTTTTTGGATCTGGAATAAAAGGGTTTATGCTCAGAGTGGGCTCAAAATTCAATCAATTCTGCTATTTACTACTTGAAAGATCTGGATAATTCATCTACATTTCCAGCCCCATCTTCCTCGTTTGTAGAAGAGGATGTTGTATTAGATGACGTACCTCTAAAGTTCCTTTCATCTCTAAATCTATCATCTAGTGATGAGGTAATAAACTATACACTATCTTTTGATGTTGACATAAAAATAGGAATGTGGTTTAAAGATGAAAACAAAGGGAACTCAACTCAATTTTGAAAATATCATTTGGCCTCTGTGGTCCCCATTATCATTCCATAAGACATAGGACCTAGGTAAGATGTGGAATAAAGAAAATGGCATGAAAACTTTGGGCTAACTATTGCTGCAAGAAATGATGAAAGTGATGGCTTCAGAGAAACTTGGGAAGACTTGTATGAACTGATACAAAATGAAGGAAGCAAAAGCAGGAGAACGATTGACACAATATTACAAAGACAACTTTGAAACTCTATCAACACGAGTAAAGACAGTTCCAGAATACTCATGACAAAACATGCTGCCCACCTCCAGAAAGGGAGGTGATGAACTCAGAGTGCAAATTGAAGAATTTTTAAATTTGTGGCTAATAGGGGAATTTGTTTTGCCTAAGTATACATGCTTATAATGTGTTTTTTTCTTCTTGCTTTCTCAATGCATGTGTGGGGTAGTGGTGGGGGAACTGGGGAACAGAATGCAGACCTGAAAAGAAAAAAGAAAAAGAAAACCTTAGGACTAGTCCTAAAACTTTTCTTGTGACTTCTAAAGCAGGTCTCTTAATCCTCCTTTTCAATGAACTGGGCCAAGCCACTCGAAGCAAGATAAACAAAGATTAGGTATACTTCCATTTCTTTGGCAGCATTATAGAACTTACACAAATGGACACTTAGATCAAAATCCTTTGCCAAACAAGGGAATTACCAAAGAATTTGGGAACCAAAGGCCAACCTATAATGTTCAGTAACTCGAGTCTTCAAAGTGAGAATGTGACGTACTTCCACAGGAACAAGAAGAACACAATTATTGTAGCCACAGAGGGCCTGCCTTTATTCTGGTTCCCAAATTTACAGGCTTAAAATTCCTAGGGATGGTAAGGAATTTGATCCAGGCTCCTCCTATAAAATAAATATATCACTGATCAACTTTGCCAATGTAGTGTTTACAAAAGGAAAAGGCTAATGAGTCCAAGTTGAAAAGAGTTGTAGTTTGTGCTTCATTCTCAAAGAGGACCATGGTCTCAGGAAGGTGATACTATGACTTGCAAGTGGATTGAATTTAAGTGAGGAAAGCTTGCAAAGTCACCAGTCTCACTTTCTCCTCTGGAGCCATCTGGGTTCAGTGGCCAGATATAGATCAGGATGACTGGAGATGGCCCCAGATGAACTGAAAAGGGACAGGGAGGGGAAAGGAATAAGCATTTATATAATGCCTATGATTTGGCAGGCATTATGCCAAGTGTTTAACAAATATCAACTCATTTGATCCATACAACAAACCTGCCAGATAGGTATTCTATTTTATGTAAAAAAAAAAGCACAGATTAAGTGATTTGATCAGTGTCATACAACTGGTAAGTATCTGAGGAGGGATTTGAACTAAATTCTTTCTGACTTCAGTACCTCCAGACAAAAGGACGTTACCTAGTCAGTCTTAGAGGGAGGGCAGAGCCTTTCCTTATGTCCTTTTTTCTCCTTATCCTTTTATCATTAATGTTCATCCTTTTCCTAGGCTTGCTCAGCAAAATAAAGGAAAGAACTGGGAAGGTGGAGTGCTTAGGTAAAATAAACACATACATTTAGGAATTTAAGGTGAGAGATGTGACTTCATTGATACAAGGGACTCCTTCCAGAGAAACTACTTGTACCAACGGAAGTCAACTCCTTCTCTGCAACTGAGAGGGTAAATGATTTGCTTAGTGTCACCCAGTCAGTATTTGTCAAAAGTGGCCCATGAGTCCAGTTCTTCTTGACTCCAAGGCCAGCTCTCTCTTCACTCTGCCATCTGGCCTCTCACATATAGACAGTTACTGTTGTGTGGGCCAACTCGAAGAGCATTGAAAGATAGAAATTTTTACAGACGAGGAAGCATCCAATGAGGTGGTTATTGGATTGCCATCCTACATGGAATGGAGACAATCTAAAGTAGATGGGCCAAACAAATATGGATAAAGTCAGTATGTGTCAGAGGTAGGGCTGGAAAAATATCTTCATGGAATTCCAAAGTTTGAGAATTAGGAAGGAGCTCTGTGGCCATCTAATCACAACCCATTATATTGAAAGAAATCCCTACTATAACATTCCCAGTAAGTAACAAACCCATTCAGCTTCTGCTGAAGACCTCCAAAGAGAAGGAAGCTATCATCTCTTTAGGCAGCTCATTGTACTTTTGGAAAGTGTTAATTTGTAGATAGATTTCCCTGACATCAAGTCTAAATTAATCAAACCTTTTTGTAACCTCTGCTCATTGCTCCTGGTTCAATTCTTTGGTCAAACAGAACAAGTGTAAGGCTTCTTCCCACATGACAGAACTTCAAATTCTTGAAAACAGCTATGTTTTCTTCTTCTTTTCTCCAAACTAAATTTTCCTGGTTCCATCAGCTGACCTTCATAAAATGTAGACTCAAGACTGTTCCCTCCTATAAACACTTTACAACTTCTCAACATCCTTATTAAACTGCTTTGGCCAAAGCTTAAACACAATACTCATGCTTTAGAAGGTTTGACTTTTCTCTTTCCTTGCATTCTTTGAGAAGCATTGGAAAAGGAATATACTCTGACTTGAGGAAATCTAAGTCAGATTCTGCTAACCTGTAACCCTCCATGATGGCAGTGACTGTGTCTTAAAAATTCCAGAATCTAACACACTTCGCTACATACAATAGATACTTTAAAAAATAGTTGTTGAATGAATGAACTTATTTCTCCCTGTGGTTCTATCAAATCCCCATCCCAATTTATATTGCTCTCCTAAATTCTCACTGCTTCTTTCTCTCCTCTCTTTCCCCACAGGTTAGGGGCAGGGGAAATATGATGAAGAAAAAAAATTAAGAAAGGAAAGGAAGAGATCTGAGAGAGATGGGAGGGAAGTACTAAAAAAAAAAAGGCAGGGGGCTAGAAAGGGGTGAAATGGGAGAAAATAGGAAGGAGTCAAAATAGGAGGAGGAAAAGGAGAAGAAATACAGAGCCAGAAAAAGAAGGGCCATGAAGGATGACAATCACTGAAGAGGGAAATCAAGAAAAATAAGCCTACTTTTTAAAATGTGGAAATGAAATTAATTAGGTGCACATGTACCATATAAATGTTGAAAGTAAAATCACATATAACTTTGTTGGCAGGAGCAGGGAAGAAAGAAGGCTTTTTATTTATAGAAAGAATGGTCATTTTAAACATGGATCTTAGTGAAACTTCTTTAGGACCAAGGAGTAAGAGTATGTTCATGCTGATGTTGCAAGAGAATAGAGAGAGAAACACAAAAGATAAACTTTTGTCTATTTCATCATCACTGTAGCTAAGGCTGGCTTAATTCCTAGCCTCCCTCCCTCTAATCACATTATGCAACGAATATCTTCAAATGAACAGCTCTGAACTTTGCCATAAGTGAATAGAGAAAAGGGAAACCTGAAAGAAAATTCAAAGCAAGAAAGACAACCCTCAAAAGTAACTATTTCCATAATAAAAAAAATAAAAAAGGTATATATACAGTAGATGGAAAATAGGTGTGTATTTGTATATATGTGTATGTATACACATGTACGTACGCATATGCACGTATGCATCTGTGTGTCATCAGCATGTACATAAAGCCCCAAGTCCTGGAGAGTTAAACACAATCACTTTTTCAATAAACAGGCAGCATCTGACTTCCTCCACTCTGACTGCTCACTTCTTCACCCCTCCCCTGCTCAAGCCATCTTTTCTGATCTCAAATGAGATTATTCCTACCTAAGGCTTGCAATCCAGCATAAACAATTTCACCAGGTAAGTGAAGAAAAAGTCAATTTTGCTGATAAATTACCTTAAAAGAGCTTTATATTGGTAGTTACCTTTCTTCCTCATGAATCTAAAGGGACCCACAAAGGTGGTTCAGAAAATAAAAAAGATGATTTGCTTGGAGTTGGGAAGAGGAAAGGTGAGGGGTTGTAATTACTTCTGTTCACTTTTTTAAAAATTTTAAGACTAGTTTGAATAGACATTGCCTAAACCATTAGATTGCTAAGCTGACCAGTATGTCTTTTCTTCATGGAGCTCCAGAAAGATTACATACAGGATGACAACACTGATCTTTGTGATATGTGGTGTAGCAGATGAAATGCTGGACTTACAGTCAGGAAAGATAGGGGTTTCAATTCCACTTGAGACATCCATCAACTGCATGACCCTGGGAAAGTCACTTAACTCAAGACCCTAAGAGTCACTTAACCCTTTCTAAACCTCAGCTTTCTCATCTATATGAATAATAATAACATATAACTCACAAGGACATTATGAATATCAAATAAGATAACGAAAGCAAAGCATCTTGCCAATCTTAAAAGTGTTATATAAATGCAAGCTACTTATGTGGTTATTGTTATATTATTATTACATTATAAAATTATGGTATTTTTATATTATACTATTATGCTAGAGGAAACTAAGTACAGCCTTAAGTGTCTTAAGTGAATCAAGGATAGGTTCAGATCCAGAAATCAGACTGAGGCAATAAATTCTTTGAGGTCTCTGCCTATATGCAGTGTCAGCCTGGCCACACTATATACCTACTATACGAACATAGTATCCTTATGCAAAGGGAATTTTTTCACCCATTTAGAAGTTTAACTAAACTGTGTATGTGTGTGGAGGGAAGGGGGGAGAAATTGAGAAAAACAAATCAATTTTTAAATACAAAAATAAAATTCACTAGGGCTAAAAATCTCAATTATCTGAAAGAATACAGAGCAGAGGAAAGGGAAGGGCTTAGAAGCACAGATGTTTGGGTCTTGCTCAAAATGAGAACTGCCTGTTCCTTCCCGCCCCCGTGAAACCATCTCACCTCGGGACCTCTGCAAAGCCAGATCCAGGGCTCCAAGACAGAACAAACATAAAGCATATCTGGGTTTGCCAAATAGTGGGGAAAGGACAAAGAGATGGTTCATGAACAGCATTAAAGGCTGAACTGTTTTAAATTTGAGAAGTGCTGAGCTTAGATGTCATGTCCAGCACTCTTGCTCCTTTAGACCTGGAGAGCTCCAGCAATCTTTGAACTAAAAATTTCTTGGAACTAGTAAGATGAAGCATACCCATAGGAATAAAGTAGAAATCTTGAACTAATCTAGACTCTCCTCCATGTCTCTCCCCTTCATCATCACCATCTAAAGCCATAATTAAATACCTAACAAATAACCAGCACCCAGCCCACGTCCCCCAATGACATTACAGAGACTTTGATAGCCTCAAAACAACACAGAAACCATAAGGGAAAGATAATACACGAGACTGTTAAAATCTTACACCAATAACTTACCCACACACACGCCTTCATCAGAAAACTGGTAGCCCTCAATACACTCGCAGCGGAAGGTTCCTGGGTGATTATTGCAGATGGCATTGCTTCCACAGGCTGTTGGCTGCTCTGAGCATTCATCAATATCTAGAAGAGATAAGAATTTAGGAGATTTCATTTTCTTTATGTAGTCCTGTGATTATATCAGTGTAAGTAATAACTTACTTACACCAGCACAGAATCTCTCTACCAATGAAAATCCGCAATTCATCTGAAATTTATAGTCTCAAAGATTTGCCTGAGTCAGGCAGAAGTTAAGAAGGTTGCCCATGCAAAGAACTGGAATTTTTTTGGAAGAGTGTAATGCTAATGGGATAATAAGAACTTCCTTGCCCATTAATAGGCTTCATGTGGAGCCTATTGCGGGGAGAGACTTGTCTAAAGAGGAGCTTACTTAGGAGGCGGCTTGCTTATCAGAAGGCTTCCACACCTTTTGGTACTAAGTTGATTAGCACTGAGTCACGAGGGTTGTGATGCTTTCTGTCTCTGAGAAGTGTATATATACTCTGAGTTGGTGTTTTGCTTTAGGGGTTCACTCGGGAGAAGATTTTTTGATTTTTTGGTTGAGACCCCTGAGTCACGTTCAGAGCCCCCCAACTGCTTAGATGTCTGTGCTCCCTTGATCCAGTGATACATGTAAAGTGTGTAGCAATATTACTGTGTTCAGACAGCTGAAGCCCTGTCTGTTGGCCTTTGTGCTAATTTCTCTGATTGTATTTTCTATACTCACTTCTTTCTCTAATTAAAGTAGGGATTGTTAACACTTTTAAAGTTCTTTCCTTTATAAAGCAGATCAAAAGACCTGTGCTAGCACCTATCCTGGGTTTGCTACCGTGCTTGCTACTACTGGGGAGGAGATGGGGGCAATCGGGGCTAATTAACCTGCCCAGGGTCACACAGCTAGTAAGTTATCTGAGGATGGACTTAAACTTGGGTCCTCCTGACTCCAGAGTCTGTGCTCTATCCACTGCACCACCTAGTTGTCCCCAAAGAATTGAGGGGACAGCCATCAATTGGAGAACGGCTGAACAAGCTGTGGTATATGATAGTGATGGAATACTCCTGTGTTATAAGAATGATGAGTAGGGTGATTTAAAAAATCTAGAAAGACTTATGTAAACTAAAGTGAAGTGAGCAAAACCAGCAGAACATTGTAGAGTAACTGCAATATGGTAAAATGATTGACTATGAACGACTTAACTATTCTTAGCAATACAATGATCCAAGACAATTCTGAAGAACTCATGCTGGAAAATGCTTATCCATCTCCAGAGAAAGAACCAATGGAGTCTGAATGCAGATCAAAGCATACTTACCTTTTGCCTACTTTTTCTCGTGTGTGTTTATCTATTTTCTTTTGCAACATGGCTAATATCAAAATATGTTTTGTATAATTCATATCTAACTGCTTGCTGTCTCAAAGAGGGAGCAGGAAAGCTACAGAGTGAGAGCTGGAAACTCAAAGCTTTAAAAAATGAAGTTAAAAATTTGTTTTTACATGTAATTTGAAAAAGATAAAATATAAAAGTTTTCACATTACAGAAAAATTAAGAAAGTTGCTCATAACCACTCAGTTAGAGGAACCAGAGGCAAAGCCCTAACCCAGGACTTCCTACTCCAAGGCTGGTCTTTAGCCACCAGGCCATTCAACTTCTCTTTTTTATATTATTGCTATTGATGATACAATAATGACATCACAGCTTTAGAGTTGGAAAGGATGACTTTAGATTATCATCTAGTTCAATGACTTGATTTTATAGATGGAGAAACTTAGGTCCAGAGAGGTAAGTAATTTGGCCAAGCAACACCAGTAGTAAAGAGTAGAAGGAAAATTTGAACCCAGATTCTCAGGTTTCAAATCTAGCATTCCTTCACTGGCCCCAGACTTCCTCTTGCATCAAAGTCATCTTCTGATGCACCCTTATGGCATGAGGGATATTTACAAAGGTGCTGGAAGGAAAGCTGCAGTAGGTCTGAGCATGCTAGAAAGTTTTCAAGAATGTGTATGTTATCAAAAAGCAAGCCTGGTTAGGTTCTCAGAGACTCGTCACTAGAAGGTTGGTTGCCAGGTGATGAATTCTTTATCCAATGCAATTCATTAAACTATGTCCTAAATCGTGGAGATTGTGACCCACACAAGAGGAACTACTCCCATAGAGAAAGTGAAAGATCATTTAATTTCTAATAAAATAATCCTAATAGTTTGTATTCATATAGTGTTTACCATTTATAAAGCACTTTTTATTAATCATAGCATTTGTTCCTCACAACAACCTTGGAAAATAAATAATACAAGTGCTATTATCCCCATTTAACAGAAAAAGAAATTGAAAAGAGTAAGTGAGATAGCTTGTTCCAGGTAGTTGAAATCTCAATGTCATCCTTAACTTCTCATCTTAACTTAACTTCCCAACACACATCCAATTTATTGTCAGATCTTAACCTTCCCACTTTTATAACTCTCCTCTCTAGTCACATAAACACTCCCCCTTTTGCAAGCCCGGAGTACTGAAGAAGCTTTTTGGGTGAGTTGAATTTCAATTTCAACAAACATTTGTGGAAGAAATTCTTAGTGAGAGTGTATGGTCTTAAAATTGTCCCCTGGGAAAATGCACTTTGTTTGAGGAAGTTGAAACAAGATAATAGCAAAGAAGGGAAGAAGCATTTTTAAGCACCTACTACGTGTCAGGCACTGTACTAACACACACACATACACATACATATGTATATATGTGTATGTATGTATATATATATATATATATATATACATATATATATATACACAATTTCATTTAATCCTCACAAAAACCCTGGGAGGTAGGGGGTATTATTAATCCCATTATACAGTTGAGGAAACTGAGGCAGACAGAAGTTAAGTGACTTGCTCAGGGTTACATACCTAGTAAACATTTGAGGCCAAATTTAAACTGAGGTCTTCTCCAGGACCAGCACTCTATTCACTTTGCCATTCAACTGTCACTAGTCATAATTGGACCTTACTTAGATGACTGATAGGTCAAATTGAACTTGATGCTTAAAACATAATAAAAGATTTAATTTTCTGTTTCCAAATGACACTGCTTTTCTCTAATTATCAATTAAAAGCTAAGATATGCTGATTTCACAGATTTAGGTTTATGTTAGAATGACCTATTCACAAATTTGACCAAATATAAACTTGTGCATCTCTATACTCTTTCTTCTTTTAAAAAATTTATTTAATATTTTATTTTTCCCACTTACATGTAACAACAATTTTTGAGTTCCAAATTCTTTCCTTCTCTCTCTCTCTCTCTCCTTCCCCTCATTGAGAAGACAAGCTATTTGATGTAGGTTATACGTGTGCTATTGCACTAATATTTCCATATTAGTTATATTGTAAAAGAAAACATAGATTAAAAAAAAACCAAGATAAATAAAGTAGTATAAAAAAATATGCTTCATTTTGCATTCAGACTCCATTAGTTCTTTCTCTGGAGATGGATAGCATTTTTTCATCGTTAAGTCTTTTGGAATTGTCTTGGATCACCATACTGCTAAGAATAGCTAGGTCATTCACAGTTGGTCATTGTACAATATTGCTGTTACTGTCTGAAATGTTCTCCTGGTTCTGCTCATTTCATTTTGCATCTGTTTATGAATTTTATCATGATTTCTCTTTCCCGTTTACTTTTTTATGCTTAACTTGATTCTTGTATTTGAAAGTCAATTTTTCTATTCAGTTCTGGTCTTTTCATCAGGAATGCCCGAAAGTCCTTTATTTCATTGAAAATCCATTTTTTTCTCCTGAAGAATTACACTCAGCTTTGCTGGGTAGATTATTCTTGGTTGTAATGCTAACTCCTTTGCCCTCTAGAATATCATATTCCAAGTCCTCTGATCCTTTAATGTAGAAGTTGCTAAACCTTGCTCTATCCTGACTGTAGTTCCATGATATTTGAATTGTTTCCCCCCTGGTTATTTGCAATATTTTCTCCTTAACCTCAGATCTTTGGAATTTGGTTATAATATTTCCAGGAATTTTCATTTTGAGATCTCTTTCAGGAGGTTATTGATGAATTCTTTCCATTTGTATTTTACTCCCTGGATCTAAAATATCAGAGCAGTTTTCCTTGTAACTACTTGAAAGATGATGTCTAGGCTTTTTTTTTTTAATCATAACTTTCATGTAGGAAGTCCAATAATTCTTAAATTATCTTGCCTGGATCTATTTTCCAGGTCATTTATTTTTCCAATGGGATATTTCACATTTTCTTCAATTTTTTTCTTCCTTTTGATTTTGTTTGCTACTTGATGACTCATAAAATAATTAGTTTTCATTTGTTCACTTCTAATTCTTAAGGAATTATTTTCTTCAGTGAGATTTTATGCCTCCTTTTCCATTTTTTTTAAGGAATTTTTAAGTGGATTTTTAAGACTCATTTACCATTTGGCTGATTTTTTAAAGTTGCTATTTTCTTCAGCATTATTTGTGCCTCCTTTACCGAGCTGCTGACTCTTTTCTCATGATTTTCTTGCAGCACTCTCATTTCTTTTCCTAACTGTTCCTCTGCTTCTCATTTGATTTTTAATATCCTCTTTGAGATCTTCTAGGAATTCTTTTGGGGCCTAAGACCAAATCACATTTTTCTTTGAGGTTTCAGATGTAACAGTTTTTACTTTGTTGTCTTCTGAGTTTGTGTTTTGATTTTCCTTGTCATCATAGTAACTTTCTATGTTCAGGTATTTTTTGTTGTTTTCTCATCATTTCAGGCAATTTTTTGACTTTTAACTCTATGTTACCATGCAGCTCTCTGCTCCTGGGGTAGAAGGAGCACTGTACCAAGTTTCAGGCTTTTCTTGCTGTTGCTCTCAGAGCTAACTCTAGGGACCTAGAAGTTTTCAGTTCATCCAAGGTGGTATGATCCTAAGGAAAGGTGTGGTCATTGCTCTCCTGGACTGTGCTCTGGTCTGTGAATGAACAGGTATTCTTTTCCACCCTGGAACTGTGACCAGGGACCCCACACTCCTGTGGCCACAAGTTCTGATGTACTAGTGCCTCTCCTCACCCTGGGACTGCAACCCAATACTGTGACCTGGATCCACACATAGGTAATACAATAGAGTCCTGCCCCCGGTGCCAGCAAAGGGATCCCTTTAATCTCCTGACCAGTTGTCTGATCCCCTTACTATGTGTGGGCAGAGAGTTCTGAAAGTCACTACCGCTACCAATGATTCAATCATCCCCAAGGTCAGCTACTATTTACTGAGGCCCAGCCTATACCAGTGCACTCCACTCCTACTTTAGTACAACAGACCTTTCCTGCTGATATTCTAGATTCTCTTGGGTTGGAAAATTATTTCACCCTCCCTTTTGTGGTTTCTGTCACTCCATAATTCTTTTTGAAGTGTTATTTAAAGTTGTTTGGCAAAGTATTTGGGAGAACTCAAGTGAATCTCTGCCTTTTCTCGGCCATCTTGACTCTGATATTTCTAACAATCTGAGGTTGTTAGGTAGGACTACTGACTGAGTTTATACTCTATCTTCTCAAATACTTCAAAGTAGGTATTTGGGGGGAAAAATGACTCCTGTAACAAAGCATAGATCACTAACTTAATCAGTTTTTTTATTTGTCGGGAGTGTAATTCAGATTTAATAGATGCTGCACACAGCATGGAAAAGACCTCACATAAATCTGTTTGTAGTTCTTTTTTGCTGCATCAGCCCTATAAAGTATTTCACTTTGAGGCGAAAGCCCAAGCCAAATTGTTTTACTCTGTAAAGTACACACTGAAAACCAGAATCCTGTGAAATACTTAAAATACACGATCTCAGAGAAAAGGAATGTGTTGTGCATAGTTGGAAGGTCACAAAGCAAAGTGCTCCAAAAAATATAATAATCCTAACTACAAGCTGTATCTCAACAACAATGTTCCACAAATGTGGATTTCATAACCAAGTCTAGGGCACCAGCTGCTGACTCTGCTGCTAGACCCAGGGGTTGGGATTCATTTGGGGCTTCTACTTTCTATGCCACTAAAGCTCAGAGAAAATTCCAGACTCAGATATTCCTCTGAAACCTTTGTACAGAATGTAGAGGGGAAAAGAGTTCAAATACTGGCCCTGCCACCTAGTAACTGTGCAAAGTTAGGCAAATTGCTTAATTTCTAGTCATTTTTTTAGAAATTCAATTAAAATGGGATAACTAAGGTGATTCAGTGGATAGAGAATTAGACCTGGGGGCAGCTGGATGGTACAGTGGATAAAGCACCAGCTCTGGAGTCAGGAGGACCTCAGTTCAAGTTCAGCCTCAGACACTTAACACTTACACACTTGTTGTATGACTCTGGGTAAGTCACTCAACCCTGACTGCCTTGCAAAAAATAAATAAATAAAACCCTCAATATTAAAAAAAAAAAATTTGACCTGGATTCAACAATACCCAAATTCAAATGCAGTCTCAGATGCTTACTAGCTATATGGTTCCAGACAAGACACTTACCTACTACCTGCCTCAGTTTCCTCATCTGTAAAATGTGTACAATAATAGTGCCTTCTTCCCAGGATTGTGGTGAGGACAAGATGAGATAACATTTGTGAAGTACTTTGCAAACCTTAAAGCACTATACATATAATACTCACATTTATCCTACCTACTTCATAGGGTAGGTGAACATGCCTTTCGCTTTCCTACTTTGATCATTTTTTTTATGCTATTTCCTATTCCTGGAATGTCTTACATTCCTTTCATTCTGAAAGTTCTTCAAATGCTTCAATATTGATGCAGCCACATAATTTCATCTCCATGGGTTCTTCCTCCAATAATGCAGACCAGAACCTATCTACCTCTTCTTATCCTGTAGAATTTTTGTTGGTGTCTTATCCCCTCGATGATTTGACTTTGTATGAATACCAATCAGTGACAGGTTATCAGTTATCTATTCCTCTCACTATACGATCAACTCATTTCCTTTCAACTTCTACAATATAATTCTTAAAAATTTAATTTTGTTGTTCAATTCACAAGCATCTTTTTCTCTCTCTTACTTCACCAGACTGAATTGAAAAGAAAAGTAAAAAGTCATGTAACAAATATACATAATCAAGCAAAACAAACTCCTGTGTTGGGCAGATCAAAAAATGTATGTCTGATTTTGAATCGAGTCCATTTCTATTTTTCAAAAGGAAGGTGGCATGCTACATCATTGGTCCTCATTCTAGTTATTAACTTGATTAGCATTCTTAAATCCTTCAAAGTTATTTGTCTTTACAATGCTGTTATTTTATAAGTTGTTTTGCTTCTCCTTAACTTCACTATGCATCCGTTGATTAAAATCTTCCCAGGTTTCCCTGAAACCATCCATTTTCTCATTTCTTAAGGCACAATGGTATTCCATTCCATTCAAAGGACATGGTTTTTTTTTTTAGGCATTCTCAAATTGATGGGCACCCCTTAGTATTAGAATGTATTTTATACCTTCTAGAGTTATTTTAAAAGCAATTTCTTTCTATCACTTTCTGCTATGTTTTATTGGTAATTTACAAAAGTGTTGGGGGCAGAGCCAAGATGGCGGAGTAGAAAGACTCACATTTGCTAGCTCCGAACCCACAGCCCATGGATTTCCTCTAAAAAGAACTCCTGACAAATTCTGGAACAGTGGAAGCCGCGCAGAAACACAGTGAAGGAGATTTCCGTTGCAGAGAGCCCCGAAAAACCGACCGCAAAGGTACCCCAGACGAGAGCGGAGCCCTGCCCTATGCAGCGCTCCCCTCCCCCTGCCCCGGCCACGCGGCACTGAGAGGAGTGAGCAGAGCCCAGCAGGCTTCAGGGACTGTAATCTCCCGTGGCCACGGAGGTCCTTCCACCCACAGATGCACAGGTCAGTGAGAGAGACAGGCTGAGAGGGGAGCGGGGTATCTCCGGGACTCGGACCCCCTCGGGAGGCCGCTGCTGCGGCAGAGGCTGAGGCAGCTCCACCAGAGGCTCTCGAAGCAGGAAGGAGCTCCACTGCAGCTCCATTACAAAAGCTCTCTGCATAAACCCCCTGAGGGAACTGGGCCTGGGAGGCGGCCCTGCCCCCACCTGAGAACCAGCAGATAAGCTCCCATTGAAGAGCAGTCAGGCCTGCTGCCAAAAGCCCTGAGGCTGGGGAGCAGCATTTGAATCCCAGACCCCAAGCACTAGCTGGGCGGACCTAGGCTGGGGTGGAGAGGA
>CM053770.1:564784129-564873443 GCA_028658325.1 Potorous gilbertii
AACATGGGGGGGGGCACAGGTGGTTACCATGCAAATGGACTAAACAAGAAGTGACTGTTAACAATTTATCAGATATTAAACCAAAGGGGAATAACATTTTGACAGTGGCTTAACAACAGAAGGAAACTGTTACTAGGCAAGCTATTCTGCCCAGTAACCTAACAGAGATCTTTCGGCCTAGGGGCCTAGGGAGAAATAATGTCCATTTTACTCCCCCCTTTTCATGTAACCAATTTAAACGGGGGACTCATCAGAGTTCAAAGGGGAATAAGCGAGATGCAAAGCAAACAGTCTTACAGATTGAATGCAATCCCTAATGTACCTAGAAGCACAGTTCACAATGCAAGGGGCTATTAGTAGACTAAGGCACAGGAGTATCAGGGGTCCTGTGATGATGGATACTAGAGTAGTTAACCAGGGTGACCAGTTGAACAAAGACTAGAACCATGTCATGAAGTGTTGTTGAGTTGACTCTCATTCTTCTAAACATCTGCGGACCATGGCGAGGGACTTTTGGATCACCCCAGAGTGGTTTGCATAAAAGCAACAGGTCTCTCGTAGAGCCATGCAGAGGCCACCTTGTTTTAGGAACAGAAGGTCTAGACTCCTCTGGTTTTGTTTTGTAGTGCTACCTTGGCTATGGAATTTAAAGCACACTCTAGATGTGAGATTTGGGACTCTAAATCTCTAATGTCTTGGTCTATGTGGGCACCAAGAGCATTGAAATGGCTGTTGCTTGTAACTAGGTTGGCTGTGCTTTAAACTAAACAACCTAATGCTTTAAAATAAAAATATATACAGAGCCTTTACATTTTTATGCTTCACTATAGTTTTCTATATAATAGGAGCTCATCAAAAAATAAAATTATAAATTAATGACGAGTAGGCTTCCTTATACCAAAACGCTGCTTGTAGCACTAAGTTATCCATTTACAGGATTTTGTGTTACTACTACATTTCACAGAGGCAAAGAACCCAGTTGGATTCAATATTCAAAGGGCTATCCATTTCTTTACTCTAACAGCAAGAAAAAGTAAGGCAAGGAATTTTCTTGGCTTCATAAAGTTGAGAAAACACCTTATTAGTAACTCTTTGGTATGGGGCTTGGAGGATGACAGGGATTCTCATTTTAGCTTCTTATTTAGGCAGCTAGATGAGCACAGTGGATAAAGTACTGGGCTTGGAAGAATGAAGACCTGAATTCAAATCCAGCTTCAGGCATTCACTAGTTATGTAACCCTGGTCACTTAAGCTTTGTCTGTTTCCTTATCTATAAAATGGGGATAATAGCACCTATCTGCCAGGATGTTTGGAGGAATCAAATGAGATACTAACTGTAAAGTGTTCAGTACAGTGCCTGGCACATAGTAAGCGATATATGAATGTTAGCTATTATTTGTTTTTATTTTCCCTTAGGATTGTCTCCTGTGGCCAATATAGACTCTTGAACTCACTCAGTCCTTTCCTACCACTATGTCATTGATAACTTATCATTACCCTCTCAGTCTTGAATGCATATCTCTTATCTCCTCTCATTAAGAGCCAAATGCCATTTTTTCTATGAAGTCTTCCCTGAGTCTTCTCCAGTCATCTGTCTTACCTATGTTCTGTCATAATACCTGGCTACATTTCACCTAGGTGCTTAAATTCTAATTGATATGACAACCTCCTCTCTACATTATTTCCCTTATAGATAATGGGGAGCTTTGTGGGGAGCTTTCTATTTCCATAGCATTTAACACAGATTTACTGAATTGAATCTAAGTGTGATTCTCAGTTTGGTAGTCTGGGATTCACAGATCACGCCCTCTAGAAACTTGGGCTCACCAGAGTTGGAGTAATGGTAGAGCTCAGTGTAGGGTTCTATCTGGACAGTGGAGCCAAAAGGGATCTCAGGGACGCGTCCATCCAACTCCGTAGTGATGGTCAGGTGGCCGTGCTCGTCGATGCCATTGAATTTCTGTTTTATAACCAACTTGTCCGGGTGCCCAACAAAAGTCACTTCAGCTTGGCGGGTGAACTCTCCTCCTATAAAATAAAATCATGATGATCACTACAATGTAGTTAATTTGATCCAACTGTTACTGGGCCAGCAATAAACACTTGCATGCTTAGCTCCAAACAAACAACGAAAAAGGAATCCCATTGAGGGCCTGGGAGGTTTGAACTTTCCTTGTATAGATCTATAAAAATCTGTGTTGTATTAAATGGCTGTGTGACCCTAGGTAACTCAGCTGGCCTATTGTATGCCTTTAAAATATGCATAGTGGTAGTACCTGCCTCCCAGGGTTGTTCCGGGATCAAATGAGACAATATACGCAAAGCACTTTGCAAACCTTAAAGCACTGTCGAAATGTGAACCATTATTACATCTTGTTCATTCTTCCTCCTAATAGATGCTTAATAAATATATGATGGTGGAATTAAAAAAAAAGTCTGTGTTGGATCCTTGCTTTAATCTGGTTAGAGACCACATGTAAAAGCAGCTGGAATCATGAGTGTAACCCTCCTAGGGCGAATTTACAAAATGCTACGTGATCACTGGGTGCCTGCCAGCTGGTGATCTTATAAAAAGCATGTTGTTGATAACCAGCAGATGCTGATGAAGGAAGATAATGGCTCACCATGAACAGAATAGTTCTAAGAAGCACATGTGCTACTGTGGAATGTGGTTAGCCACCATCAAGCCTCCATCAAGCTCCTTGATGGAGGAGGAAGAATCCATTCATGAAAAATGAAATTCTCCTCCTTTTCCTGGAAGAGAGGCAGGGACTATTAGAGTAAAATGTTGCATATGTCATCAGATGTGGCTGCCATGTACAATGTTTTTACCTAATGTTTATCCTTGTTTCAAGGAGAATTCAATCTGGAGTGGAAGCGGGGAAGGGAGGGAGAAAGGGAGGGGCCCTGGGTCAAAACAGAGCAAAAAACCATTGCTCCAAGAAGTGCTGGAAAATCACAAGGGCAGTTAGATAGCACAGTGGATAGAGCATCAGCTCTGAAGTCAGGAGGACCTGAGTTCAAATATGACCTCACATATTTTATACTTATTAGCTGTATGACCTTGGGCAAGTCACTTTACCCTGATTCCTCATCAAAAAAAAAAAAGGCTCAGTTTCAGGTTTCTGTGTTTCCCCTGAAGCATTATGATCAAAAGCCATTTGAGAAGGGATGTGCTTTGGATGTCATGGTTGAGAAGCTCTCTGTCTGGCTACAAAGAAAACACGTAAGGCCACATTCTGGTCACCAAAAAAAGGAAAAGTATCTGGTTTTCTTGAGAATTCAAATTTTCATCCTGCACCACCAAACACCAAGATTGTCATTACAGTGATACAGAAGAAAAAGCTTTGGCTTTGAAATCAGAGGATCTGAGTTCAAATTATGACTGCTTCTTGCCAGCAGGGTGACTGAGCAAGTCACTTTATCTTTCTGGGCCTCCATTTTTCTCATCCATAATATAAGGGGGTTGGATTATATGCCCTATATGGTCCCCCTTCCATCTCTAAAATCTATTATTCCTCAATTTTCTCATCTGAAAAATAGGGATAATGAAATTTATCGTAGCTGTCTCACATGGATATTGTAAAGTCCCAATGAGATAATATACATTAAAACACTATGTAAACCTTAAAAACAATATAAATATCAGTTCCTATTATTACACCATTAATATGAACATGAAATAGCACTTGGAGCACTAAGACAGAAAGAAAAAATCCTAACATTTAGAAATCAGAATATTCTAAAAGTTGGACCACCCATTTCAAAAAAACAGTGGCCCCTCACAAATATGGTCACAGAGAAGTAACATAATATGTTATCTTTAATTTGTTTATATTCTCTGGTTGTTTTTGGTATGTCTTCCTTCCTAGACTATAAACAACCTAAGGGGAAGAATCCTGTCTTCTGTTTTATTTGTATCCTGAAATGTGCAATGCACATAGCAAGCACTTAATAATGTTTATTAAAAGAACATCTGTGATGATGATAACTAAGGAGAATGTTTAAGAAAGAAGCACTAGATTCAAGACATTGCCCTAATTAATTGACAAATGGTTGTAGAAGGTGAATACTCTATAGATATAATATGAGATAGAAGAGGAATTTTAATTCTGCCCTTAGGCATTGCTGCATTAACAAAGAGGATGAATTTCAATGACGTATTTCTTTACAAGAAAGGCTGTTAGTGCAGGAAGTATAACCTAGGCAGTACAAGGACACATCCCAGGAGGTTCCAGGAGAACAGGATTATTAAATAGGAATTAAAAATACTGCCGGAAGTGGTAGAAAACATGATGTCAGCAACTTGAAGTCTAGCACCAGAAAAAAAAGGAGGCAAAGAAAGGTGACCCATTGGGATGATATTGGGAAGAGGCTAACTTTTTTTTTTGCAGTCTGCACAGATAGGGAAGGATGCTAGAAGGGAAGCCTTTCACTCCACCGTTAAAGATGGAAAGCTTAACATACAAACACTGGTTGAGGTAACATAGTGAAGGTAATTCATTTGACAATTAGCTAATGCACATATATAAAGATTGATTTCTGATCCTTTATTGTTTTGGTAGATAGAAAGGGAAAGGGAAAAAAATAACTAGGAGGCGTTGGGCGCTAGAAGTTGGAGGAGACGAGGAAGACAAATTTCTGAGATTATGAATTTATGTGGGATTTCCCCATTTATATTCATTTGGGAGAGAACAAGCAGAGGCTCTGTGTACATACTTTTCTCTGTGTTTCGAATGATTAATGGAGATTTTCAAAACAATGACTTAGTTATAAAAGAGCTCCCTTTATTCCCAGAGATTTAGTAGTCAAGTAATCAGCTACTGCTAAATTACTTTCTTTGAACATAATATCTAGAGGTGGAAGAAACTTCAGAGGTCATCTGCGTCAACCTCCTCATTTTGAAGATAAGGAAACTGAGGCCCTGAGATAAAAAAAATCAGCTCAAGAAAGGATAGATATTTTTTTCCCTCTTTAACATATCCAGAAAGGGCTAAATATCAAATGCCTCTTATTGCCTACAGAATGTGGCAGTTTGTGTGAATTCAGGGCCAGGATTGTGCTATGTATGCATTGATGGTGCATTGCCAAACAATTTCAAATTACCAGTTACCTCTGCTATGAAATCTCTGCTAGATCACAATGTAACTCCAGGCATCGTCACTGAAAACTGACAGCACCTTTTGCCTTCATATTAATATAAAGAATACAATTAACAGTGTGCTCTGCCTACAGAGACCAAAATGATCTTCAAAATGTTTTTCACCCAGGCAAAGTGTTTCCTTCTGATGCCCAATTCCCCATCTCCAGCCTCCACAAGCACTCTGGGCAAAGATCAATTGATCCATAGATTATGATATAAGGAAATTACCAGTGATGCTGAATCCATTCTTAAATCCTTCCTGCTCAACAGCAAACATCCATCCAATGATGCCTCCTATAGGAGCCAGAGGTACCAGAGAATAGCCCAATGACTCCGGAATGGTGCTGATGGCTGTGTAGGATCTCCCGTGGTTCATCACAACATAAGAATGGAGGTCAGTATTCTCAAAGACAACTGGAGTTTGGCTGTTCCCTACAAAGATCCTTCCTCGAACTTTACCATTAACTCGTTGGGGAGAACCTGTTTGGAAAACAAAAGATTAAAAAAAAAAAACAGCAAGCCAGAGATTTTAGTTTCAAGACAATCTTTTGTAAACAGGGAAAGGGATGAGGGGAAGTTATACCACATCTATTATCATAAGTCCTCCTCCTGGAGAAACCAAACCAAGATAATAGCACCAGGATGTACTACATTAGGATAAACTAAGAAGCTTGTCCTTTTCCAGGACTAAATTTAAGAAAAGGTTGAGAGAGGGAGGAAGGAGGTAGGGGGTAAGGAAGTGGAAGGATGGAAAACTATGGTAGTGATTGTAGAACACTGAAAATAAATTTAAAAAAAGGAAAGGTTGATAATGAAATGAAAAATATGATACAAAACATCATTATGCAATTGGTGCTTTAAGTGTTATGAGATCCAGGAAATAAATCCCTTTGTGCATACCACGGGTGGCAGTTTGGAACATATCTGCAATGAGCCTCTGAACAACACTGTCATCCAGAAAATTAACGGAAAGTCTATGACACAAGAATATTATCTAATCCATCATTAGTTCTGAATGGAAGAGGATCCATTTATCCTAAGATGTCCCATCCTAACCACGGTGTAAGCCTCATCCTCTCAGAGATAATCCTAGGACCTTGGAACTGGAACCACTATAAGACTTCTTCCTCTAAAAGCTCCTCCCACAATCCTGCCCTCCTCCTCCTGAAAGTATACCCTAAAGATCTCAGGGCCTCACTGTTAGTCCTGTGACTTCACCCTAGGGACTACTGAGACTTTCCATACATCCTATAGCTGCACTGTTCTATATGTATTGTTTGCCCCCAATTAGAGGGTGAGCACTTTGTGAGCAGTGGCTGTCTTGATTTTCTATTTATATTCTCAGCATGAGACACAGTTCTTGGCACACAATAAGTCCTCAAATATATTTCTGTTCATTCCACTCCATTTGACTCTCTGTCTTGGTCCTGGATTCAAAGAATTCCTGTGGTCTCACACAATGGAGTAAACCTAGGATAGTTTTGTGGCATAGACTCAGTTGAAATAAACATAAAGATCCTGGGAAGTTAATCTCTAAATGACTCTAAACAATTAGACCTATCTTCTAAAGTTCCCATTTCCCCAACAAATGTTCTAGACTCCTAGAAATGTGACGGCTAACACTGGCAGTTTGCTCAACACAGATTAGGATTTTGATTAGAACTAAGAAATCAATTACCTTAGGGAAGAGGTGACCTGACTCAAATAAGATCTCCAGACAAAAGGAACTTAGACTTAACTCAAATGTTATTGACTTTGGAGAGTGTTTTCTCCACTCTGGGGCCAAGAACTGGTCATATTTCCAGATTTAGGAATGGTTAAATTTTAGTGCATGAATGTAATGGATTGCTAAGCTGTGAGAAATGACAAATGTGAAGAATTCGGAGAAACATGAGAAGATCAATATGAACTGATGCAAAGTGAAATGATATAAACAATATGCACAGAAATTACAACTATATAAACAGAAAGTACAAAAAAAGTAAAATTGAAGTCTGCGTAACTAATGAAGCTCAACCTCAGACAAGAATTAAGGAAACACGATCCCTCTCTTCTTTGCAGAGATCGGAGGCTATGAGTGTGGAATATGACATATCTTCATATACCTTCTCCTCTTGTTGGTTAGTTTTAGTTTTGGTGAACGGCTTATTTTACCTTTCTATTTTATTCTTTGTTCTAAAGGATGGCTTGCTAGGTAGAAGAAGCAGAGAGATATATTTGAAAATAAAAATGATTTAACACAGATAATAATTTTTTTTAGGGAGTTAGTAAGTTTCCCCTTAGCTGGAGATTTTCAAGTGGAAGTTTGACAGGGCAACTTGTTAAGGTATAGGTTTAGGTATGGGTAAAACTAAATGACCTGAGAATTCTCTTCCAACTCTGAGATTCTGTGGTGCTTTATCTTGAATATGGTAGGTGTTCCATGAAAATTTATTAGAGAAACAACTGAATAAATGAGCACAAAATAATTAAACTCAAACCTGGGTAGATTCCATATCTATATTATTATGTAGTTGTTTTCCATATCTACAAGTAGCTAATCTAGAGTATTAGGCAATTTACTACATAGCATTTTAAACTTAGCATAGTTTTCCACACAAAATTTTCATGATGCAGGAGAATGTTATGAATTCAGTACATTAATACCAAAAAAATGCATCCTAGGAACAATTATAATAAAGGCTAAGTCAAGCTAAGCTAATATATGGAGGGTGAGGGAATGAAATGTCAACTCTTCAACTGAAAAATTAAGTTTTTAAAAATAAGAAGAAAGTCAACAAATATTTAAGCCACAAAACCATTTTTTGGTATGCAGTGTGTGTGCACAATTGAAAAATAAATTACAGAAGCGTTTAACTTCTGAACTTGCTATAAAATAGAAAGTCTTCTTTGCTTCCAACACTGATAAGGTTGATGTTTTTTCCTGAAGATTTATTAGTAGCTTTCTATTACTGCAATATGGTGTTTTAATTGGCCTGGTTTAACTTTTTTTCTTTGTTATAAGAGAAAGCTCATGGAAGGTCAAGAAGGGAGGTTTACATTCAAAAATGATTATGATGCAAAAACAAAAGGCATAAATTTATTTTTTTTTTTAAAAAAGGGAAAGAAATGGATTATAGGAAACTGACAAATTTATCCTGGTAAATGCCTTCAGGGTTCCTGAGACCAAATTTACAAAATCATGGAATTCAAAGATACTACAGAGGTCAGCTAGTTCAACCTGTATCTAAATAGGGATCCTCCCCTCTGTAGGATGCCCAACAAGTCATACAGCCTTCATTTGAAGGCTTGCAGGGGACCACTACATCCCAAGGCGGATCAGTCTATTTTAGATAGTTCCGAATAATGTGAAACTTTCCATCTGGTTTTGTCCTAGCCCTGCCAAAAAGAACAAGACTTCTCTATGACAGCCGTTCATATAATTGAACACTGCAAGCTTTAGTCTCCTCTTCTCCAGGATAATCATTCCTAATTCCTCATCTACCATTATCCCCAACCCTCCTCAAGCAGAAAAATCTTCTATTTGTCAATGTGTTTCCTAAAATGTTCCTGCAAAGTTACATCTTTAACTTCACTAACCTCTAGCTAAAACTTAATATTCTTTTCCAACTCTGAATGTAAGCAATAAATATTCTGAAAAGAGGTCCATAGGGCTCACCAAACTGCCAAAATGAGTCTTTTTGAACACACCAACAAAGGTAAAGAACCTTTGACTTAGGGGAATTCATAATTGCTTAGCAGAGGAGAGATGAAACATTTATTCTGAATGCAAAGAAGCTATTTTGGCTGTGATAGCACGTTGAACTGGTTCTAGGCTCCTAGAGCCACTTCAGAGAATTGGCATCACTAGAGAAGCTGAAGGCAATACAATCAATCAGGAACCTTTTTGATCATTGTACCTATCAAGAACCAAACTACATCTTTCTGGGGCAGGACACAACCAAAGCAGATCTCAATTACTGGATGTATTTCTGTAGAATTGATCCCCCTTGATTTAGTCCCCCTTGCATTCTAAAGTACCAGGACTTGTCTTATCTGATTCAAGGGCACCTGGCAAGAGGAACTGAGAGGTGAAGCTGAAGGAGGAGGTGTGTTTTAACAGACTGCCAAATTCACAATGATTTTAAGGACAGTCCCAGAATCTAACAACCTATTAGGTTGACAGAACTACATTTGTGAAAAATACTGTTTTACTAGCAATTTCAAATAGAATTTAGTAGAGTTTACATGATAGTAAGGTGAGTAGAAAGCAGGGGAAATGAAAAGATATTGATTATTCCAGCCCCTAGTTACCTAATTTCACTATTTCAGCCCATGCCCTTCATTAGGTTCATCTCCACTAAGGAGGCCAAAGCATTTAAGATTAAAAAATTTATAGTATGAGAAAGAAACAGTCCTACTCAAACCAGAACATGCTGATTTAAAACTAGCCCACTAGCAAGTACAAAGGAAGTACAGGGAGTAGGAGATTCAAAATTCCTTGCATCACTTAGACATATTTTAGGAATTTTTTTTTTTAATACTTTAAGGATCTGTGATTTCAGCGACCTGAGACTCACTTTGCCAGTGCAAATGACAGCCCTTCTACTCTTCAGGAGAATACTTCATGAAGCCCCATAACTAAAAGTTCTATCATTTGATGACCAACTTTCTTTCTGGTATTGGCAGTCCCCTCATCCCACTTCTAAACGTGCTAAACGTCTCCAGACTTGGGTGAAGGCAGCAATTTAAAAGTAAACATTCCCTTCCCTGTCACCCACTCCGCCCAACATCGTGTCAAATCCATGATAAGGAAGTTACTAACCTTCTGCAACACACTGTCTGCCATTCCCAGTGTACCCAGCAGCACAATGGCAACAAAAACCTGTTGGGTAGTCTCTGCATTGTGCATGAATGGAGCACTGGTATCTGTTATTGGCACACGTCTGTCGAGAATCCGTGTTGTACCTGAAAACTGATAAAAGGGAAAAAAACACTTCAGTGAGGGCCTCTGAGAGTAGTAGCTGTGATTATACTTTGGGATTCCTTTCCCCACACCACATCTAAAGCATAGGTTCTTCTTTATTTTATATATATATATATCACTTTTTAAAAATTTGGACTTCCAAAATTCCTTTCCTCCCTTCAGTCCCTCCCCTAACCATTGTAGAAGGCAAGCACTATGATATCAAGGATATATGTGAAATCATACAAAACATTTCCATGCTATCACAAAAAAAAAACTCAAGAAAAATAAAGTGAAAAACAATATGCTTCAATCTGTACTCAGAATTCATCAGTTTTCTTTCTGGAGGTGGACAGCATTTTTCATCATTAGTCCTTTAGAATTATTTGTATCATTGTCTTGCCTAGAGTAGGTAAATCTTCCAGAGGTGGACATCATTATGATATTACCGTTACTGTGTACAATCATCTCCTCACTGCCCACTTCCGCTTACTTCATTCTGCATCAATTCATGTAGGTCTTCCCAGGTTTCTATGAAACTACCCCTTTTGTCATTTCTTATAGCACATTACAGTACTCCATCAGGGCAAGGGATCTGAACGTGGGGGTCTTAACCACTGGATTTCAAAGGGATCTATGAACTTTGGGGAGAAAAGTTACATCTTTAATTTCAGTGATCTCTAACTGAAACCTAATATTCCTTTTCAGCTATGAATGTAAGCAATAAATATTCTGGGAAGAGGTCCATAAGGCTCACCAAACTGCCAAAATGAGTCTTTTTTGAACACACAAAGAAAGGTGAAGAACCTTTGATTTAGGGGAATTCATAATTGCTTACCAGAGGAGAGATCAAATATAGTTATAAAGAGTAAAATTCACTACAGACAAAAAAAGGGGAGGGAGGGAAACCCATTGAAATGGGAATGGTACTATTACTCAAGTAACCAAGGAAGATGGGAAAGATTGAGTTTATAGCATAATTAACAACTTTTTTGGGCGAGGGGCAGAACTGTAATTTCATTAATGTAGAGAACTCTTAAAGAAAAAAAAAATTCCTCTACCAATGAATTGCCTGGGGAGCTGAGTCATTAAGTATCTTGCCCAGGATCACACAATCAAGATTTATCAGAGACATCTTGACTCTAAGCCAACTTTCCATCTTAAATGCCATGCTTTTTTAAATAAGAGGTATCCTATAATAAGTCACATTTTTTCCTAAATTCTAAAGTACAGTGATTTATGTCACCCTGGAAAACTTTTATGATTAAAGATACTTATTTCTTAAATAAACTTAACAAATCTAATGATGCCTTCCTCCTTCCCCCTACATTCTACTTCAGAAAGCGGAAAGGGTGGTACACAGCAGAGAACTTAGCTATGGTACTAGTTTACAGTATAGCTTAGCTTGGGGACTACTGTTATATGGAACACAATATCATTGAAGAACAAATGCATTCTGTGGGTTGGTATTAAAGCTACCCTATTTAATACACACTTAAACATGCCAAACACATGAGAATAAATCTGAAGGTAGAGTCGGATGTATGGGGGCAACCACAACATCTCACAATAGATAATACAGAAGCCTTAGTCAGTAATCAGAAGATAGTGTTCATACCACACCTAGATAAGGTGTTTCTCAATGTTTTCCACAAACAAAAAAATAGACACACCTGGCTTAAAAACCTTTGATCAAAGAAAAAGGGGAAAAAAATCTTTCCTATTTAAAGATCTCATCTCTTAGCTTTATTGTTACCACAACTATGAACTAGCTCATTTAATTGAACAACCCAGAGCAGATTAATTTTGTATGTGGTCTATCTAAACACAACAGGGAGTGAGTTTCTGGCTGTGATAACAATCCCGTGCATAATTAGAAGCCAACACATGAGTGAAGTCAAAAGCAATAGAAATTTAATCACATGTAATTTCCATTAATCCTGCAGAAATGGAATCACATAAGGGACATTTTCAAAGGATGCATAAAAAGGGAACTGGGAAGAAAGGAAATCAGGATCTTTAACTGAACAAACACATCTGGAATGCTATTGATTACCCAATCTCCAACTGTGTCCCTAGCTTTCAAGTAGTTTCCCTGTTGCCTGCCTGTCATTGGGGGCCTTCATGAATAACATCATGAGTACATTGAAGGCTAGGGTAAAGTCATTTTTCACTTGCTAATGAAAACAGTTAAAGAGCTAGGAAGGAGTAAAAGGAAATAACACCTGATTTGAGGCCAGATTTTGGTTTTCAGTTCAAGGTTTTTACAATCAAAAGTCTCCTTTGGTTTGTTTAAATCAAAAATATCCCACCATGGGTTAGGAGAGGTGGAGATAGTCTTGCTTAAAATAGGATCATTTCACAAATGAGAAATTCAGACATACCTAGATAGGGTGGAAACATGCAAGAAATAGAATGAGAACCAAACTAGACATCTGCAAGTGAATAAGCACATTTGAAGGAAATGCATCCAAAACATCTGGGGCAGATTAATTAGAAACATAAGAGGCAGACTGCCACATTCCTAAGAACTTTTAGCATCATGTAAGACACCAATGATGAAATGTTTAAAAGAGGGAACACCAATGCCTTGAGCTTTCAGTCAGGAGTCAAAATAAGGCAGTCCTTTCCTCATCCTGCCACCAGTTTGTTACATAACCTGGAGTAAATTACCACCTTTTTCTGCCTCTGTCAGCTCCGTCAGGAAATCACAATATCACCAGGTCTCCACATCTTGCCTATTAAGGGCAAATTCCTTGGGAATTTCAAATGAGGTTCAAGTACAAAATATGACTTATGACTGACTTTGTTGACCAAGTAATAAATCAAGGAGATAAAAATGAAATAATAAAATTTCTCCAAAGCCTTGTAATAACTTTATAGAAGGGGATAAGACCATGCAAATGTTACTAAAAAGTTAAGGTATGGTTGTGGAAAGCCTTGGTCTGGGAGTCAGAAACCTGACTGGCTATGTAGTCAGGCAAGTTATTTCATCTGAGCCTTAGCCCTTCATCTCTAAAGTTACAAGATAACTTTATTATGTATTTAAAAGGAATAAAAAGTTGTACACAATAGATGGGCTGTTTTGTGTACAATCATCTTTTTTTATTCTACTATGTTACAGAAATGCTTGCTTTATTTCTTAAGTTCAGAATAAAATAGGTAACTTTTTTTTAAAAAATGGAACATGTTGCCTTGTAAGAGTTCTCCTTTACTAGAAAAGGTTAGATGGAAGTGACTTTTTTCATTGAGTGGGTAAGATGACCCCAAAGGTCCTTTCATATATTAAGAGTTACAAATAAGAGAATATGATTCTTGAGGTCATATTTTCTACGCATCTCTTCAAATGGGTGAGAAGAAATGCAAGGAGAGATGAGAAAGCACTCTGATACTATCTCCATAGTCACAGTCTCAACTCCAAAAAGCTATTCAGTCTCCGAAGGCCTAATATCTACATTACAATTCTCTCTAACTATAGGTTTTACAAACTATCAGGTCACATCCTCTCCTCCAAGCTTAAAAAAGTGATGGAGAAAATGTTAATGATGCAGATTAACCTAAAGAGCATGTTGTGTATTCATGGTTTTTGTTGTTATTGGGGTTTTTTTTTTGGAGAGCCAGTTGTTAAACATTTACCAGCACACTGCTGCTCTACCCAACTCTCAGTTTCCTTATCAGTCAAATGAGGTGGGGCAGGACTAGACCACAGATTCTGAACATATTTTTTTTCTCATGGTTCCCTTTCATATTCTAAAGCTTACAGACCCCTTTTCAAAAGAATGCTTTTAAATAATTGAAGGAAATGCTAAATTTCAATTCGAGGTTAATGAAAATAAAGAGGTGCTTTTTTAACATCCAAATACATAGATCCTTTGAAATCTAGCTACAGACCCCTTGGGGAATCTCTGGACATGAGGTTAAAA
Source organism: Potorous gilbertii (assembly GCA_028658325.1). Taxonomy (NCBI): domain Eukaryota; kingdom Metazoa; phylum Chordata; class Mammalia; order Diprotodontia; family Potoroidae; genus Potorous; species Potorous gilbertii. The sequence goes on from CM053770.1 coordinate 564,798,141, forward strand.
ACTCTTAAACCATATATTCACTCAGGTCTCCCTCAATTATAAATTCTATGAACTCCATATTGCAAACCTAGCAGAATTATCTACATTTTATACCACTGGCAACTCAAATACTAACCCTCCCCTTCCCAGAGTAAAGTCCCCAAACATGTACCCATTGCAAGCTAAATGGCCTTACCAATCCCTGTTTCCTCTACTTCATCCACATCTATGACCTGTCCATGCTGCTGGGGAAATCTTTCAGCTGGGTAGAGGAATGACTTAGTTCCCCTAGAAGAAGGATCTGGGTACTGATCTGCCGCGATGGGTTCTTCTAGAGGTGGTCTCTTCGTACTGGCATGACGTGGTGAGATGGGATTTAGCAAATCATATGAGTCTTCATCTCCCCTTCTGGGAACATCATAGGGATCAATTGTGGTGCCTACATCCTCCAAGCCCAGAGATCTCTCAGACACGCTCACTAGGTCATAGTCTTCATCTTCCTCATCTTCATATTCTGCTCCATCAGATCCAAGGCTACCATCAGCTGGCACCACACCACTGGTAGTGGAAGGGCTCCCAATCTCAAAAACCCAGACACCTTGACGTCCTGCATTGCTGCTCCTAGGGACAAAATAGGACAGCAACTCTCAGAAAGCATTCCTATCCAAAATTAGTAAACAAATCATAAATAGCCCACATAGATATAAAACAGACTCTCCCCCACCCTTGAGACCTTTGTGTCTGAAATCTTCTGTAGCATACCGAAATAGCATGCTTATCAAAAGTGGCAGGGACTGGGAGAATGGGTGCAAATGGAACGATATCTGACCTGCCACAGGACCAAGAATTTCCAGGGCCACTGTGATATGCTAGATGTGCTCAGAAACTCTTTGTTAGAGAAAGTTTTCCCAATTAAACAACTCTCCTTTGAGATATTTAGAAAGTCGAGTTAAGATAAGCTGTTTTATCTTAAAATGCTACTGATTTCCATCTTATTGGTGAAAATCCTTGGCAAATAATGAGATTCTTAGTGATTAATGCCAAAGCTACTAAAAAATCCTCCCTTCCATTTAACCCCTTTCTCTCGATTACTCTTTCCTTCTCTCTTTAATCACTACTCTTTCCTCAAATTTTTACTACTTTGTTTGTACCATAGACATTTTAAAATGTTCAACATAGATTTTATTCATATCTAGGGCAGATAGATTGGAAGAAGGGACATGCTATCATTCAGGAAGGTTTTAGAGCACAGTAAGAAAAGTTGGAAAAATCAAGGTAATCTTGAATTTAATCTAGAATAGGATGTCTGATCTAGCCAACTGCCTTAGGCTCAAACAGTGGAAGCCCCTTGAGACAGGTGAAGGATAAATCAGAACTTGCTACATGACAGCTGCTGGGATTTCCCCTTGCCCAGCCCATTATAAAGAGGGGAATCAAAGGGAGAGAGACAATTTGGGTTCCAGAAAACTCCAGTATAAATATCTTCCCCTTTTTCCCTATTCCACACAATAAAAATAGGACCATAGATTTTTGAGTAAGTAGGGACCATAAAGTCATCTAGCCCAACCACCTTATTTTAAAGATGAGGAAACTGAGGCCCTGAAATTAAGAGACTTGCCCAGGATCACCAAAGTTGTGAGTGGGTCAAGATTTGAATCCAGGTCTTTGGACTCCCAATCCAGTATTCTTTTCAAGGAAATATGCTGCCTTTGCTCCTCCCTACCCTGAAAGTTATTCCTGGTAGAAAGGTTTAGGGTGTTTTTTTTCTCAGAGCCTGAGTTCACAGTAAGAGAAGGGTTTGGTGTTTCGTACCCCTTGGGGGTACTAATACAAATTGCTGGCAGTCAGGACAACCCCATAAACATAGGACATGTGGTTACTTGGCTCAAAGAAGAATGAACTTTTCCCCAAAAAAGGAACTATAGAAATCTAAAAAGTAAGTGATAGTCTATGGTTGTAGAATATTACAGATACTATTAGACTCAGTAGAAAGAGCACTGCACTCATCCTGGAGTTAGAGGAACTAGGCTCAACTCTTGCTTATGACACTTACTGTGTATGACTGGGTAAGTCACTTAACCTCCTAATATGTAAAGCAAGGGGGTTGGATTAGATTATCTCTGAGGTTCTTTCCAGCTATAGAGCTATGATCCTGTGTGATTCTATATGTTGGTTCAAAACAATGATTTGTTCAGTGAAGTTTGGATTCAGTTAAAGGGCAGCACTTGAGGACCTAGAAGGCCACATTTGACCTTGAGGTTATAGGTTCCTCACCCTGCCAGATTGGTCAGTTTTATGAAACTGCCTTTTTTAAAATTTCTTTTTTCTCTATGTTTTATTCTTTGTCAGTAGGGATGATTCATTGGATAGTGGAGGAAGAGAGCTATGTCTGGAAACAAAGCTGATATAAAAATAAATAATATCAATAAAAATTTTAAATTATAGTATCTAAATAAATAATTTACAGGAGGCAGACACCCTTAGGTGGTACACTTTGCATATAACCAAGCCACTTTGAAAAAATGGGAAAATCCAGGATAGTTTATTAATTAATTAGAGGGACAGAGGATGACAGAGAGAGGAATGTCTACTCAAGAACAAAGAAAACATACTTGACCAGATTTTCAATGGATTCTCTGTCATTAGCAAATATGTTGTAGGCACCATCAGTTCTCCATAAGAAACCCACTGAACCTTGACTAAATGCAACCACAGCGGACACTTGACTTTCATCCTTCTTGGATTGAGTGGTGTAGAACTGCAAACCATCTTCTGGGTAAAGGAAAATGGCATATGACCTGGAGTCAGAGGAAGCTATGACAGACTGGAATGTGTTTCTCTGTGGAGAAAATTTTAAATCAGTTTAAAATCTGGAAAAACACCCCGAAATGCTCAATCCTATAATCTTCAACAGGGTCCAGCCCATGTAGACAGTGAGAGGGCAGTACCCTGACTTTGCTTCAGAAACCTCATTCCAGCATGAGCATCTTTGTCAAATGAAGAGATAGTGATTTACAAATCTTCCATCATATACAGAAGTGAAGCTTTCTGTAAGAGTATTTCAGCATTAACCTATATGTGTGTGTGTGTGTGTGTGTGTGTGTGTGTGTGTGAGAGAGAGAGAGAGAGAGAGAGAGAGAGAGAGAGACAAAGAGAGACAGACAGATACAGACAGAGAGACAGGAGAGACAGAGAGAGTTCTGTCTATCTGGTGACACTAAAGTTAGCCAATAATTGCAGTGATGAAACTTGTAGAAACTTCTAGAGTTTCTAAGGAAACTCTCATTCCTTAGACTGCGAAAGAGTAGCCAGTGAAGGACTGTCTAGTTTTGAGCTCTCCAGGCGCAGTCAAAAGCCAAAAAATTGGTAAAATAGAACATGAATATATTAGGTACATGAAGGGTTCAATCATGCTAAATATAAATGACATCCTAGAAAAAGTCATGGAAATAACTAGATTCCCTCACAAGGATCCTTTCAGTTCTACAATCTAACAAAAGTAACAAGTAGGAAATGTGTTTTATTATTTTTCTTCAAAGATAAACTGAGTCATGCCTCTAAAATTATTTGATTATTTACAATAAATATGAAAAGCAATGCTCCAAAAGGAGTCAGAGTCAGGTTCAAGTCACTTCCAAATACATAATGGTTATGTGACCCTGGGCAAGTCACTTAACCTCTTAGCTTCCCAGGCAACTCTCCAAAATCATAAGTTGCCGAGAAGGTGCCAATCTGTGTTGGTGGGGGAAGTTCTTTTCCGAGAAGTTCTCGAACCAATGAAAACACAGCTCTCATCCAAACAAAACATGGATGCTCAATAAATATTTATTGCCTGATTGATATGCTATAGCAGAAAGGGCACGTTTTGGCTCCAACAATCCCTAGCTTTTGGATTCTGAATACTGTAGGTCTTTAATAAATGTTTGAAATGAACCTCTTCTGTATTTGAATCCCATCTGTAAAACAAGGATAATGATATTTGTAATATATGTGTATATTATGCATATATAAACATATAAACTCCTCCCAGTGCCTTCTTTTATAAGTGAGTTCAGAACTTTCCAGGTAACTCTCCATTTTCCATCAGAAGAACTGCTTGGTTTCCATTCCTTAAAATATCATAGCTTTTCCCAACTTTCCCCATTAGATTATAAACTCCTTGAGGGCAAGAGCTGTCTATCTTTTTCTTATTTGCATCTCCAGCACTTAGCACATTGTCACAAAATCAACACTTAATGTCTAGTGAATCAAATTGAATATGTGCATATCTACATTCTCATACTTTTTATAGAAAAGTACTTTGTTAAGTGCTAATCAAACAAGAGTAACTATTATTATAAGAATGCAATTGGCTATATTAGGACAGAAGACTTTTCCATTATTAAACTTTTGGTATTTTAAGTTTTATTTCTGAACTGATATTCTAAAAGAAATCCACTAAAGATGCTGCATATATCTATAAGCATAGCCAGGTGGGAGGAAGCTTCTTAAGCTTTTAAACAGCCACATGTTTTGTTATCCATGTTATCCTTGGGATGAACCTCCTACAATAACCCTTTAAACAGACATGAATGAGAATAACACAGGATAGGCAGGCACGGATGGATAGTGATCTACATTCATGGAAGGAGTTAATGAGATCACAGATCCATTTGAGTAAAATGCTTATCAAAGATACATTGTATTTATAACTATCTAGTCACCTTAAAAAATACTATTATTTATAAAGCCTTGCAGAGAAAAATAAAACTCAGGTCGGCAAACATGACTACCAGTCCATCTAGTATGTGTTTAAACATTTTGCCAAAGGTTTGAGATAACTTTTAATTAAAATGTGGGACCAGTGCTGGTTTGTATGGCTATGCTGCTTAAGTAACAAATGAGCATAGACAGAGACACTGGCTGTCAAAAGGAATATCACTGAATTCAGAATGAGGCTGATGAGTCTTGAGTTCGATTCTGGGAGGTTAATTTATGGAAATACTTAAAGGATTTCACTATAAAATTATTTTACCCCATGAGGTGGTACTACACCACAGACAATGATATTCAGAATTATTTTATGTGCTCACCACTTTCCACTGACAACTAAAGTACAAGCTGATGTCAGTCAGTCAACTGATATTTACTAAGTATTTATATGTTAGGCATTATGCTAAGGTTGATGATACAAAGAAAGGCAAATTTTCACTAAAGAAAGGAATATTTCTCTAAAACTTTTTATTTAACCTCATTAAATTTCTTCTAACATGGTATCTTCAACTAATGCTTTTCCCTTTCATATTACCTTCATATACACTGTACCTATGTGTGTGTATAAACCTTGTATTTAACTAGATCTCTGCTTATTGTCTCCCCCACTAGAATATGACATCCTTAGAGGGCCATGTTTTCACATTTCTTTGTATTCCCAGTATTTAACAGAGTACTGGGACTATAACAATAAAAGCTTGTTGACTAGCTGATGAGTACAATAGGAATAGTTGTGTTGGACCCCAACAGAATATACTTACCTTGCCTTCCAGGGTAGGGTCCCTTTCTGACCCTAGATAAGGAGCCACGGATTCCCAGGTGACCACCACCACACTCTGGGGTTGGAAAGAGACCTCAGGGAAACCTTTTCGGACACAATCTGCAGCTAACTGAACAATAGGAGGGGAAGAATCTTCCCGATAATAAACTTTTCCACCATTTGTTGTGTCAAGATCAGCCAGGAAGGGTGCAATAGCTTCAAAGGATGGTGGAAATCGGCCAGGACTGGCTTCTTCAAGAGGAGGTTCACTCACGGCAATGAGGCCATTTGTAGTGACCTGTGCAAAAAAAAGTTAAAGGTAATTTTTTAAAAAGCTAATTCATTTATTTTTAGTTTTCAACATTCACTTCCATAAGATCTTGAGTTTCAAATTTTCTCCCCCTCTCTGTCCACTCCCCTCCTAAAGATGGCATGCAATCTGCTATAGGCTCTATTTATGCATTCATATTAAACATATTTTCACATTTGTCATGATGTAAAGAAGAATCAGAACTAATGGGAGGAACCACAAAATAAGAAGAAACAAAACAAAATAGCAAAAGAAAAGGATAGCAAATAGTATGCTTCCATTTGCATTCAGACTTGAAAGTTCTTTCTCTGGTTGAGGATAGCATTTTCCATTGTGAGTCTTTTGGAGTTGGCTTAAATCCTTGCATTTCTGAGAAAAGCTAAGTCTATCAAAGTCAGTCATCACACAATGTGGTTGTTACTGTGTGCAATGTTCTCCTGATTCTGCTCATATCTTTCAGTATCAATTCATATTAATCTTTCCAGGTTTTTCTGAAGTTCACTTGTGCATCATTTCTTATAGCATAATAGTATTCCATTACAGTCATATACAACAACTTGTTCAACCATTCCCCAACTAATGGACATCCTCTCAATTTCCAGTTCTTTGCCACCCCAAAGAGAGCTGCTATAAATATTTTTGTACTTGTGGTTCCTTTTCCCCCAAAGGCAATTTAAAATGAGTATGACATTCATTTTTTAAAAAAAACTCATTGAGCACTCATGACAACCACCCCATAGAATGCAAAAGATACAATGCCTACTGTATCATTTGCACTCAATACTGAATTGCTAATTCTATTACCACTAATAATACTAGTTGACACTTATGTAGCATTTAGAGTTTGTAAAACACTTCAAATACAGTATCTCATTGGATATAATTAATGAGATGAATCCTTCACAGATAACATTCAAAGCAATTTAATTACTGAAGTAGAAGAAAACTTCATTCTGAGGCTGGGGAGCATTGCAAACCTCTGGTGTATAGCCACCAATGAGTCAATTTCTCACCATCCTTACATAAATCCAAGGGGGAAAACCTCTCAGTTGAATGTGGCCATTGAACTGAGAGAGCTGCTTGTAGAAAGAAACAAATATGAATGGTAAAAAGGCCCGAGGATTTATTATCAGATTTCTTCAGAATTTAAGTCTATATTTAAAATAATTATCAAACCAGAAAGATTTTTAGCTGCTTTGCTCTACTTGGTAAATCCACAGTAAGATGAATGAAAACAGTTCTTTTCTTTTTCTTTTTTTCTTTTTGCTTTAAGTAGTTTTTTGGTTATAAACCTATTATTTCAATAAAAATGAGCAAATCAACAGTAACAAAAGGGATAAAATCACATGTAAAATCACAAACTTCAAAGGATTTGCAGTTTGCTACATCTTGTTTGCTCTATGAATCTTTTCTTAGCTCTCTGTATCTCTAATGTCTAGCAGGGTCTGATACAAAGAAGATGCTTAATAAAAATGGTTACTGGTTGATTGATTTTATTGCTTTTAAAAATATCATTGTCATGAGTGTGAATTTTTTTTTGATCGTTGTTCTGCATCATTTTTTGAAAATCTTTATTTCCCTGCATCTTCATTAATTTGTCTATTATACTCCATTCCACTGATATACCGCAGTTTATTCAATTATTCTCAAGTCACTGGATGTATAGAGCATTGTCAGATTTTTTTCCTATTAAAAGTAACACTTCTATGATTAGTTTTGTACACATAGACCTCTTTCTTCTTTTAGTAATAGTCTTAAGAAATAATTCCAGCCGTGGGTGGTCACTGAGTATAAACAGTTCTGTAGATCTTCGTATATGTCAGTATATTTCAGCATTCTCTTTTACACTACAAATGACTGCTCTTCTTGAGTTTGTAAGAAAGTAGCTAAAAAGGCTTTGGCAATCTCCCATCACACTGTTTGTGTCCCCATTACTATGTTTATAAACTAACATCTTAGGGTTCTTTCAAATTCACAGGTGGTGACAAATTCCACTATGACAAAAGAACTCTCATTTTTATAGCCTTTTCCTTTTAATCTCTATGGGTCATAATTTTTTTAAATTAATTTTTCTAGACCTCCCCCAATATATGGTATCAAACTTAGCATTCAATGCACCCTTCAAAGGAAAACAGCACAGACCATAAACCATTTCTGAGCTGATCGGCAAGTTTGTAGGCTTGAGAGACTCATCTTTTCTTTTTATCTTTTGTGTTGCCTTAGTTTCTGATGACTTCTATGTTCATAATGGAAGAAAGGAAAAAGAAGGATAGCTAAAATCAGGCAAGTTTGTAATTTGTTTGAAAAGATGACAAAATATTTGGTGAGTTGGGCAGAAGCAGCAGGAAGAATTCCAGAGAGTTTGTTGGATTTGTCTGAACTACCTCAAAGTTGGTTCCAAAGCAGAAATCGTTTTCTTTGCAACCTATGAAACAAAGAGGGGGTAAAACCTTCTCCTGACCAAACTTTGGGTGGCAGTTTCCCAAAATTAACTGGTACAGACATTATTTTCCAGATGCAAATGGACAGGCTACAGATAAAGAAGTTAAGGAATTTCACACAGACATTCTCACATTTCTCTCTCTCTCTCTCTCTCTCTCCTCCCAAAGATATAGTATTGCACAAACATCACAGTTAAAGTTACATGTGGGAGTGTGGGAAAGGAACTCACTTTCTTAAAGAATAAGACTTTGGCAGCTACAGGCTGCTTGTAGGCAACTGTAGTATACACTTCTGGGGACCACATGGATTTTCATTTAAATGGCCATTTCCAAATGGAGTTTAAATCAATGTAGCAACTTTAAAAAACACTTCTAAAGCCTCCAAGAAATTAAGATGTAGGAACATTAGTCTCAAGACATGAATCATTATCCTGAAAGGTACCTTACTCACTGGGGCGCTGGGAAGAATTCTTTGATTTTCAAATAATTATTCATGAAGTTTTATGAACTCCTTGGAGGAAGAGTATGGAAACATGTGGTATATTGGGCAAAGTACTAGATATACAATCACAAAAAACCCATTCTGACTTAAGACTCTAACATTTCCCAGTTGTGTAACTAAAGTGAGTCATTTCATCTGACAGCTTCAGTTTCTTCATCTGTACAATGAGAGTAAAACTAAATGAACTACCTATTTCACAGGGTTGTTGTGGAGGAGGGAGAGGAGGGTAGAATAAATATTGAAAGAATCCACCAATTGCCTCCTGAAAGAGATCTGAAAAGAAAAACTCCTAGGAACATTGTGGCCAAATTCCAGAGTTCCCAGGTCAAGGAGAAAATATTGCAAGCAGCTAGAAAGAAACAATTACAGTATTGTGGAAATACAATCAGGATAACACAAGATCTAGCAGCTTCTACATTAAGGGATCGAAGGGCATGGAATAGGATATTCCACAAGTCAAAGGAGCTGGGATTAAAACAAAAAATCCCCTACCCAGCAAAACTGAGTATAATACTTCAGGGGAAAATTGGTCATTCAATGAAATAGAGGACTTTCAAGCCTTCTTGATGAAAAGACCAGAGTGAATTGAAAATTTAACTTTCAAACACAAGAGTCAAGAGAAGCATGAAAAGGTAAACAGGAAAGAGATATCCTAAGGGACTTACTAAAGTTGAACTGTATATATTCCTACATGGAAAGATCATGTTTGTAACTTGCGAAACTTTTTTCAGTATTTGAGTAGTTGGAAAGACTATACACATCTATATAGACAGAGAGCACAGGGGGAGATGAATGGGAAAGGATGATATCTAAAAAAGTAAAACTAAGGGGTGAGAGAGGAATATAATGGAAGGAGAAAGGGAGAAATGGAATGGGGGAAATTATCTCATAAAAGAGACAAGAAAAAGCTTCCTCAATGAGGGGAAAAAGGGAGGGGTGAGAGGGAAAAAGTGAAGCTTACTCTCTTCACACTTGGCTTAAGGAGGGAAGAACAGGGACACTCAATTTGATATGAAAATCTTTCTTACACTACAGGAAAGTAGGGGAGAAGGGGATAAGTGGGGTGGGGAGATGATAAAAGGGAGGGCAAATGGGAGGAGAGAGTAATTAGAAGTAAACCCTTTTGGGGAGGAACAAGATCAAAAGAGAGCATAGAATTAATGTGAAGAAGGATAGGATGGAGGGAAACATAGTTAGTCTTACACAACATGATTATTATGGAAATATTTTGCATAACTACACATACATAGCCTATATTGAATTGCTTGACTTCTCAGTGGGGATGAGTGAGGAGGGAGGAAGGGAGAGAAGTTGGAACTCAAAGGTTTAGGGACAAATGTTGAGAATTGTTCTTGCATGCAACTGGGAAATAAGAAATATAGGTGATAGGGTATAGAAATCTATCTTGTCCTACAGGAAAAGAGAGAAGATGGGGATAAGGGAAGAGAGGGGTGTGATAGAAGGGAGGGCAAATTAGGGGAAGGGGTAATCAGAATACACAGTGTTTTGGAGTAGGGGAAGGGGAGAGATAGGGAGAAAATTTGGAACTCAAAATTTTGTGGAAATGAATGTTGAAAACTAAAAATAAATAAATAAACATTTAAAAAATTGTCAGAATTTCTAAGGCCATCTATTCTCCTTATTGATGACAATGGACTCACAACATTAGGACTCTAATACCTCAGGACCATATGTGTTCTGAAGCAATAGCTGGTCGACTCTGGGGAATTACAAAGTACTTTACAAACATTATCTCACAGAGGAAATGGAAATACCATTTCATACGTTGAAGTAAAAAAGAATGGCTGAACCAGGCCATGTATGTATAGAAGAAAACTATATTGGAAGTGATCCTATTTTAAAAGTACTGAGGAATATATTTTCAATGTATTTCAAAGAAAGGTAGATAATGAATGACTAGAAAAATGAGATTTAATATTATTCCAAAATAGTGATGGATAATAACCACTGACTCATGTAACTATCTTTTCATCTCTCTAAACTCTTTATGAGAATGATCTACATATTTACCAACTTTATTCTTGATGAAAATGAAGCAAGTAGACTCTCATGTACAATTTTCTACAACAACACATGCTGACTGTAAGTCACAAAATTGACTGAAGGCTGTAATAAGAGAATGAAATATGCAGCCATTCAAAAGAAGAACCTAACAAGTCAAATACGAAGAACCAAATAGAATACCTGTTATTCAAGTCTATAATGTGTGCTTGAATGAGCAGTCCACCAAGTTAATATATCAATACATATATTTTGGACAAGCACTGTAGAGGTCTCATGAACTGTGATCAGAACTGAACCTAAAGAAGAGATGCTGGATTGCCTCTGGGAAATGGTACAGCACACAACTTTTGACCATTCCCAAGATGCTCTCAGGTACAAATACCCATATTTCAAACACTAATAGTCTTTCAAAGATGCTATAAGAATGAAAATCATGGAACACCATAATGTCCAAGGGATCAAAACTGTAAGTGACTCAAAGGGCATAGGATATTTTTGTGGTGGGCATGAGCAGTTTGCGAATTTTTGCACAAGGACTTGTGCAAAAAAAAGTGACAAAAGAATTATCTGGGAAAAGTATGACCAGCAAAAAAGAGGTCAACTGATCATGTAATGAAATAGGAATAATAGAGAGTTGTTATACTGCATAGGGACCTAGAAAATGTCAAAACACTTAGAGGAAACACTCTTGAATGTTAGATAGATGTTTATGGATTTTTAAGGGAGGCCACGAACAGGAACCTCACAGGGAAGAAAAAGCATATATAGAGGTTGCAACTGGTACCATTTGAAGGAACACCTACATGAAAAAGATGATAGGAATGTGGAGGTTGTATTTGTCCATTATTGAAGAGGACCATGACATCAGGGAGATGATGACATGACTTGCAGTTGACTCTGATTTGAGTGATGGAGGGCTGTGCAAGGTCACCAGTCTCACTTTCTTCTCCAGAACCATCTGGTTCTAGTGGCTAGATATCCATCAGAATGACTGGAGATGGTCCAAGATGCAATGGGAGACCCTGACCTTTTTAGGCTAAGGTCTTTTCAGTTTCTCACTTCAAGTGAAGTAATGCCCATTCAGTGAATGATCTCTTTAAGAAGTGATTTGAGGGATGGACTCTTTAATGAAACAAAACAAAACAAAACATGGAAGTACAAAGTTGGATGACAGAATATCTAAACAGACTAGAAGAGTAATCATAACTAATAAGATGAAATTTAAAGGTCTTATATTCAAAATATATCGGGAATTAATAGAAAAAGCTAAGAACAGTTGCCAATTGAAAAATGACCAAAAGATATGAACAGATACTTCTCAAAAAAAAGTAAACTATCAATAACCATATGAAAAAATGCCTCCACTTCCTTTCCTCTCACTCTCTTCTTAACTGTCTGTACTATGGCTTCTGACATCATCATTCAACTGAAACCCCTCTCTCCAAAGTTACCAATGATATAATTCTCTTTCTTCTACCTTTCTAATATTGTTGTATCTTACTCCCCCAACTCCCTTGTGATGCCCTTCAATCCAGTGAAACTTGCCTCCCTTCTGTTCCTTGTCCAAGACCATCCATCTCTCAACTCCCAACTCCAATATTTTTATGGCTTTCCTCCATGCCTGAAATTCTCTCCCTCTTCATCTCTGATTTCTGGCTTCTCAGGGTTTTTTTTAATTATCATGAACTTTTTAAAAAAATCAGTGAACATGAACATCTCAAATGACAAAGATCAGAAAAAAAGAAGACTGTATGTGGAACTGTCAACTTTCATAACAGAATTTTTTAAGTGCATATTAAATTTCTGAGTCTCAGTTTTCCCATCCAGAAAATGGGGTTAATAACAACAGCTTTACCTACTTCACAGGGTGATTATGAGAATAAAATGAGATAATATATATAATTACTTTGTCGCAATCCTTATATTAAATTGAACACGATATTAACATCTAAAATAAATATTAAGATATTTATCCATGTCCCATTCTAAACTTCCTTTTCCTCTCTTCTATTTTTTTAATATTTCATGAATGTTTTTTTTTCTCGTTACCTTAAACCTTCTCCATTATTCCATGATGTCTTTCTAAGAGGAAACCATGGTAGATATGGAATCTGAGGATCTGGGGTCAAAATTCAGACTCTGCCACTTATTAGTGTGTGACACTGGACATGTCATTCTTTGGGCTTAGCTTCCCCATCTGCAAAGTGATGGGTTTGGATTAGATGGCTTCTAACTTCCATTCCAACTCAAAATCTGTGATCCCATGGCCCTATGATATTTTCTTCTCCTTTGGGAGGTGGTGATAGAATTCTCACTAACCACATACTTTCCTCCTCCCAAAGAGAAGACCTCCCTTGTAACAAATAATATAGTCAAGCACAAAAATGCACATATTAATTTTTTCTAAAAATGTCTGTTTCATTCTGCACCTCCAACCCATCAGTCTTCTATCAAGAGGTAGGGAGAACACTGTACCATCAGCCTTCTAAAGTAATGCTTGGTCTTTGCATTAATTAAACTTCTTAAGCCTTTCAAAGTTGATTTATATTATTGTACTCGGTATATGAGTTCATGAAAGTTTTCCCATGTTTCTCTGAATATATCCCCTTCATTGTTTCTTGCAAAGTAATAATATTCTATTGTATTTAAATACCACTTCTTTGTAATATCAAAAAAATGCTACTATAAATACTTTTGTACCTATGGGTACTTTCCCTCTGACTTCTTTGGGAGTATATGCCTAGTAGGGCAATACCTATGCACAGAATAATAACTTTTTGGGAATAGCTCTAAATCATTTTCCAGAATGCTTGGATTAATTCACAGCCCCAACAACATGCATCAGTATGTCTGTCCTCTCACAGCCAGGGGCAGCTAGGTGGTGCAGTGGATAGAGCACCAGTGCAGGAGTCAGGAAGACTTGGGTTCAAATCTCACCTCAGACACTTGACACTCAGTAGCTGTGTGACCTTGGGCAAGTCACTTAACCCCAACTGCCTCATCCTGAGTCATCTCCAGTCATTTTAAGTAATACTGGCACAACACGTTTTTTAAAAGCTTCAAGTAATAGTAGCGTACCACTTTCTTGCAAAAAAACTGGCATAAAATCTATGACGATTATGTGGTGAAATATGGTAGCATACAATGTATCCCTGCTGTAGAGATGAGGAAAGAGTCTAAGAAAGACAGAGAGACTGATTTAGAGTTATACACCTCATAAGTATCAGAGACTGGCTTCAAATCCACAGTTTCTGACTCAAATCAGTGCTCTTTCTACTACACTATTCATCTCAAGAAAAATTAAGCACCTAGTAAGGTATCACCTGAAGAAGCTAAGTACATCTAGTAATGGTCCTAGACTGATTTTATTGAGTAAATAAAAATTATTTGAAAAGAGTAGTCATCTAAAAATGCATTCTTTCAACATATTTGGAAATAATTTGTTCTCTTAGCATTTTAAAGTGCCCTAAAATCTAGCTTACTATATTAATTTATACCACAAAACCAGGTTTCCTTAGCAAAGCTAAACTTTACCTTGTCTAAATTATCAAAATTAATGAAATTTTACTAAACATGCATAAACAATCCTAAACCACCTTTAAGCAATATTTGCTCTTCACCCTGCTCCCATAGGTCAAGGATTCAAAAGCTGAAAACATAAGTGTCTAATGGCTAACAGCTGGAGTCACTTATTTTACAATTGTTTAAATCCAATTGACCACCACTAAGAAGTCAGACAACATAGACTAGGGTTGTTTTTTTCTTTAAAAAGGCACTTCCAGTCTTAAGGTTTTTCTTTAAATTAAACATTAAAGAAAGTTAAATATAAGCATATGAAATCTTAAAATGAGATTTTGTATTCTTTAGTTTCAAATCAATATAATGGTCAATGAAACATAGTTTCATGGCAAACCCAGAATGGAAATGAAGTTACAATAACTCAACACTCCTCAGACTCCCTATTCACCCACACCTATGCCCCCCTGACACACACACACACAAAGTAACTGAGACTACCCAGTCAGGATTGAATAAGAGTACAGAAATTGCATATGGTGGGTCTTCAGAAATGCAGGTCATTAGAGTGAAGAGATAATCAACGAAACCAGGGAATGTATATAAAGGAGGAAAACACTGCATTTGGAATTAGAAGGCCCACGTTTGAATCCTGGCTGTGACGCTAACAAACATAACATTAACTGTGTGAGAGGCAATCTGCTAAGTTCTAGAAATATGTAGAAAGACAGGCAAACACATGGTTCCTGACCTCAAAAAGCTCACATTTTAATGGCACGTAACTTAGGCAAGTCACTTAATCTCTGTTAGCCTCAGTTTCCTCAACTGTAAAATGGGGATGATTACAACATCTCCCTTCCCGGTTGTTGTAAGGAAAAATGAGATAATATTTTAAGGTGTTTGTAATATCTGCCATACAATAAGTGCTATATAAATGCTATCTGTTATTAGTATCAATTTTCTTGTCTGTAAAATGAAGAGATCAGATTATATAGTCCCTCAGGTCCCTTTCAGCTCTAAATCCAATGGTCTAGTTAGGGAAATAAGGAGAGAAGACAGAAAAGGAAGAGGGGAAATAAGAGCAAATTACAATATTTTATACCTTTCTTCCAACACATTCTAAATGTTGGTATAGATAGGTTTTTTTTCAATCTTCATGCCATGCAACCTATTAGATTTCTAACTCCTTAAGTGAAGAGTGTTATATTAGAGAATCACAGGGTTATAAGAGGTTTCAGATGTCAAACCTGAGCAAGAAGCCCTTCTACAAAATACTTGACAAATGATCGTGAATCCTATGCTTGATGATCTCCAGTGAGAGAGACTTCACTACCCCTTGAGGCAGCCCTTTCTATATTTGAACAACTTTAATTATTAAGAAGTTTTTCCTTATATTGCAGCTAAATTTACTTCTTCTGCCCATTTGTCCTGGAGGGGCAAAGATAGAGATAAGTACTCCCAACTTTAAGCAATCTTCAAAATTTTTACAGAATCAAAGACACAGAGCTAGAAGGGACTTTTGAGATCATAGCCCAACCCCAATCATTTTACAGATGACGAAATGGAAGTCCCACCAGGTTAAGTGGCTTAACTTAAGGGCCACAATAGACAGTAAGTTATATAACTAAGAGATGAACTGAGATCTTTGGACTCCAGAATCAGTGCTCTTTCCATTACAGCAACTGAAGAAAACTATCAAGGCCTCTCAGCTTTATGTCATTTGCAAATTTGATGAGCATGTATCTATGCCTTTAAGTCATTAATAAAAACATTAAATAACACAGGACCAAGGACAAATTACTTGGCATACTCCACAGAAGGACTCCTGTCACAATATCACTGAATCATTAATAATGGCTCTTTGAATCCAACTGTCCAAATGATTCCAAATCCAACTGATTGATTATTGTCTATTCCCCTCTCTCCATCTTCCCCACAAAAATAATATGAGATACTTTGTCAAAGTTTTGCTAAAATCTAAGTGAGCTATATCCAAGCATTCCCCTCATCTACTCATTTAGTAATCCTGTCAAAAAAAAAGGAAATGAGGTTAGTATGACATGATATGTTCTGGATAATTCTTTGTAATCACTATTTCCCTTTATATATGTTCCTCAATCACCTCTTTAAAACACAGAATGTTTGAGGAGTTTAATATGAAACCAGCTTGGGAAGATAGGTTAATATCTGAGCCTGAAAGGCTTTTTAAATAGCACAAGAAGGAACTTATATTTTGTTCTAGAGGTAATAATGAGCCACTGATGCTTCTTGATCACGTGAGAATGATGGTCAGATTTGTGCTGTAGGAATATCAATCTGACAAGATGGACTGGAGGGGAAAATGGCTAGCGGCAGAAAGACAAATTAGAGAATTACTGCCATAGTGTAGTTGAGAGGTAATAAGCAACGAATGATGTTTCTAGTAATTCTGTAGAAAGATGGATTGCAATAAGGAAGAACAGTAGGAGACAAACTAATTAGGAAGCATCTAGATGTCAGCATAGGTAAGAGTGCTGGGTCTGGAGTCAGGAATAACTGTAGTCAGTACCCCTGTCCTTGGGGCTCCTTCCTTCCCTCTTCAGGTCAGTCATCAGTCTAATACCTCTTCTTTCCCATACTTTCCTCAGGAGCTTCCCAAGCACTGAGCTAGCTCTGGCAATGGGTGTATCAACCTCATTATTGATGTGAACATCCCTGGAAAGTATGCTACCAAGGTAAGTGAATTTATCCACAGCATTCAAAACTTCTCCATTTGCTCTAACGGATAGTTTCACATATGGATGGTATGGATACGGTGGTGATTGATGGAGCATCTGAGTTTTCTTGGCAGAGAACTGATCCATACTTTGTTGCATCTCAGCTTCAGGGGCTACATTAAGTAAACAATCATCTGCAAACAGAAAATCATGAACCAACACTCCCTCCACTTTGGTCTTAGCTTTCATTAGCCTTTTCAAGCTGAAGAATTTACCATCAGTCATGAGGGCTTATGGAAAATTATGTCAAAATTTGGTTGCCCAGAGAAGTCCGTCAGTGTTGTAGGTCAATTTCATGATGGCATACTTGCCCAAGTTCTGGATGATGGACAATGCTCTCGTGCTTTCCCAGTCACCAATACAGTGAAACAGGGCTGTGTACTTGCTCCCATGATTTTTTAGCATGATATTTTTAGCCATTTTGTTAAATGCTTTCAACGCAGATAAACATGGCATCAAGGTCAGCTACTGCACTGATGGTGAATTCTTCAACTTGAAAAATTCCCTCCCTCTGAGTGTAAGGTGAACATTAGGGAGTTCTTCCCAGATCCTTCATTTAAGGAGGACACTCAGGGCAAGGCATCGATTTCATCATTTTTCACCTGGCTGTGCTCCTCTGGACTTCATCATGCCCCAGTATTCTGTAACTTTCTCCCCTTTTCTGCTTTCTTTTATGTGTATCTTCCTCACTTTAAATTATGAGCTCCTGGAAGGTAGGGACAGCCTTTTGACTTCTTGTCCCCAGCATTTAGCACAGTGAATGGCATATAGAAGGTGCTTAACAAATATTTATTGACTGACTAACCTAGTTCAAATCCTCCCTCAAAGTCTCAGTCTCCTTATCTGTACAACAGAGGTAATGATAGTACCTACTTCACAGTGTTGTTGTAAGAATCTAATAAGATATGGAAAATACTTTGCAAACTTTAAAACAAAACATCACTATTAAAATAGATGAAAATATTAGTGACAGAAGGCCTAGATTCAAAACTCTACTCTGGTGCTTATGATCTGTATCACCTTGGACAAAGCACTTAATTTCACTAAGTCTCAGTTTCCTCTGCTGTTAAGTAACAGAGCTAGGCTGTTTCCTTTGAACTCTAAATTCTGTATGTGCAAAGTAGGAGAGATATAATAAGATCCTAGATTTAGGAAGTGACTTTGATGACTTAAAAGGAATTAATCTGAAAAACATTACCCACAAAAATATGGTGGACAGGAGAAATATGTGGAAAATGACTTGCAGGGTAATGAAAATAGTCTGTCTTCTGCTGATACTTTGGAGGAACAGAATCTATATTTTGAAGTTATAGTAGTAAGAAGTAGGGAAAAGAGGGTAAGAAATAGGAAACCAATAGATTTCAGCCTTTCAAAGATGGATTCTGGGGGCATTCATCCCACAGAATTACTGACTTGGAGTGGTATCCAAATCAAAGAATTTATATGTATCCCTATTGGATTTCATCTTGTTTAGACTCAGCCCAATCTTTTGACTCTATTCTCTTTCATACAGTATGCTAGCTATCTCTTTCACCTTAGAGTCTTCTGTAAATCAGATAGATGATAGATAGATAGATAGATAGATGGATACATGGATATGTGGATACATGGATATGTGGACACATGGATAGATGGATGGATGGACAACTAGGTGGCATGGTAGGTAGAATGCTTGGCCTGGAGTCAGAGGCAAGATTTGAATGCAGGTCTTCCTGATTCCAAGCCTAGCATTCCATCTACTGTGCCATATTTCCTCTGAATAATAACACTGCACAATCGTACTGCCTCAGACCTGGAAGTTATGAGACACAATGAATAATAGTGTTGAGCCTGGAGTCATGAAGACTCATCTTCCTGAGTTCAAATCTGGCCTCAGATAACAGCTGTGTGACCCTGGGCACGTCACTTAACCTTGTTTGCCTCAGTTTCCTCATCCATCAAATGAACTGGAGAAGGAAATGGCAAACTACTTTAGTTTCTTTGCCAAAAAAACCTCAAATGGGGTCATGAAGAGTCAAACACAACTGAAAGATGACTAAACAACAATATGCTACCTTATATTGGTGTCTTAGCCAAGTCACCAACAAAAATGTTAAAACGCACAGGCTCAGGAATGAGATATCCCACTGGAAACCTCAGACCAAGTTGATATTGAACCATTAATTTCATGCAAGCTCTTTGAATCTGGCTATTCAACTAGTTCAAAATTTATCTAAGTATATTATAATCTAGCCTCTATCCTTTTCCACCAGAGTAATATAAGATGCTTTATGAAAACATTTCTATAATCCAGATAAATTATATTCATAGCATTTCCTCATCTGACAGTTTCATAGCCTTATGGGGAAAAAATGGAAAAAAAGGTTAGCCTGGCATCATGACCTGTTCTGGATAAAGCTATCTTGGCTGTTTATAGTTAACACTTCATTTTCTAGATGTTTGCTAATCATTTCTTTGATGATTAATGATCCATTCTAGAATTTTCCCAGGAAATAAAATCAAGCTTACTGACCTATTATCACCTACCACTGATCAAGGTGGCAGATCCCATATGACATTTTCAGTGGTTCAGTGATCTGACTCAGGAATGAGTATCCAGGCATGACCTCTTTTCCTTAGTGTATAGGCTTGTGTCCAAAGAACAGCTGGTCACATCTGCTGAGCATGCACTAGGGAGATTGAACTTAGACCTTCCATTTTCATAGAATAGGGTACTGTGTAGACACTAGAACAATATAATGTAGGGGCCTACTGAATTCTTCATTGAGAAAATGCTGAGTGTCAAAGTAGTTAATCACTCCAATTTATTTCAGAGGATTATAGATGTGGAGGTGAAAGGGACCTCAGGAACCATCTACTCCAACCTCTTCATTTTACAGATAAGTAAATGAGACCCAACGTTAAATGAGTTTCCCAAGGTCACAAAGTTCCTAAATAATAAAACCAAGGTCTTAAACCATGTCCTCTGACTTCAAACTAAGTTTTCTACCAGACCATGCTTCCTGCCTAATTAAATTTTCCTTGATTTCAATTTTCATTATATTAAGCCTAAAATGTTCTACCTGATTTGTACTAAGTAATTTTATAAATAACACTAAATATATGATTGTTTCAATTCTCATATCTTTTTCTGCAGACCTCACTTGTACGTCCGTATTTCTAACTGCCTACAGGAGGACACCTCCACTTGAATGTCCAAACATGCATGACCTTAAATTTAAGTCTAAGAAAGAATTCACCTTTCTTCTGAAACCAGAGCCCATTTCCAATTACACCTTCTCACATGCCCAAAATGAGACCATCTTTGACATGTTTCCTAAATTTAGTTTGTCATTATGTTGTATCATTTTTTCTTTGAAATGTATATAGGATTCAAACATTCCTTTTCTTTCTCATTACCACTCCCTGGATCTAGGCCCAGACTACTCCAACAATCTCCACCTAGCTTCCCTACCATCTGTCTCTTCCCACTGTAGTCCATCTCAGACACTCCTTCCAAACTAACCTTCCTAAAACACTGCTTTCATTTTGTCTTTAGGACCTAATATGCTTCCCTTACAACCTATCTCACAAGTCCAAATTCTTCTGCCTGACTTTCAAATGCTTTCATCAAGTGACTCCATCTTAACTACCTAATCCCATATTCTAATATTACTCCAATATGTAGAAAGCATCTTGGATCAGGGACCAGAACGTACAAGTTCGAATCCAGCTTTGCTACTTATTACGTGTGTGACTTTGGACAGATTGCCTTAGTTTCTTTATCCTTGGCGTGAAGGAGTTCAATTAGAAGATCTTTGATGTCCCTTAAAAGAACAATCAGTCCTCACTGTCCCTCAACAGTGTGACATACTTATTTCTGCTTCTATGCTGTTGCTTATACTGATATCCCTGCCTAGAATATCCTCTCCCTTCCATGATATTTTTCAAGTCTAGCCTTATTTTCAAGATCCTTCTTAAGTCTCTCTTCTTACATGAAGCCTTCCCTAACTACTCCAATCCATACCAACTCTCACAATAATTTCTTATTGTACTTGAGACCATTATATATTAGTAATGTACTAGCTGAATCTTCTTCACCAAAATTGTTAATGTCCTGAGTATAAGGACTTCCTTCATTGTATCTTAAATGTGCCTAGACCACTCCTAGAAGAGATCTAGACACAGAATAGAGAAAAATAAATGAGCAACCTTACCCTCTTCCCTCCCAGGGTACCAAAAGGCTTTCAGCACTGCTCATAAAATATTTAGTTCTTACATATACAATTCAATATCCAAAAAGGAGTCTGGAATTCTCTCACAGATATACAAAAAATAAAAACCTTACCCAGTCATCTAGGTAACTGAATGATTGGAATTTATTTTGGAAACAATCAAATTCCAGAGCTTGTTTCCAAGTCTTTAGGAGATCCCCAGATATTCAGGTTAATGACATAGCAAAAAGGCAAATTGGAGCCACACAAAGAATAAGCCGCACAAATAAAAAGAGGCCTGGGTTCAAATTCTGCCTCTGACACTGTGACTGTAGGCAAGATGCTTAACCTCTAACTGCTTTAATTTGCTCTTCAGGAAAATGAGGATGATGATATCTGTAAGCACTTGAAGACCAGAGTTGCTATGAGAGTCAAATGAGATCATGCAGCCAAAGTGCTTTGCAAACTTTAAAGCTTTCTATGTCATCTGTAGGATGATCTGAACCTCAGCCTTCTCATCTATAAATGGAAGAGGTAGACAAGATGACCAGTACACTGGATCTGGAACCAGAGGACCTGGATTTGGTAACCCTGGGCAAGTCACATAACATATCTGGTCTTTAGAATTTCCATCTATAAAATGGGTGACCTCTAAAGTCCCTTCCAGATTTAGAACTACTTTTGTGATAGAAAGAAGAAAATAAGTATTTATTAAACTCCTAGCATGTGCCAGGTGTTTTACAAATATTATCTCATTTAATTCTCACAGCAACCTAGGAAAGTAGATGCTATTATCTCTATTTTGAAGTTGAGGAAATTGAAGCAAACAGAGATTAAGTAACTCATCCAGTCACACAGCTAGTAAGCATCTGAAATCACATTTGAACTCAGGTTTTCTGACTCCAGATCCAATTCGCTATCTGCTAGACCTTGTAACCGACCTCTAAGGTCCCTTTCTAGGTCTAATGCCAAGACATTTGGTGTGTGGCTTTTGGTTATCTCTTGGCAATGATTCACCTCCCTGAATAGTCTTATTTTAGAGACCAGACAGCAGTACAATAGATAGAAAGAACTCTTAGAGGGTTCTCTAATAAAGCCCTGCTTAGAGTCCCTTCTCTGTGAGTTCTTGACTTAAGCATTCTTATGTAAAGGAGACAAGCTACACGTGGGCGTTGTCAAAGGCAAAGTTCAACCAGTCCTCTTACAAAACACTTCCATTTAACAGGCAGGATACAATGGTACGTGTGTTTCCCCACTTCTGGAACACATGCAATAAATGTAAAATCCACATGAAGGGGAGAGGAAAAGATGAGATTGGGTCGAGATCACTTCACAGGGGGGAAACCCCAACTTATAAATGGAATTTACTAGAAGCCTGGACTGATTTTCTGTCATCAGACATGAAGTTCATTAGAACTCTAAAGGTTGCCTGATTTCACTCTTCTTTTAAAGTCTACAACGGTCATGTCATTATTTCTCTGATGGTATGGTCTTCTTCGGCAACGAAGGACGAACACACGAACACACACACACACACACACACACACACACACACACAATGCAACAGGAAATTAGATCACAAGGGTTCTCTTAGTCCATTATACTGCTGTCTGGGCTCTAAAATAAGCCTGCTTCGGGAGGTGAATCATTGCCAAGAGATACCTTGAAAGCCACACACAAAAAGCCTCCGAAATCAGTCCTTGGAAGTTCATAGAAATGTCTTCTGCAAGTTAATTACCCAAGGGCAAAGAATGAGGCTTAATCCCTTCGTGTCAGCACTCTTGACCTCCTATAATTTGGGCACCATGTGGCATTTGAGCAAGACCCTGGGTTCTCAGCTCTAGGCCATCCAGGGCTGAACTCTGATGGAGGTGATTTAATCCTGAGCTTGTCCAGAGTACAAGCTGTACAGGGAAGGTCGGGTGCTCCCTCCTCCAAACTAACAGGACAATGGAAAAATTACAAGCAAAGTTCCCAGGCGCTAAATCCCCCTTTCTTTTGGAGGAGACGCAAGTTAAGGTCTGGAATTCAAGGCTAGCAGCATAAAATAGGGATGCCAAAGTAGAGAAAAGTGTGGCTCCCCGAATCCCTTTCTTCCCTAGAGGGCGGAAATCAGCTGAGAGGCAACTCCCAAAGATATATACTCTGGGAGAAGTGAAGAGGAAGGCAAAGCCGGGGTTGAATGGGAGCGGCGCACAAGAGGCAGTGGGGGAGCGGAAAACACAAACCCGAGGGGTGTAAACGAGACCCCAGGGCTTCCCCTCACACTAGGCCCAGAGACTGCCCCAGAAGCACTTCCCCTAGCGCCTGGGTCTGTAAGTACCCCACGTCGGATCTTACCTCTACTCCAAACCCCCTTTCCCTCGCTCCCCATCTTCCCTTACACTCCGACTCCAACACACACATACACCCCCCCCCCACACACACACACACACACTCACACACACTAGGACCGTACTCACATAGACGGAGGAGACATCGTATTTATCATAGAAGTGGATCGGCAGACGGAGCTCTAGAGCTGGGGAGATGGAGTCATCCCCAGATTCCAACTCCTGGTCCCCTTGCTCGGGTCCGAAAGGGAAGAGCTCCTGCCTGCTCAGGCAGTTCCCGGGCACGGCGGGCAGAAGCAGGGCCAAGGGCAGCAGTAGCACAACCCGCGTCCATGCAGTCATCTCCCCTCTCTTCCTCTTAAGATCCCTGGGAGACATCATGTCCCAGTAAGGTGCCCCCCAAATCCAAACTTTTCAGTGACCTAGAAGCTGAGCAGGGTCCCCAGCAGGAGAGAGGAAGGGTGACTCCCGAGGCTGAGCTTTAGTCAGAAGACCCTCAACAGCCCCTACAAGCCTCCAGTTTAGAAAATTCCAAACGGGGAAATCGGGGAGGGGAGCCAAAGGGGGCATGGAGAGAGGTGGGGAAAGGGACATCTACCCAATCAACCTCAGAGAAGCAGAACCAATAGGAGTGAGGAAGGAGGGGTCACTCCTCCGACCCCATCCCATGTCCAACAGCTGTTCTGAAGTAGGGTCCCTTCCCTGTGTACATTTTCTATTTTTTCTCCCCGTATTTTTCCGGGGTTCTTCATTGAGCTGCCTCATTATTCATCTCAGGATTAGGACTTAATCATTTTTGAAGGCAACTGAATGGTCCCTTCGGGGAGGAAGGGGGTTAAACTCTGGACTTTGTTGAAAGTTTTACATTTTATAAAATCTTCAATTGGCTTGGCTACTGAGTTTGTTTTTAAGTAAAAGAAATCTCTTTGGTTTGCAAAATAGGGCCCCTTTACAAGGCTGCTGGACCTTTTGCTATTAGAGCTGGGGACTCATAAAATTGCTAACTCGGAGGTGCTATCTCCAGTTATTTGTCAAGAAAGGAACTGTGCCGGGACGACGTTCTTTTTATCAACTAAGTATCAGCTGTGTGTAGTTATAGACTCTAGAGCTGGAAGGATGTTTCGAGACGCTCCAGTCTAGCTCCCTGATTTTACAGAGGAGGCCCCATGTGTTTACATGGCTTTCCCAACTTTGCAGAAATAGAAGGTAGCAGAAGTCCTCTGATTCAACATCCAGTATTCTTTATACCACAGCGCAGCTATCTCTGTTTACCTCCTTTTGTCAACCCTGTGTTCAGTGTTGGCATGAATACAAGGACCTATAGCATATAGTCTCTGCCCTCTTCCTATTTCCTTTTATACTACCTCGCACCTAAGTTGGTGCTCCTGTGGGATCAATGAACATTTCTATGGAGAAGATGCCCAAATTTTCATATTCCACCCTAGTTTATTTCCTAAGCTAATTTCCCACGTCCAAATGCTTCTGGTACAACTCAAACTGAATATTGCATGGGTATCTCAAACTTAGCATGTCCAAAATTAAACTCATTATCTCATTCCTTCCCTCCCCAACACCATCACACTCTATCAAACTCTATGATTTTCTTGCATTATTGAGAGCACAACCATCCTCCTAGATACCCAAGCTCATAACTTCCATGTTATCCTGAAGTCCTCACTTTAACTTCACATATCCCATCTGTACCCAAACCTTGTCCTTTCTGTCTTTACAACATTTCTCTCCTCTCATACTAGCCTAGTTCATCACCTCTTGCTGGTACTACTGCTTTAACTTTCTAGCTGGTCTCCCTCCTTGCTTCAAATCTCTCATTATTTCAATGTGTCCTCCACTCAATTGGCTAGGTGGTTTTTCTAAAGCGTAAGTCTGCTTATATCACCCTAGTGCTAAATGAGCTATAGTGGCTTCCTATTACCTTTAGCATAACGATGTATTTTATTGTTTGGCATTTAAAGCTCTTCATAATCCAGCCCCTTTTCTACCTTTCCAGTCAGTTTAGACTTTACTCCCCACTACATTCTCTTCGATCCAGATAAACTGGCCTATTTCCAGTTCCACAAAGACAACTCTCTGTTTCCCCTCTGCTTGGAATACTTTATCCCCTTATCCCTTGGTTTTTGGCTTTCTTCCTTGGCTTTCTTCAAGTGTCAGTTCAAATCCCACCTCTACTGAAGGTCTTTCCTAGTTGTCCCAGCTACTAGGGCTATCTCCTTTCACATTATCATTCATGTACTCTGTACATATCTTGTATATGCCTAGTTGTTTACATGTCTCCCACATTAGAATGAATTCTCTTTGAGGTCAGGGAGTGCTGTTTTTTGGTTTTCTTTTTTTCTTTCTTTCTTTTTTTTACTAATTTCTAGTACTTAACACAGTATCTGGTACATTGTAACTCCTCAATATATACTTGTTGCCTGCCTGCCTGACTTCCAAATTTTTACAATCTATTTGGAGAGAAAGAAACTACTAGTCCTTTAAATTTAATTCAGTTCAACAAGCATTTATTTATTAAATTAATGCTATGTGCAAGGCACTGTTCTGGATGTTAGGAATATAAAGGTGAAAAATAATAATTCTTGTCCTCAAGTACTTTATAATCCAGTGGGTATATGGAGAAAAAGATGTCATAAACACAAATAATTGTTGATACAAGTTAGAAATCGCTTAATTATGAAGGAAAGGGAGGGCAGAATAGTCTGAGAAATTCAAGAAGAGAAGGATTTCTGACTGGGGGAAAGATCAAGCCAGGCTAATTGGTAGCTCAGTTATTGAGGGAGAGGAAAGATGTGAACAATTAGAGATTGGGAGTAGGGAAGAGTCTGATAGAGGGATGGTTGATAACATGCTAACAGAGAAAGTCAGAAGTCAGGGAAGAGTTAGTAGTCTGTTTAGACTGGAGCATGGAGGATGTGAAGGAAACAGAAGGAACAAAGACTGGAAAGTTTATTAGAACCTTAAATTCCATGCTAATGAATTTGTATTTTATCTATTAGTCAGTGAGAAAATATTGAAGGTTTTTGACTTAAGTGGTCTGATAAACCTGTGACTAAGTAATCATTGGAAAGATAACTTTGGGAAACTATGAAGAATGAATTGTCAAGAAAAGAGGTTGGAGATAGTAAAATTACCTAATTGCTAATCTGCAAGCAATGTACTGGATAGGTTGGAGAGGGGAGATAATGGAAGAAAGGAGACCAGTTAAAAAGTTGTTGCAATAATTCAGTCATGAGAATATGGAATAGGATGAAAGCAGTGCCAATGGACAGAAAGAGAGGGATAACTCCAAGAAAAATGGAAAAGGAAAAATCAAGAGGATCTGTGATAAATTTAGCAAGAATAAGTAAAGAACATAAATATAACTCCTTGGAAACTGGAAAATTAGATGGTTGAGAAAGAGATCTAGTTAGGATGGGAATATGAGGTTGAGTTTTAGAATGTAAATTTGAAGTGATAATTGGAAGTTCAAGTAGAATTTTCCTGTAGGCAGATAGAAATAGAGAACTAGACCTTGAGTTATGCTAAATTCTCCAAGCTAGAGAGGCACCAACTGGGTTTTCAAAGCACAGGGGAGATGGGGGTGGGATGGGGTAGGGGCTTCTTAATGACTAGCCAGAGTCTCATCTGCACACAGACCTTCTTCCAAAGAGTAAGCCCCCAAGCAAAACCTCACCTCAGAGTATATATGCACTTTTCAGAGCCAGAGGGTATCATGACCCTGCGCCACATTAACAATTAACCAAAGATGTGAGCCTTCCTATAAAACAGATCTCCCTTAATCAAGCTTCCCTTGATGGGCTCCACCTGAGGCCTGTTAATGGGTGGGGAAGATCTTTAACTCCCATTATTATACACTTCTTTCTCTGGATTCAGATAGTGTCTTCCTTCATATGTCCTTCGTAGTTAATTTGGGTATTTATAATAGTCAGAATGACTTATTTCTTCAACGTTATCTCTAAAATAATTGCTATAACTGTATATAACTCTTGCTCATTTTGCTCTCCATCATTTTCTGCAAATCTTTCCATGTTTTTCTAAGATCATGGAGCTCATCATTTCTTATGGCACAGTAACATTCCATCACAATCATATATATCACAATTTGTTCAGTCGTAAACATAAAAGTGTATTATTCTTGAGCCAGCAGCCTACTTGAATGAATGAATACTAAATATATCTTCTAAATAGAAAGCCTGTCAGGTTCCTCTTGTCATTTTTAGCCCTTAATT
This sequence comes from Potorous gilbertii, assembly GCA_028658325.1. Lineage (NCBI taxonomy): Eukaryota > Metazoa > Chordata > Mammalia > Diprotodontia > Potoroidae > Potorous > Potorous gilbertii. The sequence goes on from CM053770.1 coordinate 564,825,952, forward strand.
GTATTGCTTTAATAATAATTTAAAATAATGTTTAACACTGTATGCTTTGTTATAAAATTCTGAGACTTTTTCCTTTCATTAGTCTCTTGTGAGTAGGGGTTGTTTCATTCTTTGTAGTGGTATCTTCCAGCACCTAGTGCAGTGCTGGAATAAAGAAAATGTTTTTTAAAATGTTTGTTGATTGATTGGTTGATTCATGGTATCTCATGGATTTGTCTCTTTATTTTTGTCTCTACAGTGACTTAAAGCCGTGGTCATCTCCAACCTGGTCTGTAGCAACTTACTCATTTCCAGGTTCCAAGACTGCAACACAACTCTCTCTTGTAGAATTTACAGGCTTCTGCAAGACTGTAAATTTTGGAAAATTAATCCTTTTCTTCTTCTGTTTTTCTTTTTCTTTTTGCCTAGCTCACAGGTTAGGATCTTGTGTGTCAGCACTACAGTGAGCAAAAGAGATGAATGGTGGGGATGAGAAGGCATAGTCATTGTACCAGGAGAATGCAATGGTGTTACTACACTCTCCAAGATTACACATAGCAGTGTACTTAAAAATGAGAGCTAATGTGGTCATTATATGTGCCAGGCATTTTGTTGTGTACTGGGGATACAAATACAACTAAAAAGAAAGACCCTTTTTGCCTTCAAGTATCATCCTCTAAAGGGGAAAGACAATACATTAAAAAAAATGTTGAAAGGGGATGAATGAGGAGGAAGGAAGAGAATGAATTCACTTGACATTATGGTAGTGAACTTCAGAGAATAAAGAATGGTGGGTTTGGGACCTTCCTCAAAATGGAGGTTCCAGAAGAATGTACCAGTGAGAATCCACTCTCCAGGGAAAGGCAGGGATGAAGGGAGAAGGCAGTTAAACTAGAATGGCAAAGTCTCTGTAAGCTAATTCTAACATCACTATGCTAACACCCCTAGATTCACTCTCTGCCTCGCAGTACCCATATTTTAAGACAGTCTGCCCTTCGAGATGTGTACCACTCACCAGTGTATTCACCCTTTGGAGAGATAATCAGAATTTTGGCTTTAACTTAACCTCCCAGTGTTCCACATAGCTCTCTAAAACTACAAATTACAGATGAAATCCCTACTGGGTAGGTCAATACTTACTCTGCAAGTTATAGTCATATAAATGCCTGGATCATTCAGAGGTTAAATGAATTGCCTATAGCCACATAGTCCAAAGTCTTCCTGACACCAAGGTCATTGAACTGCCTTCTTCTCTTGTCTTCTCTTCTCTTCCTTTTCCTTCCCTTCCTTCCTCTCCTTTACTTTGTTTCCCCCTCTCCCTCCCCTATCTTTCCTTCTCTTGGCCCTTCTCTTCCCTCTCCTCTCCTTCCCTTACTTCCTAGTTCCTTCCTTTCTCTCCCTGTTCCTCTCTCTCTCTCTTTCTGTCCCTCACCTCCCCCTTTTTCTTCTTTTTTCTCTTCCTTTCTCTCCCCTTCTACATGTATTATTCACTATAATAATGAGTCAGGTTAAAAATTCTCACTGCTCTAAACATTCAACCAGGTTTCTCCCAAATTACTTCACTTCCTTTCCTTTAATCTGTTCTCAGTTTCTTCCTTCTGTTGCCCTCAGGCAAATTTATTGAATATATTCTTTAAAAAAAAATTCTTTACCTTTTCAGAGCCTTTTTAAGATTCTGTCCTGTGCCAGGAATTCTCCAGCTTGTTCAATTTCTCCCTTTCCATCATTCAAATAGCTACTGAATCCTCAGTTCCTCCATGAAATCTTAAATTTCCTTCTTAATTGGGGATGACTGAGCTTATTTGTAAATCTTATCAAATTTATTTGAACTGGTTTTAGCCTCTCCTATTTCTCTCTATTTTGAGAGGCAACATTACTTTTACTTTTCCATCATCTTCCTTACTACAATTTTGTGAACAAATTTATATTATAAACATGTTTTACTCTAGGCTGCCATCTACACTTCAGCAAGTAAGTTGACTATTTGCTGATTAACTTACATTTTATACTATCTAGTTAAAATTCTGCATTAAATTATTATAGTGTATCTGTCTTTTCTTCTATTCATATTTCACTTTTGTCATCAATAACTTATTTGAATATGTCAGGAGAAAGTTGTTTTAATTGTTTGCCTTCCTTTTCCCATGGTTTTCTTTATTTTGTTTTTGTACTAATTTTAACCTTTGTCTTAATAATTTTATTTGTAATTAATTTGTTTGACAGTACATAGCTAGTTCCAGAATGACTCCCATATAAGTAATGAATCATGTTCTATTAAAATAAAATCAATTTCATCTTTGTAATGTCATTTGTGATGTCACCATGTTTAGTCTTCAAATTATTTTATTTTTTCTGTCAATTTTCAAAATTTTAATTATTTACTTTTAGAATTGATTAAAAAAATTTTTTTGAATTCCAAATTATCTCCCTCCCTCCAGCCTCTCCAACATCCATCACAAAGGCAATTGTATTAATTGATACCAATTATATATGTGAAATCATATAAAACATTTCCATATCAACCGGGTTTCAAAAAAAAAGCAAGAAATAAATTATGCTTTAATTTGCACTCAATTCATCCATTCTTTCTCTGTAAATGGATAGCAATATTTTATCATGAGTACATTGGAATTGACTTGGGTCATTGTATTGATAGGAGTAGTTAAGTCTTACACAGTTGATCATCATTACAACATTGCTGTTACAGTATACAATGATTTCCTGGTTCTGCTCACTTCATTCTGCATCACTTCATATAAGTCTTCCCAGGTTTTTCTGAAAGCATCTTGTTCATCATTTCTTATAGCACAATTGTATTCCATTACAATCATATATCACAACTTGTCCAATATTCTCCAGTTGATGTGCATCCCCTCAATTTCCAAATATTTGTCACCAGAGAAAGAGTTGATATGTGTATGAGTGTGTGTATGTGTGTATGTGTGTGTGTATGTGTATGTGTGTAGATAAGGGGGGAGAGAGAGAAGATAATTTTTAAAAGTCTTTTGGAGACATAGACCTGGTAGTGGTATTGCTGGATCAAAGAGGATGCTCAGTTTTATAGCCCTTTGAGCATTGTTCTCTAGAATGGTTGGGCCACTTTACAACTCTACCTACAATGAATTAGCCCCAGTGTTTCCACATCCCTTTCAACATTTGTCATTTTCCTTTTCTTTCATATTAGACAATCCGATAGATATGAGGTGAAATCTCAGAGTTGTTTAATTTGCATTTCTCTAAGAAATAGTGATTGAGAGCATTTTTTCATATGACAATAGATAGCTTTGATTTATTCTTCTGAAACTGTCTTTTATATTCTTTTCCTGTTTATCAGTTGGGGAATGACTCTTATTTTTGTATATTTGACTCAGTATAATTGAGAAAAAAGCCTTTATCAGAGAAACTTGCTATAAAATTTTTCTCCCAGTTTCTTGCTTTTTTTCTGATTTTGACTGCAATGGTTTATTTGGTGACTTTAAGAATTTGGATGTGCTATCTTTTGGTGCATTGTATTAAAATTTCTTCATCATCTATTGTACCTTTTAGCAAAATGTAATTTCTCTGACTACCTCTCTTAATTAGGTCTACTTTTGCTTTTCTTTTGTCTGAGATCATGATTCCTACCCTTGCCTTTTCTACCTTAGCTGAAGCATGGTAGTTTCTGTTCCAGCCCCTTATTTTAGCTCTGTGTGTGTCTGTTTGTCTCAAGTGTGTTTCTTAAAAACAACATATTGTTGGATTCTGTTTGTTAATCCATTCTGCTATTCATTTCAATTTTATGAGTGATATCTCCCATTCATATTCAGTTATGATTACTGTATATTTCTTCCCATCCTGTTTTCTTCTGTTTATCCATCTTTCTCTCTATTCTTACCTTTTCCCTCCTGAAAAGTTTGTTTTGCTTCTGACCACTGCTTCCTTTAAACAGTTCTCTCTTTTATCCCACCCTTCCTTTTTTCTCTTACCTTCTTCCCCTCCTATTTCCCTATTGGGTAATATAACATATATATATATATATATATATATATATATATATATATATATATATATACATATGTGTGTGTGTGTGTGACACACACACACACACACACACACACACACACGTTCTCCCCTCTTTGAACCAATTTAAATGTGAGATTCAAGCATTACCCACTGCCACCATTCCCATTTTCCCTTCCACTGTAGCTCTTCCTTGCACACTTCTTTTATGTGACATAATTTTCCTCAGTCTTTCTTTCTCTTCCCCCTTTTCCCTCTTTTTTCATCTCCTTTTTGTCCCTTCTTTTCTTTGATATCATTCCATTGAGGGGGAGGTTGAGTGTCTTATGTGCACACACATATGATCTAAATCTACTAACAATTAAATCTATCCACAAATGAACTTGGAATTTTCTTTCTATAATTAACATACCCTATGCCCCTTGTCTACATAGAGTCCTTCTAACTCTCCTAACAATGATAAAGTTCTTAGGAGTTAAATGTATCATCATCTGCTATAGGAATATAAATAATTTAACTTCATTGGGTCTCTTTTGAGTTCTCTTTCATATTTACCTTTTTATGTTTCTCTTGAGTCTTACGTTGAAATGTCAAATTTTCTATTTAATTTCTAATTAATGTCAAATTTTCTATTTAATTCTAGTCTTTTCATCAAGAATGTTTGAAAGTCCTCTATTTCTTTAAATATCCATTTCCCCCTGAAGGCTTATGCTTTCTTTTTCTGGGTAGGTTATTCTTGGTAATAATCCTAGCTCCTTTGCCTTCTGGAATACCATATTCCAGGTCCTCCATTCCTTTAATGTGGAAGCTGCAAAATTTCCAGATGCTCAAATTATTTTTAAAGGAAACATTTTCTTCAGTGAGCTCTCTAGCCAGAAATAGAGTTCCTAGAGCTCTAAACTTTAGTACTTAGCATAGTACCTGGTACGTAGTAGGTGCTTAATAAATGTTTGTTGGCATGACAACTTTCTGCTCTAGTACTCTGCTGTACCAATGTAATGGATTTGCTAGGGAAGTAGTGAATTATCCATCACTGAAACTCTTCAAGCAGGGTCTGGATGATCCTTTGGCAGGAATATTTGAGATGGGATTTCTGCATTGGCCAATAATGTGGGTTAATGACCTCCAAAGTCTTTTTTCACATCTAAGATTCTAGTTCCAATCACTTCTCTACAACCCAACTTCTTAAATTTATTGTTTCCCACTTTCTCAAATAACTTGAGACAGATCTCAATGATTCTGTGAGACATTTTAAAAGAATGTTTCAATATATTTCCTATAAAATGCTACAAATAACTCTTAGTGGATTAACATAAAACTTACTTTTTTTATATCCTTAAGCCAAAATCTTGTATTTGCTCCTTACTTTTCTATTCCAACAGGATTCATTAGTAACCAGTCATTTTTTGAAGTATATATAGGAGGCTGCTTATGAAATTTGGCTTGTCTTTCATTTTAACGAAACTGAAAATAGATGATAGTAAAGACATAATCCATCTACTAACTAACCTGAACCAGATTTTGCTTTTTGAATCATGTCGTTTTGTTACTGCTGCTCATTGTATTAACAGGTGCTGAAAATACAATAGGCATGTTTGTAAAGCAAGGAGACGAGCTCCATGTTTCAAATGACTGAGTTAGCAACACAGAATAGTTGAATGGGGTAATAAAGGGGACATGATATTAACATTTGTTCTAGGAGACTAGAACATTTCAAAGCTATTAGCATAAGAAACTTGGCCTTCAGCTTTTATCTGACCCAACTCTTTCTCCCTCTAGTGGCAACCAAATCAGGAAATATTTGCTCAGGCTGTCCAAACCTCCATACATCACTGTAAAATGACCCAGCTGTAGCCAGACAGCTTCCCAACAGAAGACTCTCTGGCCACTACTCATTATTTGGGTAACTTTTCACTCTTACCACCCTGGGGATAAGGTATTTCTCACCAAAACTCTAGCCCCAGGTGTCACAATCTTCCCCTCTTTGTACCACTCCACTCTGTTTGCTGGCTGTCTGTCGTATCTCCTATTGCAATTAACTATGTAGGGAGCAAGATAGATTTAACAATTTGTTCCAACAGCTGTGAAGGTGGCTAAAGTAGATGCTATGGAGACATCAAAGACCCCAAGGTCAACCACTGCAGCCCCAGCTCTTGACAGCCATCCTGACTTTTGTCTTGCCACTTGACTTCGATGACGCTGGAAGGGAGAGTAAGGCTGACAGCTTTGTGCAACTCTGCCTCACTTAAATCCAATTCACACACAAGTCAAGATGTTATCCCATGATGTTATGTGTGCTCTTCAAAAATGAAGGACAAACAACTATGTAGATATGAGCTATCCATAGAAATACGGTCTCATTCCTTTCTGTAGTATGGAATAGAATCCTATATAGTTAGGTTTTTAGAAAGATATATCTTTCTATTTCCTAATTCATTCTCCTTTCCGTTCCTAATTCAAATCAGAGTTCTTTCTTTCAATCTTTTGTAGTAACTGAGTATATAACATGCTTGCTGTCATGGGATTATACATTTAGATTGGAAGGGACCTTGAAGGATATCTAGCAAAATCCATCATTGTACAGGAAAGCAAACAACAAGCATTTATTAAGTACTTATTGTTTGTCAGATACTTTCCTAAGGGCTCAGGATATAAATATCTGCAAAAAATAAAGACAATTTCTGGGGCAAAACACATAAAAGAGAGCTAAAAATGGGGACTTGGTGGGTAAGTCCAGGGAGTCAAAAGCATAGCCAGGGTAATATAACAAGAATGGCCTAGGACCATTCCCAAAATGGAGGATCTGTAAAATAAAAACTCACCAAGGCAGTGGCAAAACACAGAGATTCAGAAGCCTACCTGAAAGGGGAAGTTTTGTTCTTGTTGTGGTTCAGTCATTCAGTTGTGTCTGACTCTTTATGACTCTGTGGACTCAGGACTGTATTACGGTCCTGATTATCAGGACTTTCTGTTTTGTACTTTCTCCCAGAGTCCATCTAAGCTCATGTTCCTTGTTTCCATGATATTCTCTATCCATCTGCTGTCTCTTGTCATCTCTGCTGTCCACTTTTCCTTTTGCCTTCAATTTTTCCCAACATCAGGTCTTTTCCAATGAGTCCTGTCTTCTCATTAAGTGGCCAAAATACTTAAGCTTCTACCTCAGTATCTGACTTTCCAGTGAATAGCCTGAATTAATGTCTTTACATCTTGATTGATTTGATCTCTTGTTAAGGGACTCCCAAAAGTCTTCTTCAGCACCACAATTTGAAAGAGTCGATTCTGCAGCTCTCAACTTTCCTTATAGTCCAACTCTCACAGTCATACATTGCTACTAGAAGAAACAAAACTTTGATTATACAGATTTTTTTGGCAAGGTAATATCTCTGCTTTTTAGTATACTGTCCAGATTTGCCATAGTTTCCCCTCCAAGGAAGAAGTGCCTTTTAATTTCATCACTGCAGCTGCCATCTGCACTGGTCTTTGAGCCCAAGACTATACAATCTGACACTACTTCCATTTCTTCTTCCTCTATTTGCCAAGAAGTGAAGAGATCAGTTGCCAAAGTCTTAGTTTTGTTCGTTTTTTTGTGTTAAGCTTCAACCCAGCTTTGGTACTCTCTTCCTTCACCCTCATCAAGGAACTTCCTAATTCTTCTTCACCTTCCATAATCAGAATGGTAATATCTGCATATCTGAAATTGTTGATATTTACCAGCAACCTTAATTTCAGTTTTTGATTCATCCAGACTGTTATTTCACATGATGTCCTCTACATATAAATTAAATGAATAAGGTGACAATATCCAGACTTGCCATACTTCTTTCTCAATCATAAACCAATCAGTTGTTTCATGTTCATTCAACTATTGCTTCTTGGCCCATACACAGGTTCCTCAGGGAACAAGTAAGACAATCTGGTACTACCAACTCTTTGAGGATTTGCCACATTTTGTTGTGATCCACACAGTCAAAAGCTTAGTATAGTCAATGAAGCAGAAGTAGATGTTTTTGCTGAAACTCCCTTGAATTCTCCATAATCCATCAAATGTTGTCAGTTTGGTCTTTAGTTCCTCTGCTTTTTCAAAAATCAGCCCACTCTTTTGGTAATTCTCAGGTCATGTACTACTGAACTTGCAGAATTTTAAGCATACTCTTGCTGGCATGTGAAATCAGTGCTATTGTGTGATAATTTGAACATTCTTTGACATTACCCTTGTTTAGGATTGGGATATAAACTGATCTTTTCCACTCCAGTGGCCATTGTTAAATTTTCCAAATTTGCTATCATATTGAGTGTAGCACGTTAAGAGCATCATCTTTTAGAATTTTAATTAGCTTAGCTGTAATTCCATCACCTTTGCCAACCTTATTGTCAGCAATGCTTTCTAAGGTCTACTTGACTTCATTCTTCAGGATAGTAAGATCTTTCTCATATAGTTCTGTACATCCCTGTCATCTTTTCTTAATCTCTTCTATCATTTTTGTCTTTTATCATGCCCATTTTTGCAAGAGAATTTCCCTAAATATCTCTAATTTTCTTGAAGAGATCTCTTGTCTTTCCCATTCTATTGTTTTCTTCTACTTCTTTGCATTGCTCATTTAAGAAAACCTTCTAATCTCTCCTTGCTATTCTATGAAATTCTGTGTTCAATTGAGTATATCTTTCCCATTCTCCTTTCCCTTTTGCTTTCCTTCTTTTCTCAGAAATTTGTAAAGCCTCATCAGACAGCCATTTTGCTTTCTTACTCTTCTTTTTCTTTAGAATGTTTTTGTATGATTGGAATACACAACATTACACCCCTCTGTACATGGTTCTTCAAGCCCTCCAACTTAGAATGTATCATGTTCTGAATTGTTAACAGTAGAAGTATAATTTGGATCTCACTGAGCAAAAGCATTATGATTTCAACTAATTTTAGCAGTAGTGAATAAGTAGGGTGATGCAGTCACAGGACTTCATATAAGCCTATAACTAATTAAATGATACCAATCTTATAATAATGATGTAATCAGTGGTCCTAGGAAGTGCCATTTTAATTATCATTGGCTGACAGTGAGTAAATTATATTTCTGAAGCTAGAGAGTTGAAGATTTGGACCTTTGGTTTGGGGGAGCAAAGAAAAGGTGGAAGAAGGGGAATCCACAAATCAGGTATTGGCCCTTGCTGCTTTTGAAAATAAAATTGTCAAGCAGAAACTCTCTTACCATTACCCCACCTATGTGTGTTTGTGTATGTGTGTGTGTGTTTTAACATAAGCGTTTGTGTATGAGTTTGTGATGGTTGGATATTTACCTTTCATTTTCCTCAGGTGTAAAATTAGATTTTTAGGCAAAACGATCTTTAAACTCACTTCCAATTCTAAATTCATATTATCCTATGATTTGGCTGAATGGAATATAGTATATTAGTTTATCTTGATGTGAATGTAATTGCATGAAAACAGAAAAGAGCAGAAGTAAAAAACATGGTCATGTTTTAGAAAAATAAACCAAGTAATGGGAGTTTTCAAGGCTTCCAGGAAATACCTAAGGTAATTGATTAGCAAGGTAAAGAAACTGGGGAATGTGAACAAAAATAATTATGAAAGAAGGAGAGGGAGTGGAGGAGGAAAGAGGAGGAAGAAGAATTTACAAAGCACTTTAGTTTACAAATACTGTACATATGTTATATCAACTGAGACATGTGCATGTATATAGATAAGCATTCATTTCCCAGAAACTTTGATATTCAATTTTTTCTTTTACCTTGAATGAACTTCTTGTAAGTTTCCACAGGGTAGAAAAGATACCTGTACCTGCACTCCATTTTCACTTTTCCTCTGTAGTGAAGGGGCACACCCATGATGCTACTGCTGTAGCAGATCCTGAAAGTATGAAATGTGAAGCAAGAGTCATGAATGCTCCTGGAAAACTGTGAAGATACACAGGTATTTCTTGGATGTGGAGAACCTAAAATAGGAAGGAATAGACAAGACAGGGAAGAGCATGTTGGAAACAAGGTGAGACAAGCATGCTATGAACCATAGTGGTGTGAGATCAAGTGGTATCAGCTCCAGTGTTTCCCCCTCAATTTTCTCAGAGCATTTGTTGAGAAAATCTCAACAGGTTCCAAAACGTACTCCTTACGCCTCAACTTGGAGTAAAGAAAACCTGAGTTCAAATTCTGCCTCAGATACGGTCTAGCTATGTGATCCAAGAAAAGACACCTAACTTTTGTCAGTCTCAGTTTCCTTATCTTTAAAATGGGAATAGTAACAGACACAGGGGAATCCAGTGAAATAATATATGTAGTAGAACACTTTGTAAATTTTAAATCATTGAGTAAATGCTAGCTATTCTTGTGGGCTGCTTGCAGAATTTTTGCCTTGATCTAGAAGATGTCGATTTTGGCTGTGATGTTTCTGGAAGTTTGGCAGTGTCTTTCAGAAAAGAACCAATGTGTTCTTTGTGTTTCTGCTTCATATTCCAGTTCTAAGAGGTATGGGCAGTTATATTCTAAGGTTTTTCAAAATATAGTTCCTAGTTCTTATTTTGGTCACAGAATTCAAATAGTCTGTTTAGTTTTAATTTTTCCCTCTCACTCCATTTTCTGAGTCAGTTTTTTGCTATGAGAAACCTCACATTTTCATCTATTTTTTCAACTTGTGACTTGGTCTTAATATTTTTCGTTGTCCGATAGAGTCATTGACTTATATTTGGTCCATTCTGATTTTCAGGAAGCTTGTTAGTTGGGCAACCTTTTGCATCTCTTAGTTCAGGCTCTTAAATTCCCATTCCATGTCTTTTTTGCAATAGTTCTCGTTCCTTTTCCAGTTTTTGCCTCTAGTGTTCTCATTTTATTAGAAAAAGATTTTTAACTCTTCTTAAGCTTCTTGCTTCGAAAAATTCTTCCAGGAATTCTAGTTGAATTGTACACTTGCTATATTTTTCTTTGAAGGTTTGCTTGTAAATGTTTTGCAATCATTCTCTTCTGGGTTTGTGTCTTTAGCATCCCTGTTCAGCATAACAGCTTTTTATAGGGGGATTCTTTTTTGTTTGCCCATTCTTCTAACCTATTTCCTGACTTTGAACTTGATGTTAGGGCTCGGCTCTGTGTACTTCTGGAAGAAAAGTCTGAATTGGTCCTGTTGCTGCTTTCTCGAGGTGTTGAGTATTATATTATTCCATGATCTCAGGGACAATCCAAGCTCCTAAAGTGGTCTAATCCAAAGTAAAGTCTGGTTGCTACCCCCTGGTCTGAGGATCCTCATCTAGATTTGGGTCTGAGTCACAGTAGAATGCTGCTGGAATTAGCCACTATCAGCCAACTGGGGAACTCTGCTAGTTCAATTATAGAACTGTGGGCTTCCCTTTGGTCTGAGATTCCTTCCCTGGTTCTTCCTCTGAAGACTTCAGAGTAAGCTAAAAGTTAGCACTGAGTTTTTTTCCTCTGTTAGAACTGAGATTTTCCTTTGTTCTTGGAGCCCATAGCAGGGAGAAAGGGAGAAATTTGTGATCTAGAATTGAGTGACAAAGATGTCTGTTGGCACCTGTTCCCATTGAGGTGCCACAGTGTAAGTGTGGGAGTGCTGCAATATGGATCTTCGACCTCCAGTTGTATTAGAGCGTTCCACAAGTAGCATGTTCCTAGCCAAACCCAATCCCAAGTGTCTACAGACCTTTCTGTCTGTCTCCCTCCCATGAGCTGGGCTGGGAAAATGACTCACTGTGACTTTTTCTTGGATTTCCACATCAGGATTCATCTGATGTGTTTTCTAGATATGTTTGGAGATGTTTTGGTAGGGAATTTGCTTCCTGTTACTGTGCCACTTTGACTCCATCCTGAAAGGAAATTTCTTTATACTGAATCTATATTACTAAAGTCAGGAACTTCCCTCTCTCAAATGCCCCTTGCTATTTCCTGACTGCTCAATTTAGTACTTTAGATCACTAAAAAATTCTGTTGCCTCAAGCTGTTTTTTCCAGTGTTAAATGATAGTATAGTCACTTATATGGAAAAAAATCAATAAAATGTAGAATATTCTGGTTAACAACTTACCTGATATAATAATTTTATATCTATTTATTAACTATTTCTCTTCTACTTTATTTTGCTGTTTAAACTCTTCTTAGTAGTTTGAGGGGAATTGTGCAGGGAATCAGCAAAATTATTTTTTTCAAAGAAAAAATAAATCCTTCATAGTTTGATTACTTTTCATTTGTATCTTTCTTAGAAAAGTAAAGTATAATAATTGAAGCAGTCTCAGACCCTATAAATTCTGTCCCTAAAATCATTCCCATTCTCTCTCTGTCTTCTCCATTTCCATCTTTCTGTCTCTGTCTCTCTCAGTCTCTCTATTCTCTGTCTCTTTATCTCTGTCTATCTCTGCCTCTGTGGCTCTCTGTATCTGTTCTGACTGTCTCTGTCTCTTTGTCTATCTCTGTCTTTTCTCTGTCTGTATCTCTCTGTGTCTCTATCTCTGTCTCTCTGTTTTCTGTCTCTCTCTCTCACACACACACACAAACACACACACACACACACACACACACAGCAAGAAAGGAGGAAGCATGTTCCAGGTAACTCAGATCATCAACTACTTTGACCACCATCTCCCTCAGATTCTGATGAAGATAGTCTAGGACCCTGCACTCAAAATCCTTGGGAATAATAATGTCCTACAACCACCAAACTTGATTCTAGCTCAGTCTCCACAATCATCATTGAGAGGAGAAATCATTGAGGAAAAGGGGCCTTTTCTCATCCCCACAATCACTGTCCAGCGGAGTGTCATGTAGGAGGGACAGTAAGGAGGAGGCTAGCATCACTGCATCACAGAGTACTTGAAGAGGAGTAAGGTATAAGAAGACTAGATAGACAAGAAGAGGCCAGGTGGCAAAGGGCTTTAAATGACAGAGGATTTTCTGTTTGATTCAGAGGACAACAGGGAGCCACTGAAGTTTATTGAATAGGGACTGACATGTTTTGATATGGGGCTGTGAAATCACTTTGACAACTGGATGGAGAATGGACTAGAGAGAGGGGTTTTCTATAGATAACTACCTTCCAAAGTAATTCATGATGAATATATCTAAATTGAGTTAATTCAACAAGCATTTATTAAGTGCCTACTCTGTACTCAACACTATGATAGGTGCCAGAAATACAAAGCAAAAAGCCAGAGTTCCTGCCCTCAAGTAGTATATATTCTACCAGGAAAGATGTAGTTTGTGCTCAGATAAATAATACTGTATAAACAGTAAATATGAGGTAATTTCTTGAAGGAATAAAAACAATTTGGGCAGATCAGGAAATGTCTTGCAGCGGTAATCATTAAATCTTGAAAAGAGTTAGAAAATCCAAGAGACAGAACTAAATAGGTTGAATAATCCAGGTATGGAGGCAAGAGGTAAGGGTGGAATGTTATCTAAGGGAGCAGCGTGTATACCAATTTGGCTGGAATGTAGAGTGTGTGAGAAGGAATAATGTGAAACCAGTCTAGAAAGATAAATTGGAGCCAGATTGTGACGGACTTTTAATGCCAAACGGAGGAGTTTGTACTTTATCTGAGGAACAATATGGACCTTAACCAACAAAGATCCATGAGGTCAAAGGAAGAAATCATACTAATCAACTAGGGTTGATCCAAGAAGGCTTCCCAGAAGAGGTGCCAATCAAGGTCCATTTTTAGGGAAGTATAGAAATCCAGCAGATAGAAATTAGTGAGTGAGATGAGGGAGAGCATTCCAGGCATAGCAAATTTCTTGAACAAAGACTCAAAGAGTGAAGTTGACATGAGGCATATACAGAGGAGGGCAAGTAGTTTGAGGGCAAGTAGTTTGATTCGATTGCATCATAGAGAATTAGCCTTGGGATTTAAACCCTTTGGGCTTCATTTTCCTCAACCATAAAATGGGATGATACTATTCTACCTTTTAGAGGGAGTTATGAGGGGCAAAGGGTTTTGAAAAGTATAACTTGCTGCAGAAATGCAAGTGTTATTTATTATAAAATTCTCTCATCATATCAATATTGTACTTGATCTAGTCAGAATTTAAAAAGTAATTTCTATGTGGAAGAGGAAATTCAGGGAGAAGTGTAAAAATTTACAGATTTTTCACTCCAAGCCTTCCTTCTTCCAGACTTTCCTTATTTTATCAAAGGCATCATCTTTCTAATCTCCCAGCTTCATAAAGCATCATACTCAATGGCTCCCTCTCCCTCACCCCACAGATTAGTTAGTTGCTGTTTCTACCTTCACAACATTGCTTAGTCCCATCTCTCCACTCACACATCTATTACCTTAATTTGGACTATTTCAACAATTTCCTAATTTGTCTCCCTCCTTCAAGTTTCTCCCCAGAGCACTGCTGCCAAAGTAATTTTCCTTAAATGTAGATCTGATTATGTGTCTCTTCTGGTTGATCTCCAATGTCTTCCTATTGTCTCTAGGTTACAATATAAACTTCTCTGTTTAGTTTTTAAAGCCCTACACAACCTGACCCCAGTCAACCTTTCTAGTCTTGTTGGATGTTATTGCCTCTTCTAGATTCTGCAGTCAAGTCAAAATGACCTTTCTGTTTCTCATTCACCCTGCCCCATCACCATTCTTTCTCCATGCTTAGAATGCACTTCCTTCTCACCTTCCCTCAGAGTTAATCAGGCAGTTGACCAGCATTTATTAGTCAATAAATGGGCATTTATTAAGTCCCTAATATATGCCAGGCATTGTGCTATTAGTGTTTACAATGTCCCAGGAAGCATTCTAAACACTGGAGATACAAAGAGTCCTGCCCTCAGGGAGCTTATATTATAGTCAGGTAGACAACATGCTTTTATGCAATTCTGTACATACAAAATATATACAGGGTAAATTGGAGGTTATCTCACAGGGAAGACTAGAAAATCCCTCTCTTCCTTCAAAATGTAACTCAATCACTGTCCTTTGCGTGATACCTTTCCTTATCTTCTCAAATGCTAGTGCCCTCCCTCCCAAACTACCTTATATTTAACTCCTCTGTGTGTATTTACACATAGTATTTATATATACATTTGTAGCATCATCTTTATGATATATATATTTATATATACTTGACTTTCCATTAGAATGTGAACTCTTGATTAGGAATTATTTCATTCTTCCAGTTTTAGAATAGTGCTTGGCACACATTAGGCACTTAATAAATGCTATTGACAATTGATTATGATTGTGATATTTACATCACTATGGCCTAGCATGGTCACCCTTACATTTAATTAGTAAATGTTTGTTAATTGATTAATTCCCACGGTTCCTGTCAACTTTAATATTCTGTTATTCTGTAAATTATGGTGAGATACTCAAAAACTAAGATAAAGGAGTTTGTCTAGAGGCTGGAGAGAGCTGATATCTTTAAAACAAACAGTTTAAAGGATTATTCAATTCCAAATAAGAGGATTCCTAATCTAAATTCAAACTCCAACACTGATTACAAGTTGAGTATCCTTAAGTACAATGTAAAGGTGTGTGAATGCAAGCAACCTAAAACTTAAAGCCTGAACCCACCTAAAACCAAATAATGGAAATAGATAAAGGAAAATGACCTTCACTCTCTGTCTTTGCATTATTTTTTAGAAATGTCCTGCTGGTGTGACTGAAAGAAGCCTGGAGGAGGTGATAGACATGAGTTCAGTTTCTACTTCTTTAAACCAACAAACCTTGGGATTTAATTTCATTGGACCTCCTCAACCATAAAATAGGGTGATAGATGCTAGTCTACCTTTTTTTGGGGGGGTTGTGAGGGTCAAAGGGTTTTGAAAAGTATAAATTGCAGAAATGCAAAGTAATATTTATTATAAATTTCTCTCATTAAATAACTATTATATTTGATCTAGTCAGAATTTTAAAAATAATTTCTATGTGGAAAAAGAAATTCATGGGAAAGTGTAAAAATTTACAGATCTCCTTGGAGATTCGACCATAGAACTGTCATTTAAAAATTCTTTCCTTCGTCTTGCCTCAGTCTTATCAAGAAAAAACTGATAACATATATAATTATAATAACTGAAATGATGAGCCAATAATAAGTAGCACAATGAAATCCAAATAATCCAAAAGCTCAAGTAACTGGATTTATTTGGATTTTCCCCTTTTGCCCACTGAGCAAGGGTTCCAACATTCCAAACCTCTGCTGCCCCTATGAGTTCCTATAGCATTTTATGACTGTGCCACTCATCTTGGCATTTACTCATGTGTTTCTTTACTATCCTTCCAATGTGTCTGTTTTCTTTTCCCATCCAGACTGACTCTAAGCTCCTTGAGAGAAAGTCAGGTCAACCAGTACTTATTAAGTGCTAACTATATGCCAGCACTGTGCTAAATGTTGGAACTACAAAGGAAAGTCTAAATGGTACCTGACTTCAAGGAGCACGTAATCTAACACATGAAAATCGCTATGTACAAACAAAATATATTCAGGATAAGTTGATGATAATCAACAGAGGAAAGAAACTAGCATTAAAGTGGATCATCAAAGATTTCTTGTAGAAGGTGGAATTTTAACTGGAACTTAAAGGAAGCCAGGAGGTAGAGATGAGCAAGGAGAAAATTCAGGTATGGGAGAATGCATAGTCAGGAGATGGAATGTCTTGTTGAGCAACCAGTCACAAAGGGGCCAGTATGACTGGATCTTTAGAGTAAGGAAATAAGGTATAAGAAGACTGGAAACGTAGGAAGGAGTCTTACTACGAAAGGCTTTAAAATCCAGAGAATTTTCTATATTGTATGACGAGGAAGACAGTGCTGCTGAGCTTGAACTCAGTGAACATGTCAAAGAACAAACTGTCCTTTTTTCCTGATGGTGGTAGAGGCAAGGACAGCGATAAGCCTCCAGATGGGAGGCCTGGGTTATCATGCATGATATGTACGCGCCATGACTGTTTTTCTGTGTCTGTTGTGTTTGGTTCCTTCCTGCTCTTAGACAAATGAGTGTTGGAGATGGCATGACTAGTCTAAAACCCTGTGAACTTTGAAAGGTCAGAAGCACCTGTAGAGGTCTAGGACCTAGAGACAGTAGCAGCGTTTACCAGGAGCAAACCGGTCCAATGAGGAGTGCAGCCTTGATGGACAGTCTGCCAAATCTAGAAGTTTTGTCATATTTAAATGTAGACTTGATGGGGCAAATGCTTTGTAGCAACCACCTTCAGTTTGAGTCTGCTCTCCTCAGAACCAAGGTAATAAATGGGAGATTATGTCCTACTTGGAGGGTTGGGGAAGATGCACTTGTACTTCTTTTCTTGCTATATCATCTTAGTAAATATCCTTTTATAAAAAGTAGTTGATGTTAATAATGGGGCAGCTCAGTGGTACAGTGAATAGATGCCGAACCTGGAGTCAGGAAGACTCTTCTTCCTGAATTCAAATCTGACCTCAGATACTTACTAGCTGTGTGACCCTGGGCAAGTCACTTAACCCTGTTTGCCTCAGTCTCCTCATCTGTCAAATGAGCTGGAGAAAGAAATGGCCAAGCACTCTACGTTCTCTGCCAAGAAAACCCCAAATGGGGTCATGAAGAATTGAACATGATTGAAACAAATGAACCACATCAATTGATGTTAACTGGTTATCAGTGATATGGAGGAGACATCAAGAGGTGAAATGATATTGAGAAAGTAACACTGGAGGAAGGGAATCACCAGAATAGGGGCTCAAGCCAATTGCCTTGAAAAGACAGCTAAAACCCTTAGAGGTATCTCTAGGACCTGAGGGACAGATGTAGCAAAACAAACTTGGGGAACCAGATCTACTCCTGTTAAGTGTGATCCAAGAGACTAAATCCACAGACATGCAAAATGGAGTTGTCCCCTGGGATGTTGGGCTCTGAGAGATAAGAGGTAAGCTTCCAGGCCTTCACCTCTCATCTCTTCTTCACACCATGCAGCCTGCCTTTTGCCCATGATACTTAGCTCCATCCCACCAGAACCCTAATCTCTGCACCTTAGAAACTATGCTTGGATAGGTGAACTTTAATCTTACCAGACACCAGGTTTTATTCCACTTTCCAGTTATCTTCACACCATTCTTCTACATTCATTTCTACCCACCCCACCCTTTGCAGTTTCCAAACAGTTGCTTCCTTGCTGAAGGACTTGGCGTCTCAGCTACAGGGTTGATTTGCTACTGGGTTGGATTTTTCAGGCTGTTCCTCAGGGTTGTACTCCTCACTGGGCCTGACTCCTGGCAGACTATGCTTATGGACCCCAGTTGCTAGACCAAAAGCTACTTGAGGGCAGGACCTATCTTGTGCATCTGTATCCCTATACCTTAGCACAGTTCCTAGCACACAGTAAACATTTAATAAATGTTGTATTTATCTGTCTGCTTTCTAATTATCTGTCTATTTTTCTATCTTCACTTTAAAATCTTCACTTTGCAAGTTGACTAGGCATACCAATGCCTTTCTATTAATCACTAACTCATAGAAATCAAGTGTAGGACAAAGGAAGTTAGAAGAGTCATTGCTTCTTTTGAAATTCCTATGCTAGACTGCATTGCATATCATATTTACACATCTTCAATAGAAAAACACAAAGGATCTCCCACTAGAGACATGGTTTTAGAAACACTGGCCAATGAAATGTGAATATGTTTTAGTAAACATTCTTCTGAACCCCTAAAGGAGGACAGAGAAATTGGCTTCTGCCTGGAGAGGAAAAGGAAAAAAAATCCAGCAATATGTGTAAAGAGGAAGAGGATGCATGTGTTTCCTGGTCTCTTCACCACAAGTAAGGTACAGCATCAAGAGCTGAGTGGGTTGAGTGGGTTAAGAGCTGGACAGTGAAATATTCTATCTTGCAGGGTAGATTTTTTTTCATCCTGCCAATACAAACAATGATCTATGGGGATATTCAATTTAGAATGTGAGCCCAGAAACACTCTCTTTAGAACCAAGATTAGAGAGAGAATGCTCAGACATGGGCTGAAGTGGGCAGTGGAAAAATTACTTTTGTACTAGTGCTTTGTAGTGAAGGATGGAAATCTCATTTCTCCTATTTATAGAATGGAGTTTGTATTAGTTCGTGCATACTGAGTATAGAAAGAAGTGATTTGCCTAAATATATGGGAAAGCATGGGTCTTTAAATCAAGTATGATTTAAAGCTATTATGATAGATAGATAGATAGATATATTTCTCTTTTTAAAAAGTGTTATTGATGCCTTTTGTTTTTACACCATAATCATTTCCCAATCTCTTTTTCTCTCTTTCTCTCCCTTCCCTCTCTCTCCCTTTTTCTTTTTTCTCTCTTCCTTTGCTCCTCTTTCTCTTCCCTCCTTATTCCTTCCCCTTCTCTTTTTTTCTTTTTTAGAACCATATGTCTTTTTTATTGTTAAGTCATAAAGAGTTATCAAAATTAAAAGAGCAAAATTACAGGAGACTTAATATAACTATTAAGAAAATTGAAGGGATTGGGAAAGGCACAAGGCAGAATTAATGAATATGGGAAGGATAAAGTTGGGTACAATAGTGAACATGGGCTGGAAGATATTAAGAGAGAGGATCTGGTAAAAAGTTCACTCAAAGACAAGTGCCTATATAAAGAAGTGTCTTCCCTCCCTTCTCTCCTCCTTCCTTCTGCTTTCTCTCTTTTTTCTTCCTTCCCTCCCTCCTTCCTTCCTTTTATTCATTCCTGCTTTTGGTTCTCCTATCTTAAACAGTCTGGAAGTGAAGTAGCCACTCACCAACATGATCCCAATATTGAGAAGCACAGAAACATTAACTGTTTCTGTTATCATTTTTTCTCTCACCTAGATGTTTATTAGGTAGCCAATGGCTCACCATATTGGTGCCAGGCTCAATGTGAGTACCCATTCAGCTTTAACCCACTGAGGCTTAGAACTCCTGAGCTGAAGAAATCCAGAAGACTGAGCACCAAGTACTACATTGATGCCCTACCTTAGGAAATGGTCATTTCCTAAGATTTCCTACTCCCACTATGCTATGTTTCTATATTAAATGAGATCTATTTGGTTTATGGTGTATACTTTCATTATACTTATAATATTGCTTCATGGGCTGTGCATGTGTATTGTTTATGCACATGCTTGTGTTTGCTGCAGGTTCCAAGTGGATCTGCATAGCAACTAGAGGTATTATGTAATTGAAAAAGAATATGGTCATCTTAGTTTCACACAATTCCCTTGCAATTTAGCTAAGGATTATTCCCAGTATATTTTGAAAGGATATAGGCTAATGCCCAGAGTACATCAGGTATTTGGAATGGAATTTCTAATCTGAAGTCAGGTGAGATACTGGAATCAGAGATCCCTAGTTTAGCAAGAGAAATTCAATTCAGAAGACAGACTAAGAGCTTCTCTAGCTGACTGGGTGAAGGGTTTGTCTCACAAAAGGACTAATGATGGTCCATGAATCTATCAAACCAAATTGCTGGCTGACACCCCATCCCCACCCTCAGCCCAAACTAAAGACCAGAAGCTGGTTGCAAAGAGTGTAAACAGTAGAACTACCTCCTCATCCAGCACAGAGTAGCATCAAGATGGAAGGATATCCAGCAACTGTGGAAATGTCCAGAGCAGAGGAGGTGGCCAGTAGTAGAGCTGAGAGAATAGTACAGCAGAGATCCCCAGTCCAGCAGATAAAGTGTAGGTCTCCCTATGACCTCTCTAGACATCAGTATTAGCTGTGTTGCATCAGCAGTATGGATTGCCCTGGACAAACATGATCCTTTTCCTCTGCATTCTGACCATTTATGCAACTCCTTACATGCACTCTGGTCACATGTGTTTCCTATATGTGTGCCCCTTCATGTCTGTTACTATTGCATTTCCACTCTTCTAACTGAAGGCTTGTATATTTCTGTGATGAGTTTATGGAGGAAATGTTCTATTGTCACTTTGCATATTGGGCTGTTTTAGGAAATGCCTTTTACTTTGAACTAATTGTGTCCTTTGGCTGACTAATTAAAATTGATACATTGGTGGGGGTTTGTGAACCATGAACTATGATTTTTAAGGATATAGACTTACAACATACCTACGAGCACAGGGTAGCCTGTTTGAGGGGACCCTCACATACATAGATGTGATACACTTGTACTCCCAACCTCATGAGATTGTGATCAAATGAGATAAAACATTTTGTCATCAGAAAGCACTATGTAAAGATCGGTTACTATTGTTGGTGATAGTAATATATCATAGTTAGGTCTTATGGCCTTATAACCTCAAGGACTTTTTCTCTTTATCGGATTTTGCAATGACAAAGCATGGAATATTAATTTTTTAAAATGGCCCATATACCTCTTCCCCTTTCATCTTCATCTGTCTGGATATCACTTCTCTTTTAAGCCTTAGCTCAAGACTTAGCCTCACCAAGAAGCATTCCCTGATCTTCCTCCTACCACTCTTCCTCCTACTACTTAGAAGCAACAAGATGGATAGAGCTCCAGACCTGGCACTGTATTCACTACACCACCCAACTGCCCTCCTGGTGCATAATAAGTACTTAATAAATGCTTTTTGATTGATGGATGATGGAAGGAGGTGAGCATAGAAATGGTTCCATTGTATTGTTAAAGACAATGAGGGGAGCAACGGTTTTAATGCTTTGGGTAATAAATTTTTCTGCAAAACTGAACATAGTATTTTTGTGGGTTAATAAATGATTTTTAAAACCTCCTAAAGCCTGGATCTTGTTCAAATGTTGTTTCCTGTAAGAAGGCTGTTGAAAATGCTGACAGAGCTGAATAATGTAGCTCCAATTTAGACACAGAGTTCTGTATGAAATGTATAAATTTTCTCCATGCCACAAAGCTCTACAGATTCAGAAACTGGCAGAAGTCCTTTGTCTAACTATTTATTCTTGCTGACCCAAGGACTACATAGATCTAATGTAGCTCATTCCATCTAGAAAATCTGAAACCAAAACAATCAGCTACCCACTGGTTTCTTTCCAAATATGGTTTTGCTTTTCAGGCTAGAGCACAAATACTGTGGGGCTGTCACACGGTACTGATAGGTTTGCCATATGCCAAGTCTGTACAAGACACACTTCCTCGTTCTCTCTTGGGGGAAGAAAATGTCATGTTTACAAATGTGAAGAGAGTGAGAGTGTATGTGAGCAAGCCAGATGGAAAGTGTCAGACAAAAAGAAGGGCTCAGCAAATAAGAAAAAAAATCTTCCCTCAACCTCCATCACCCCATGTTTACTTTGGGGATACATGATGTCAAAACAATTGGATGAAATTTGAAAAAGAAATCTAGCTAACTGGTTGTTTGATCTAAGAGCATAGGAGGAATAGTTTGACTGATATGGGGGATATTATGCACTGGGTTCACTGCCTTTAATAGCATCTCAATCATCTGCTTATCTATCTATATGGCAGACCAAAGAGCTGTGCACAAGAAAGAATAACTATGTTCCCAAGACAAATTTCTGTAGGAGACATGGAGGAAATAGAGTCCACAGAACTAGGTATAGACTTGAGATCCAAAGGTAATCATCACAGATGGACATCTGTATAGCACTATGGGCAGTTATGTGTCACAGTAGCACTGGACCTGGAGTCAGGAAGACTCCTCTTCAAATCTGGCCTCAGATATTTTTCAGCTGTATGACAGTGGGCAAGCCACTTAACCTTGTTTGCCTCAGTTTCCTCATCTGTCACATGAGCTGGAGAAGGAAAAAGCAAAACACTCCACTATTTTTGCCAAAAAATTCCCAAATGGAGTCATGAAGCAGACACAACTGTTCAACAACAGTAACATAGAACTTTAAGTTTTGTCAAGTTCTTTGAATAGATTACTTCCAATCAAACCACTCAACAACCCCACGGGGTGAATGCTGCAGGAATTATGTCCATTTTATAGAGGAGAAAACCAAGACACAGAACAGTTAAATGACTTTCCTATGATCATACATCCAAGAAGTTTTAGAGACAAAATTGGAATCCACACCTTCCTGATTCTAAACCAAGTACTGCATTCACTGTATCATACCGCCTCCCAATGGAGCATAGGTCTTAGGCCTGGGAATGAAAAGGGTGAAACCCAGGGATGGGCTGGAAGAATGCTACAAGAAGTGTGTCTCAGCCTACAAAAGATGAAACATTGATTTTACTGAATTATTCAAATCTTGGCCTGAATTGTTCAAACATTTTGCTTATGTAGTCCCATAGCCTCAGCAATTTTAAGGTTTTTTTTTCTTTTCCTCACACGTTATTTGACTAAAATACTCAAATTCTATTTATTGAAAAAAGTAGAAGTTGTTGAAGTAAGAACCCTCTTGGTGAGTCAATTTTAGATCTAGGGGGTTTGATTATTTTTTCATTTGTAGCTTCCAAAAGAGTAAAGGCAGAGTCAAGTCTAGTTGAGTGGTATCAAACTCAAATAGAAATGAGAGATGCATATGGACTTAGAAAACCTCAAATTAACTATTTTGTATTATATTTTTATTTTGTTAAACATTTCCCAATTACCAATCTAGTCCACCTTCAGGAGTTTTGCTGGTTGCTTGCTACAGTCAGTTGACACCTCTGGTCCTAATGGATAGAGTACTGGACCTGGAGTAAAGAATATCTGAATTTGAGTACTGCTTCAGAAACTTACTAGTTGTATGATCCTGGACAAGTCATTTCACCTCTCTGTGCCTCAGTATCCTCATCTATAAAATGAGAGTTGGACTCAGTGGTTTCTAAGGTCTTAGCTCTAAATCTATGATCCTATGAAAAATTAGTTCTAATGATATCTGCTGCCACTAACACCAGACTTTATCATACCTGTACAGGAATAATGTAACTGTTAGCGAACAAATCCAGGTTACTCTGGTAACTGGAAGATATTGAACTAGACATTCTTTTAAGGTCCATTCTGGCTCTGATATTCTGTATCTTTATGATGCCTGGGTAGAGAAAATGCAAGTTGTTCAGAGTTCAAATCCGGCTTCAGACACTTGCTAGCTGGATGACCTTCGTCAAGTCACTTAACACTGTTTGCCTTGGTTTCTTCATCTGTAAAATGAACTAGAGAAGAATATGGAAAACTACATCAGTATCTTTGCTGAGGAAACACCAAATTGGGTCAAAGACAGCTGAACACAAGTGTAATGACTGAACAAAAGTATATGTGTGCGTATACACAGTATATATATATATATATATATATATATATATATATATATGTATATATATGTATATACACACACACATATTACATATATATGCATACACACCATACACCATATATATAATAGTTCCACTGGTCACTGACTTCAGAGCTGGGTAGCAAACTCTGGTTTCTTGAGTTCTATGTTTGAAAAGATCTTATTTCACAGAAGTTAAAATAAGCACTGAGTAATCTCTGTTTCTCAGCTCTGAAATCCATTATGAAAACTAGACATTGCTCCTATATTTTATATTCTGTTAACTGAGGCTACTCTGTAACTTTACCCTATGTTCCATGTTGCATCTAATCCCTTTTCTCTGTCTCTGACTGTAGAAGTTCATGAGTTAAAAGTTCAGTCTCCTCTCAAGTTAGATGCAAAGATTTAAGCTGGCCCACAGTCACTGTTAATTAAATAAAAACTCTGAGCTACATTTAAGGAAGTCAATGCTCTCATAAAACATTATAACTCTAAGAGAATTATTATCTCAGCATTTTACGCCAAGGAAATTTGTTATCCCTCATGACTTCAGCTCCTGAGAAACTCCATGACATCTATATGAGAGTGGACAAATTGAACTTGTCCCACCTTAGTTTCATCTTTGCCAGTTAAAAGTGGTCTTATCTCATTCCATGGCATGTGTGAGTCTGCTACTCCTAGTTTTATATCAATAACCTTGGGGTGCAGCTGGGCCTCATAAATCCATAAAGCATTCATTTAAAACAGGGAGGGATGGTCCAGGTCCCATGTGTATATATCTTCCCTTAATGTAACCAATCATGATCCCCCACCCCCAATCCCGTAAGTGATTGTATGATTTCTGTTCTGTTCTTTGTTCTTTGCCTATAAAAATGAATTGCATTGTTAATTCTATTTCTCTGGCTAGAAACTGAGGAAATTGACTCTTTTATTAATAAGCTCAATCATCTATTGATAAATGGTAATTTTATTGAAATAGAACATGCCTCAGTTTATCTTTTTGTTGAGTTTCACTAACAACATCATAAATGCCATCACATATACCACTGCATTATATTCCATGAAGCATCAACTTGGGAAGTTGCCTAATGAAATGCTTTTCTCCTCTTCCAGACACCATCTAAATTCATCAAACATTTATTATTTACTGGGTGTGAGAGTGTCATAGACAAAGAAGATACAGAGACAAAAATAGCACAGTCCCTCTCCTCAAGGAACTTTTATTCTACTGGTACCAGCCAGGTAAATATAAAATAGTATGAATAGAGGAAAAGCAGCACTAATTGAGGGGTTCAGGGAAGATTTCACAGATTCAGGATCCCTTCTTTTGAGATTTTGTCTTTTTTTCTCCTGCAATATTGTTATTAGACTATATTACAGAAAAGGAAAAAGATTAAGAGTTTGTCAAATATATTCTAAACTGCACAATTTCATACTTCAAAATTTGGAGAAATCAATAGGAAGAAATGCTATCCTGACCTGCTTTCTTTCAACACTTAGGAGGAACCTGGTTGCTACAGCAGAAATGATGGAAACTCTAGAGGGAAGTCACTGCTCCCTTGAAAGTTTGTGACAGAGAAAGAAAGCAAAGTCACAAATAATCTGACATGCACTTTAGCTTTTAAATAAACTGATTTCAAAGCTTTCAGAGAAAAGTTAGATAAATTGTCATGGACTAAAATTATATGGGAGAAGTCAATTCAGGAGGGACAGGAAACTCTTAAGCATGACATTCTGAGTACATAAAAAACCCATTTCTTATAAGGAAAAGGAGAGTTGTCATAAACCAATGTGGATGCATAGGGAGCTCACCAACCAAGTTAAATTTTTTAAATGACATGAAATGAGAGCAAGGCCAACTAACAAGACAAATAAAACAACATAGTTTGGAACTCTAAGACTACTATCAAGAATGCTATAGTTCCGAATGAGCTGAGATTAGGATTTTTGTTTTTGTTATCCTTTTCTATAGTGGTGAAAAGTAGAGGATTTTAGAAGGAATAGGACTACTACTCTAAATGGATAAGACAATGATAACCAATGGTGTAGAGAAGTTAGAGCAACCCAACTCACTTTTCTTCTGTTTTCTCTGCCAAGAAGAAAAAATGGACTAGAAAGAACAGAATGGCTTAAAAAGCAGTAATTAAGTAAGCAAGTTAAGGAGGGAAACAGCAAGAGATTACCTCTATATTTTAATCTGTTCAAGAGACTTGAACTACATCCTAAAAGCTGAGCTAACTGGCAGAAGTGATTACTATGTTATTATCAACAATCTTTAAAAGACTGCAGAGAAGCTATTATAGATCTCCAGAAGGACAAATATTGTCCTGATTTTCAAAAAATAGAAGTAGATAGAGTTGTAAACCATGGGCCAATTATCTTGACATTGATTCTTGGCAAAATATTAGAATGCATTCCCTTTGACTGGGAGAGCCTTCTCTTTGGGGAGCAATGCTGGGTATAGGACCTATTTCATTACAGGAATCAGGGAATTTGTTAAGGTATGGAAGTGGGCTAGTTATAACTGCCTGGCAACTTTGTGATAATAGTCAAGAACAGATGTGAAGACTTAAAACTTCTGACCCTAGTTTCTTCTGCTGTTCATGCTTACAAAGATGGGCTCTTCACTATCCTAGACAATTCTAAGATTATTTTAAAGCTAGATTTACTTTAAAGACAGGGCGACTATGTGGTATAGCAGATAGAGTACCTGGTCTGAAGATTCATCTTCCTGAGTTCAAATCTAGTCTCAGACACTGACTAGCTGTGTGACTCTGGGCAAGTCACTTAGCCCTGTTTGCTTCACTTTCCTCATCTATAAAATGAGTTAGAGAAGGAAATGGCAACCATTCCACTACACTGTCTTTGCCAAGAAAACCCCAAATGGGGTCATGAAGACTCAGACAGGAATGAAACAACTGAACAACACTTTAAAAGTAACTTTTTTATGAGTCAGTTGCTTCAGTTGCTTGTTACATATTGCAAAGTCCGTAAAACAGCAGCACTGTCTGTTACAGAGATATACTATACTGTCTTCCTTCTTGGCAGGAATAGCTGACTGGATTCTATAAAGTACTATCTGGGACCATCTGCCACAACTGCAACATGAGTATGCTTGCAAGGCTAACATGTAATGCACAATATGCCACTTAATACTACCGTACAGTACAGCTGAAATAATTCATTCAGCAGATTAGTCATTAGCAACAACCTCCCAGGCTCCTGTATCTCCAACTCATGCTCTAAGAAGAATGCATGACCAAGGGGAAAGAGGGCTGGACCTGTGACTATGGCCAAGTCATTTCAATTAAACCTCAGTTTTGTCATCTGAAAATGAGAACAGTCCCTGTGGAATTTACCTGGGAAGACTGTGGAGATGATCAAACGAGATAATGGACAGATGGTGCCCTGCAAACCTTAAAATGCTATATAGATATCTATGGAGCTAATGTTATTATTATTTTGTCTATAAGCGAAAAGGACAGTCAGGGAACCAGTAGGTTAAGGAGATTCAGGGTCTGGGCCCCAGAAACAGAAGAATGGGGACCAGAACCAATCGTGGAGAAGATTAGCAGCCAGAGAGAAGGGCAAATAATTTACCTAAAGTCATACCAGTGCTAAGTGGCAAAGCTAGAGATTTTAATCCAGCTCTTGTGACTGCAAATAGAATTTGTCTTTCTGACTGAAACATTGTTCTTGGGCCTCCTTTGGCAAGAACTTCTCCGAGTTTCATTCCAGATTATAAGGTCTAAAGGGGGCCAAGAATTCACTTGTGTATCCATTAAATTCTTTGGTTAACTGTTTTTCATAGCTCCCAAAAGAATTACTCTTAGCATTTGTGAGAAATGTAAAAGAATAGAAACTAGTCCCCTTTAGTAAGGAAAGGAAGGGAGAAGGGCAATAATGAAGTTGGATCTACTTGGACTAACTCCAGTGTTATTGGACAATATAGTATTTTTTAATTATTTTTTTCAATGAACAAAATCTCACCTTCTCTCCCTCCCATCTATATTGTTTTAAGAATACTTGGAAACTGTTTCCTTTTCCAGCCATATATGTCCTTGATGATGTCTTTCACTACCTTTGTGTATACTTGTGTGTGTGTCTGTGTGCATATGTACAAGCCATACTTGGATCACCTGCAAGTCTGATTCTTTGGATGTTCTGATATTCCATGGTTCTCAGACATACAGCAGCAAAATATTGGTATTAAATGCTTGATGTTTATAGCAGGGTTTAATTTAGAATCAACAAAAGAAAAGTACAATTTCCCAAATGCAAAAAAAGAAGAACTCTGAGTGACTGTCATTTTGTCTATTATAAATAAAAGATTCAAAATAAAGGACATGTAAAGAAAGGTGCTATCTGCATCCAGAAAAAAAACTGATAAATAGGAACATATATAGAATAATTTTACATATATATATATATATTTGTGTCTAATAGTCATCTCTACCAGGGTGGGAGATGGGAAAGAAAAAACTGGGGGAAAATAAATTTACATAACTTTATTATATATTTAAAAGGAATAGAAAGTTGTATATAATAGATTGTAGTTTCATGTGTAATCATCTTTTTTATACTATGTTATGGAAATGTTTGTTTTATCCCATAAATGAAAAGTAAAATAAATTTTAAAAAAATTTTAAATGCCTCTTTGAAAAAGAAAAATTAACAGTTATGCATAGTCACCATTTACCTATATATCCTTGTATGTATTGTACCTTCTTATTAGAATGTAATAAACCTTTAAGGGCAAGGACTGTCTTAACTTTTGACTTTGTATCGTCAGAACCATAGTGTTTGACATGTAGTAAGTGCTTAATAAATTCCTTGCTTTCTTCCTTTCTCTTATTTCCTTCCTTCTTTCTACTTTCTTTTTCTTTTTTATTCTTACCTTCTCTTTCTTTCTTCCCTTCTTTCCATCCTTCTTTCTTTCCTTTCTTCCTTTTTTGTCCTTTACTTCCTTCTTTTCTTCTTTCCTTCTTTTTTTTTTGAGATGAGAAAATTGATTGAGAGATTAAATGAATAGATCAAGGTCCTAAGGAGAGTGACAGAAGGAAGACCAAAATTCCAAGCAGTCCAGTTTGCAATCCAGTAACTACCTCCTTTCCTTTATTCCACTTTAGAGTACTACCTTCAAACCAAACTCATTCCTATGATGCCCTTTTTTTTGCCTTATAATAACAATAATATTGTACAATAACATTGTTGATGGTGATTACTACCCTGTTGATAGGTGTGGTTGAAAATATGGAAGAAACCAGCCTGCAAATTTAATTCAATTCAATAAACATTTATCAAGTACACAGTGGTAGAAGGTCAAGGTAAGTGAGATACAAAATTATATAAGACATCAATCCCACCCTCATGTAGCTTACAGTTTTTCTTTTATACTATATATTTTATATATTATTCTATAATTATAAGTTATATTTTATATTTTCCATTTTAGAACCTTTCTGTCTCTGGTCTCCTGAGCTTTTGTTCACATTTCTGACGTGACACAACCTGGTCTGCCTGTTCTTCTTGGTCTGCCTGTTTCCCATCTGTCCCTACAGCTTTGGAATACCATTTGGAGTTGTACTTCCATGTCTTTTTAAAGAGTTTTTTCCTGCCCTCCCTGCTTGCGATTGTCCCCTTTACCTCCCCATGTGACAGCTGTGTGGGTATCATGTTGTTATCCATTCTTCACATAAATCCACGGCCATGGGGTTGTGTTGCAGCAAACATGCCACAGCCCTTTAGACTGGCCATGTGCCAGGTCTTTAGCGTTAGCTGATCTTGTCTTGCTACTTAATGTTAAGCATGACTGATTAATGGGACTGCTTTAAAAAGCTGGATATAACATATGTAGTCTGAATCAATCAACAGGTATGGAGAGTGTTTGCTCCGTGCTAAAACGGGATGGATTTGCAGATAGAGGACTGGGAGACTGGAGTTCCAATCCCAGCTCCGCTGCTTGCTACCTTTCATTCCTCTGAGGCTCAGTGTATCCATCTAAAGATGAAAGGGTAGAATTAGATGATCCCTAAGGTCTCTTCCACATCCAAACATATGATCCTCTGACCTTGGTTCTAGTCTCATTTGCGGTTTTTCAGTCATTTCAGTTGCATCCAATTCTCCACTCCATCTGGGATTTTCTTGAAAAAGATACTAGAGTGATTTGTCATTTCCTTCTCTGGCTCATTTTACAGATGAGAAATAGAGGCAAATGGGGTTAAGTGATTTGCCCAAGGCACAACTAGTAAGTACCTGAGGCTGTATTTGAACTCAGACTTTAGTCTCAGTTTTGCCACTAATTAGCTATGTAGGTAGCTAGGTGGCACAGTGGATAGAGCTCCAGGCCTAGAATCAGGAAGATCTGAGTTCAAGCTTGACCTCAGACACTCATACCCTATTCAAGTCATGTAACCTCTGTTTGCTTCCATTTCTTCAACTGTAAAATAGAGAGCACCTACCTGGCATTTAGGGTTAATACTCTCACCTCTCTCAGCATCCAACTAAAAGGCTTTCTCTTGTATCACAGTAAGTGCAGGATTAGGAAACAGTTACACAGAATACTTGTGCATGCTCTGAAGGAGGTGAAAAGGAGGAACTGGAACTCATATTACATATCATTGCATACTTCCAAAAGCAGACTCACCAAATTTTCTATGTGATGCTGGTAGCGAACAGATCTTCAATGATTAGTTTCTCCCTCTTAGACTTGTGAGAATTGATGCGAAATAAAGTGAGTTGAACAATTTATATAACAACAACACAATGAAAAATAATTTTAAAAGACTTGACAACTCTGATCAGTGCAATGACCAATTACATAGGACTCCAGGGAACTAATGTAAAGCATGCTGCCTATCTCTTAACAAACCACGATACAAAACGAGGCATACAATTTTGAATATGGTAAATATGGATTTGTTTTGCTTACGTTTATTTGTTTTAAAGTGTATATTTTTCTTTTTTTTACAGGGGAAAAGTGAGGTTGATGGTTAAGGGGAAAAGGGAGCTAGATATAATGTTGCAAGAAAAAAATGAAGCAAGATCATTGAAGCATTTTTAGTTGCATAGAAAATATGTCGTGATGCTGAGTGAAGTGAGCAGATCCAGGACAACATTGTACACAGTAACAGCCACATGTCATAGACCTGGCTCTTCTCAGCCACACAATGAACCAAGACAACTCCAAAAGACTCATGATGAAAAATGCTATCCACATCTAGATAAAGAACTACGGAGTCTGAATACAGATCACAGCATACTGTTTTCACATTTTGTTGGCTTTTTCCTTCTTGTGGTTTTTCCCTTTAGTTCTGATTCTTTTTTCACAACAAGAATGTAGAAGTATGGTTAATGTGATTGTGCATGTGTGATCTCTACAGATTGTTTTCTGTCTTGGGGAGAGGGGAGGGAGAAAAATTTGGAACTTAAAATCTTATAAAAGTATATGTTGAAAATGTCTTTACATGTAATTGTCAAATAATTAAATACTATTGAGTGGGAGGGAGGAGGAAGAAAAGAAGAAAACTCAGAGGAAAATATAGCCAGTGGAAGGACTCTGAAAGTAATATGTTGAAGTTATTATATACTTTTTTTTAAAAAAAGTAAACTTCATGTAATATGTATTTATGGTTTCACATTAAATCCTCTTTTTCTGTTCTATGTTATATATGAAAATGTTCTTTTTTGGATAGTTGTTAAAGTGAAAATAAAAAAAATTAAAAGAAGAAAGATATTAGGACCTTTGGCCTTCTCTAGTCATGGAACACAATAAGAATCACCCATATCATTATGTAACATTTTAGGGGATCTTACTTGATCTTCATAACAACCCTGAGATCGGTGTTATTATATCCATTTTACAGAAGAGGAAACTGAGGTAGAGGCATTACCTAGGGTCACAAGAACTCGTAAATGCCTGAGGCAGAATTTAAACTACAGCTTCCTGAGTCTAAGTCCATCGTTGCCATCCTTGGTGCCATCTGATGTCACACCCTCCCCTCACCCTTTTCTACCCCACCCCCAAAAGGTCTCTAACAAACATCATATTTCACCATATAATCATTGCCACCACATAATCATTGCACTCTGGTTTTCTTCCAGACCAAAATTTGGCTTATAGCCTTTCATCACGTAATCATTCCTTGGTATAATTCTGTTTCTCGTGCCACTTAAAAGGTAAATAGAGCAGCAATGTGTTCACCAGTGCTACATGGATACACATTTATCTCTCGCACATTGGGAGCCAAAAGCCTACAATTCTCAGTGCACACACATGGTCAGTTTTCAATTTTAACATATATTCATGAGTATTCCGTGCACTCTAATCTTGCACCAAAGACAGTTAAGTAATAAATTATTTTTAAGTAATACCAGCACAAAGTTTTAAAGAAGAGATTCACATAATGGTCACATCTCACTTTTCTGCAAAAAACTGGCATAAAATCTGCAACAATTATGCAGTGAAATACAGTAATTTAGCAATTGCATTTAATAGTTCCTTCAAAGCCCTGGGGGCTAGTAGATCTGGGCCTGGTTACTTAAACTCAATACTGTGTTTTTTTTCTGCAACTAAGTTGTTGGAAAAATGTTTTACAAAATTTTTTATAACAATGATTATTGCTATGATGATAACAGCTCACATCAATATTAAGTTTTACAAGGAAAATAGGCAATGAGGCATGGTGGATAGAGGATAAGTGTTCCCTAAATTCAAATTCTGGAGAAGGAAATGGCGAAGCACTCCCGTGTCTTTGCCAAGAAAACCCTACAAGGGGTCAGGAAGAGTCAGCCACAACTAAAGAGACTGAACAACGAAAAAGATTCAAGTCTTTCTCCGACACATACTGGCTTTGTGACCCTATGCAGATCACTTAACCTCTCCATGGCTGAAACAATTCTCTAGCTATAAATTACACAACAGATGCCATTCTGCATTGATGGAGGGAGTTTTCTTACTGGGAATTGATCCCAATAAAATCACATATTTGGTGCCAAGCAAAAGTTTCCAAAAGGTTTTAACAGTCTCACTTGACCATGATAATGTTTCTTTTTGAGTTAAATATTTGAATATGTATTATCAGATAAAACATTTATCTTTTCATTCATTTGTTCATTCAATAAACATTTAGTAAGTATCTATACTGTGCTAACCGCAGGATGCAGGGGATACAAAGAAAGGTAAAAAACAGTCCTTATTCTTGAGGTATTCAAAATCTAATACGGGAGGCAACATGCAAATAACTATATGTAAACAGGACAAATTAGAAATAATCAACAGAAAGAAGTCACTGGAAATAAGGGGAATCAGGAAAGACTTTTTATGCAGGTCAGCATTTTAGCTGGGACCCAAAGGAAGCTGAGAGGGAAAGATGAGGAGGGAGAGCATTTCATGCATGGGAGACAGCCAATGAAAATGCCTAAAATCAGAGATGGAGTGTCTTGTTTGAAGAAAAACAAGAAGTTTGGTGTCATTGGACCACAACGTACCAGGACTGTTTTCACACTGTTAGGTTTAACCTGCAGAGATGGCAAAGAGAGTTTGCTCAATACTTCCCTTAAGTCCCCTTTGGTCCTGGCTGCTACTTATTTGACAGTGGGTCATAGTGATTATTGAGCAATTAAGAATTGTACATGCCTTGGGAAGGTGCTCCAAAGTCATATTTTCCTTGTGTCCACTTTGTTGTAACATGACTTTGCTTCAGCTTGTTCAAGAATCCACTTTCCTATCCTGACCCTCACTTATCATTCATGCATGACTACAGGGTACTGGATGTTGTCTTTGCAAATAGAAGCAGCTCTTGATGCCTCGGGGCCAGATTATCCAGCTGATGGGTTCTCAAAGACACTTCCCTTTGGAGCTAGCCTTTGGCCCCTTTGCTGATCACTATGACATTAAAGGAAGAGTGGGAGGAAGAAAAATAAAAAAGGAATGTGAATTCAAGTCTGTTTATTTAGCTTCTTTCTAGCTGCCTGAGTAAAGGAAAACTTTGGACTTCGATGCATTATCATTTGACCATGCCCTCGGAGCTTGGTGTTACCACTGATATTCAAGAATTGATCAGACAACAGTCTTCAAAAGGTAAGGTTGTGTGTTGTAAAGTTCATGGTTCCATTCTCTAAAAGGAACATATGGAGTTCATGTAGAAGAGGACAGCTACCAGCAGGTGGCACCAGAGGCTGCTTTTCTCTTTTTTCTTTGTAGGCATAATAGGCAAAAGTTATAACTGGTCCCGGAACAACACTTTCCCACCCCACTCAGGAAAATGAT
This sequence comes from Potorous gilbertii, assembly GCA_028658325.1. Classification (NCBI taxonomy): domain Eukaryota; kingdom Metazoa; phylum Chordata; class Mammalia; order Diprotodontia; family Potoroidae; genus Potorous; species Potorous gilbertii. The sequence continues at coordinate 564,860,310 of CM053770.1, forward strand.
GGAGCCATTCCAAAAGATTGAAAAAGCACTGACTAGTAAACCTAAAATTCAGCAGTGAACTGATCAAGCATTACAATGATCCTAAGGGTCATAGTCTGAGTGAAAGAATAGTTTCTTACCTTTATATGACTTGTAATGGGCAACCAGACTTCCAGAATATTATTTTCATGTTGATTTTGTTTCCCTCATCCTTATCCCGATCATCTACTAATTCAATTCAGCCTAGAAGAGTAGAAAGAATACTGAATCTAGAGTTCAGGGACTAAGTAGGTACAAATCTAGCCTCTCATACTCAATACTTTTAGGATCTTGAGTATGTCACAACCTCAGTTTCCTCATCTGTAAAAAGAAGGCATTGGATTTAGATAAATCTAAATTTTAGAAGCGTTCTTTACAGTCTATGAATTTGTTTTTGTAATATACAGATACCTGTAGCTCAGTGTAATTGATTTCCTTTATAAACCTATGTATTTTTTCTTTATTCATTTAAAAACATTTTTTGGAGAAGGGGGTCCTTAAACTTCACCAGATGTCCAGTGGGGTGCATGACACAAAAAAGGTTAAGAACCACTCCTTTTCTAGATCTATTTTTCTGTTCTTCCTCTATCTCTCCACTCTTGCCCCTCTTTTACTCATTCCCACCTGCCTACCCCCTTATATACTAGCAATGGTCTAATATGATTTTTTAGATAATAGGGTCAGAAATTTGGTGGTAGCTGGATTCTGGGGGGAAAAATGCATTATAGATTCCATGACCCCAACTGACTATAAAGGACAGATGGGTTATGTTTCACTTCTAACCCTGCCTCTCCCTTGAAAAATTTGTTGTCCCAGACAAATGGGCATAGAACATTTAGAACACAATCCATTCCCCCAGTTTAGAACAGAAGAACCCTCTTGAGCCTCTCAAGAATCATAAGCATTACCATTTCCCTTGCTTCCTCAGTACCATACAAAAATAATCACAATAGTTAACATTATCATATAAAGTCAAGACCATATACATGTACAAGGAAAGACCAAAATTACCCTCCTTCATCATACAAAGAACATTTCACAATGAAGACTTACTGAAGTTTGCTTAGAACTCAACAGGTGCCATGTTGTTTTTGGTGGGGGTGGGGGTGCTTCATTTTGGAAGAGGACCAGTGATGTCATGGATGATGTCTTAACCTGTGAGTGAAGGGGATTTAAATGAGGTAGAATTGCACAAAGTCATCAGCCTTATTCTCTCTTCCACAATCATCTGGTTCAGTGGCAAGACAAGTTGGGACCAACTGGTGATGGCCCAGGATGCCGTGAATGACCTTGGCATCTTCAATATCTGATCAAGCTCTGAGCATTCCACAACACTTGCTTCCACCACTCTCATGGCATTTGGAACTCATCTGCCCATTACCCAGTGGGAAGTTTTCACATGCTTGGTTAGACATGCCCCTAATTCTTTACTTGGTGTTCAAATGACCTTTTTTAACCCTCAAGCAAAAGAAAAGGCAATGAAAATTGGCTTCTTGGTTGAGGCCAAAATCTGGTCCATAATGAACCTTTCAAACTACATGGAGTTTCCCCCATAGGGATTTAGGACTTGAAGTTGACCACGTAGAACACTCTCAGATGAGAGAAACTGAACTGGGTAAAACACTTGTGCATAAGGTCATCCACCTGGAGTCTGGACAAAATTTTCAAGTGTTCCTTTCAACAAAGGACACACCAACATTCTGTAGGGGTTCTTGTATTTCAGGAGATCCACTTAGAGTTCCAGGAAAATTTTCTCTGGATCCTTATTCCAAAGGGCACCCAAAACCTCCTTCAATGAATCCCTACTACTACAAGGGTAATCCATATGGAATTATAAACTCCCCCAAGAAGTCAAGAAGACAAGCAGGTTTAGTTAGAGAAATACCAAAAAAAATCAACTACTCGTGTTTTCTAGACCCTCAAAAGTTGTCACATGCATTGTTCTCACAATAAGGCAGGCAGTTTAGATCTGTTTAAGTGTAAAAGCAAATATGAAGTCTTCTATTGTGTAGCAGCATTCTAGTGATAGTGATGTAAACTCCTGACCTCTGACAGTAGTCTCAATACTTATACAGGATTTGTTAACATAGTAAGTGTCAGTAGTCAAACATCCGAGGCATCACCAAATGTAAAGTTTTCAAAATTACATCCATAAAATTGAATTGTAAGGGAACACATGAGGTTGGGGGTGGGAATCAATTGTGGAATTATAGCCTATTTTTTTTCCAATTCTTTGCAAAGTAGGGTTATCTAAAATTTAATGTACTGGACCAAGAATCTCTTTAAGCATTCCTACTAATGCAAAGCACCCGGTATTATTCCAGACCAGCTCCCACATGTAACTTGGATTCTCTAACCCCTTAATGCCTGAAGTCTAGGTGGCTTAAATTTCACCTGTCCCCCAGGATTCTCTAGTACTCTTTGGAGGTTGGCAGGGGTCTCTCCTATTTGTCATTGGGTAGAGCTCCCACTGATCCTGCAAATTTGAGGGTCCAAGCACACTATTTTCGTTAGTCATATTAGTTTTTACAGAGGAGCATTTACTTTAAATGTATAACAAGAATAAACACAGAAATATTTCCCTCAACACCATGGGGCATAACCAGCCCTTCATCCAAGACCTCAGTCTCTGGAAAGGGGATGACCATTAGGTTTATATCTTAATGCAATTCCTGCATACTATAAGTCTACCAGCTTCCAAGTCCAACAGTTTCTCAGAACCCTAGTTTCTTAGGACTTCCCTGCCCAGCTAGTTACAACATCTGGCCTGTGGATGAGCTCCCAAATCAGGGATTCTACTCCCTGAATCTAAAACTAAAAAGAAAAAATACAGAACAAACCAAAACCGGTTTCTTGAGACAAGATCTGGAATGGAGTGAGAAGGTGGCTCTCAGGTCCTTTGCTGGTGCTGCATGGTATCATCTCTATGAAAGAGATAGAGACAAAAATAGAAACACAGAAAAAGAGAGAGACAGAGAGAGACCACCCTTCTCAAGTAGTTTTAAAGATGCAGGCACTTCTGGCTACATAGCTCATGGAAAATAGACTGCTCCCAATGACATGATAAGCCAATGCAGAACGGTCATATATGTGCCAATTCTCCTGTCTCTCCACCACGGGTCCCTAGCATATCCTACCAAATGGCTCTGCTTTTAGTTGTTCTGGGCATGCATCAAACCCTCGTTCCAACAATAGACCTGGAGATACTGAAGCTTCTACCAGAACTGGGAGAATTTACATGGGAATTTTTAAACCTACAAACCTTGTCTAGGGTAAGTATCACCAATGTGCCCTCTATTGGGGAGGGAGTGGAAGAACATGGAGGGCAAGAGAGAAGACAACAACTCCAGGACATAGTACAAAGACAATTCAGGAGAGATCATAGCGTGGACAGTAAAGGGAGAGGCTGGGACTTTGGGTAGTTTCTTATGCTAGCTAATTATTTGTGCTAAATAGGTGCCAAGCTGTTTTTTCTATGATTCAGAAGGACCATAAGTCTTACTGCTATTGATGGACCTCTGGACTTTGTGTCAGGAAGACCTGATTTCAAAACCTCCATCAGATGTACTAGTTGTGTGACCTTGCGCAAATCATTTAACCTGTAAGCTTTATCTGTAAAATAAGGCAAGTGAACTCTATGACATTTAAAGTCCCCTTTAGCTCTAAATCTATGACCCACTCAATACCCCCTAAATCCAGCACAGGTCAAGCCCTGGCACCCTTACCTAAATTACTGCTTTGGCTTCTACCATTCTCTCACTAGGTCCATGACTTCCCTTGCCCATGTAACATGGTTGACTCTCCTCTCACTGCATGCCAGGTCTGTTACATTTCCTCCATCCACCTCTGCCCCAGAACTCTAAGGGATTCTAAGGAGTTTGGGGAATCTTTTTTGTCTGTGTTCACCTCATTTTAGAGGCATAGGGACTAGTACCCCTGGTCCCATTTAATCATTTAATATTGGATTAACTTTCATAAAAGGACATAGCAAGAACAAATATAAAAAACATTTTCCTCAATATCTTTGAGGAAATTACATCATAATTTAGTTCAGTTTTCATATAGCACTGTTCACATATAAAACTAATGTTGCTACTGGCGTCTCTTGGACTGGGTTTCCAGACTAGATTTTTTAACTCCCACATTCCAGCATTCCCACTGCTAGCCTAGATCAAAGATTTCATTCCCTGCACTAGAACAGAAAGGAACAAAGAAGAAGCCAAGAACCCGTACCCATTTCTTGAGGGTCTTACTACCTGGGAGGAGGGGCAGAAGAGAAAGGGAAGAAATCTGTAAGGCTCCCCTTTACTGTACAGTCTCCCCTGTTGTGGGTGGTCATGCCACCCCAATTCCCCAAGTGCAGATACCTCAAAAGCTGACTCAGGCCAATTTGAAGACACTGCTAGTTGTTGCTACACAGCTGGTAGAAAAAGGCTCCTCCTAACCATGTTCTCTAAACAGGTCAACACAGAAAGTCCACTCATGCACCAGTTCTCATTTCTTCAGGAAGAAACTGTAGCATCTTCCATAGAGATGACACCATCTTAGGAAACTGGTGACGCCTGTATGTGAACCAAACCCCTATAACACTTAGCTGCTTAGACATGCTTCACAACACAAATAAAGAAGAGAAAAAAGGAAATTTTGTTCAAAATAAGGGAAGAACTACAGAATCAAGTTCCACATTCCAGAAAGAGGAGACCAATGGACAGGTATAATCAGAGGAAATAACATACAGCACAAAAGAACACATTTACCTCCTCATCTCTTACTTCATTGCACAATTCACAAACTATACACCCAAAAGGCACGAAGGCTTTAACTATGAAATGACCACAGGAAGACAATTTGCTAACTAGAAGCCTTTACATAAAATGATGACAATTAAGAATAATAATTGACTTTTAAATGTGCTTTAGGGTTTGCAAAGGTACTTCAAATATGTTCATTCGAGCCTATGAACAGCTGTCAGATAAGTAGATAAGAAGCTCAGGGAGGTTTTGGCTTGTCTGTTTTCTCATAGCGTAAGGGTCAGAGGCAGGATTTGAGTTCTGGACCTCCTTAGATTGGTAGACGGTCTAGTGGATAGAGTGTTAGGCTTGTAGTCAAGAAAATTTGAGTTCAAATCCTCCTCAGGCACTATCTGTGTGACCCTGGGCATTTTACTTAACCTCTCTCAATTTCCCCTTCTGTAAAATAAGGAGGAGGGCAACTGGATGGTATAGCCTCAGACACTTCCCAGCTGTGTGACCCTAGGCAAGTCACTCAACCCTGTTTGCCTCAGTTTCCTCATCTGTAAAATGAACTGGAGAAAGAAATGACAAACCACCTTTGCCAAGTACCTTTGCCTAGTACCTTTGCCAAGAAAACCCCAAACAGGGCCACAGAGAGTCAGACAAGACTAAAATGACTGAACAACAACCAAAAAATAAAGGGGTAGGACTCAATGGTCTCTAAGATCCCTTCTAGCTTGAAATTCATTTTCCTAAATCTATATTATTATAGCTATATCTATTATCTGAGGCCTACCCTTTGTCCATTACATTGTACCACCTTTGAAAACTAAGTACAGTCTTATTATTCTTCCTCTTCTAAGGTTTAAAGAACTCTTGATGCTTAGTCTAAAACACATCTGCTTTGTAATGAACCCATTTATTAACATTTAGTTAAACCTTTGACTCTCTTTGGCACTCAGATATGTAATCCACCTATCCATATGGTATTTTCTCTCTTCCTTGTTTCCAAGTTTTGTTTTATTTTGTTTTACTCTGTTCAACTAACCACTCTGTTTTCTGTTGCTCTTTTCTTTAGAAGTTTCACATTATTTAAATTAATTTTCCATCTGACTATATTCCTTTCAAAATTTGTTTACTGGGTCTACATAGTGTAGTTTCAGGCAAAATTTCTAAGGGTGTACCTTTCCTCTGAGATTATTTCTATTTTATCCTGTATATAATCATCTTTGTATGCAGTTATCTGAAAGTTGTCACCTCCATTAGACTGAGAGCTTCTTTTGAGTAGAGGTTGTTTTTTGCTTGTTTGATTATTTATTGTTTTTGTCTTTTTTTTGTACCCTTGGCCCTTAGCATAATGCCTGACACATTGTACACACTTAATAAATACTTATTGACTTGTCTTGAGTCATTATCCTACTAAAATAGTTCTTTGGAGTGGGGAGTGATAAAAAAATAAATTTATGTGATAACATTTTTTATATTTGAAAGGAATAGCAAGCAGGGCATAGTAGACTGACAGTTTTATGTGCAATCATCTTTTTATTATACCATGTCATGGAAATGCTTGTTTTATTCCATAAATTAAAAATAAAATAAAAAAACAATACCAAGAAAGGAAAAAACAACAACAAAACCCACTATAATTTCCCCCAAAAGGAATAAATGAACAATTAAAGCAAAAAAAATTAAGTAAAATACTCTTTCTGGAATAAAAAAATGCCTATTTCAGTGTTTTTGATAACAATTTTGTACACTGTAGTATACAGCACACATTGGAGCATAAGATTTAGAGTTGAAAAGTTAGACCACTAATTCTCTCTGTAAGAAAAAGGAATTGTAAAATCTCACAACTGTAGTAAACTCAAGGCCAGTTATTCCAGGTCTCTACCTAATGCATGAATTCCTCCTGTAACATAAATGAATGAATAAAAAATTAAGTGCTTATTAGTTGCAAATCACAAGTCACTGAGAGCTGCCAATCTAAACGTTAAAAGAAAACAATGCAGACCTTCACAGCTTATTCTCTCTAGTACTTATCTGTCCACCATTCAGGAGATTGCTTTGCCTGTAATCCTACATACCATGGCAATAGGGGTGAGATTTCTTTCTTCCCTTTACTATGTTCTCCTGCTTCTCCACATTGTAGATGAGCAAGAGTCATTGTGTGGGATGATAAGGGAATCTTGTTCTGGGATAACTATATCAAAAGAGCTTTGTAGATCAATTTAGAGGCATTATTTTCAATCAGGAGGTTATAGCTCTGCCATCTAGTGGACTCATTTTTCTCTCCCTCTCACAAACTGATTATCTTTTCACATCAGACAAAGGATTTTTAATCCCCTTATAGGTAACGGAGAATTGGGTCATTGAAAATTGAAGGAAAATATAATGTACTGGAAAGATTATTGAATTTAGAGTCAGATGACTCCAGACCAAATTCTGTCTGTTTCCTCATCTGTAAAATAAAGAGGTTGAACTGGGTGATTCTCCCAGCTCTAAATCTTAGAACCTATGACTCCTAGGGAACTCCATTAGGGACCTCACTCCACATGAATATTTTTTTGGTTGCCCATAGCATTCATCACCAGCCTCATTGCATTCTGGGCTTTAGTGCTCTTAGCCCAGTGCTCTTTTCTATTACTCTTCTAGCACAGTGGAAAAGGTCATCGGCTTTGGAGTCAGAGATGCTATGACCTTGCCACATACCATGTTGCCCCTACTGTGGCCATCATCCCCGTCTTCCCTCCACCCTTCTCCACTGCCCTACTCCATGAAGCTTTGCACACTGCCGCTGGCACTCTGGGCTCTTAAGTGAGCCTTTACCTTATCTTGCCTAAAATCAAGCTTCCACTCTACTTCCTGATCTGTACACTGTGCCACCTCCTCCCCTTCCAGGTCCCCTTTATGTGTTTTCTTCCCCTAATTGAATGTAATCTCCTTAAAGGCAGGGATTGTCTTACTTGCCTCTATCTGTATGACCAGTGCCTATCACATAGGTGATGAACATAAATGCTCGCTCTATTTATCTATCTCTCTCTCTCTCTATCTCTCTATGTATCTCTCTCTCTCTCTCTCTCTCTCTCTCTCTATCTATCTATCTATTTATCTCTGTCACTAACTAATTATGTGACTTGGCAAATCACTACCTTTATGGATCTCAATTTTCTCAGCACTGGGGCCTCCTAACCCTGAAACATCCAGCTTTTCCTGTGTCCTTCTCAATCTGGAATATCTATCTGTAAGATCCCATACCCTTCTCCTATTAATGACTTCCTCCTAGAAATTTCATTTCATGAAGAGACTTTGGCTGACCTTTATTTCCATCCCACCATTGCTCCTGGCTTCCAGATTCAAAACCATGTCACTTATACCAGGCATTTTCATCCCTCCTCTCCCCCAGCTTTTCATCTACTTTTTACGTATCATCTCTCTCTATTAGAATGTAAGTTCCCTAAGGGTGGAGACTATCTTTCTTTTTGCTTGTATTTGTATTTCTAGTGCTAGCATACAGTAAATGCTTAATAAATGCTTCCTTCCTCTCCCCTTCCTTCCTTTTTTGCTTCTTTCCTCCCTTTCTTCCTCTTTCCCTTCCTTTCCAGTCTTCTTGATTAAATAGACAACACTCTAAGCAAATAGACTTTTACAGGTTTTTGTTAAATGTACTTTATCCCTGGTCAGGGCCACATCATGCACATATTTTAAGGCTTGGACCCCAAATCTGAAGGAGACAAGTGACAGTAAGGATATCAAAATGTACAGCAAAAGTTTCCATCTGGAGAAGAGTGAAACTGAGACTCAGGAAAGTAATTTCAGGCTATATTATGGAGGGCCTTATTTATTATATTATGAATTTAAATTTTACTCTACATTATTTTAATCCCCTACTTTAAAAAAAAACTTTAAATAAGTGCAGCAAAAGGTATTTTAAGCAGGGTGGTAATACAATTAAAGCAGTATTTCAGAAAGATTAATCTGACAGTAGGATGAAGTATTAACTAGACAGGAGAAGAACTAGAGGTGACTAAGAATAATATATTAAGCAACGAACTTGCATTCATGGGACCCAAGAAATGGTTATGGGGCCCATCAAAATGTAAGGAACCAGGTCAGACAGGGAGGAGAACTTCTTGGTGAAGACAGTCTCCAGTGGGTCTCAAGTCTTCATTAGGAGATGTTGTAATATTAGGTATTGAAGCTGGGTCGTTTAGAATAACAATTATATATCATTTTAAGATTTACAAAATGCTTTACAAACAGTCTCTCCTTTTATTCTCTCAACTCTGGGAGGTATGTTTTATCACTATTTTACTATTTCCTATTGTTGTCATGGTTTACAAATGAAAAAAATCGAAGCAAATACAAGTCAAGGGACTTCTCCAGGGTTACACACAGCTAGTGAATGTCTAAAGATTTAAACTCAAGTCTTCCTGATTCCAGGCCCATTGTGTCCCCTGAGGAAAATATCGTTATGAATGAAGATAGTACAAGTATCGCAGATTGATTGGTCATGGAGGAGGAGAGAAAAGAAAAGGAATCAGAGGTAATTGCGAGGTTGAATCATATAAGCCCAAGGTTGGGGTAAAGCTGTTCCTAATTTAGGAAGAAAGGAACCTGAAAAAAAAAGTCTCCCTTTACTAAGTCATTGCTTCATGGTCCTCATTCCCTCTGGATTTATTTATGCAATCTGCACTGTATTATAAGGCGTGTTCTCTAGTGACTTCATGTGTGTCCGATTTTCCTAGTTAGATTATGAACTTAGGACCATGCCAAGCATACAGTACTTCAAAAGATTTTTTATTGCTTTAAATACAGCGCTCCCTCCAGACCTCTCCATTCTGCCATGCCTAAGAAGATGGTCTTAAATGAGTTCTTGTGAACAAAAAAACAATAAAAAAGAAAAAAACAACCATCTCCTTGCAGCTGACATTCTGGTGATGAGAAACAGATAGTAGGGTTTTAAAAAATTAATTCATACCTCCTGGCTCCATTTGGGGGCATCTGAGGAGTTTGAAAGAAGTGCTGAGGTGGGCAGAGAACAGAAATGAGTGGAAAATGATACATGGAATATATAAGTGGATTCAGCTCCTGTTGATTGAAGACAGCTACTGGTCAGGTTTGGAGAACCCACAATAAAATGAGGTTGGAAAAAAATTCCTTCAATCTAGCCCCTTCTTCACAGAACCTGGAATTTCAGTTTAAAGCAGAGATTCTTAAACCAGGTTCCACATATGCCTAAGGGCATATGTGTATATTCTTTCAGGGGGGTCTATTTGGATAGGAAGAATGACAACTTTATTTTCACTAACCTCTAACTGAAATTTAGCATTTCTAAAAAATAAATTATTCTGAGAAGACATCCATAGACTTCCTTATATTACTGAAAGGGTCCATGACCCAAGAAGGGTTGAGAACCCGCGTTGAAACAATTTCAAAGACAATCTAGTCCAATCAGTCGTTGTCTAAAGACCTTCAGTGCCATGTCCTTTTTTACAACAAGCATTTATTAAACATCTACAACATGCCAGTCACATATAAACATTATTTCATTTTACCCTCACAATAAACCTGGATGGTAAGTATAATTATTTTCTCCAATTTACAGAGGAGGAAACTAAGCCAGACAGAGGTTAAATGACTTGCCCAGGTTAATAAATATCTGAGGACAAATTTGAACTCAGGTCTTCCTGAAATCAAATCCAGGACTCTATGCATTATGAAAAAGGCATATAGATAGGCAGCCATCATAGCTGCCACAGCTGCCTCACCTTAAACACTTTAAATAGCTTAATTCATTTGTAGATAAATCTAATTGTCAGTAAGTTTTTCCTAATGTTGAAACTAAACTTGACTCTTTGCAGTTTCTGCTCATTGCTCCTACTTCTGACTTATGGGGACAAGCAGAACACAGCTAACTGACATGAGAGCCCTTTAAATACTTGGCCACAGGTATCTCCAGTATGTCTTGGCTTCTCTAGGATAGATATACCCAATTCTTCAAAACAATCCGTCATGTGGCATGAACGTAAGGTCCTTCACCATCCCAGTAGCCATCCTTTGGAAAATCTTCAACTTAAGAGGATTCTTTCTAAAATGTAATCCCTAGAACTGAATACAATACTTTGAAATATGGCTTAATCAGGGAAACCAAAGTCCTTTGATAGAGAAGCATTATCACCTACATGCTAGATGTCTTTTAATGAAGCCTAAAATCACATTAGCTTCTTTCTCCTGCTATTACCACCTTGTTAGTACAAAGAAAGGGTAGAGTCTACAAAAAATCTTGGGCCTTTTTTTTTTCTTTTTTCTTTTTAAATTAATTTATTTGTTTTTAGTTTTCAACAATCACTTCCATAAGTTTTAAATTTTCTCTCCTCCTACCTCCCTCCCCAAGATGGCATGCAATCTTATATGGGTTCTACACATACATTCTTATTAAACACATTTTCACATTAGCCATGCTGTATAGAAGAATTAAAATGAATAGGAGAAACCATGACAAAAAAACAAAACCAAATGTAACACAAGAGAAAATAGTCTACTTCATTCTGCGTTCAAATTCCATAGTTCTTTCTCTGAATGTGGATGGTATTTTGACTCGAGTTCTTTGGGAATGTTTTAGGTCCTTGCATTGTTGTGAAGGACTAAGTCTTTCAGAAACAGTCCTTGCACACTGTGGTTGTTACTGTGTAAAAAGTTCTCCTGGTTCTGCTCCTTTTGCTCAGCATCAGTTCATCTAAGTCCTTCCTGGCCTTTCTGAAGTCTTCCTGTTCATCATTTCTTATAGGGCAATAGTATTCCATTGCATTCATATACCACAACTTGTTCAGTCATTCCCCAGTTGATGGATATCCCATTGATTTCCAGTTCTTGGCCACCACAAAGAGAGCTGCTATAAATATTTTTGTACATGTGGGACCCTTTCCCATTTTTATGATCTCTTTGGTATGGAGTCCTAGAAGCGATATTACTGGATCAAAGGATATGCACATTTTTGTAGCCTTTTGGGCCTGGGCCTTTTTCAAACTGCTCTCTGGTATCACCTCTCCAATCTTGCATCCTGAAATGGATTTTGTAAGTCTGAATTTAAGATCTTATATTTGTCCCTATTACATTTCATCCTCTTAGATTCAGCCTGATGTAGTAGCCTACAGAGATTTTTTTGTCCCCAAACTTTATAATTCAATGTGTTTGCTATCTCTTCTGGCTTTATGCCATCTGCAAAACTGATAAGCATGTCACTCTGCCTTTATTCATGTCCAGTTCAATAGCTAATAGCTTGTAGATTCAATTCTTTTCCCTTTTATGAAAATAGTTGATACTGAATGATATTGGCCCTTCTTTGAAAATGGTTGACATTTGCACATAGTATTCCAAAAGACAGTGAAATATTTAGCCAAAAAGCATTAAGACTTTTGGAGGGGCGGAGCCAAGATGGCGGAGTAGAAAGACTCATATTTGCTAGCTCAGAACCCACAGCCCATGGATTTCCTTTAAAAAGAACTCGGGACAAATTCTGGAACAGTGGAAGCCGCGCATCAACACAGTGAAGGAGATTTCTGTGGCAGAGAGCCCTGAAAAACCGATCCCAAAGGTCCATCGAACCCCAGGTGGGAGCGGAGCCCTCCCCTGCCCTGCCCTGGCCACATGGCACTGAGAGGAGCGAGCAGATTCAAGCAGGCTTCAGGGACCGGAAGCTCCAGTGGCCGTGAAGGTCCCGCCACCCACAGACTCACAGGTCAGTGAGAGAGACGGGCTGAGAGGAGAGCGGGGTATCTCCTGGACTCGGACCCCCTTGGGAGGCAGCCGCTGTGGCAGAGGCAGAGGCAGCGCAGCTAGAGGCTCTCAGAGCAGGCAGGAGCTAGACCGCAGCTCTATTACAAAAGGTCTCTGCATAAACCCCCTGAGGGAACTGGGTCTGGGAGGTGGCCCTGCCCCCACCTGAGCACCAGCAGATAAGCTCCTATTGAATAGCAGACAGGCCTGCCAAGGAAAGCCCTGAGGCTGAGGAGAAGCATTTGAATCTCAGATCCCAAGCACTAGCTGGGCGGACCTAGGCAGGGGTGGAGAGGACTCTCAGAAGTCAAGTAACTGTCTGGGAAAATGCCCAGAAAAGGGAAAAAAACTAAGACCATAGAAGGTTATTTTCTTGAGAAGATGATTCTGCCATTCCTCTCTGACGAGGAAGAGATCTGCTTACCATCAGGTAAAGACATAGGAGTCAAGGCCTCTGTATGCCAAACATCTGAAATAGGTACCCCATGGGCTCAGGCCATGGAGGAGCTCAAAAAGGATTTTGAAAATCAAGTCAGACAGGTGGAGGAAAAACTGGGAAAAGAAATGAGAGAGATGCAAGAAAAGCATGAAAAACGGGTCAATACCT
>CM053770.1:564880703-565014009 GCA_028658325.1 Potorous gilbertii
CTGATCTGCAATGGCAGAGTTTCCTCACTTTACTCACAAAAGGGATTCTGAAAGACAGTGAAATCATAAGTCAAAGAACCCCTTCACTCAATCCATCCAAAAAAGAGGGAGAATAAAGATGGGGATGCAGGAAAGTAAAAGACATCTTTAGAAAATGGGGAACGGTTCCATTTAGCTGGAGCTCTGCTACCCATCTATATACAATGACAATTGGTGTTTATTTCGAGCATTGGGCCATATTAATTTTGTCTAAACTTGGAAAAACGTGTAATCTTATGAAAACTTTGGGCTACGAGTTCAAAATTCAGGTTCTAATTTTGGCATTTTGTGAAATTCCTTTGTATCTTAATTTTCCTGTTGAGAGGGTGAGGACAATAGGGAGGTGCAGTCCTATCACAGAGGTGCTATGAGAAATCCAAGAAACATTTTTTCCTTTTAACAATAAAAAAAACACAACACATTTTCCCCCTGGATAGTCAAGGATTTAACCCTTAGCCCCAGACTTGACATTTTAGCATATTAGTGGGATTTTTAAAAAAAATCTAAGTACTTCCATACTTCCAGAGACCATGTACTTAAGTAATTTAACTGTCTTTTGATGACTTAGGTCTAACATTATAAATATTAGTTATTGTATTATGATAAAGACATTTTGACACTTTGAATTCATGATCTCATTGGAAAGGTCACAATACCTCCCTCCAGTTCTTTTCTCCTGTGTTATTCTCCTGATTCTTTTAATATCTTGGGTTTAATACCTGACTGTTAAGGGCCAGTAGGGCATTTGAAGATATTCAAATATTGGGTTCCCTCTTTGTACAGAGAAAAAGCTAGAATCAGGACTGGGTGGGAAGGCAAGGTGGAAGGAGATGCAGTCCATGGCAGCTGCTCCAAAAGCTGGAAATTCATTACAGAATATGTCAAAAAGGTGGGGCATCTACAAAGTCATTTGTTTTCTTATCTTGACTTCATGCCAGTTATGCCCTCTTTGCTCCAAGGCATTGCCTTGGAACCAAACAGATAGCAGTGTTGCACTTGGATTGTCTATCTGTTGTGTTTGTCTCTACTTTATGACTGGCTCACCTATGTTTCTGCTCTAACATTTCTTCAATAACATCCTTTATTCTACTCTCAGAGAAGTCATTGGTAGTAATTTGCCACAACCTATTTGTGCCTACTCTGTCTTTTCATTGCCCATTGAATAAATTGTAATTTTGCTTCTTCTGAGATTGAGGTGCTTGCTGTTTTGCACCTATATAATATCTCTTAAAAATATTGATATCAAGACGTCTCTTTTGATGGCATTGACCAATTTGGAATAAAAATTTCTAAGGTAGGATCTAGCTCAATATTCTCCTTAGTTCTTGACCCATATCCACTTCATTGTCATTGAACAGGACCTTTCCTTCCTTCCTTCCTTCCTTCCTTTTTTTGTCTGTCTATATACATACTCATACATATACATATATACACACATATATGTACGCATGTATATGTGTGCACACCTTATATATGTGCATACATGCACACATAAGATACATGTATATATGTGTGTATGTACACACACACATATATAAAATTTGATGAATTGGGTTGCCTATCTAGCTGCATTTTATCCACTTTGGTTTTTCTCAGTATGAATGTCTAGGCCAGTCTTAATCACATTATTGTATGTTTTGCTGAGAAGTCTTTGTAATTTTCCCAAGCTTAATGTAATTAATAGAATGCTGTTTGTGAAGTTTTTATGGCACTCTCAAAAGGCCTTAGTTATGTGAGCATGTTTCCTTATTTTACACCTCATTTGATGTCAGTAATCAGTGCCTCATTGAACAAAATGATCATAGTCACATCTGTCATAGGGTTTTTGTGTAATTTTAACGTGTTGAGACATCTTGTTTGGGTAGAGCTTTCAAGAGTACATTTGCCTTTCTCAGTCAGTTTGCAAAAATTAGTAGACTAAATAGAAACAGTACAATCTTTTATTTTGTCTTTTATTTTCTATCTGTTTATAGGAGTAGAGAGTTATATCTTCTCTGATTCTACCACCACCCTGCTACAGGCCCTGATAACTCATACTTCAACCGTTGTAATAGGCTGATGGTGGATCTGCCTACCTCCTAAAATTTGCAGATTCAAACGTGTCACCTTTCTACTCAAAAAAACTATAGTTGCTCTTTTTCGATTCCAAGATCAAATACAAAATCCTCCATTTGTTGTTCAAAGCTCTTCTTAATTTAGCCCTCCTTATCTTTCCAGTCTTCTTAAACCTTACTCCCCCCCAATATACTCTTCCATTCAATGACATTGGCCTCCTGGCTGTTCCACAAGCAAGACCTTCTGTCTCTCAGCTCCAGGCATTTTTTTTCTGTCCTTTGTGCCTGGAATATTGCCTCTCTTCATCTCTACCTACTGACTTCCCTAGGTGCCTTCTAGTTTCAACTAAAATCCCATCTTCTATAGGAAGCCTTTTAGAACCTCTCTTAATTCCAGTGCCTTCCCTTTCTTAAATATTTCCTATTTATCCTATATATAGCTTATTTGTACACATTTCTTTGCTTTTTGTTCCCCACTTTAGATTATGAACTCTTTGAGGGTAGAGGACTGTCTTTTACCTCTTTTTGTATTGCTAGTTCTTACTACAGTGCTTGGTTCATAGTAGGCACTTAATAAATGTTTATTGACTGACAAATCAGTATTGCCATTGTTGATGTGATAAGCATGGTAGTGCCCAATTCAGAATCTGTGATTATGAGACCTAGGCTGAAGGTTCCCCACTCTGCCTACCACTCCTTACCTACCCCTACCTACCCACTCATGATAGTTTCACTTATATTTATCCCACTCTGCCTTTTTCTTACATTGTGCCTCATGGAATCCTTGTTCTGTTGTTAACAAACTTGTCTTCATAATAGACATTTGCCCTCCTCCTGAGAAATTATTTGGCATATAGGGTTTAAATTATTAAAAGTTAAAACTACATTCAGGCTTTTGGAATATCTTGAATAATTTATGTTTAATTTTTTTATGTATGTGTTGTTTCCTCTCAAAAGAATGTAAGCTTCTTGAAGACAGGTGCTGGTTTTTTTGTGTTTTTGTTTCCTTAGTTCCTAGCACGTTAGGCACTTATTAAAAGCCTTAGAATTGAGTTTTCTTCACCTCTTAGTTGTGTAATAACAAAGATACGGTGTTGTGGAGAAAATAGTATGGGAAACCTGACTATGTTGCTTATGTTTTCATCAAAGATACCTTCATATATATATGTGTACGTATATATGTACACACACACACACACTCATGTCGACTGTTATCCAACGTTTAACGTGAGAAGGTAGATAAATGAATTGTTATTATTTTCTCAGTCGTTTTGGGAGGGATGGGAAGGAGGGATGAAAGCGTATCTTCATTCTTTTGGGATTTTCCCCTTTTTGAGAGAGTCTGAAAATAATGCTTCCCACACTGTCATGTATAGGATGCTTAAGATTCGGACATTCTTCCAAACTAAATATCCTTGAATTACAGTCCCGTTTTTTTATGTAATGTGTGATTATTATGATAGATAGTACACGTGTCCCCCCTCTTTTATAGATCTCTGTAAAGACACTGGCTGACCTGTTCTATTTACCATTTGTTGCCTGCCTTTCTGTTTTCCTTTACAGATGGTTTGGGGGTGATATGATTTCTATTGTGCAATATCTTTACAGAATCTTTTAACCTCAGATACTTTTCTAGAAACTAATACCATTTATAGTCTTTTCTCATTTCCCTTTGTAACGTTTTGCAAATGAATTTATAATCTAATCAGTGTTGTCTTTAGTGTTTCATGTCTCTACAAGCAGATAAAAGGTATGAGGCAGTTTCTGCCTTCTTTTGGCCTTCTTATGTTGAATTTTAGACATTTTTAATTCATTAGGAACTAAGAATAATCATTGATTTTACTTTTCTTCATTCCTCATTTTGGGGGGAAAGCAACTTGTGTACATAGCGTGGAATTGGTAGTCACATTTGGTATTCTCTCATCTTTAGCTCTTCTTCTAATGTAGTTTTTGCTTTCATCTTTAACTAGTTGGTAATGTCATTACACACGCACAGTTGATTCTGAAGTAGCTACTACTTTTCTCATCAGTTACTCCCTGTCTGTAAGATCTGTTCAATTTTGGTTTTTATCATACCCTTGCCCATCCTTGTTATTTTATTTTTTATTCTGAATTTAAACAGCAAAAAATAAAAATAGCACTTACATACATACAGCAAAACATAGAAAAAAGAAATCCTTTATGAAACTGTGACATCTTCTATTTTAAACCACTTGCTTTAAAAAAAAGAACGACTTTGGACATAGTTTACAAAACTGTCCAGTTTGCCTGTACTGTTTTGAATTTCCTTATGTTCTTTTCTGTGCGTTTAAAAAATGTTAAATGGATCTTTAAAATTTTTGTAGTACTATTGCCAGTCTCTCCTGTCCTCTGTTAATTTTTTTTTCAGTTTTGATTTTGCTCCAGTATTTCTTGCTGTTTCATGGAGTCATTGATTTCTGTTCATTCTATTCTAGTTTTCAAGAATTCCATTTCTTGAGTCAGATTTATCACTTTCTCATCTAAAGCTACTTATTCTCCTTCTAATTCTTTCTTAACTCTTGCTTCTTTTCTTCTAGATGTTCATGTAGTCGTTATGGAAAATCCATTTTTTTCTTTTGAATTCTTGTAGTTATTATGGAGTTATATTTGCAGTAATTTTCAATACTTATTTGATATTTGGTTTACTCGTTTTGTGTCTCCAGCTTTAGTTCATAAATTGGAACTTTATGCCAGCACCATACTCTGCTCCTTGCTGTACTTTTGGGAGAGGGAATTGGCCTTACTTGTTCTTATCCTGAGTCTTCTAGGTTCTTGTTCTGACCCCTTCTCTGGGTTAGGCCTCCTTGAATCTTTGAGGTTCAGACCCCTGGGCCTATGGTGTACTAGGCTCACTGTGCTGGCCTAGCTGCTGCTAACCCTTCCCTCTCTTTCCTCCCTTCTGCCCCCAACCTCCCTCTACTCTGAGGCTTCAGTCCTCACCCTGGGACTTCCTCAGAGGGGCTCATTACTTTTGTTGCCTCCAGACACAGAACCTGACTGGCTTTAGTGTCCAGTCTCTGGTCCTTCTGACGTGTACCTAACTTGAGAAGCACCATTCCACCCCATCTCCCACCCTAGACTTCTGGCTGACCTTTTGTGAAGTTCCAGGACAAAAGTTCTCACTTATTTTGGTTTTCCACTGGACTTTTTGATTGTTATTTGGTCTGGTGCAAATTTTAGGGTTTTGCTGGAGTGCATATGTGGGAACTGGGGAGCTTGCCTTTTGTGTAGGTAGCCATCTTGGCTGGAAATCAGCCAGTTCTCTTCTTAAAGTATTGATGATGTAAGATATGAGGTTTTTGAGTTGTATATAACTCTAAAGGGAAGCAAATATAGGAGTTACTTTTGTACAATTATATATAATCGGTCCCATGGCCTTGGCCAACCCTCCACTCCAGCCCCACTCCCTGTTAAATTTTGCTGACAGATATGGCTTTATTGTGCCGTATTAATGTTTTAAGTGCTACTGATGCATACTGGAAGCTGTTTGCCTCTTTTATCTGGACTTTTCTGTCTTTTACATTTAAACAAGAAAACTGTTAATATGCCTATGTTTATATACTTATATAAACATCCCCTACAATATAAACTCCTTGAGGGCAAGGGCTATTTTCATTTTTAATCTGATATCCTCAATTTTGAGCACAGTTCCTGGCACATAGTAGGTGCATAAATGTTTTATAAATTGAATTAAAGGGCATTTACCATACTTGTGGCCATTTGCCCTTCCATATATTGTAGATGTTTTGCTCCTATCTCTGATGCTAGCTCTCTTATAATATTGTGTCTTCTATTTACTGCTCTCCTCATAACTTAGAACTAAAAACTCATTTTAGTCTAACCCAAAACTCACATGTATATCTCCTCAACAATATTCCATTAAACAAACATTAAGAACTTGCTATTTTTAAGGTCGTTTGCTAGTGATAAGAAGATACTTATCTCCATCACTACACTGGCTGTTGACAGCACCCTTTATGAATTCAGAATCATACAATCACAGAATTTGAGAAACATCAAAAGAATCTCCACCAAAACACAAGTCTAACTTAAGAACTCCAAGGAAAAGGAAGCTTTACCATCTCTCTAGGAAGCCTTTTCTACTTTTGGACAGCTCACAGTGTTAAGGAATTTTTACTGACATTGAGCTTCTTTTCAATTTCCACTTATATTCCAGGTTTCGCACTCTGGACCCATATAAAACAAATCTGTGCTGTCCTCTGAATAATAACCCTTCATATACTTGAAGATGGCTGTCATCTTTCCCCTGAATCTTCCCCTTTCCAAGTTAAATATGCCCAATTCCTTTAAAATGATTCTAATATGACATGAACTAATGCCTCTTCACTATTCTGGTTGTCTTCTTCTGATCACTCTCTGTTTGTGTTCTTAAGCTCTGGCATCCAGAACTGAGCACAGTACTAAAGAAGAAAGCAGAGTACAGTGCAGTTATGATTTCTGTAGTGCTAGAGGGGCATACCCCTCTTATTGCCGCCCAAGGTAGCATTAGTTTTTTTGGCTGCCACATTACACTATTGGTTCATATCAAGCTTGCAATCCACTGAAACCAACAGATGTTTAATAACAACTCCTGTCTATGCCTCTTCACTCACTACTTGTGTATTTTATCTTTCAACCTCAGTTCAAGACTTTTTATTTATCCTTACTGTTTCATCTTTATGAAATTCAGCCCAATATACTCCAGCCTTTTGAGATCCTTTTTGACTCTCTGATCTGTTATATTGTTTTTCTTTTGTGTTTTTTTTAAATTTGAGGATACTACCTATGCATTTATTTAAGTCAGGGATGGGGAACTATGGCCCTCTAGGTTCTCAAGTGTGACCTTCACAGAAGTATTTTATTAAGGGGATTTGTTCTGTCAAGCCTAGACTCAAAGGGTTGCACTCTTTGTTCTGCTCATTTCAATCTTCATTATTTCATTCAAGTCTTTCCATGGTTTTCTAAAGTCAGCCAGCTCATCATTTCTTATAGCACAGTAGTAGTTCAGCACAATCATATACCACGTTTAACCTTTCTCAAGTTGATGGGCATCTCTTCAGTTTCCAATTCTTTGCCACTACAAAGAGAGCTGCTATAAATATTTTAAAACATATAGATTCTTTCCTTTTTTCACTGATCGTCTTGGGGAACAGATCTAATAATAGTGGTATTTCTGGGTTAAAAGGGTATATACACAATTTTATAACTCTTTGGGCATAATTCCAGATGACTCTCCAAAATGATTAGAAACAGTTCATGGTTCTGCCAATAGCGTATTAATGTCCCAATGTTTTCATGTCCCCTCCAGTATTTGTCATTTTCCCCTTCCAACATTTTAGCCAATCTGATAGATGTGATGATGTCTCAAAGTTGTTTCAATTTGTATCTTTCTGATCAATAATGACTTACAACATATTTTCATATGACTATGTAGTTTTGATTTCTTCATCAAAAAACTGCCTGTTTTCATATCCTTTCATATCCTTTGACCATTTCTCAGTTGGGGAATAACTCATATTCTTATAAGTTTGACAGGATTCTCTTGTATTTAAGATATGAGACCTTTTTCTCAGAAGCTGTTTATAAAATTTTTTCCCTAATTTTCCACTTCCCTTCTAATCTTGGCTACATTATTTTTATTTGTACCAAACCTTTTTAATATATTGTGCCCATTTTACATCTCAGTGCTCTCTGTTTCTTATTTATTCACAAATTATTATTCTCTTATCTGTAAGTCTATAAGGTAATGTGTTCCATGTTATAATTTTCTTATATCTTCCTTTACATTTATATTTTTATATCCATCTTGATCTTATCTTGGTAAATGGTATAAGATATTAGTCTGTACCCAATTTCTGCCAGACTGCTTTCCAGGTTTCCCAGCATTTTTTCCCCAATTTTATAAATTTATTTGTTTTCAATTTTCAACAATCACTTCCATAAGTTCCAAATTTTCTCCCCTTCCTTCCCACCTCCTTCCCTAAGACAGCATGCAGTTTTATCTGGGTTTTACATATTAAACACATTTTCACATTAGTCATATCAGCATCGTTTTAACCTAAATAATGTATTCTTATCCCAAAAATTTAAATCTTTTCATTTGTCAAACACAAGTTTGATTTGATTTTACTATAATCATTTGCTACTTTCTTCTGCTGATGCACCTTTCTATTTCTTAGCTAGTACCAGATAGGTTAGATACTTATTGCCTTATAATTTAAAATGTGGCACTGCTAAATTTCTTTCTGTATATATTTTTTAAAAAATTTCTCATTTTTTATTTTTCAGTTAGTGAAATAATTGATTTTATCATTTAATTTTTCTCATTATTCTTTCTATTTTAAAAAAAATAGAAAAATAGAAAAAAAATTTTTAAAAAATCCTTTGAGGAATTTATGTTCTTACTGTACACAGAAAGCTGACTTAGGGATAAGTCCTACATCAATAACAAGCCTTTTCCTGTTAAAATATTTTGTGTTTTATGGCATTATTTGATACTCACCATGACCATATTATATTATGGTCATGAGCATATTATATTAAGCTCATGATACAGGAATGTAAAGCTTTCATAATCTATACGTTTTTGACTTCTCTCTTTTCTTATAGAACAATGCTTTCCCATGTTTCTCCCCATTCTTACCTGTTCCTACTTTTGTATTGAAGTCAATGTCTTATCAAGTACTTTATAGAATTTCTTTACCATGTCATCTCATCAACTGACAGTGATTAAGTTGTAGCTGTTTTCATGGAGTTAAAAAATACTTCACTATTATATTATGTGATGATCAAAAATCCCTTGAAATGATGCTTATTGTTTCCCCTGGGAGGAAACATTTTGTGAATACATTTCTTTTCTTCAGGGGGTACCTGTGACCTATCCTTTCATTTGATTGTAATGTCCTTTTTTTCTCTCTAAGGTTTTGTTTATAATTCACCTCCTTCAGCAATATGTACACTAATTGATCATTGGACAAAAATCTTAGATTTATAGTGCTGGCAGTCAAATTGGTCTGTTTTTGGTCTAAAAATTACTGTGCAATGCATAACACCCTCCATCCCCTTTTCTTTCACTTTGCCACTATTACTGTAGGATCAGGAAATCATCCTGAGTTCCATGGGAATCCATGGTTAAAAAAAATTATCAGGTAGTTATTTTACTGGTGTTCTACTTCTCTGTAATTTATCAGGTTGGGCCTCAGAAAACAGACCCAATCTTTTACTGGGGCTGTACTGACATTTCTTCTTAGCATGTTAGAACCTGCCAGAATTTAGTCTCCAGTGGCAGAGCCTTTGAGAACTTAGGGTTATCTACATACAGTGATGAAGTTTCAGAGTTTTGGCTTTGTGCATTATTTTGAAAAACACAATGAAAAAACATCCTGTTAACTCTATTTTCTTTACTTCATGTTTATTAAAGAAGACTAGAATATGTAGTTGACTGAGAACAGTTGTCTTAGGTATTGTTTTGAATGAGACCTGTGAATTTAATTCGATGTGTATTTTTTTGTTCTTTGACTAATATTTTCTATTCTCTTTATTATTTTTTAAAGGTTAATTTGATGAGACCATGCCCTTTCTGGGCAGAAGATGGCCAGTGTTCTATAAAAGACTGTCATGTGGAACCCTGCCCAGAGGTATAAAACCAAGTGGGAAATAAAGTGTTGTGTTCCATATAGAAAAAGCTCTACTTATGTATCAAAAAGGCATGAATCTTTTGCATTATTTTTCTGTTAAAAGTGATGAATTTATTTATATAGTCACATTTATCTCCTTTTCCCCCCTGGAAAAAAAAAGAAACACATATTTATACTAGCTAGTTTAGAATTAGGAGGGTAGTATGTGGCCCTCAAACAGAGAAGCTAAATGCCTATCATGGGATTAAGTAATAATTTTGACTATATTGATCTAAACTATGAAGTTAATATATTTTTTATGCAAAAGAAAATAATTCAGTAGTGCTATCTGGTTCTTATATTCAATTCTGAAAAGAAATTTGAAATTATTTTCTTATATTGGCACTTTAGGATAAGAGTATTCAAAATTTTTACTTAAGCACTAATATGCAGAGATAATTAAGAACAAGCAGATTTTAGAATCTGCCTTTACTTATCTATCACAAACAGGTAAATTCTTTCCCCTCAACTCTAATTAACTAAAAGATGTGGTCCTATCACAGTTACTCCTTTCTCTGCACCTTTTCTCTCAAACTCTATTTGTTTTCCATGAAAATAGAAAAAGGACATTAAGATGAGTATAAATATTGGAAGGGGGGAGACCACTTAGAAAACTTATTGCCTCCAATTCTTTCCTTCAGAGTTATCTGGAAGATGCATTTTCAAGTTATTCATGTGTTTTTAGTGTTCTTGTCTGCTTCATATTATAACCAGATCCCTAATGGGATATTTTGTTTCAATATGTAGATATTTTAAACATTTTAAAATATTGTTGCTTATTTAAATAGCTATGAAAATTTTTGTTTTAGTTCACTATTTAGAAAATCATTTTATTGTTGTTTATTTTCATAATGTACTTAAGACAGAATTTGCTTTTTTGTGTTAAAAAGAAAAATGGTGAGGCTTGAATAATTCAGGTAATTTTACTTTGAAGTTTACATTCTACTCTCTAGTATTCACACTATTAGATAGTAAGAGTACTGTGGATCATAAATTTCAGACTTAGAAGCCACTGGGTCCAGTCCCCTTTGTTTTTCAAGTGAGTAAACTGAAGCACAGAGAGATTCAGGACTTGCCCAGGATCACATAGTAAGTATCAGAGACAAGTTTTGAACCAAGTCTTTCTAATTTTAAATCCAGTGCCCTAGCCATGCCTAAATAAAGCACACAAATAATTCAAAGATTTTATTTTAATTATTAGTTTCATCTTCCTCAAATGGATTAGGGATGATCAGAAGCCTAAATCCAGTCTAAGAATCAGAGGATACCATGGATCTTAATGCCTAGCATTATAATTTATTGATTTATCATTCTATAAAACAAATTAGAATCCACATGGGACTTTATTTGGATAACTCTGTGATTCCATCAATCTAAGTACTTCTACTTCTGCAGATTGTTACTTTACTGCCTTTACTCATTCTCTTCGATTCTTGTCTATAACTTTTTATAAATCTCCTCCTTAACCTCAATTTCACATGAAGAGGTAGCTCTTCTTGCCAAGGAAAACTTTTGTATGTGCACAGGTGATCCTGTTCCATCCCTTTTTCTCCAGCAGATTGCCCGTTTTATTATCACTGTTCTCTCCCTTAATTTCAGTTTCTCCCTGTCTACTGACTGCTTCCTTACTGCCTGTAAACAGGCTGACTATAGGGAAAAGAACATTTATCAAGTTCCTACTATGTTCCAGGTATTCTGCTAAAATGCTTTACATATATTATCTCATTTGATCCTTGCACACCCTGGGAAATAGGTGTGGTTATTATCCCCATTTACAGTTGAGGCGACTGAGGCAAACAGAAATTTATTTACTTTCCCAGGGTCACACAGCTAGTAAGTATCTGAAGTCAGATGAAAACTCAGGTTTTCCTGCTTCCAGGCCCAATTCTCTATCTTATGAAACCATCTAGTTGCCCAGGAATGATTCCAGGCAGAATAGTAACTTTCATCGTGAAGTTGCTCTTTCATGGTCATGGAGGGGCTGAAGTATTCCTCAGTGGTGACCCTGTGCGGTTGTATTAGATCTTTAATCATGTGGGAGAATGTCTGAGTGTGCTAGGCTATTGTTGGGTGATTTGAGAAGAGGTCACTTTATATAAGAGCTGCTCAATCTTTTTCATTCCTGTACCCTTTGGCTTTCAGTAAACTTCCCTAAGCCAACTGTTCTATATGCACTGAAATGGAGTCTGAATTCTTCCATGTATATTTGCATAAGAAATAAAGAGATTAATTGCAATTAGGTAGCATATGTATTTACCAAGTATTCCTTGTAGTCCCTTGACAAGAGCTCCTGTTTTAGATGAAGATGGAAGGATTAGAGAATTCATTTAGGTCACAGAGTTCAGAAACTATCCTTAGCTTTTTGACTTGGAGGGAATTTGTCTAAAATTAGTAGGATACTTTTTTGCCAAGACGTTTTATACTTTTTCGTCTGATTCTAAGGATCTAGTTAGGTTTTTTTTGACGATTTCTTGAGATATATGTAGGCTCTATTTTTGGTCATGCTTGCAGGTAGTCCAATCAATGATTTTTAAATTTTTTTCTCATTTTTTTTGCTATGAAATACTTTTTCTTTTTTTTCTCCAGTCTTTTGACTTCGTTTTACTTTCTTGTTGTCTCATAAGGCCATTGGTTTCTCTTTGGTCCATTCTAATATTCAAGGAGTTTGTTGCTTAGGCAAGGTTTTGCACCTCTTGTACCAACCAGTTCATTCTTTTTCTAGTTCTTTTTTCCATGACTTTCATGTCTTTTCCATTTTTTTCTCTAGCTCTCTCATTCTCATTTTATTTACAAAAATCTTTAAAAAGAACAACAAAATCTCTTGTTTCATATCTTCCTCGAATTTTTAATGATTTTATGTCCTAGCTGTATTTTTTGTTAAGGCTTCACTTACTGATGCTTTGGAGTTACTCACCTCTTTTGACTTTGTGTGTTGAGTACCTGCCACTAATACTTTTTTAAGGTGAGACTTTTTTTTATTTGCCTTCTTCCCGCTTGCTTCCTGATTGCTGCCCTCTGTTGCCTGTTCCTTCCTGGTCTGAACTCTAAGTTTTTGACCTAGGTTTGGGTCTGAGCAATAATAGACTGCTGCTGGACTCAACTACTATTAGGAATCTGGAAGGCCCTATTGGTTCAGAGAGACAAAATTGTAGACTTTCCTTTCATCTGGAATTCCTACCGTGGTATTTCTCTGCAGGCTTCATTCAGACTGTGCTAGGACTTGGAACTGAGACCCTATTCTGTATCTCCAGTTAGAGCTACACTGCTGTTTGCTTGCTTCTAAATTTATTCCTCTCATGGTATACCTCCTAGGACCTGGGGCTCCACCCTACCTCCTAATACCATGCATGGGCATAGGTCCTCTCCTCATTCTAGATCTGTTCTCATACCCTGCTCACAATATCTTGATAGAGAACTGAAGCCTCCATGAGTTGGAGTACTCTGCAAGGCCTCATACTCCTGGCCAGACCTCCCATTCATCAGTACCCCAGACTTTTTTGTCTTCCTGTGCCATCTTGGGATAGAAAAATGAATCCCTGGTAGCTTTTTCTTGGATTTCCCTATGGGGATTGAATCCGGTGCATTTACTAAATCTCTTTGGAGAAGTTTGGAAGATGAGCTTGCCGTACTTGACTCTGCTAGTCAGCCATCTCAACAGCATAGAATTTAGCTAAAGGTAACTATATTTGAAAAATTCATTGTAATTCATAGATCTGTTCATTTGGGGCTAAAAACTGTCATAATAACTTTATGAAGAAATTTTGTAAGTGAATTTACTTGATTCAGATGTCTTAATTTTTTTATTCTTCATATAGTTTGCTTATTTAGTTAGTAAATTATAGTTTGGTAAATTATTGAGTTTTTGACCACCAATCCCAACAAATTAATTTCTTACAGCAAAATTTCTTACAGCAAAAAAGTCATGTCTAACAGTAAAATAGGTGTAAATAAAAATTGGATGGACAGCATATCCTAGTGGAAGAAGAGCCAATCTCAGGGTCAAGAAGACCTTGGTTCAAGTTTTGCCTTTGATACATATTAACTAAGTGACCCTGACCAAGTCACTTAACCTCTTAGTCACTCAGATAACTCTCTAAGACTGTAAGTTACATAATTGTAGGTTATCTCTGTTGGTAGAGGGAGTTTCTTCACTGAGAGTTCCCTACACTCGCAAAAATAATAGGTCCAAACAAAAATTAAAGTATTTAAGAAACTTTCAGCTTCTTTAGATTTTCAGTTTGTTGAGATGGTAATTTAAATAACCCAACTTTTTGGTAAGAAATTTAATATTTATAAATAAAGTTAATAAGTTCAAATAGTTGAATATGAGAATGGCAGCCTGCCAGAAAGACCTTGAGGCACTAAATTAGAATACCTAGTCTCACTGTGACTACTTTATGCCCTTAAGTATGTCATTTACATACCTATCTAACTTGTACATTTCTAAATGAGAAACTATACATGTTACCTTCTGCTTGAGGAGATGACAGAAAACCATTAGAACGTTGATCTCCCCATTGAAGAAAGGTGCTTTGTGAATTTAAAATCAGATGGTACTGATCACGTGAACTAAATGTATTTTTTGAAAATATACAAGAAATGAATATACTGCTATTTGTTTTCCTTTTAAGAGCAAAGTTCCAATGGGAATTAAAGCGGGGAGTTCTAATAAGGTGAGTCATTTTTTTCTCTGAACTAATCCAGTTTTTTTAATTGAGTAAAATCTCTCACTTACTTGCTTATCTTATTAGTGACAGCTTTTGAAATTTACCAAGTTAACAGAGAGTAGAGAGAAGTTTTGCTTCATGTTTCTGTTACATCTCACAGGGACTGACACAAAACCGTAGGGTTTTAGGAAGAGTAATTCTGTCGGAGTAAAATCAGAAACTCCCCCAAGCCCTTCAAAATACCTTTAATGACTAACCAATTGTAGAGCAGCAGAACCTGTAAAAAGATGGAATGAAAAGTTTTCCAGCCCAAGACGACTTAGAATTTTGCCTGGAGAGGTCTCTTGCTTCAGAGTGAGAGAAAAGTGCTGTCCAGCACAGGCCACGAAAGAGCAGACTGGGCCCCCACAAACCGTGAACAGGCCTTGGTGCCTGAATCAGTGGCAGCACTGGCAGCTTCCAGACCTCTCAGCCCACAAATGGGAAGGAATCGGACAACAGGTTAGAAGGAGATGTCCAGGGGTCCCTTTGCTGGCACCATGGGCAGGACTCTGTTGCATTGCCTGTACTTGGTTCAGGTTTGCAGTTGTGCATCTTAGTCCCATTGCGAGGGGGAATACTAGCACAGCAGAGCTTGTGACTGCAGGGGAGCAGGGAACCTAGTCTCAGTTCCAGGGCTGAAAAGAGTGCTTGTGGTCTCTCAGAAAGCAGTGCATAGTACAGGAGAACAGTAACCACACCTCACCCTAGTTCATACCATCTTGGAAGAGCCAGAAACTTACAAGTCCCCAGAATCACCTCTAAAGACAGCTGCACAAAAACCACCTTCACTTGGGAAGCTGAGAGTGCCACTTCAGCAAAGAGTTAAAAGTCAAGAAATAGGCTGGAAAATGAGCAAGCAGCAGAAGAAAATTCTGAGCATAGAAAGTTAATTATGGCAACAAGGAGGATGAAAATACACACTCAGAAAAAGACAACAAAGTCACAATTCCTGCATCTGAAACCTCAAGGAAAAATATGAATTGGTTTCAGGCCATTGAAGAGCTCAAAAAGCATTTTAAAAATCAAGCATGAAAGGTAGAGAAAAAATTGAGAAAAGAAGTGAGTGATGTAAGTGATGCAAGGAAATCCTGAAAAAAGAATCAATAGTTTGGTAAAGGAGGCATAGAAAAACACTGATGAAGTAATACTTTAAAAAACAATAGGACAAATGGAAAAAAATATACAAAAATTCACTGAAGAGAGGAACTCTTTATAAAGTAGAAATGGAAATAGAGGTACGAAAGCTCATTGGAGAAAATAATTCCTTAAAAGTTAGAATCAGACAAGTGCAAGTTAATGGCTTTGAGACATGAAGAAACAATAAAAATCCAAAGAATGAAGAAATAAAAGAAAATTTGAAATATCTCATTGGAAAAACACTTGATCTGGAAAATAAATCCAGGAGGCATATTTTAAGAAATATTGGACTATAATGAAAGTCATGATTTAAAAAAAAGAGCCTAGACATCATCTTTCAAGAAATTATCAAGACAAACTGCCCTGATGTTCTAGAAACAGAGGGTAAGGTAGAAATAATCCACTGATCGCCTCCTGAGAGAGATTCCAAAATGAAAACTCCCAGGAATGTTATAGCCAAATTCCAGATCTCCCAGACTAAGGAGAAAATACTAGAAGCAGCTGAAAAGAAACAATTCAAATATTGTATAGCCACAGTCAAATATAGCAGCTTCTACATTAAATAAGCAGAGGGCTTTGAATATGATGTTCCAGAGGGCAAAGGAGCTAGAATTGCCAACAGTCTTCTGCCCAGCACAACTGAATATAATCCTTCAGGGGAAAAAAGTGAATATTTGGTGAAATAGCATTCCTGATGAAAAGACCAGAGCTGAATAGGAGATTTAACTTTCAAATACAAGATGCAAAAAGAAGCATAAAAAGGTAAATAGGAAAGAAAAATCATAAGAGATTTGATAAAGTTAAACTGTTGATATTCCTACATGGGAAAATGATATTGACAGCTCCTAAAAACTTTCTCATTATTTTGACAATTATAAGGAATTTACATAGACAGAAAACAGAGGTGTAAGTTGAATGTGATGGTATGATTATCCAAAAAAAAAATAATAACATTAAGGGATGAAAGAGAAGAATGCACTGGGAAAAGGGGAATGGGAGAGGTAGCACTTGATAAATTATCTGACATAAAAAGGGCCTGAAAGAGATTTTACACTGGAAGGGAAAATGGAGGAAGAGGGAGAGAAGCACATGAGCCTTACTCTTCTTGGAATTGGATCAAAGAGGGAATAATATACACACTCAGATGAAGAAATCTTTCTTCCTGGAGGGGTGGGAGGTGGGCTGATAGAAGAGAGGACAGTTTTGGGGAAGTCAGAAGCAAAACACTTTTGAGAATGGACAGGGTAAAAGGAGAGAGAGAAGAACAAACAAGGAAAATAGGATGGAGGGAAATACATAGTTGATAATTGTTACTGTGAAAAAAAATTTTTACAGTGAGTTTCTCTTTATTTCTCAAATATATAGAAAACTGAGTCAAATAAGAGCCATTCCTCCGTTGATAAATGATCAAAGGATATAAAAAGATACTTTTCAGATATAAAAAGATACTTTTCAGATAAAGTAATCAGAGGTATAAAAAGATACTTTTCAGATAAAGTAATCAGAGGTATCTATAGTTGTATAAAAATGGTCTAAATCACTATTGATGATAGAAATGCAAATTAAAACAATTTTGAGCTACTACCTCACACCTTTCAGATTGGCTAATATGACAAAAGGAAAATGACAAATGTTGGAAAGGATGTGGGAAAAATAAAACTCTAATTTATCATTTTGGAGAGCAATTTGGAACTACGCCCACATAGGGATATAAAACTGTGCATATACTCTTTGACCAAGCAATACCACTATTCTATTTTTATCTTAAATATATATATATATATATATATATATATATATATATATATATATATATATATATATAAGAGAACCTACACGTACAAAAATATTTATAGCAGCTCTTTTAGTGGTGGCAAAGAATTGGAATTGAGGGGATTTCTTTTAATTGGGAAATGACTGAATAAGTTTTTGTTTATGATTGTGATAGAATACTATTGTGCTTTAAGAAATGATAAGTAGGCTGTTCTCAGAAAAACATGGAAATACTTACACAAACTGATAGGAAGAGAAATGAGCAGAACCAGAACATCATATGCAATAATAGCATATTGTATGATCATCTACTGTGAATAACTAAATTCTTCTCAGCAATACAATGATTCGATTTACTTTTAGTTTTCAACGTTAACTTCCATAAGATTTTGAATTCCAGATTTTCTCCTCATCTCTCCCCCACTCCCATCCCAAGATGTGTGTACTTTGAAATAGACTGTTATATCTGCATTTATATTGAACCTATTTTCACATTAGTCATGTAAAGAAGAATTAGAACCAATGGAAGAAACTATGAAAAAGAAGAAAAAAAGGGAGCATGAATAATATGCTTCAAACTACATTCGGACTCCATAGTTGTTCTTCTGCATGTGGACCCCATTTTCCACTATGAGCCTTTTGGAGTTGTTCTGGATTCTTACAGGCAATACAGGGATTCAAAATGATTCTTTAGGACTTCAGTGAAAGGTGCTGTCTGTCTCCAGAGAAAGAACTGGTAAAGCCTGAATGCAGATGAAAGATATTTTTTTAAACTTTCTTTATTTTCCTGTGTTTTCTTTCACAGAATGACTTACATGGAAATGTGTTATGCATGACTACACATATATAACCTATATCAAATTGTTTGCCTTCTCAATGAGGGGGAGGGGAGAAAGGGGGAGAATTTGGAACTCAAAATTAAAAATAAAAAGGTAAAATTGTTTTTACATGTAATTGGGAAAGAATAAAATATATGATTTTTTTCAAAAGAGTAATTTTGACCCTCAAAACTAATTCCTTTTAAGCAGTGGCCATTTAGTGGAAGTAATGTGTTGTTTGCCTTATTTCCTTAAATAGTATAAGCTTTTTGAAGTTACTAAGGCTTGACATCCTGGTACCCCTTGAAAAGATTACTGTTCTTTGCTGAGCTCAGTGTCACTACCTTGTCACTAGAAAACATTGTGCACCTTGCCAGATCAGTGGGTAACCCGTTATCCAGATATAGTTCAGTCTTCCATAGCAATTAATCATGCTTTCATTTCCAAAGTTAAGTTCTAATCAGTAGTAAATAGTTGTATCTTTTTGAGCAAGATACTCTTCAAATGGATGTAATGTATAGATTTTCTGAGAATTTCCCAATATTTACTTCTTTTCCATTTTTCATGTGAACTGCCTAGTTTGAGGGTATTTGATTTTATTTTTTTCCCCAAAGTAAAATGTCCTCCACCCAAACCTATGTAATGTGAACATTTACTTTTTAAATTGGGCCAGAACTATCAGCTGACAGGATTAGCATGATAATAAGTCTGTACTTTGTCTGGTTATATTTTTTTGCCAGGCATATTATGATTAACTTTGTTCTGAGATTTTACTTATAGGATGATATTGAAATCAGTTCCATCATTCTGTACACTGACAAATTTATTCTACTTGAATACATTTTTAATTTGTTTTAAAATGTTAAGTAATAATTATCACTGAATTTTACCTATCAATTTTATTGCAGTATTCAAAAGCAGCAAATACCACCAAAGAAATAGAAGACTGTGAACAAGCTAATAAACTAGGAGCAGTTAACAGCACATTGAGGCAAGTTGTATTTAAATACCATTCCTTTTTATATCAGAAATCTGTTTTTTCTTGTGATGTATACAAGAATTTTTGTTAAAATCTAATTAAGGTTCCCATTAAAGTGCCAACTAATATTTAAGAATGGTAGGATAGGTTACAAAATATCAAATAATAGCTTCCTTTGATTTGCTTGTGTGTTTATGTGTGTGAATGCATGCATGTACACATGTACATGCTTACATATATTTTTTGACTGAAATACGAATTCTAACTAATGTTTGGATTAGCCGAAAAGGTCCAAAGGTAACCTGAAGGAGCCTGCCAGTTTCACGGGGACCAGTAGGTGGCGGCAGTGGCCTAGTTCAAGGGTTTCTTCTCATCAGTGACTAGAGAGGCCAGTTAGAATTGAAGAGTCCCTAATTCACAAATGGAACAAATTGGCAAGTTAGCAAGAGAGCTTTAGCAGGTAAAAAGGAAGAAAAGACTCATAAATAAGTGTTAAATTCTGAGACATTAAGTCACTGGATTGGAGGATTGGCATATCAACAGAACAGACAGAACAATCAAAATGCATTTAAGTACCTGCTATCTATGCCAAGCACTATGATGAGTGAGTGCTAGGACTGCAAATACAAAAGGCTTACATTTTAATTGGGAAGACACGAAGCATATAAAAAAGTATATACAGAATGAATGTAAATGAACAGAAGGTAGTTTGGGAGTGATGCAGCTTGGAGCATGAGACAAGGCTTCACGGAATAGGTGGTGATGATTAAATTTCATCTTAAAAGAAGAGGACTCTGAGGCAAAGGTGAGGACAAAGTGCCCTCCAATCATGGGGAACAACTGGTACAAAGGTGTGACATAGATGAGAAATAAAGAGAAGGCCAGTGTAGCTATATGGGATAGTGTGGAAGAGGGAGTAGTGTCCAGTGAGACTAAAGATAGGATTGGGTGTGAAGTGTTTCAAAAGCTCAGTGGAAGAATATTTAGCTTATCCTAGAGGCAGTAGGAAGCCATTGGTCATATCTACACCTAAGGAAGATTATTTCAGTAGTATGTATAATGAACTGGAGTATGGTGAGACTGGGAGACCAGTAAGGATGCTGTTGCAGTCGTCCTGATGAGAGATGATGGCCTACGCAAATGTAATGGTTGTCATTGAGGAGGGGGGGGGGGTCAAATGAGAAAGATTTCAGAGGTAAGAACAACTGATTTGCCAACTGATTGGATATATCAGGTAAGGAAGCTCAAGGAATCAAGCATAATGATGTGATGAACCTGGGAGACTGGAAGGATGATATCTATATATTAAGCACTTGGGAAGTGCCAGGCATTAGGTACCATTAGGTGTCATTTATTAGGTATGAAGGATACAAATATAAAGAATCTCTACACTAAATGAACTTAGATTCTAATGGGGTAGATAAATACATTAAAAAACATATACAGCCTGAATATAAAGTTAGTAAGTATGAATATATATGAAGAGCTTATATACTAGGTGGTTTTGGAGAGGGAGGGTACCAGCAGTCAGGTCAGGAAAGGCGTCATGCAAAATATTTTCCACGATCATTTAAGACAAATTTGAAAGGAAAAACTGGATGCTGAAGCATAGGTAAGGAGAGAGTACATTCCAGGTATGGAGGACAGCAGTAGGAACAAAGGCATGTAGATAGGAGACAGAATGTCACAAGTGAAGAGTACCCACAGCAGTCTCTGGATATGCATGTATATTTCCAGGGTAAATCTGCAAAATATAAACTTTCTTCCTCAAAGATGAAACAGATATTTATCAGATACCAGAAACCCAGTTCCACCATGATAACCACAAAGCTTGTACACATAAACAGTAAAGGGAACATGGCCATTCCAAGCTTTCCCTCCAATAAACCTCCCTACAAGCAAGCTCCCTTAGGCAAAAATCACTGCGCTCTGCTCTGCCTCCTCTCTCTCCCTTCTTGCTGCACCCATTCGGTCAGCTCCTCCCACCATGGGCTTCATGTGACTCAATTTGTGAGCTGGGTCCAGGCTCAGGTCACATGGCCCTGTTAAGGGGCAGGGAAGATCTTCAAATTCCATTACCATTACAGAAGACCAGTTTGACTAGATTGTAGAATGTGGTAGAGGTAAGTAATGTCCATTAAAGTTGGAAAGGTAGTTTAATATCCGGTTGTGTAGAGCATTAAAAACTAGATTGAGGAGTTTATATTTTATCTTAGAAGCAATAGGAATCCACCCAAGTTAGTTGTGTAGAATAGTCAGTGTCCATTTGTAGTCTGGATTAGAGTGGACTTAGATTTCAGGCAGAGAAACCAATTAGGAGGTTGATGTTCATGAGAAATGTTGAGGACCTGAACTAAATTGGTTGCTGTGTGAGTAGGGAGGATTTGGAGGTGGGAGAACATTGTGAAGGTACAAACAGCAAGATCTGGCAACTGACTGATATGTGGAGTGAGGGAGAATAAGGAGTTTGGGAGAATACTACCAAACGAATGTTGTTGCCATCAGTGGAAAAAGGGAAGTTTGGAAAAGTCGAACATTTGGGGGCAAAATAATGGTTTTAGTTTTAAACTTCTTAAAATGAGTTTAAGATGTTCCTGGTGAATCCATTTTTGAAGTGTCTAATAGGTAACTAGTAATAGAAGGGACTGAAACTCAGGGGAGAGACTGGAGCCAGATTTGTAGACCTTTCAGTGATATGTATAAACATGGGAGTTTTTGAGTATAGAATTTCTACAATAGAAGAGGGCCTACTAGAAAACATTGAGGAATATCCACAATTAGAGGTCATAAGGTTAATGAACTTATCATCTTTAGATGAGCTTATTAGCCCTTTGAGAAGGGACTCAGAACTAGATAGGTAGGAGTTGTATGTGTATATATATTATAAAATGATGTCTGCCAATTAAATTATTATGATTGGTATCAGCGATATTTTTATTGTAATTCCACCAGTTTTCTTTATATTATACAAGTTTTTATTGCCATATTTTTCATGTAAAATATATTATTATTCATTATTTTACATTACTACTGCCTAATTTATTACAGGTCAACTAATGGATGAATTTGTAGTTTGAAAATGACTTTTTAGAATTATACTAAAAAATCTGATAGACAAGAAAAAATTCAAATCTAAATTAATTTATTTTTCCTTTGACTTCTTCCTTGTAGTAATCAAAGTAAAGAAGCTTTCATTGATTGGGCAAGATACGATGATTCTCAGGACCACTTTTGTGAACTTGATGGTAATAAAATAGGCCTGTTTAAATTATATCAAATTTAATTTTCATTTTAGAAAGTAAATTATTAAAAGGGGGGGGTCATATAGTATAGTGGATAAAAAACTGTTCTTAGAGCCAGGAAAACTTGGGTTCAAGTCTCACCTTTGATCCATAATGGCTGACTTACTCTGACAAGTAACTTAATCTCTCTCACTGTCCCAGGTAGGTCTCTTAAAAGAGTAAACTTCAGAGAATGTGCAGCTTGCATTGGTTAAGAATTTTCTTCATCTGACTCTTCTTGTACCAGTGAAGTCAGAGGTCTAGTCCCCTAAATCAGAGGTGCCAAACTCAGTGCTGGCTCAGTGATTCCTGAATGTAGATGAAGTTTAATTGGGAAATGCTTAACAAAATAAAATTCAATATGTTTTAAATAAAAATATGCTTTAAATCCACGTTACTTGGATTCAACCTTCAGAAAACAGTCTAATCTCTGTTTTTTCTTCCCCTTTTTGAAGGGTAAAAGGAAACTGAAATTCAAGCCTACTTTAAACAGTTTCTTGAGACATCACATAATATAATAGACTTTATGGCTCTGAACAAATGAATGGTCACATAAGAGCATCTGAAGTGATTGCGCAGTTTGGTAAATGGGGAAGAGGGGGGAAGAGTTTCAGGATAAATATGCACACAGAAGAGCCACACTTCGTGGCACATTTTATAAGGTTATGGGATATTATAGAGAGGCTTCGCAAAGAAGAAGGCTACAGAGTTATAAGAGTAGGTAATTTCTGTTAGGTATAAACTAAAAAACAATCATCTGTTGAGTAGCTAGATAGTGCAGTGAGCAGCAGAGGTATTTTATGCTCTTTAGTTGTTAGCCAATAGCTGAGTTACTCTCATTTTCTTAAGAAATGTTTGAAGAATACATTGATATGATCATATGTCTGTGAAAGCAAAGCTTCATATCCAAGCTAGTTATTGAGTTTGTTTCTCTTGATTTTTCCAGAATGAAAGAATACTGCTAAAAACTTTTTTTCACTACTTTTTACTACTTCTCATTTCTCTGCTCTTCGAGTGAGTCCTGATTATTTTCTTTTGTCCTTTTTGACAGTTTGGTATTGTTTTTAAAACAGGTTAGCTAATAATAGCTAGTACTTATACAGCGTTTACTCTGCGCCAGGCCTTGTGCTGGACGCTTTACAATCATTGTCTTGTTTGAGCCTTGCTATCGCTATGGTTATCATGGCAGCAGCAGCACACTGCTATAAACCCCATTTTTCATATGAGGTAACTGAGGCAACAAACAGAGGGTCACACACATTTGAACTCTCCTCTCCTCCCTCCGCTCTCCTCCGCTTCTCTTTTTCCTTTGGATTCACTGGCTAGATTTCTTGCTCAAAGACCAAGCATAACTCAGTTCACACTGGAGCTCATAGACTGGACAGCAGGTGCCACAAATTTGGTGGAGGATGGTACTACTTCATGTATGCAGGGTTGTGATAGAAAGGAATATTAAAGAAACAATATTTACATTATTTACAGAAGTGATATTGAACTGATTTTCATCTGTATTTAAAACTACATTTTAAATGACCTTTTTGTTATCTTAAGCTCTGAATCAAACTGGAGAATTTTTTTTTTTGCAAATTTAGAAGTGAGAATATTTCTGCATATGTATTTCTGTTTTGTTTATGCATATAAAATTTATCATGTATTTTATCTAAGGTTAGCCCTCCATATAGAAACATGTCAATTTGCAAAGAGGACTGCTAAGTGCAGAAGAAATCTTAATTTCAGAACTTAGAATGGTAAAGTTTAACAAATACTTGTAGTAAATTCCAAGGAAAGTTAAAAAAAAAAAAAAAGGAAAATGCTGATTTTTTTCATGTGTTAGAACAGTTAAAGTTTTGTTTATTAACCTGTACTGTTTTTTTAAAAAAGTACATAATTGTTTTTGATCTATTTTTCAGTTCAATAGGAGTATTTTAAAGATCTTACTACTTTAACTTTTACTCTGTTCCATGTAGTTGGACGATGCCTGCCCGACAATTTGTAGGTGTTTGTGCTGTGCATACCTGTTATCATATATTGGAAACCCTTCCTATAATGCCACTTTTAGAGATAGGAATCTTAACGCTCACCTGCTTCTTACTGTGTGTATTATAATAATGTTTAAGAGATGACTTCACCTTCACTAACATATAAATACAAACCCAGGCAGCAGTGAGTGTTATGCAGGGTTTTAGTATTAGTTTATTGTTTCCTGAGTTCTCCATTAGAAGGACTGAGGAGCTCCTGAAAACTGTGGACTAAGGATTTTATTTACCTTTTAACTTGGCATGGGCAGTGTCCATAAAAATGGGATGTCTTACACATGTTGAGGACTGATATAAATTAATGGAGGGAAGGAAAATGAGTTAAGGAATCTCTAAGACTAGATGCTTTTTGAATATAGTTGATTCTTGTAATTCAGCTGTCTAGTATTAAAGATGTAGCCAAACTTTAAAGAAGAGGTGGTGGTGGTGTATCTGTTACTTAAGCCTCCATGAACTCCTATAATGTCATGCTTATTACCTGTTGTGTGTTGCTTTGTTCTTGTAAATGTTCTCTAGACATGTATATGTCTGTATTTGGGCTCCACAGTTAGATTTTGAGCTCCTGTAAAGGAGCCTATTACACTTATGTGAAAATACCAGACATCCAGAATGTATACTGCTTTTTTAAAATGTAGCTAGTGGTTGGTATGAGGAGAAAAATCACTTCATTTTGTCAGTGTGAGGGGGAAAAATCAGTAGCATTTGTCACTGGTTTTATTTGAAATTGAGCATTTACTTAGGTTAAAATTACTGTCTTCTAGTAAAAGTTATGCCTTTAGTGAATAAGCCTAAAGAGAGAGGAAAATTTTAATAACAATAACTTTTTATTAAGTACCTAGTGTGCATAGTCCACACAGGCTAAATATTTCCAGATTACCTATTTTGGCATGTATACATTTAAGGGAGAAAAATCTAAAAATTATAATATATACATATAAATACAAAAAAAAAACTGAAGTAGGTTCTGCCTCCCATAGATCTTTTCAATTGTATTTACTCTTAGATTTTAGGAAATTATTTTTTAAATCCCTAGTATTAGGGAATTTTACACAATTAAAAAGAATGATAACATAATTTTCACAGGAACATAGTGACCTTTTTCCCTTATCATTAAGTTATGCTAATTCATGAGTCTGCTCCTGTATCACGGTTGTTCATAAGATGCCACCATTTCTTGTGACTGTTGTTTTGAACATCCAGCATCCCTTTGACATAGTTTGGTTGGTTTTGTGTGTGTGACACTAAGTTTTAAACAAGGGGTAAGATGAGGCTCATGCTTCAGATGATTTCCTTTTCAGATGAGAGATCTCCAGCTGCTCAGTACGTGGATCTGCTGCTAAACCCAGAGCGTTACACGGGATACAAAGGGCCCTCTGCGTGGAGGGTGTGGAATAGCATCTATGAAGAAAATTGTTTCAAGTAATGATCAGGGACGGGGGAGGGGGAGGGGGAGGATAGTTACTTGTATGTGTATGTTTTGAAAACTGCACTTTATGTATTTATTTGTTTATTTCATTCTCTTTCTTTCAGGCCTCGATCTGTATATCGTCCTTTGAATCCATTGGCTCCCAGCTGGGGTGGGTTTTTAAAAGTACCTGTACCCACATACTTAGGATTGATTGCCTTCCAAATCCTTTTATGTAATTCATCTTGCCTTTTTAGTGGATGGATAAAAATGATTTTATGTTGTCCATATATGTATTAAGTATGCACTTTTATTTATACTAAATATATAGTAAATTTCACTACTTAATTTAGATAGAGTAAAAACTGGACCTATTAAGTTAAAAAAATCATTAAAGGTCAAATTTATGGTAGGTAGATGTCAAGGTATCTTAAAAATACTTTATAGAAATATGGTTCTTAAGGATCTATTCACAAAACTGAAAATTCTAAACACATAAGGTAGTAAACATTTCTTTGCTTTCTAACAACTCTGATACTAACTAATTTTGAAGCTACTTGAATTAACTAATATTTTGTTTCCGTTTTGAGTAGACTTTGCATAGAAGTATTATTTGGGGCAATTAGAGCTATTTCCAACTCATCAGTTCCACTTAATCTTAAGAATTCATAGAAAATAAGGTTGGTTACAGGCCTATTGTAAATAAAGGTTTAAGTAAAGTTATATCTGAGGCAACTGTTTGTTACTAGTGTAGGCCTGTACTGGGAAAAACCTGAGCCCTCAGAACAATTCTAAAATTTGCTTCTGCTACTGATTTTAAAAAACTGGGAATTAGACTCAACTTTCTAGGATTTTCCTGTTTTTTTTTTTCCACTTTAAGCAATCTGACTTCCATTCAGTCCTATTCTTCAGAATTGCTTCTTTTTGCGTCTTCGGAATTTAGTTTTTGAGGGTTTCTTATTTACACTGAATTTATAACCCTAATAGAACTTTAAACCATAGGTTCCTAGGTATGAAAAAAATATTTTCTATGATGCTGCCTTCCTTTATATCTAGCTGTGTAGTGTAGTCATAAAGTATTAAGATACTTGTTGATCTAATTTAGAAAGTTACCATAGAATTTTTTTACTTCCTCACTCCCCACAAAAGTTTTTGGTTTTATTTTATTTTGGCAAATGCTTATCACAAGTGAAAGTTTAGCAACTCTCCCAAGTTCTTTATTTGCCTCTCCATGTAAAAACTCTGAGTCATCTTTCTGTTCAGCTGCAATTTAAATTTTGTATCCTGGTTTCATTTATGATAAAAATATTAAGATTGATATGATTCAGTTCTCCAATAATTGTGACCTTTCAATAACTGGATAAGCATTTTATACATAGTAATAAAATAATAATAGCTATCATTTATTTATATAGCACCTTAAGGTTTGCAAAGTACTCCACTGATGTTGTTATATTTTTATCCTCACAACAAACCTGGGATGTAGGAACCATTATCCATATTTTACAGAAGAAATTGAAACAGGCAGAGGTTGAGTGACTGTTCAGGGTCACATCTAGGAAATGTCTGAGGCCAGATGTGAACCTAGGACTTCATGACTCCTGGTCCAGTGCTCTGTCTCTGTGCCATCTAGCTATAACAGCAACTGTTGTTAAATTTTATAGATGATCCAAGAACTGGGTAGTTCTTAGCACCTTCTGCCCCCTTTTTCTCCTGCTTCTATTGAAGAAACAGAAATTGGCACCACAAGACTGAAGGCTGTTTTGTATTTATTATATATTAAATTGAATGATTCTTAGCACTTTTTCTCCTCTTAGAACTGTACCACTGTCATGAAAAAGATGCCACAATAGTACCAAATTGTATTTTTTATCTTCCTGTGTTTCATAAGTTACCATGAATAAAGAATTCCTCAAGTGACCAGTGAGCTAAATGAGACTGTGGAAAGCCATTGTCTTTGAGACAGTGCTTTCCAACATAATAATAGCTTGCTGGTTTACATACTGCTGGCTGTCCCCTTGAGAATCCAGGGTTGCCTCCTTTCCACAGTATTAGAATGGGACCATCTGGAGGCTACAGATTTGTGCATTTTTTAAAAGTTCATGTTTAGATTAGATACTTGGAGAAGAAGGACTGCATTTGTAGAGGTAGCTATCCTCCTACTTGGCCTCTTTTCATTATTCATTCCTACCGAATCTTGGATTTGGAAGTCAATTCCAGCCTCTTCTTTATTAATAAGAGCACCTTCTGTGACTTTACTTGAAAGTTGTCCTTTAACCTTTGCTTGAAAACCTCCAGTGAGAGGGATTCCTATCCACAAAACAACCTTTTCCACTTCGGAATAGCGTTTAATCATTCAGTAAGTTTTTCCTTAAATCAAACTTAAATCTAGTTCTGTCCTCTGTGGCTAAGCTCTGATTCCTCTTTAATGTGATAAATCTTCAGATATATAGGGTTATAGTTTTAGAACTTGAAGCGTCCTTAGTGTCATGTTGCTAATCTCTTTCTATACCAAAGGAAACTGGTCCATTTAGGTTAAGGACCTTGCCCAAAATCACACAGGTCCAGTCACTTCAGATCCAACACTCTTTCAGGTAACAATCCACTTCTCTCACTCCTCTTTAAGTGTTCTCTATCCAAAACATTTCCGGTTCTTAACTACCAGTCTTAATATCCTGTTATTTCCAAACTCTTGACCATCTGAATTGCTTTCCTGGAAACTCTCAAAATTGTCAGTGACCTTCCTAAAATGTGTTGTCCAGACATGAGCTCAGTACTCCACATGTGTTTTGATAATGCATTTATCAAGCACCTGCTATGTGCTAGGCACTACGCTATGTGCTGAGAATACAAATAAAGGCAAAAGATAAGAAACAGTATATAAGCCAGATATGTACAAACAAGATACATATAAGATAAACTGAAAATAATCAGTAGAAGGAAGGTCTCAGGAAAGACTTTTTTTAGAAGTTGATATTTTAACTGTGACTTGAAGAAATCTGGGAAGCCAGGAGGTAGAGTTGAGGAGGGACAGAATTCTGAACATGGGGGACAGCAAGTGAAAAAGCCATGGGGGAAGGACATTTATGTGGAAAGAAACCAATTAGGCAGATAAGAAAGCAAGAAAGGATAGAAGGTATAGGAGACTGGAGGTAAACGGGAAAAAAGGTAGTAGTACTAGGATGAGGAGTAAGCACAGTAGACATCATTTTTCCTGTCCTGCTGCTCAGTAGCTTCATTGACTTTATGACCTTTGATCATCTTTTTAATCACTGTGCATGTCTGTTCAGATGTTCTGGGCTTCTCAAACAAATAATCTGTGTTGTGCCAGGGCAGTGGCTTAAGTAGTTTTTCTTATTTATTGCAATCAGAGCATCTCTTGCAATCCCTGCAGTCCCTAACTTTCAGTGGAGTTCTGAGTGTATATTTTGAAGAAATAAAATGTAAAGCAAAACAAAAAGCTGATGGTGCCAAATGAAGGTATAGCAACATAAAAATAATTTAAAAGGATAGAATGGCTGGTTCTGTATGTGTGACTGACTAAAAAAGAATTTATTAAGCACTTACTATGTGCCAAGCACTCACTGAGAGCTCTAGGTACAAGTAGAAAAATTGGACAGTCACTGTTGTCAGGGAGGTCAGATTTTAACTAGGGAGATAACACAATAGGAGTATTCAGCTGCAAAAAGAATGGAAAAGCCCTGTTGTCCTGGGGATGCAGGTTATTTGGTAATGGTCAAGAGTCCGAAGGTTATGATGAAAGGTTACTTAGTAAAGTGGTGTGTGGTCTTCATCTTATGAGAGGGATTATAATTGGTAACTGTCTGCAAGACTATTTAGTTCCTGTGATATGACTTGAAAATATTTTTACTTATGTAATACAGACTATGCACATAATTGGTATACATGTTGTATTCCCCCTATTAGAAGGTAAACCGTTTGGCAGAAGGGATTCTTAGATTTTTATTTGTATCCCCAGCACCTAATACAGTTCCTGGGATATAGTATGCCATTAATTTTACTGTTTACTTTGTGTATTCATATTATAGATTAAACTTTATTCATTGGAATCTTATAGTAACTCAGGATAAACAGTTCTTCATTTTCAGGGTGTCTTACCATTTACTTTGTGCTATTTCCAAAGTTATTAGCATAACATACTGTAATATGTGTTTTGTTTCCCATATGTAATATATATAAGAATAGTTCTTAACTGTTCCACATATTTTAAAATAACTACTATGTTATTTTTTTTCCCAGGAAAAGATGATGGTGAGTTAAATTTTGATATTTTAAGAAATGAAAACATTTGGAGCTACAGCTTATAAAGAGAATCCTTTTAAATGGCCAAATTTGGATATGTTCTAATGTGTACATTTTACTTAAGAGAAAATATTCTCTTTTTAAAGAATTTTTGCTTCTGAAATTAGACTGTATATGAAAGAGAGCCTAACAAACACCAGGCTTCAGTTACTCCTGTCTAAATCATCTTCTTAGTTTTGTCCGTGTATGTGTATGTATGCATACATATACATTACACACATTTATTTGTTTAGTTGGTTCAGTTGTATCCAACTCTTC
The DNA here is from genome assembly GCA_028658325.1 of Potorous gilbertii. Taxonomy (NCBI): domain Eukaryota; kingdom Metazoa; phylum Chordata; class Mammalia; order Diprotodontia; family Potoroidae; genus Potorous; species Potorous gilbertii. Next base: position 564,911,213 of record CM053770.1, read on the forward strand.
ATGACCCCGTTTGGGGTGTTCTTAGCAAAGATAATAGAGTGATTTGCCATTCTCTTCTCCAGCTTATTTTATATAAGAGGGGAACTGAGGCAGACAGGGTTAAATGACTTGCCTAGAATCACATAGCTAGTAAGTGCCTGAGGTCAGATTTGAAATCAGGAAAATGAGATTTGACACTCTATGCACTGCATTATGTAGATTCCATATAGATATATAGATACAGATAACACACAGACACACACACAAATACATAATTATGTATATATTTTTGTATACATATATATGCATATCACATATATATAATTGAGGTACATGGTATTTTTTATATTCTAGTTATTAGGTCACTGCTCATTAATGTGTAAAAAAAAATTGGAATTCTAATTACAGTATAAAGCTATCCTGTTATATTTTGGGTATAAAAAGGGATTAGTTTTATATACTATGTTGGTTAAAGAAATCAAGTTATCATTATATTGCTTCCACCCTCAGTTTCTTGCAACTCCTTCTTTCCCCTAATAATTTCTCTAGATTTTGAAACTCTGAGCAGTCATGGTAGAGCGAACATTGAGTTAGCTTCCCGAGGTGATTTTCCTCATAACATCTTTAGTTTTTCTAGCTTTAGAATATGTATTTAGAATATGTAGTCTGTTGTATACATCTGATGTATAGTAATGTAATAACTGAGTATTTCCCTAGGGGATTTCTAGTTGGACATCAAAGGACACTGACAAACTGGATTACCTTCAGAAGAGATCATCTTAGGAAAATGAGAAGAGTGGAGACTGAGACACCTAGATCATGTGAAGGAACTGTAGATGTTTAGCTTAGAGAAGATTAGGTATATAGAGGATACTCTTATTTAAGTTGTCAAATTATTTGGAAGGTTTGCCAACAGCTTTTTTAATACACTCAAGGAAGCACTTGTTTAGGAGCATTCTCCTAACCAATTTGAGTAATTAAATTATTTGTGGACAATGCACACGAGTGTTACTAGTGTTTGCTGCCATACCTAGCATGGTATTCTACTCTCATGTAGATGTTGGACGGTTTTTAAGTTGAAATTGTCTTAGTGGATTCAGTAAAAGCACTAGATTGAGAGTCTAAGGAACCTCAGTTCAAATACCCAGCTCTGCTACTTGATTATTTGTATGACTTTGGGCAAGTCACTTAACTCTTTGGGCTTTAGAGGTTTTTATTTCTGTAAAATAAAGGTATTGGACTAGATAGTCAAGATCTTTGCACCTTTCAATGCTATCATCTTAATTACTCTGGTTTCTGTTTGACTATTAAGAGTTCTAATTAAAATCTCTCTTTTCAGGAGAATCATTCTACAAATGGCTAGAAGGTAAATAATGACGTAATCTATCAGCAGCTTCTGCATATTTTCATCTATATTTAATATTTACCGTTACAATTGATTTGCTTTTGGCTAGCATACAGCTTTGTGTTCAAAAAAAAATTGGATCAAGGGTGCTATGTCTCCCCTCTGCTTTTCTTTTATTATTGGTGCCTTTTGAAAAAATATCGCACTTGTTTTTATATATATGTATATATATGTATGAATGTTTCTATCAGTGTACAACATTTTGTCCATTCCTCTCCCACTCCCAACCTCATCTCTCTACTGAGGAAAGGGACTTATATTTCATCCTCAATTCTCCAGAACCTAGATTGGTTATTGTGTTTATTGTTCAGCTTACTTTTATTGTTTTTAAGTTTATATTATTGTAATCATTTCGTGTACTTCCTTTGTTTAACTCTACATCACTTCATATAATTAGTCTTACCGTGTATATCTGAATTTCTTATATTTATCATTTCTTACAGTATAGTAATAATCCATTACATTTCTATACCTTCGTATGTTCATCTAGTCCCCAGTCAGTGAGAACTCAGGCTGTTTCCATTTTCTTTTTGCCAACGTGAGTTGGCTGTTATGGGTGTTTTAGTAGGCATATAGGTTTAGAAAAAGAGCCTTCTGACATTGACTACTCTTAGCATATATTTCCTGTGTGGATTGTTCTTTAATGTATTTATATATCTGCTTGCTAGGCTCAGGCTACTCTGCTAGAGTATGACTCAAGAAAGGCAATGAATTTTAGCTCTGATTTTTTTTCCTGCTATATAAAGTATGACTAGAAAAATGCCTTCCTAAAGTTGTTTGGATTGTGCATAGACTTTTAATTTTCAAATTCAGTTGTTGTTTTAATTATTCTAATATATATGCTTTTCCCACAATGTCTTCCTGTTATAGGTTTGTGTCTGGAGAAAAGAGTATTCTATAAACTGATTTCTGGGCTTCATGCTAGCATCAACTTACATCTGTCTGCAAAATATCTTTTGGAAGGTAATCAGATTTTTAAATATTATTAAATAATTATGGAAAACACATGAATTGGGTAGAGATGTGTAACTATAATCCCAGCTACCAGGGAGGCTAAGAGTGATGGATCTTTTCAGTTTAGGAATTCTAAATTGTAATGGGTTATGCTAGTTGGGTATCTGCACTAAGTTTAGCATCAACATTTTGAGCCCCTGGAGTAGGGGTAGGAATGGAGGATGGTTTGTGGGTATTAAACCTAATAATGCTAAGGAGGAGCAAACCAGCCCATGTTTGAAACAATAGGCCAAGTCTCCTGCACCAGGAAGTAATGAGATTAGGCTTGGGAGTAGCTTCTGTACTTCAGCCTGAGTGAGCTAGTATTTAAGCAAAGAAAGAAAGAAAATACATGTTTTCCATGTTGTAGGTAATCCATATAGACAGGAATTTTTTTTTGTCTCTTTCTGTTTAGAAACATGGGGAAAACCTAGTTGGGGACCCAACATCAAAGAGTTTAAGCGTCGCTTTGACCCTGTGGAGACCAAAGGTGAAGGTCCTAGAAGGTTAAAGAACCTCTACTTTTTGTACTTGATTGAACTTCGAGCTCTGTCAAAGGTTGCCCCATACTTTGAGCGCTCAGTTGTTGACCTTTACACTGGAAACGTAGAAGAAGATGCTGAGACAAAAAGTCTTTTGTTGGAGATCTTTCGAGATACAAAGTAAGATTTGAATCTCAGTGATTTCAAGTTATTTTTTACCTTTACATAAAAGATAGCCTTTGTTTAAATTGAAATGAGAAATGGAGATTAATGTGAAAGTCAGTGAAGAAAAGCAGAATTCGATTTTTAAAGGATCATCAAAATAGTCATTATTTGAAAATATTTCTGGAAATGGAGTTAAAAATGTTTCTAGACATCTCAGTTGCTGAAACTGCTTCACAATTAAGAAATTATTACTACTTCTATTTCAAAAAAATAGAGCTCTTAAGTTTGAGTTATGTATAACAACTTTTTTGTTTTATTCTCTGTTTGGAATGCCATGCTTCACGTGGTAGTTTTTCAAGACATTTATTCTTTGCCTGCTTCTGGTTTTGCTCACTTTCTGAATCTCTGCTCAACCCTTTGCTATTTTAACTTTGTGTAGGGTATTTTTACCATTATTTTTGTTGCTTAAACCTAGGATAAATTACTCTAATCCTTCAAGATGTGTGTTCTATGTAATTAACATTTATATAGTACTTGACAATTATATTAACTGATTTGATTTTAATAACAGCTATGCCTTGGTAGGTAATATAAATATTGTTATCCCTATTTATGGCTAAGGAAACTGAGCTTCAGGGAGTTTAGTGGTTTGTCCAGTGTCACACAACCAGAGAATCGATTGGACTAAGGACTCTTACCCATCAGGGCTTCTGATGTGTAGTTCAGTGTTAGATTATAATGCCTTTTACATAAAATGGATTTGTGGCACAATGTCCTTCCTGAAAATCTTAAAATTTATTCAACTTACTGGATATTCAGATAGACTTAGAAAAAAGTTAGAGCTAGAAAAATTTCAAGTTAATTTTTTTGGTAGAATTTTTAGATGCTTTTATTTACACCATGCTTAACCCTATTTTTCATGATCACATTTTAGTACATAAGTTCATTTAATTGTTTTCATCTGTTATAATAATACATCCATCATTTTTATTTAGTCTTTTATTGAACAATCCACACATTAATTGACATTTTTCCTTTAGTATATAAGCCATGGTATTATTAACATAAAGTCATTTTAGAATGTAAAAATATCTGTAGTGATAAAAAAAACTATTTAGCTTTAATTCACAGTATGTAAATTTTCATCCTTCTTTTACCATAAAATTGTTATTTGATCAGGTCCTTCCCTATGCATTTTGATGAGAAATCCATGTTTGCAGGAAATCAAAAGGAGGCTAAATCATTAAAGGTAATGTCAGTAACATTTCTTTAACCTTTGAAAATAAATTGAAATTAATTTTTTTAATGAGTCCTGTTTCAGTTCCTATTGACCTTTGTTCATTTGATTCTCAACCATTTTCCTCACTTTTTGAAATCAATTTGATTGGATATTTTTCAGCCATGTCTAACTCTTTGTGACCCCATTTGAGGTTTTCTTGGCAGAGATTTTGAAGTGGTTTGCCATTTCCTTCTCTATCTCATTTGACAGATGAGGAAACTGAGGCAAACAGGGTTAAGTGACTTGCTCAGGATCATATAGCTAGTAAGTGACTGGGGTCAGATTTGAACTCAGGAAGACGAATCTTCCTCAATACAAGTCTGGCACTCTATCCACTGCACCACTTAGCTACCCCCATTATTTGGATGTTATGGTGCTATTATTGAACAGAGAAGAGAATCTATATATTTTCTTTCCTGTTTTTACTAGTTATATTTTCTGATTTGTCCAGCTTTTTGGTGATTTTGTCCTGTGAGTATTATATAGAAATGTTTTTTAAAATGATCAGGATATTTTGGAGAGCTGAACAATTTTAAGCTTGAAGTTGTAATATTACAAGCTCACCTTTCTATGAGATTGTGACATGAGTTAGCCATTTTCAACGTCATCAATATCATGTTTTCTTTTTAAAAATTATTATATAAAATATTATTACTTACTGTTTCAAAAGATAAATATTATTTTATGTTATTTTTGTTTAAATGGAAATTATGAGTGTTCGTAGCATCACTGAAAGAAATGAAGGGAATTAAACCAGATATTCATCCAGTTCGAGAAATTTGTATATAAACTCTGTTGAAATAAACATTTTGTTTTCATGAGAGTATACTTATTTACAACAATTTTAAAATTCACTGAATGATAGAATACACTTTGAATTGGAAGGAATATTAAAGGTCATTTAGTCCAACTCCCCTTATATTACAAATGAAAAAACTCAGACTTGTAGATGTTAAGAAATAGCCAAGGTTACACAGCTGAAGTGGAAGAACCAGGATTTGAACCCATTTTTCCTGATTTCAAATTCAATATCTGTCACCTAATGACTTTTTTACTTCCTGTTTTAGGGAAATACTGTTATTTCCAACTGACTATACACTTAGAAGAATTTTAGAAATAGAAAAACACTAAAAGAGGAGAAATATTATATTTCTGTGATTCCCATCACTTGCTAAATTTACAGAGTTCCGTGGCATACCTATAAGGGAAGAATAGATTATTTCATCCAACGAATCCATGATGATACTATCTTTTTTATAAATTCCATAACTTAGTATCCTTTTTTTTCCCCCTGAGGCTTAAGCAACTTGCCCAGGGTCACATGGCTAGTAAGTGTCCGAGTCTGAACTTGAACTCAGGTTCTCCTGACTCTAGGTTAGTGCTCTATCCATTGTGCCACCTATGTGCCCTGATAGTGTAGTATTGCAGTGGGTTGCTGATAGAGAGTTATGGGAGGTATAAGGCCTTTCACTTTCCTTTAAACATACTTGTCAATCATTTTTAGATTTTTTTTTTTGTTAGCTATCACATAGTTAACAAACTAAATTTGTTTGCTTGTTGACTAATTGACTAATATAAAATTACCTGTTATTTGTGATAGCAAAAGAAGAGCATGTTTTTGGTAATAAGTTTAATTTAGTTATTCAGAATTCTTTGATACATTTGCCTTTGCTGACTCAACATATGTGATAGTAAATATGTCCCCTATTTTATATTATCACAAAAATATTTGGAGTTGAATGGAAAAATTTGCTTCTGATATTCCTGAACAAAGGAAGCTAAAGGTCACTGAGTTTATGTTGGTGGGAGTTGGTATCTTTGCATCTATGTAAGGATATAGTCATGATATAGTTTTATTTTAGGTTAGCATTATTATTGCATTTGTTTTTAAATATAAGTTGAAGTTATATTTTAAGTGAATGAATAAAGTAAAACTTGCCTACTGTTTTTCAAGGGTATACAAAGAAATCAAATAAGCTTTGTTTCAGGTAATTTTCTGAGTATGCCACATTAACTTCTTTACTTTTTTAGCATTACTAAAATGGTAGATTGAGGGAAATGCTATAATTACCATTTACCTAGATTTTTTAGCAATATAATTGGTAAAAAAAATTTGTAGTATCCTTGTGGGACAGGTTAAAAGAGATGTGAGCTAGACAGTATTATAGGATGATTAATTGAGTTAACTGATCAAGCCAAGTACTCATAAATAAGTATCAACTTGGAAGGAGGTTTCCAATGAAATGCTTCAAGAATCTACTTGGTCCTAAGCTTTCATATTTTTTATCCACGATTTAGTATAGCATTTGGCATGTAGTAGGTACTTAATAAATACGTTTCATTCGTTCATGAATGATTTGGATAAAGACATCAAATTTACACGTGCCATAAAGTTAGGAGGAATAGCTAATAAATTCATTCAAAAAGATCTAGACAGACTAGACCATTGAACTGATTTGAATAAGGTGAAGTTTAATGGGGATAAATGTAAATTTGTATATTTGGATTCAAGAAACTGTATTCCACAAACACAAGCAGAAAAAAGCCTGGTTAACAGTGTTTCTGAAAAAGTTCTGGAGGGTCTTGTGTACTACAAGCTTAGGATGATGACAGCCAGTCAGTACACCAACAAACGTTATTTTAGTGCCTGCTGTGTACCATGTATATGGTAATGGGCATAATGAGGCAAAAATGAAACAACCCCTCCATTTGAGGAGCTCACATTTTCTAGGAGTAAATGACCTGTACATGTATATATAAAGAAAAAAAATGGGGAGGGTGTGAGATCCAGAAAAGTATCATGTAGAAAGTAATATTTGAACAGTTTTGAAGTATTTTTTTTGTTGTTGTTGCTGTTGATTAGTTGTGTCTGACTCTTTGTGACCCCATTTGAGGTTTTCTTGGCAAAAATACTGGAGTGGTTTGCCATCTCCTCCAGCTCATTTTACAGATGAACAAACTATAGCAAACAGGGTTAAGTAACTTGCCCAGGGTCACGCAACTGGTAAATGCTGAACTAGATTTTCCTGACTCCAAAGGGCAGCATTTTATCTACTTCACTATCTTGATGTCCCTTAAAATCTGCAAGGCATTCTGTAAATTATTGGTGAGGAGAGCATTTGTTCCAGGCTTGGGAAAATAGTGTGGGTAGAGAGAGAAGAGAGGTGGGATGTCATGGGCCAGGATCAAGAAGAAAACCAGTTTGCCTAGGCTGTAGTGTATGAAGGAGAGTATAGCCAAGTTGTCAAGGGCTTTACAAGCCAGAGGCATTCATGTGTGTGATCCTAGAGGCAAGGGGAGCTGCCAGAGCTCCTTGAGTTTGCAGAGTGTCATGGTCCTATCTGTGCATTAGGAATATCACTCAGGCTGTTTTGATGGAGTATAGTTTAGAAAGGGGAGGGCCTCGAGGCAGATCAGCCAGGTAGGCTATTGCAGTAATCTAAGTGAGAGTTGGTAAGAGCCTAAATTAAACTGGTAACTGTGTGAGTCAAAAGAAGGGCTTGAGTACAAGATCTATTGTGGCATCAACAAGACCTGATAGCTGATAAGGGTAGGGGAAAGGAAAAAAGCCATCTACCACTTTGAGGTTGAGAACCTTATGTAGAGGGGAAATAAGTTCTGATTGGGGCATGTTTTAGTAGGTCCAGCTAAATTGGAGATGTCCAGTTAGCAGTTGTTGATGATGTGTGACTGGAACTCAGAAAGATGAGCTGGATAGTTCTGGGAGCTGTCTGAAGTGATAGCTCAGAAGTAATAGGTGAACCTAAGAGAACTGATGAAACCACCAAGAAGGCATAAATAAAGAAGAGAGTTTGCTGTAGGGCTCTCACGAGCACCCACATACATAGGAGGTGATTAAGAAGGAGTTGGCAATTAATTGATCATTGGTAACTCTGTTGATAGAGGTTTTACTTAAGTGATGAGGTCAGAAGCCAGGTTGCAAGTGACTAAGAAGTCAGTGTGAAGAGGAAAAAGGGATGCAACAAGTGCAGACAGCTCTTTGTAGGCGTTTGACAGCGAAAGAGAAGAAAGCTATAGGATGATAAGCCAATGGGGTGGTAGGCAAAATAATGATTTTTTTTTCATGGATGGGAGAGGTCTTGGCATGTTTATAGGCAGGAAACCAGAGAATAAGCCGTGATTGAAAATAAAAGAAAGAGAATTATCAGAAAAAGAAGAAAAGCTCCCAGAGGAGAGGGGAGGGTACGAAGCGTATAAACAGAGGAAAAGAAGAAAAATCAGGGATGATGTTGAGGTAATTTGGAGTGTAGACTTGAAGAGAAGAGATAGCTTATGGAAGTTAGTCTCACATTTTTCTGTGAAGTATTTAGCTGGTTTCGCCAGTGAAAGAGTTGTGTAGACTTGAGGGAATAAAGGGTTTGTGTTCTAAAACTACTATTGACTCTGAAACACACGTAACAAAGTAGAAAAAAGATTATAATACAAAACAAGTACATAGACATACTTTGCCAGACGAAGAAGGTCTTTTAATAGTTGTGCTTCTTGGAAGACAGGGACTTAAGATGTATTTGCTTGTGAATCCCTTATGTTGCCCCACAGAGTGCTTTGTACAAAGTTTACCGTCAATAAACATTTTTCAGGTAAATTTTATAAATTGGCAATGATGCCAATTGATTGTATAAAAATTGTCAGTTTAGCACTTTCAGTCATAGAATTTGAGAGGAACCTAAGAGGTTGGTCATGTAATCCAATTTTTCTACCTAACCAAGTTACCTATGCAACAAGTGCTCAGCTACCCTGTGCGTACATAGTATTAGGAGGCTTGTTGCCTTATAGTGCAGCTTATTCTGTTTTAAAACTGATTGCTGGAAACCTTTTCCTCGTATACTAAAAGTTGTTTCCTTGTAACTTAATCCATTAGTTTTGATTATATTATCTTGAGCCACACAATTTTCACTTTGAGATATTTTATGGCAATTATCATATCCTTCCTTGATGTTTTCTTCAAGATAAAATGTCTCACTATTTTCAACCTTTTCTTATATTGTCCTGGTTTTGAGCCCCACTTCAACCATACTGCTTTGCTCTCCTATTATGCTCTATAATTTGTCAATATTCTTCCAAAAATATGGCACCTTAAACAAAAAATAATTCTTGAGGTATAATATGACTATTTTAGAGTGGGATTCATTGTTATTTGAAGTATAATACATTGGTCTAGTATCTTGATACAATACTTCTGTTAATATACATAAGATTACATTTTGAGGCAGCATTTCATGGTGGATGGAGAGTTGATCTAGGAACTAGGAAGATTTGGATTCAAATTGTGCCTTGGATACATACTTCCTGTGTGACCCTGAGCAAATCATTTAACCTTTCAGGGGCTAGATAAGAAAATAAATTGCAGGTATAGTAGTAACCCGTAGTGGTGGAGGAAATTTTCTTATGAGGGAGCTGTCTAACCACTGACATCCCAGGTCCAGCCCCAGCCCTCATCCTCTGAAGGCTGGGGGGGGGGGGGGGGGAGGAGTGTGTGTGTGTGTGTGTGTGTGTGTGTGTGTGTGTGTGTATTTGCAGTCACCTCATAATTCTATTGGTCATACTTTGTATTTGAAAGAATGTTTTTTAGAAAATTTACTATTGTTTCAGCTAACTATAGTTAAAAATCTAGTTTAACCATAGTGAAAATATTTTCAATCAGGAAGAATTACGGTTGCATTTCAAGAACATATCACGTATAATGGACTGTGTTGGATGTGACAAATGCAGGTTATGGGGAAAACTACAGGTATGTATATCTTTTTTTCTTTGTTTTTAGAATTGTCGTTGTTTTTATGTTTGTCCTTCTTTGCCAAAGAAGACCATGCCATCAGAGAAATGATGACATGACTTGCACTTGACTTTGTTTTGAGTGAGGGAGGGCAAGGGCACCAGCCTCACTTCTCTGGAGCTATCTGGGTCCAGTGACCAGATATTCATCAGAATGACTGGAGATGGCCCAGGATGCAGTGGGAGACCTTGGCGCCTTTAGGGCAAGGTCTATTCAGATAGTCCCTTAGGGTAAGGTAATGTCCTGTACTGAATGCCTTCTGCTAAGCAGTTCAGAGGTGCTTGTAAATTTTTAAAATTTCTTTTCAAAGTAAAGCGCATTTGAACATGTGAAGAATCTGTACAGTATTACATTGTATGTATACAAATGGGAAAATATTTATTTACTTGTTAAATACCTCCACTAAAGTCCTACCTCTGCTGCCTCACTGTGATACAGCAAGTGACCTTAAAGGTGCCAGGGAATTAAGTTAAAGTTTTGGCAGGTCCTAGTAATTGGAAAAGACTTTGAGTATAAGTTGAGAAAGAAAGTAGGTATCTGTCACCTGAGCATAAGCCTTAGCAAAGCTTTGGAGAATACCGTCACTGGGGAAGGAAGTTACTTATCACAGATGAAATGTTTTTAATCCTGACAATTCATTAAGACTATCTACTGGATTGGAATAAGTAATACTCAGCTGATGAAATCATAAAAACATTTTACTAAGCATGATATATGTGTAATTGGCTCTTATATTTCACATAAATATTGAAAGTCATTCGAACTTTCCATTTCAGTCATTTTTAGGCAACTAAGTGATACAGTAGATAGAGTGCTGGGCTTGAAGTCAGGAATACCTGAGTTCAAATCCAGCCCCAGACACTTAGACTGTGGGACCCTGGGTAAGTCATTTAACCTGTTTGCCTCAGTTTCCTCAACTGTAAAATGGGGATATCAGCAACACTTACCTCACAGCATTGTTATGAAGATCAGATGACATAATAATTGTAAGGAAAAGTGCTTAGCATAGTGTCTGGCACCTAGTAGGTACTATATGAATATTAGCTATTATTTTTGGTTTTTTAAACCAAATATTAATGGAGAAAAGGGGCATCCAGTTTCAAAGCACTACCTTTTGAACATATAAAGCCCTCTGTTTATCTATTCTTTTCCTAAGGTAATAAGCCATAATTATGATGAGATACAGCCTTACATGGTATGCAGGAGGTTAGACTTGCAGCCAGCCCCCTAATACTCACTAGCTTTGTCACACTTGGCTTCTGAGTGCCCCTTGTAGCTCCACTGTGGAGTGGCAGTCAAGTTGCTGATTCCAGGAATTAACAGGTCTGGAGCAGAAAACAACAAAAATAATAATATCTGACATTGATCTAATGCTTCAAGGTTTGCAAAATGCTTTCCATATAGTATTTCACTTGATCCTTACCTCAGCCTTGGGAAGTGAGGGCTGCAAATGTTATCTCCATTTTACGGATGAACACACTGAGACTGAGAGAAATCATTCTGCATAAATGACTTCACCCAAGCTATTCAGTAGATGAAGTGAGGTTTAAACTCAAGACTTTATCTGCCAAATATGTATAAGGGCATTGCTGTCCCAGGGCTGTTTGGAAGGTTAAATGAGATAGTGTGCAAATTGCTCTGCTCATGTTAAAGTACTATGTAAATCTGAGTTATTCTTAGATACTAAACTAATGGTATCTAATTTAATAGGGGCAAATATAAGATAGTAAGGTACTAAAAAAAAAAACCTCAAATTTTAAAGTTGAAACAAACTTAAAGGCAGATAATTCTCTCATGCGAGAATTTCATTGTTATTTGTGTGGGGGAGTTAGCTTATAAAAGTGATTTATAGATTGTATATTGAAGCAAGTAAGCATGATTTTCAAATATGTAGTTCTTCATGCTTCTCCTACATTCAGAAATGTTTTCTATTTTAGGCTGAAAGTTTTTAATTGAAGTGTGTGTATGTGTGTGCGTGTGTATATAGACATATACACACGCACATACATACAAATACATATTCACATGTATGTAGGATAATTGTTTTTATATATTTAAATTTATATGCCTTTATATTGAGCTTATCCCTAAAGACATAGGTAAATTTATCCTATAGATAAATTAAGACTAGAAAGTGAAGTTTTAGTTTTTTGACTTATTTCTCTTTGCTGGTTTGCACTTTTTATTTTTATAATTTAGTTTAAAATATGTGGACCGGTCAGATGTATACTTTTTGTAGAATTTATACTTGTTAATTAAGTGTAGATTAATCCCGTTAGGCACCAACTTGTTGAATGTCATCATGAGGACTTGAAACTTATCTTAAAGTCTAAGTATGTACTTACTATTTATATATAAAATAAAATTAAAATATATTATTTCACCTAGACTCAGGGTTTAGGAACTGCTTTGAAGATACTGTTTTCTGAAAAAGAAATTCAGAATCTTCCGGAGAATAGCCCATCTAAAGGTTTTCAACTCACTCGTCAAGAAATAGTTGCTCTTTTAAATGCATTTGGAAGGTAAGAATCATCTTCATAATGTAATCTTACTTGTAACACCTCCTAAATGATTTTGAGCCATAAAAAATGATTGGTAATTTCTAGTAAAGTAACTTAAACTTAGCTATTTTTTTTTCTAAACCCAGTATTAAAGTCACCAAGAAACTAGAAACAGTTGGTTGTGGAAGGGGGAGTTACAAACTTCAACATGTATATCTTGCATGTATCACTTAACTGTATTTTGTATAATAACCTGTTTGCTTGCTTTTGCTACTACCCTGGACCCCTCAACTTGCCAGATGCTAAGGATGAAAGGCAGCAATGTCCACACATGTACAATCTTACCTGACCAATACAGAGAGACATGAGAACAGATTCCTGTTCCCCTCAGTTCCCTAATACCTAATGGTCTATTCACATAAGTTTTCTGAATCCTTCCCCATGTGTAGATACCCACCCCATTAAGCCAAAGACCTGCTATCCCCCCAGGAAACAGAGTCCCGTCATGCATAGAGAGACTTGCCATATACAGCATGTGTGTGTAGAGGCCTGCCACAGATAGGCAGCCCACTATTGTATCACACGATTCTAGTTAGAACTGAAAGGGCCTTAGGGCCCACTGAGGCTTTGCTTAGAGATTCACCCCTTCATTTAGTAGATGACAAAATAGGCTTATTGAGGTTAAATGACTTGGCCATGATCACACAGCTAGCAGTGTTTGAGACTGGATTTGAATCCTGTTCTTCCTGGCTTATTCTCTACCCCAGGCTGCCTTCTATATACATTTTCAAAGATCACCCTGCCTCCACTCCTGCTTCCCATATAAACATATAGATAATCATCATCGGAAAATTATAGGTCAGGAAGGAAGAAAGAAGTCTCCTTCATTTTGGGAGGAAGAGACTCTGAGATAATTGACACAGGTGTCAGGTGGACAGAGTAGACTTGGGAAGATGCTTCCAGTCTAATCCAAAAATCATCTCTTGTTAAATACCTTTTATGTGTGAGGAGCTGTGTTAGGCACCATTGATATAAATCAAAACAAAAATAAATCTTTCCTCTTAAATAAGGGGCAACAGAACATGGAAACAGATACATATTTTGAGGAGGAAGAGAGTATCAACAGTGTGGGGGAATTTCTGTAGAAAGTGGCACATAAACTGCCTCTGAGAAGAAACTGCAGATCCTCAGAAGCTGAAATGAGGAAGAAATTCATTGTTGGCATGGGAAGTGGTACAGGTACAGATGAGGGAGAGGACTTGCCAAGTTTGGGGAGTAGCACAGAGGCCACTTTAGCTGGAATGTTGTAGAGGGTATGAGAGACTGTATTAATGAAATAAACCGAGAAAGGCAGATAGTGTGAGGAAAGTCAAAGAGGAACTTATGTTTTATTCTAGAGGCAATAGAGAAATGCTGACAGTTTTTGAACAGAAGAGTGATGCAGCCAGACTGCTCTGCTTTATTGAAATAATTTTGGCTGCTCTGTGAAGGGACAGACTGGAGAGGGTTTAGACTTGACAAGAGTCCAGTTCAGAGGTGGCAGTAGCTGGGCAAAAGGTGGTGAGGGCCAGAAATAAGATGTTGGCTACATGGAGAGAAGAAGATGAATACAAGAGATATCGTGGGGTAGAATTGTTTTGATGTGGCAAATTGATTAGGTATGGAGAGGATGACTTAGGAGGAGTGACTTGAGTGAGTAGAAGAAAGAGAAAACACTAAACAAAAGTAGAAAAGTTTGGAGAAGAATGGTGAGTTTAAGGGGAAAATTGACAAGTTCCAATCTCAAAACTCTCTGCTGCATTTGGCACTATTGACTACCATTTCTTCATGGATATTCACTTCTCCCTGGGACACTCTCCTGGTTGCTTTTTCTTGTCTGATTTTTCTCGGTGCTCTTCACTGGCTCATCATCCATATCATGCCAGCTAATTTTGGTGTATTCCAAGGTTCTGTCTTGCTTCTCTTTTCCTCCTCCCTGTATTCAGGAGTTCTTAATCTGGGTTTCAAGTATTATTTTTAATATCTGATAACTTTTATTTTTATATCTGTAATCGTATTTTAATGTAATTAGATCCCTTTGTAATCCTGTGTATTTGAGTTTATACTTTTGAAAACTTTTTCTAAGAAGGGATCTATAAGCTTCACCAGTTGGAGGGATGTTGGACACAAAAATGGTTGAGTCCTTCCCTAAACTTCCTCCCTCTTCCAAACTTCACTATTTCTGCCAGAGGTACTACAGTCCTTTCAGTGTCGTAGGTTCATATATCTGGGCAGCATATACAATGCTAAATCTTACTGTTTTAATCTTCATAAAGTGTCTTACATCCAACCTCTTGTCTGCACCCACTCAACTAGCACTTTAGTTCATCACTATTAACTCTCTTCTAGATTACTGCAAGTGCTTCCCAGTTGTCTCCCCACACTCTACTCTGTCCTACACATGACTGTCAAAGAATTTTCTAGAAGTGCAGATTCAGCCACGTAGCTGCCTTACATATTCAACTCCAGTGGCTTCTCCTTGCCTCGAGGATAAAAAGGATACTTCAGTTTTACTTTTAAAGTCCTTCACAAGCTGGGCTCTGCTTGTCTCTCCAGCCTCAGTGGACATTATACCTTCCTGTACTGAGTGATCTAGTTAAACTAACCTCTCTATTCCCTTCATGACATACCATCTCCTTCTTCCATGCCTTTGCACTGACTGTCCCATGTATGGAAATGTACTCCCACCTTACCTCTACCTCACAGAGTCCCCTCCTTCCTAAACAATCTTGGGTACCATGTTTTTCATGAAAGCCTTTCCTTATCACTCTTAACTACTCTTGTTGTCCTTCTCAAATTACCTTGTGTCTTAGCTCTTCTGTGTATACATATGTACATGTGTATTAACTTCATAGAGATTATTTCATTTTTTGTACTAGAACAGTGTCTACTTAACAAATACTTGATTGATTTGACATGTTGAGACTGAGATTCTAGTGGGACCTTCATTTGGAGAGGTCCACCAGTCAGCAATTGATGTGGAGACTGGAGCTCAGAGAAGTTTCTAGATATATAGAGCTGGGAATCATCTGCAAACAGGTCTTTGCATTTATGGAACCTGATGAGATCACCAAGAAAGTATATAGAAAGTATACAAAAGAGGATCTAACATAGAGCTTTGAAAGACAACTGTAGTGAGAGGGCAGGCCAGCCATGTATGATAATCCCACAAAGGACACTTGAGAAGTAGACATGTAGAAGGACAAGTAGATACTTCAGAGTGCATAGTTTTTAGGAGAAAAACTACCAGGTCATCGAAAAGATGAATAGTTTTAAAAAATCTTATCTTATTTGGAAGTTAGGATGTTGTTGGAAGTTTTGCCGAGAACAATTTTAGTTTGATAGTAAGGTTGGAAGCCAGATAATGAATTGAGAAAAGAATGGAAAGGAGAAGATATGAAGGCAGAATGTGGTAGCTTTTTCTCAGAGTTTGGTTCTGAAAGGAGGGAGAGATATAGAAAGTTTCATCTTTTAACAAATTATTCTTGCTAACTAGGTGCGAGTTAGGCTTGAGATGGTGAGATGATAGCCAATGTTCTTCTCTCTTCCATCACCACCATCGAGCATGAGTACTACTGCTCTGGAGGCTTCTTCCTCCAAACTTCTCTTCTCTCACCTGCCAACTTGAGAAATAAGCCAACCACACATTCCTCTAGATAGCTAGTTCGGCCCCTATGCCAGAGGTTTAACTACTAGGGGCTTCCCACTATTCTCAGCTCCATGTTTTCTTATTGCCCTTGCAAGAAGAAGGATATGTTTCCTTGTGTAAGGAATAGTGAGAGCAAAGGGGAGAAGGAAGAGCACAGATTATGATTTGGGAGCAAAGTATTAAATTCCTTTAGAACATAGAATGTGAGGAAAGGAATAATATGGGGTGAGACCAAAAAGGTAAAGACCAGGTTCTAGGTCTTGGATGACAAAAGTGTTTGTAGTTAAGTCAGGAGACAATAGGGAACCACAGAATTTTTGAAGAAACACCCATTCAGTTAACAACCCCTTTGGTGATTATCTGGGTTTTGTGCATCATTTGTTCCAGGGTTTTTAACCCTAGCCTGCCTTTCATCTTGCCAGTTCTATTTCACAGGCAGCTTTTTCATCCTGCCAGTTGGTGTTTACTCCGGGAATGATCATTTCAGTAGGAGGTTTAAAAAAACAAACCTTCAGCACCTTACAAGTTAAATATAAATGATTTAAGCTTTTTTATTGTTTTATATTTTCTGGAGCTTTCCTCCCCACAGCATAAATAATTGAGTTGACTCTTAATTTGCCCCCAGAAAATAGCCAATACAGAGATGCGACTGAGGTTTTTGTGAACTTTGAATAATCTCTTCTAAAACTCTCTGTAAAGTGGCAGTTTCATCTGTAAATTAAATTGCTATATAAAGAACTTTACTTTTCTAAACAGGATTCTTTATTGGACATAATCCTATTTTAATATTATATTTAATATAGATTATAACTAATTAAAATTTCAATTTTAAATATCTATGCATCAGACATGTACTAATATGCGTATTTTTTTTTCTTACAGACTTTCCACAAGTATAATAGAGTTGCAGAATTTTAAAGTTTTATTGAAACATAGTAGATAATAAAAACTTTTACACATTTGTTAAAGGTAACCTTAAAATAATTGTGTAAAGACTTTTGGTCTTGGACATTCAGCAGAATGAGACTGATCTTCCTGACCTTCAAGAATTTGAGCTCTTGAAGGAAACATTCAGACACCAACTTGAATATTTATGATCCTTAAAATAGGAAATTATCAATTAGAGCTATTTATGAATGAAGTATATAGTTTTGGAACATGTAAATTATATTGATTCGCTGTTTAATTTCACGTATTTTTTCACCTATTGAATGTTTCTAGTGTGCCACCTTTTATGTAGAGTTTATTTTTTTCATTTTGTTGTCCTTTTATTCCCAGGCAATTGTCTAACCTTAAATTATGTAGCCATCTAATAGCATTGTTATAATCCCCTATAACGGGGAAAAGAACTAGGGAACAAATATTTTACTTAGTAAAGAAAAATGCTGATACTGTGATAAGAAATTTTTCCATGTCTTTTCCGCTTTTACTTTATACTTGTGCCTAGCTTTGTGTTAATTCTTTTCTCCTTCAGAATTATAAGCATAACCGACCGTCTTTTAAATGTGTGATTCAAGGAATTTCTTAAGTTGTATTCCTATTTAAATTCCTCCTATTTGCTTTTATCTTTATTGATACAAGGAAACTTCCTCTGTTAGAGTTGGACAGATGCTCTCTCTGATTCTCAACCATCTCTATGTCTGTTCAGTTGGTCCAAGAGTTTTCTTATTCTTAGAACTAAACATTATCTTTAAAAAAAAAAATTGCCTGACTTGTGACCAAGACACAGATGTATACATTTCCCTTTCCTTAAAGAAAAAAGTACTGAATAGTAAATATGCATCTAGCAGGTAACTTCTTGAAGCAGATTCTGTTGGGATTATATTAAATCTATAATGTTGTTTTCAAATGTTACAGGCCAAAAATTTGCTTTAAGTAGAAAAAAAATCATTTTAAAGAACTTTATTTTTAAAAAATTATCTATGCAATCCCCTAACTGCTCTCAGCCTAACTTTCTTAGGTAGATTATTTAAACATGCTAATAAAACTATATAAATTCACTGTATATATGTGATACTTTGTGTGGTCAACTTGGACATTATGCCACCACACCACTCAGAAGTAATGAACTTTCCTTTTTTAAATCCAGAATTAAAGTACCCTTGGCCGGGATTTAGTTATTTGATAATTTTTAAAACTGTGGTAGTTGTAATGTTGGTGTTCAGTGTGGAAGTTTGTATATGTGTGGTAGTAATGCGGGTAAGAGTCCTAAAATTTTTGTGTATTAGACCTTCAATTTTCTACCAAGTGAATAACAAGTGCCCTTAAGCCCATACTTTAGCCTGCCAAAGTCTGAAATGTGTTTAATAATGATGTAGGTAGTGGAACCAATTATTTAAAGTTAAAATTTGCTCCACCACTGGACCCTTATACATGAGGGGTGACATTGTGTACTAGACTCATTTCTTTTCCAAACCCAGTTTCTAATTTTTATAGAATCACCTGACAACTGACAGTGGTATTTAATTTTATTATAAATGGGTGGATTTGATTGCAGCCATTTTTTTGAAATATTGAAAACACTGCATATGGAAAGAAAACTTAAGGCAAGCTACTTTCAAAACTGAATACATTAATAATTTTGTTGGTTTAAGTATGATAAGTTTATTAAGTATTCCAGAGAATCAATATTAGTACTCTGTAAGCTACTGCTCAAAGCCTAATTTAACCTGAAAATAATACCACATTTTTATTGTTTTAGTACAGTAATCTTTAAGATCAGTTTCTTTTTTAGAAAGGTTACTTCAGGATGTTTTTGACTACAGACAAAAACTTTTTAATCTACTGGGGGGTGAATCCTTGCTTATGATGGGCAATTACCCTTCTTAATTCTTGTGCTTTGTTTCAGTCTTTTATAAAGGGATGTTAGAGAGAGTTCTTGGAAATGAAAGGGTTTATTATACCTTTCTAATTGTAGAAAGTTATTTTCTAAATTTTACGTATTAGCAGAAGAATTCATTACATGTAGTTGTTTGTCATTGGAAAATAATGTGATGACAGTGTTCACGTTTCCATGTTTATTTTTAGGTGACTAGGTTACTGGTATATGCTACCTGTGAGAATCTTTATTCTGTGGACCTATGGCATAGTTTTTTTTTTCCAGCTCAGGTGCCAGGCAATTGTTGAATGCCCTTTATTGTTTAGTTCTATGATGAGTTGACAGCATTGTTGATGATATGCCATTTTCAAAAGCATAAGCTTGTCTTAGTTCAGCCTTTTATTTCATTTCATAATTTAATAAAAAATGTTGCCCTGATGGTACAACTGACAGAAATGATTGTACCCGTCGATAAAAGTAGTAAAAATGTGAAAGGAAGGGAAAGTAGGCCTCTTCCCTCGACTTGAGTTTGTAGTGTCATCTATGTCAACATTATTGTAAATTTCAGATTTGGGGATCCTTGACCATTTTTCGAGGTGAATGAAATAGAATGGTAATAGACCTTACACAGTTTGGAAACTTGATAAATCAAAACATTTTATTTTGGCATTTAGCATTGTGATTTATCCAATAGTCATGTATGATTGCTGGACATATATGAAATATTGTGCCATATTTTTTACCTTTGGATATAATTTTGAGTATGAAGAAAATTCTTTATTAAATTTCATCAGCAATTTTAGTCTCTCTGAAAATTTAAGAGATTCACAATAAACCTTGTAGCTGAAGTACCTAAATTTGCATCATTTGTATGTATGATAAATCACAAAACTTGTACAATTCTGTCATGAGTATACAACACCTTTGATTTTGAACATGATACTGTATTATTTGCTGTTGTTTCCACTTAATTCTGTAAAATCTGAATTAAAGTAAATGTTTCTGCAGTGTTTCTTGTGTTTCAAAGACTGTTTTTCGACAAATATTTAATTCCCTTTTTTCCCCTTAATGGTTTTCAAAAAAATGTGTAATATTAAATTAGCATTAGCTTTTAAATGAGTATAATAAAAATTAAGGGAGGTATTTAAAAGTGAAAAAAATTCCCAACATTCTGGACCTTTGCTTATTAAAATTAAACCCAACACAAAAACAAAATTGTCATGGAACATGGAGAAGTATTGAGTTAGTATTTCACATAAAAGGTATTCAAAGTTATTTTTCCATCTCTTGAGTAAAAAAGGCACAGTGATAAGCATAAGAACTATCGTGTCTCAGAAATATGACCCATCTATTTTAGCATTCTCTCTCTTGAGAACATCAAATGATACTTTGCAAAGGGGTAGGATTATCCCTTGTCATATCCTCTGTGAAAAACTCAAACATTTGTACGTTAGCTCCTTTTACCCTACGTAACTACTTATTTGATTCTGGCTAGTAAGACAAAACTTACTGCCATTTCTTTTATCTTTTTGAAAAGAAAAATTAATGTTAAAAATGATTTACTAAGTACTTACTATGTGCAAAGTACTGTGGATACATATAGAAAAGCAGAGTAGCTGTTCCCAAGGAGTTCCACTCTCATGGGAGAGAGAACATATATAGGTTTCACCTGCAAGTCAGATACTCCATGATTCTTAGGGTAAGGCAGCAAGGCAAATTCCTTAATGTCTACTGACAAAAACATCTCTTTCTGATGTTCTTTTTGATCCAAGAACTTTGAGGGCAAGAACTTTTATTTTTTACGTCTTGAGTAGCTGTGACATCGATGAATACAGTAACAATATTGTCAAGATGCAACCTCAACTTAAAAAATTAGTTGCATCTTTAATATTCTTATTCTTAGTGTGACTACAGATTTTTCCATGAATTAGATCCTTAATAACTAATAATTTGTTTATCAACTTTGAGGTAGCAAGGTTTGAAAATTTGTTCCCCAAAGGAAAGTCATGCAAGGTACTTTACTTGTCCCAAAGTTGCTTCATATGAACTCTTAAGATGTAAACCTTGGGGGAGAGAGGCTAAAGCAGATCCATGGAAATGGTTAAGGTTTGGATTCGAGGCAATAGAAATGTGGGTATCATCAGAACTCAAAATGGTGTGAGGCTAGAAGATCAGCTAAGTAGCAGGGGACAGGCAGTGTGATATCAAGGGTTCTAGCTGGAAAGCATAAATAAGTTTCAGGCATATCTGCCCAATGTGGAGTCTACAGTTTTCAAGTAAAGGAGGTAAATGGGTGGTGGAGATTCAAATGTAAAAATCTGGGTTTGGAGCATGAGTAGAAGGAAATGGTGCTTGCCAAGAGGAGTCTATCTACTTAGCAAAGTTGGGGCAGATCTTATGAAAGAGACCCAGTGAAACTTGGCTAGAGGAGGAACTTGGACACGTGCTGGTCACAGGTTCAACAAATCTATGGAGCACCTATCCTGTACAAACTATTGCTAGATCAGTGGTTCCTAGTCCCGGACAGTGTTCAGTAATGGAGAGCAAAGTCAGGACCCAGAGACAGGATCATAAATGTTTAAGCTAGAATCTCCTAATTTTATGAATGGGAAAATAGACCCAGGGAAATGAAATGATATGACTGTCACAGAGGTAACGGTGGGCACCTATGTGGAACAGTGGATAGAGTGCGGGGCCTAGAGATGAGTCTTCTGAATTCAACTCTGACCTTGGATAGTAACTGGGCAAGTCACTTAGCCCGGTTTGCCTCAGTTTCCACATCAGTAAAATGAGCTGGAGAAGGAAATGGCAAACCACTCTAGTACCTTTGCCAAGAAAACCCCAAATGGGGTCACAAAAAAGGTAGACGTGACTGAAAGGACTGACTGAATGTTAGTAATAAACAGAATCCAGCTCTAAATCCACGTCATCTGATTTCCTGTGTTTTTCTCTATAAAACAGGAAAGGAAGACCACAAAGTCAATTAATAAAAAACATGAAGGTCCTACAGAACAGATAATGAAAAGTGGCAGAGGACTATTAGAATGGGATTTTTTTTTTAACGTGGATAGGACACTGACTCTGAGGTGAGGGGACTTTGATTCAAATCCCATTTTTGAGGTTTATTGCCCCTGTGACTTTAAATCATCATGGGATTGAACTAAATGAACTCTTCCTTCCCTTCCACGTCTAAACCCCTAATCTTGTGAGAATGACTCAGCCTTTTTTTGAGGGTAGGTTCCTAACAGGCTCCCTGCTTGTGTCCAGACTAGGATTAATGGCAAGGTTCAGGCAGAGCTGAGTCTCAAAATGAAGGCAAGAATTTACATTTTGTGGAATGAGAGAAGAAACTGACTTCTTTCAATGTGTAGGTTCACCATTCTTTCTGTGATTTTATGGATATCTCATTTTTTTCAGAAGGTAAACATTAAGTACTTACTTTATGCCAAGGACTGGGGATACAAAGACAAAAATGACACAGTTCCTGCCTTCAAAAAACATTCTTTAGGGGAGACAATTCATACATATATAAATATGTACAAATGTAAAATATAAGGTTTTGGAAGAGAAGGCACAAGCAACTGAGGGAACCAGGAAAGACTGCAGGAAGAAGGTAGAACTTGAGTTGGTTCTCGATGGAAGTGAAAGTGTCTACGAGGTAGTAAAGGTGAGGAGGGAGTGCATTCAAGGTGTGAGCATGGCCAGTACAAAGATATGGAGAGGGGAGATGAAGCCTTCTCTGTGAGGAACAGAGAGAAGTAGGTTGGGCTATATACTGTAGGGTGGGTATAGGAAGGAGAGTAATGTATAATAAGACTGGAATGCTAGGGGTTAGGTTAGGAAGTGCCAAACAAAGAAATTTATATTTGCCCCTAGAGGTAATAGGGAGCTATTGAAGTTTGAGGAGTGACACAATCACACCTAGACGGAAGGGAAATTACCTTTCTGGACTGAAAGGGTATTTATTTCAGCACTTTGCTTGATCTATAATCTCATAATATGGACTCTACCACACCTCATTCTAAGTGCTTCATATTCCTTTTTGGATTTCATCTTTCCAAACTAAAGTGATGAAACTGATGATTTGTCCCTATATGAGCCCTACTATCTCAAATAGTAGAATTGAAATGTCTTAGTTGGACTGTTACTTTTTCTAAATCACATTATTTTTATTTATGATGTAGAAAGACTGGAAGAATATAACGCAAATGTATTTATTTCTCAGGTTCTATCTTTTACAGAATTTGTATTGTGGTGGTTCAGCAAAAAAGGAGAACATGCACAGGACTTTTATCAAGTATCTTTTATTGGCATTCTCAATATAACTTCAAATACATAGACCCATGTAAACTTAAATTTGACTTTATTGTCAGAAATTAGATTGTATTTCTTGTAGTACTTCTTTTTGACAGAACTCTTAGACACGGGAATGCTTGTTTTTTACCTTTATGGTGGTAAATTTTAATACTTGACAGTTATAATTCTGCAAGCTTTTAATTTTAAGATTAGATGAAGCTTTTCAATTTGGTCCCAGTCTTATAAGTAACTGATCAAAGAAGCTAACTCTGATAGCCATCATAGATATTAACTTCATCCCAAGTCCAATAAATCAACAGTCATGTAGTAAGCACCAGATATATGTGCCAGCTACTATGGTAAGTACTAGGTACTTAGCAATTAGCAATTACCAGGTATTAGCAATACCCAGATTCATTTGTTTAAATGCAACATGTGTCCATGCTGTTATGGCATAAATTTCTTGGCAATATCTCAGACCTAACTGAGTTAACCACTCTGATTACATGTGTATGTATCTGTGTTTCTAAATTGGCCCAATGAAAAGGGCTATCTATAAAATGCCATAGTAAAATGTCTGCCACATGGGTACAACAGAATTCTTCTGAGATTGATTATGAAAAAGAAAACTATTGTGCCTGTATAGATACTATATTTCAATGGTTAAGTAAATTATATTCTATGTGCTAATATAAAACCAGCATCATAAGCATATGCTTTTGGTATGGTATCAGGCTTTGATATGTGTTGGCTCAGAACTTTTATTAAAATATTGTCCGCTGCCTTTACCTTCTAGTTTTTTGAGTTTGTCTTATATTGCTGTAACATACAGAAAACAAACATAGCCTGTAGGAATATTTTAGAGCCAGTGGTAATTATTCCTTTAATATTTCTTAAAGGATTTCATAAACTAAGCAGCTTCATTATTGTAGTTAACAGTCAAAAATAAATTAAGAAGCTAAATGAAAACTGCATTTTTCCTCCCACCCCTCTCTCTTTCAAAAATGTATGCATGCTCATTTACTAGCAGAGAAAGAAAAACTGCATTTTGGTACCTTCAAGTACAGATTCCAAGTTAAGTAAGACATTTCATATGCAGGTGTGCCTTTACCAGACTTGGGTTTTGTCACTGTTTGGACATTACTATGGAAACAAAAGTTCAGACAGAGTATATTAAGTAGACACCAAGTGCATTGCTATCCCCCTCTTCCCCAGCTCATCTTCATGAAATATTAGCAGCTTTAATGTAAAGGTAAATCATGGCTTGCAATGGTGACATGAGCATTTGAAATATCTGTGCCTAAAAATCAAAAGGACAAACAATATTTCTAGATTATAGCACAAGACTGTGATCTTTACTTGGTTTTAGTAATGTGATTTGATAGGATTTTTTTCATAATAATATGCTTTAAATCTATTTACTCTGGAGCAAAGGATACCATCAAAGAAATGTATGATCAAAACAGAAGCTGGGCTGGCCATGCGATGCGTATGAGAACTGACAAGTAATCCATGGGCTTCATGGTATCCTCATGATACCAACAGAATGTAAAACAAGTCTGGCAGGATGAGTGGACCCTCTCGGACTAACTTATGGGAGGCCATGAACAGGGATTTTACAGGATGGGCAGGCATGAATGGATTGCAATCTGTATCAGTCACATCCATGATATCACAGATCCAATTTGAATGAATATATTTAGTTGTCCTAATAACAAGGAAGGTATTCCTACAGAGCTTACATGAAAGCTTAATTAAACTAGAACCCTACAGGGGTGAGAGCTGGTAGAGATTTTGAGTTTCTATTTGCCAATTCCTCCTCCCCCACCCTTTACCTTACAGAAGAGAAAAAGAAACCCAGAGACCATTTTACTGCAGAATATTCAGCTGGTTTCAAAGGTAGAAAAACAGTGACAGGTCATTTTTAAGGCTATTTGGGAAATTTTGATCTCTTATCATCCAAAGTGTTTTTTTAAGATGGTAGAACTGATCAGTGGAGGTTTCCTTTCTGTCTGAAGACCCTCATAATTTAGAATGCTCTAAGTCAATCACAACCATGTTGGGTTACATGGGATTCGGATTGCATGAAAACCTACTTCATGGTCTGGTTTGACACCTTTGCCCCAGTTAAATGGAAAAGCTTTACATTGTATCAAGAGAACGGAAATGAAATTAATCTTAAAGGTTTAAATTGTCTGGATTACCAAGCAGGAAATATTTGTGGAGAAAGAAATTATAAACCATGAATCATTGCACAGTTTTGTATTGCAGATGGGATTTACCCAACAGAAGTAAAGATACAATTTCTTTCCATTTTATCTATTTTAGTGCCCTGAGACAGGATTTGCTGAGTAGAAATGATATTTATCTCTTTATATGATATCAGAATTTTCTCTGGCTCTTGGCTCTGTAGAAAACCTGCCCGTTTAACCTGTTGGTGAGATATGTGCCTGACAGTTTTCAATTCCCTAGGGATTTTTTACAATGGAAAAAAACCCATGCAGGGAGTATGGAACATGAGCAGCATTTTCCAAGTGAATCTGGTTTTGTGGCATGTTCTTCCACCTAGGAGACAGATAATTCTCTAGAAGTGCCCCTTGCTATGAGGCATATGTGTCATGTCATAACGTGTAAACTCTTACCTACCTTCTGGATAATCAATTTTCATTGTGCTGTTTTTAAAATCAGTTCAAATAAATTAACGTTTTCCACATTGGTCTCAGATGGAATAAAAGCTATATAGTGCCCAAAATAAATCGGTCCTTGACTTTAGCTACAGTACAAGGGATGTTGTAAATCCCCTTTAAGAAACCTATAGCATCTAAATGAATTCAAAAGTCATCAGATGTGTGAAAGAACCCTAGGAGGCTCAAGTCCTGAAATTATGGATGTTAGATTCTAATTTGAATGAAAACTTTGCAAAAACCCTTATGGTTACAGAAGAAAAAGTTCACAGTTATAAGTTAACACATCCTGTGTCAGTTTTAACTTACTCTCATTTAATTCGTGCACATTTTGCCTTCTTTTTTGGCATAAAACTTGAGGCAAAATTTAAGGCCTTTCTAGAACCTTTAATAAAAGAAAAAGGCTGAATCCTCCTTGAGAAGCCACTCACAGGGTTTTAACACTTGGAAAAAGCCATTTGTCCAGAAGGCTTGCAACAAACAGTCTATCCAACTGCATCTCTGAAAATGGAAATTAGTTAAGCGTTTAGAAGTTATGTTAATCAAGTCGTGATGTTCTACTGTGGAGCACTGAGAAGGATTTCTATATCTTACCAAGGATCTCTATTTTCAAATGCCTTTTTAATTAAATTGAAATAATTTTAATCATCTGAGAAATGCATCTATAACAAGCCATACAGGACACATTACACTATATACTGTATACTTTTAAAGTGAATTATACATAAAAATATCTGTGCAAACTAAAAAATAAATTGCATCAACAAATTCTTGGGAGAGAACCTTAACATACTTTAGCATTATCATTTAAGTTATATAAAATATGTCTTCTGTAAAAGTACAAATAAAAAAAAATTAAATTATTCCTGGGGAAATAGCCAGGCTTATTTCTTTTCTTTAGTACTAACTAAAATAAAGTTTTATCCATCTAAATTATTGCTTAGTCCCATTGGAGCCATCAACAAAATCAAATCCTACTTCTTATGTGACAGTGCCCTAAAGATCCAACTGTCCTCAAGCTTTGTTTTTCTGAAACTTTTCACTGTGGAGTAAAATTCTGTAATACTGTTGTTAGCAGAGGCTACCCATTGCTGGATTTGTCGGGATCCAATGCTGAATCTTGTTGAAGTGATCCTATTTGTGCCATGAAGCTGTTAGTTTGTTGTCCCCAGTCATAGTAATCTGGTGTAAAGCTTAAAAACAAACAAAAAAAAATTCCTTTCCAATATTTCCTTTGCATTTCTCATATCAATTTGTAGACATCTGCTTAGGGAAAGACCAATACCTAAAAGGCCCACACATCTCTGTGTCATGTCTCTCACCAAAATTATACTTATATGAAAGTTTTGCCACAGTACTAGAAAGTAAGCCCATTTATTTCCCCCTAATAACATATTAGGAGAATAATATAATAATATATAATATATAAATATAGCAATGGGGTACATTGCCTTCTTTTTAGCGTTATCTGGTACAATATCTGGCTATCTCATAACAAGATCTGTTTTGAGTCAGTCACTTCTACTGACAATATAGTCATAGGGCCATACATTTATAGCTGGAAGGGAACTTAGAAGTCATTCAAATCAATCCCTTCATTTTACAAATGAGGGAAACTGAGGCTCAGGGAGGTTAAGTGACCGAAGGTTAACTTGAAACAAAGTCCTAATGTAAAGTCTGAAGAAATGTGCCTTCTTTCCATTCAATTGTATGTGTGTGGGCAATCTTCACCTTATAAATAGGTACACCTGAGCCACTCTGGCAAAGGACATGATATCTACCCTAAAGTATTTAAAAGATAGTCTTACAGAAATGTTCTGCATGGACCCAGAGAACAGAACTAGGAATAAAGGGTGAAAGTAGAAGAGAGATAAATTCAGACTTTTCCCCAATTTCCAAATAATTAGGGCTACCCAAAGGTAGACTGATAATCCACTGGGAGGGATTCTTCCTCACTGCAAATTTTCAGGCTAGGGCTTGATGATCCCTCCTCAGGGACATTATATATTATATAATTATGTAATATATTAAATATAAAATTATATAATTCTCATGTATAGATCGGACTATACCCACAGAGGCTGGATTATGAACCCCCTACCAGGTTCACCAGCCCTGAGCCTACACTTTCCCTTTTACCCTACTCATCCTGCCCCAACCCAATGAATTAGGAAAAACTGACACCAAGGTGACTTGTATCTCTTCCTCTGGTGAGAGTCCCCATCCAAAAATATTTGGACTGTTCTCTCACAGGATTGGATATAAAGATAAGGCTTTAGTAAAACATTATTTAAAAGGATTCAAAGGGATAATCCGGCACTCTCCTTGAAAGTAGAAATAACTCAGTGGAAGTTAAAGGAGTGTCCCTCATTCATCAAGGATCTGTCTGCAGTGGCATAAATAATGACAGCAGCTAACATTTATGTAACACTTTAAAATAGCATCCATTTATAGGTGCCAGGCACTGTGCTAAAGTGCCTTACAACTACTATCTCATTTGAGTCTCACAACTATCCTTGGAGCTAGGTACTAAGACTGCATCTATTTTACAGATGTAGAAACTGAGGCTGACAGGTTAAGTGACTTGCCCAGGGTCACACAACTAGTAAATGTGTAAGGCTGGATTTGAACGCAGGACTTCTTGATTTCAGGTGCAGGGCTCTATCCACTGTGCCACCTAGCTGCCTCAGGGTATCCTTTAGCCACATCACAAATTAGTTTATTAGGTTTTGTGGTTTTTTTCTGGTTTGCTAACAAAAAAAATCTAACTACCATGTAGAACATAGTTTCTATGAGAAAATGTATTTTGAGTCCCACCTGATCAACTTAAGAACATCTGAAAAAATAGTTTGTTCCTAAATTGGTGACTCTACCCATAGGCACAATACTTTTACAATGGGTGAAAGTGAAAGGAACATGTGTATAGGTGTATATATATAACTGATTCATGAATAGTTTAGGCATCCTGGTAAAGAGTAGGATCGTAGATCTACAGACAAAAGGGACCTCAGAACACAGTAAATACTTAAATCATGTAATTTGAGGGAGCTCCCTTGCGCCTAGATATTTCCTCATCTAGTCAGAAATTCTCAACCTTAGCTTTCATTGGTTTATGCAGCCTTAATGGTTTAGCCCAGGGACAAAAGAACTAGGGCCACGTGACACCTGGAGTGCGCATGGATACTGATTGTCAATTAAATTCCTTTTGCCTGTTTCACAATTCTGCTTAGGGCTAGCTTGAGTCCATCAGGGCCACCAGAGACATTAACGTGGATCTCCCCCATCCCCTCTTCCTTTAAGGTTAACCTTCAATTGTAGTTAATGATAATTCAGAGTTTTACCATTTTGTCCTTGCTACCAGGTAATTATTCTGATCAATCATTCATAATTAATCCCAATGTAAGACGTCTCTAAGTAACAATGTCCTGGTGACTTTATTGTTACCATATGTCAATCCTTCTTCTTCATGGACATTCTGAGATGACTGTACAATGATCTAAGACTTGGGAAGGAGACCTGCAGCCTCGAAGCCATGTGTGGCCCCTAGCTCCTCAAGGGTGGCTTTTTGAGTGAGTCCAAACTTCACAGAACGAATCCTTTTATTATGGGGATTTGTTCTGAAGTTGGCATTCAGGCGCACTTGAGGCCCTAGGTCCTCATACCTAGATATCCATTTCATGTATCACATCTACCTAGTCCTCAGAGATTGTATAAAGAAATTTTCCACTTTGAGTCTCTCTTATGGAGGTAACCCTTTTTGAGAGAAAGATCTTTCTTTCTCATTCACCCCTTGCCTAAAGTAGATCTTCCTCCTCTCACCTTCCCTGAAGCCCTTGAGGGGCGATGTTCCAGGCGAGGTCATCATCACTGTCGTATCTTCGAGGGTTGTCAAAGAAATAGGATCTAGGGCTAAATCCATGGCTTGGCACCATTCCAGGATTTGTCTGGGAAAACAATCACATGATGAAACATTTCTCTCCTCTCTGCAGAGTCAATGGATGCTAGATGTAGGAAGTGGCAGGAATGAATGTACCTATTTTTCCCTGGAACAAAGGGCAATTCCAGTGGGGGAGGTGGGGAGATTGATGGACAGAATTTGGAAGTTATTGTTATACATTTTAAAGTCACCAGAGACTTTAGGCCTCCTTCCTAGTCTAGATGGGGGATCCTACATGCAACTTGCCAATTAAATCATTCCTATGACCTATCTTCTGTTCCATACAAAAATTTGAGTGCTGGTAGAATTCTTTCCAACACTTACATATGTAGGTTGTTTTTTTTTTCCCCCTTGAAGGGATTTTCTTATGAATCTGACTGAGAAGGGTTTCTATAATCAAGTTAACCACAATGAGCATTAAATGGGGGCCAAAATGAACCAAGGCACTATGCCTATAATCACTAGTACAGGGGAAGGTTGGTGGATCTCTTGAATATGGGTGTTTAGGGGAACAAGAGGGCTAAATTACCAAACCAACTCCTAGTGAGACTCCAGGGCCAGTGAATTTCCAGGCTGCCTAAGGAGTGATGAACTGGTCCGAGTTGGAAAAATAACAGACTTAATGTTCTGTGGCAATCAGCACTGGGATTAGGTCCGTGAGTGACCACTGCACTTCTAACCCAAGTGTAATGGGAGTCTGCTATGTAACCTTAGTGTGCTTTTTAAAAGACAATGAGAAAGAGGCAAACTGGAAACCACTCTTTCCCATATAGAGTCTAACACAAACTAAGGAAATTGGTTTCTGTTCTTCCTCTAAGCAAAATTCACATTAGCAGGATATATATTTAGTCCTTTTTTTAGGAATTTAACTTCTGCTCTAAAACTTGATGATCCCAGGGGAAGTTACTACTGCCTAGATCTAGCTATGGCATTGTCTGGTAGCCTTGCTCAGGGGTAACTTGTACCCTTACCTATGCTCTACCATCCAATCCCAGTTGCTGAGAGCGGAATGTCAATGAGTTGTGTCAAAATGACTTCTTGAATGCAGCACAAACAAAAGAAAATCCATGACATCTAATAACATTCCTTCTCCACTTGTGGCCTTCCCTATGAATAAGTTAGGTGCTGATGTCCCATTGGGCCACTAGAGGACGGTTTTGCTATTAAAAACTCCACTAAGAAACTGACAATACATTCAACGGTAAATGTGATGGGCACAGAAATTGAAGCAAACACTGCGTGGAACATGATTAAGATAGCTAACAATTTTTCTTGGGCAACAAAATTTGGGGGCATAGATTAAACTGCTTGTGTATAGCTTGTTGTGTAAATTAAGCAAGTCGATTCAGCTCAACAAGTATTTAATAAATGACTTAGAACAAACATAGCATTTGAATCTTCAAAGCTTTTACATATAATAATTAATCATGATGAAAATGACAGGGTGGCTCGCCCTTATATATAGCACTTGAAGATTTGCAAATTGCTTCACAGGTATTATCTCATTTGATATTAACACACTCATTTAACAAACAGATCACTATCCTAGGCACTAGATATAAAAGATTAGATAAAACACAGGCCCCCCAGTAAGACCTCAGCACAGATAAGGGTAATACACAATACTGCATGACAAATCCTTAGAAAGTTAAAAAAAAAAGAAAAGTGCTATTTGAGATCCAAGAAGGAAGGCTATTAACACCCTGAGGTCAAGAGAAGTACTCAGAACAACTTTGTGGTATTTCCCACTGAAGCAAAGGATAATTAAAACTAAGAAGTCAATTTGTAGGTCTTGGATTCTATTTTCCATCTTTGTGTCTCTGCACCAGCTGCACCCCCCAGTCCCCCATGTAGAGAATGCTCTGTTTCACCCCATCCCTCCACCTTTTAATTTCTCTGGCTCCTTTCAGGTCTCAGCCCACCTTCATCAACAGGCCTTTCCCAATATGTCCCTTCTCAGATGACCTTCCCTTTACTCTGCATGTATCTTGTACACATGTTGTTTCCCCCACTAGAATGTAAACCCTTTGAAGACATGAATTGTTTTTGCCTTTCTTTGTATTCCCAAAGCACAGAACCTGCCACATAGTAAGAGCTTAATAAATGTTTGTTGAATGATTGACAGGAGTCGTCAACTAACATTAATTTATAGTGAGGCCACCTCTGGAGCTTAAAGTTTTGCCCTACTGAGTGTCCTCCTCCATCGGTGTATCGAGTCCAACAGCCACCCAAAGAAAACTGAACTAGCTGCCTTCAAAGTAGCAAGAATGTCTAAAAAAAATAAAGTCCAAGCTCCTTAGCCTGGCATTGAAGGCTCTCCATAGAATGAACTCAACCTTTTTGTCTTTAATTCCCTACGCACCCCTTTATTTTTTCTCTGTTGTAGTCAAACTGCATAACTCACTATTCACAGAATCTTCAGATATCAGATTTAGAGCAGAAAGGAATCTTAAAGGTCATCTGTAATTTCACAGATAAGGAAACTGAGGCCCAGAGAGATGAAATTACTTGCTCAAATAGTAAACCAAAGAGCCTGAATTCAAATTCATCCTGTGTTCTCCTGCTTTGGTGCCTTTGCTTATATCATTCCCTAAATTTGAAAAACTTGCCAGTCCTTCCAAACTATACCTGTTTAAATCTCTTGTGTTTCAAATTCCAGGGCAAATTTCTCTGCTTTCATGAAGCCTTCTCTCAGCCTCTCAGCCTGAGGTGATCCCTCTGGTCTCTCAGAATGATTTGCACATAGATGTCTTATCTCTTCCTAGTCAGTCAGTCAATAAACATTACTATGTTCGGGGCACTGTGCTAAGAGCTGAGAGTACAAAGAAAAGAAAAAACTAGATACATATGAGATATACGCAGAGAAAGGCAAAATATACATGAAGCAAAACTTTCAGCTCCAGAGGTGCCCTCACTATTGACTAATAATAAAAATTAATGCTAATTGATGACTCCTGTCAATTACTGAACAATCTTACTTGATCTTACAACTTTACTAGACTGTAAACTCTTTGAAGGGAAAGGACTGTGTCATCTTCTTATGTTTTCAACAGTACCAAGTATAATGTTCTGCATGCAAAAAACAGAAATAGCTCACATAGAGAAATCGTTTTACAAAATACTTTCTTTATAACCACCATGTAAGGTAGATTAGTGGAACACTGGAAGAATTATTTCACCCATTTTGTAGATAAATAAAAAGAGGTTTAAAAAGATTGATCAATTTAAACCCAAATTTTCTAACTCCAAGTTCAAAGTCTTTTCCACTCTACCATACTGACCCAGAACCGATACTTGGTTCAGTATTGTACAGTTCTATGGCTAACTACCCAGGTTGCTGATTTTAAGGTCCCTTGGCTTCTCCAAATAAATAGTAGTTACCTTGTTTTCTCTCCTTAACTCTGTCATTAGTGAAATTACCCAGAGAAGAGAAAAGGGGTAAAACTCAAATAAACCTTGGTGCTGGTATAGATTTCCAGTTTGGTTCAGAGAAGAGTTTATACTCTTGGCTGAAATGACAACTTTTAATTATTTGGGGGTATCATGGATACCTGGAATTTTCCTGTCATCTTGACTTTACCATGGATGACTGATCATTAACCATGCTGTATAACTGGGTCAAAATATTGGTGGCTTAATTCCTAGCACTGAGGAAGATACTCAGGATAAACTAGGAAAGAACACTGAGCTCTTGTTTTCCCAGACAAAAAACAAATCTCTGAATGACCAAAAATTCTACCATTCACTATTATATATATATCTAGTAGATGCAATATACAAAATTCTAGTATTCACTATTATGTTATAAAAGAATTTCCTTCTTCCCTCCCTCCAATAAAATACAAACCAATTTACTTACTAGATCCTTTGTAGGATTTCTAACTCGGAAGAAGTAAACAACTAAGGTGGTAGGCAGAAGCTCCCACACAAAAAGGACCACTCCAAACACTACATATCCAGCATCTCCAAGCTGACTTTTCAGATCTGCCTGTTAAGACAAAACAAATGGAGAAATAGACCTGATTATACTGGATAAAGTCACAGAAGAAAAGGTAGATCATGCTTAATTAGAAGTGAGTAACCACATAATAATTTTGATTCTGTTCCTGAACCTCTTCCCCCCAAAACATACATCTAAACCATGAGAGCATATTATAATAATGCCAGAAAAGACCTTGAGTAATCATTCATTATCCAGTCTCCTGAAGGGTGCCAATGATCATTTGAACTTTTCGTGTTCAATGGTCATCCTTCTTAAATATCAAGTGTTTTTAAAAAATAGTTTGTTTATTCTATATCCATTGATAAAATGTATGATTTTTTCCACACGTGCAAAAAAAGTTTTGACAAAAACCTAGGAATTAAATTGGTTTTACCTTAATATGGTAAATAGTACATATCTAAAAAGAAGAGCCAGCATTATATGTAATGGAGATAAATTAGAGTTCTTTCCAATAAGATCAAGGGTAACCAAGGATGTACCTTGTCACCACTACTATTTGATTTCATCCTAGAAATGGTAGCTATAGCATTAAGACCAGAAAAAGAAATTAGTATAGAAATAAGTATAGATAAAGAAGAAACAACATTATCTCTTTTTGCAGATGATATGATGGTGTATTTAGAGAACTCGAGGAAGTCAACCAAAGTTAATTGAAACAATAATTTCAACAAAGTTCTGGGATATTAAATGAATATCTATAAATCATCAGCATTTCTGTAAATTGCCAATAAAACCCAGCAGAAAGAGATATAAAGAGAAATTCTATTTAGCGTAACTATAACAAGGTGGAAGTATCTGGGAATCTACCTACAGCAACACACACAATACAACCTCAAAATTGGAATACAGATGGAATGAAAATTGGAATAAATAAAGAACAAAAATGGAAATAAAGATGACCCTTAGCAGTTGAAAAAATATTAATTGCTCTTCGGTAGACTGAGACAATATAATAAAAAGACAATACTATCTAAACTAATATGCCTACTCAGTGCCCTAAGAGTACTTTATAACTAGAAAACATCACAACAAAATTGACCTGGAGGAACAAAAGGTCAAGAATCTCAAGGGAAATGACGAAAAAAAAGTAGGTCTAACAGTACCAAATCTCAAATGATTTCACAGACCAGTCATCTTTAAAACAATTTAGTACTGGTTATAAAATTTAATAAAGGTCTATCCGTGGAACAGATAGATACACAACGTACAAAAGCAAATGAACTTAGTAGCCTAGTGTTTGATAAACCCACACACTCCAGATACTGGAGTATGGATTACTGTTTGACAAAAAATTCCAGGACAACTATACAGACTAGCAGTCTGGCAGGAATTAGGGATAGATCAACATCTCATACCATGGAGAAAAACTCCAAATGGATACATGACGTAGGTAAAGTCATATCATAATCAACTTCAAGGAATAACCTTTGAGATCTATGGATAGGGAAAAGTTCATGACAAAATAAAAGCAATAGAGAAGACAATAGAAGATAAAATGGATAATTTTGTTTACATAAAATTAAACAGTTTTTTGCATAAACAAATCCAATGCACTTAACATTATGACGGAAACAGGTAACCAGATAAAAAAAATTTTTGAAGCAAATGTCTCTGATAAAGATCTCATTTCTAAGATATAGAAGAAATAGTTTCAAATCTTTAAAAAATAAGAACCATTCAAAAGTTGATAAATGTCAAAGGATATGAAAAGGCAATTAATTTATCAAGAGAAGAAATCCAAGCTATTTATAGCCATATGGAAAAAAATGCTCCATTTCACTAATAATTAGGGATTAGAGATTCTACCTAATACTCATCAGCTTGGTAAAAATGATAAAAAGGAAAGTGATAAATGGTAGTGGGGCTCTGGGAAAACAGGCACACTGATGAATTGTTAATGGGGCTGTAAACCAGTTCTTCCATTCTGGAAAACAATTTTTCTAAAACTTACCAAGCTATACTCATTGATCCTGGTTCTGTAGCCTAAAGAGATTTTTTTTGAAAAAAAGAGGAAAAGGACTTATATGTACAAAAATATTTATCACAGATCTTTTTGGGGGGATGTCTATCAATTGGGACAGCAGGATAAATCATGGCATATGAATGTAATAGAATATTATTGTATTGTAAGGAAAGATGAAGGGTACGGCATCAGAGAAAACGACTAAGACTTGAATAAGCTGACACCGAGTGAAGTGAACAGAGACAGGAGTTAAAATAATGAAAACAAATGAAATTAGCAATTTTAAAGGACTTAACTCTAATCAACATAATGATGTCATGATTCTAAAGGACTAATAATGGAGAATACTACCTGAGAGAAAGGTGATGGAGTAAGACAACATATAGAGTGAGAAGAATTTTTTTGACTTGCCCAATACAGAAATTTGTTTTCCTTGACTATGCATATTTATTACAAAAGTTTTATTTTATTTTGTTTTTCCCCAGGCAGGAGGGCAGAAGGGATTTGGGAAGGAGAAAAAAAAAATAAATGCTTGACAATTGAAAAAAATGTAATTAAAAATATCAAAAAGAACAGAAACTCCCCTTTCTCCTCAGTTAGCTAGTTCCCGTGGTTCATCATAAGGACAGCCAAGTAATTCTTTCTTTTGCCCAACTGGAATCTTCCTGCTTGGTTTTCTTTTTCTTTCTTTTCCTTCCTTCTTTCCTTCCTTCCTTCCTCCCTTCCTCCCTCCCTCTCTCCCTCTCTCTCTCTCTCTCACACTCTGCAATGGAATTAAGTGACTTGCCCAGGGTCACACTGCTTGATTTTCAGTCTGTTTTTCTTTTAGCTCTCTGTAGACATGCCCAAAACATTACTTAGCATCTTTTCTATAAAAGCCCATTGCAAATCCTTGATTGCAATATGTAATGGTCATGGCTAAACCTCTTCTGCAGAATCAATTTCCCAATTCCTTTAACCTTCATATAACACATTTTTCATTTTTGGATAATTTCTATCAAACTTCTATGGATCTTTTCCAGTTTCTCTTCATCTTGTTTTCTAATATTGAGGCAACCAGATGGCACAGTGGACATAGAGCATTGGACTTGGAATCAGGAAAATCTGAATTCAAAATCAGCCTCAGACAGTTTTTAGCTGTGTGACCCTGGGAAAAATCACTTAACTTCTCTGTATCTAAGTTTTCTCATCTGTAAGATGGAGATTATAATACCTTCCCATAAAGGGGTTTTGTGAGAATCAGATGAGATGATGCATGTAAAATATTCTGCTAACTTTAAAGCACTATCATATAGTCCCCTAAACTGGTTACATGACTCTGTTGAGCATCATTTCCCAATTCCTGGATCCCTTCTTCAGAATCCATCCCAAAGTTCCATTGGTTTTTTCCACAGCTGCACTACGGTAATGACTCACTGAGAGTTTGTGGTCAACTGTTGTATCAAACTCTGTCTCTGTCTGTCTCTCCCCTCCCCTCCTAACCCACCTATTTTTCACAGGCGGACCTAACTTTACATAATAAATATACCCTAAAAATTATGTGTAAGCTCAAATTTTCACAAATTTAACTACATTTTAAACACTATATAGACTGTAGTCTATATATATTTAAATGTTATATAACTGTCTGTTATATATACACTGTCTGCACCTAAAATTGAATCCTTTAAAAAAAAACACACCACATTTTTGTAATATAGTCCATTTCCAATTTTCATGTGATGCAAAATTTGATTTTCATATTTGGTTTTCTTAAAGTGGGGCAGGCCAGTCAGTCAACAATCATTTCTTAAGCATGTACTATGAACTGGGCATTGTTCTGACACCTAGGGATACAAAAAAGACAAAAACCCTCCTTGCTATCAAGGAACTCACAGTCTAATGGGGGTCATTGTCCAACTCTTTGTGACCCCATTTGGGGTCTTCTTGGGAAAGACATTAGATTGGTTTGCCATTTCCTTCTCCATCTCATTTGACAGATGTGGAAATTGAGGCACATTTAGTAAATGTCTGAGGCCAGATGTGAACTCAGTAAGAGCCCTCCTGACTCCAGGCCCGGCACTCTATCCTCTGCAGCACCTAACTGTCCCATATTTGGAACGGGCAGAAAGTCATCTCAAAAGCTGGGGGGAGCAGAACCTATACAGAATTGTATGCTGTCGCAGGGAGGGAGGGGGTAGTGGGGGAAAGGTGGACGGGGACAGGGGGGGGGGTTAAAATCTTAATTTTAAGGATGTGATTGTAGAACACCAAAAAAATAAAAATAAATAAATAAATTTGAAAATAAATAATTAAATAAAATGATTTGTGGGAGAGATAAAAAAAAAAGCTAGGGGGGCTAAGAAAGGCCTCCCACAGAAGGTAAGATTTAAGTTGACACATAAAGGAAGTCAGGTCTATATAAATAGTTAGCCTACCTTCTCTTCTTCAAGTGTTTGTGGTTTAAATGCGTACTACTCTTTTCTCTGTGTTTCCATCTATTCTCATTTATCTAATTCACCAAGTTTATTTCACATTTACAAACAGGATGACTATAAAACTACATTAAAGAAAGGGATAAGATAGGCATTGGCCCTGTGATTTCATTGATTATAGGGAGCTCTTAGGTTATCAAAATGAACAATTAATGCTGTTAGTAGTTGTCAATCTAGAATGTGTTGTTACTGAGAAGATGGGAGGATCCCTTTTCTCTCAAGAATAAAGTATCATTTAGCCATAGGGACAGGGACTGGATCTGTGATTAAACTAGTCTAGGAAACTCCCTCTAGCAATGGAAGTTGGCACCTTCTCTGAAACTTGTAATCTTAGAGGGTTTCACAGAGCACTAAGAGGTTAAGTGACTTGCCTAGGGTCATACAGCCAGTATATGACCTCTAACATAGGTCATCCTGTCTTTGAAGTTTGTTCCCCACCCATTGTGCAACACTGCCTCTTTATACCAAATAATTACCAAACAAAAGGATATATCTGGATCCTGTTGGAGATCCAGCACTGATAAAGGGGAATCATGAATGATAAAAATTGAGTTCCTCACAATTTTTCCATTTGTGCCCTGAGACTCCACTTCACATGCTTTGGTTGTCATTTGGGACCTCAGAAGTGGAAGGAGAGAGATTTCTCATTTTCATTTCCTTTCTGTCCTTATTCCTTTTTGTGGTTAAAGTCAGTGGATTTTGGAAGAAAAAACACAAAACTTTGGTCCAAATCCTGGCCCTACATTGACCAACTATGTGACCACGGACAATTTATCCATCCCCTTCTGAATCAGAGAAAAACTGACCTATGCCTCAGTTTCCCCATCTAGAAGAATGGAGATAGCAATCCTTTCACTACTCACCTCACACTGTAGTTGTGAGAAAATATTTTGTAAACTTGAAGAGGAGTAGAAGTCATAAAAACTGAATTTTGGTCCTGGCTCTTGCTCAAGTTCAAAACTTTAAAAAATTTTGGCTAGTGGAGAGAAAAGAGCAAGGGACTTGGAAATGGAGAAGCCTTGGACATCTCACTTAACCTCATCAGGCCTCAGTTACCGCAGCTGTAAAAAGGAAGAGACTAGACTAGGTAACCACAAAAGGCTTCTCAGTTCTAAATCTATGCTACTAAGAACCCTTTTGTCCTCAGTTCTTCATATGCATCACGAGAGATTTCGACCAGATGACTTCTAACTTTCCTTATAATACTAATTTTCTGTAAAAAATAATTGTTTACATTTATATAGGGTCTTACAATTTACAAGGGGCAACTAAGTGGCTCAGTGGATATAGTGCTGGGCCTGGAGTCAAGAAGACTCATCTTCCTGAGTTCAAATCTGGCCTCTGACACTTCCTTGCTGGGCAAGTCATTTAACCCTGTTTGCTTCAGGTTCGTCATCTGTCAAATGAGCTGGAGAAGAAAATGGCAAATCATTCTAGTATCTCTGCCAAGAAAACCCCAAATGGGATCCCAAGGAATTGGACATGACTTCAGTGACTCAACAACAACAAAGGTTTACGAAACACTGTATAGACATTATTTCACTTGATCCTTTCAAAGTCTCTTCAAGTACAGGCAGCTGGTGACACATTGGATAAAGTGCTAGGCCTGCAGTTCAGATCTGGCCTCGAATATTTAGCAGCGGTGTAACTCAGGGCGAGTCATTTAATCTGTATTTGACTCAATTTCCTCATCTGTAAAATAGGGCTAATAATCGCACCTACCTCCAGAATGACTACAAGGATAACATGTGATAACGTAGATAAAGCCCTTTGAAAACCTTAAAATATTATATCAATGCTAGTTATTATTATTTAGGATATTACAGGAATTATTCTCTTACTGTGAAGATGAAGAGACTTCCACCAAGAGAAATTAAATGATTTGCCTTTGGCCACACAGCAAGTAAACAATGAATAAATTCAAGTTCCTCTCAATTCAAGATCAAGCATTCTTTTCACTATACCCAACCAGCCCCTCAAAGATAAGCTCATGAATGGCACCATCCATTGAATGTCAGACTGGATGATCATGTGAAATTTCAACCAGTTTGTGGTTCTCTGGACCTAACCAAAATAAGAAATAAAATTTAGGATTTCCCTTGATTAACAACCATCACTCAAACTTCCCTACTTTCTTTGGACAGGTGGGGAACTATGAATATAGAATGTTACATATGTTGACAGACATGGTTGATATATGGGTCAGTTTTGTGGAAATGTGATTATAAAAAAAACTTTGTAACAAGGGAAGGCTGGCTATGTAAAAGAGGAGGGAGGCATCTTCTCAAAAATGAAAGTGATGTTAAAACAAAAGGCATCAGTAAAGCTAAAAAGAAAAAAAACTCAATCATTCCCTCTTCTGACCTTTCCATAAACAAGGGTATTCTCTGTCAACAAAAGGAATGACAGACGGCCTGGGTCTGCAGAGGACAGAATGCTCCTATAGTTTCTTTTTTACCACGTGATCTCATAATGAATTCAGGAAGCTCAGGAGATGGGAGGAATCCACAATTTCTATAACTCTCATGCCTGAGGAGGCTAAGTGAGCCATAAGGGAATGATCATCAAACAGCCCTTCTGTAGGCCTTGAATATCTGTTTTCTGTAGCCACATATCTATCCATGTCACTGGCTCTGTCCAGTTTCTACGGTCTCTGTATCTGCTTCTGTAGGCTGCAGACATGCAAAGTCTCAATTTCTGTTCTGTTGTTTAGTCGTATAAGACAGGTCCCAACTTTCCCATCAGCAAAATGAGAATGATAGTGGTAGTACCTCTCTCACATGGATATGGTGAGGAAAGACCTTTTCAAAGCTTAAAGCATTATATACAAGGTCTC
This sequence comes from Potorous gilbertii, assembly GCA_028658325.1. Lineage (NCBI taxonomy): Eukaryota > Metazoa > Chordata > Mammalia > Diprotodontia > Potoroidae > Potorous > Potorous gilbertii. The sequence continues at coordinate 564,952,510 of CM053770.1, forward strand.
CTGAAAGCCTTAGCAAAGTTTTAAACTATTAAAGCTGTTTAATCATTCCCTTTAAGATATTTAAGCCTGAAACTGTACTAAGGTTTTTGGGAGACCCTATGTAATGCTTTTATTAGGCTCACCCAAAGGGGTGGGAAACCTGAGGCCTCAAGGCCATATATAGTCCTCTAGGTCCTCAAGCGTGGTCCTTAGACTGTGGCCTCAAGGCTGCAGGTTCCCCACCCCTGGGAGGTTGGATGAGGGCTGTCCTCTTTGCTGACCACTCCTGTGTTTGCTTTGGTTTACATTTGGAGTCCAATCCGTATCACTTAGGGCAGGGATAATTTATTAAATTTCGTGTGATCTGAAGAACGAATTTGATAAAAGGGCAACAGACTAAAACCACAGGGGAAAATGGAGAGCTTCCATTCAAGCCTAAAATTTCAGTTGTCATCTTTTAATCTGGCTTTCTTCAAATGCTGCAAGTATTCAAACTTCTTATTGTATCTGTTTGGGCAACTCCTTTCTGGCATTCATTTATAGTCTGTCTTCTGTCATTTGACTCCTTGAGAGCAGGGACTATTTTTTTTTCTTTTCTGTATCCCTGGCACTTAGTATAGTGTCCAGCACATTGTTGTACAGTTGTTTTTCAGTTGTGTCTGACTCTATATGACCCCATTTGGTGTTTACCTGGCAGAGATACTGGAGTGGTTTGCCATGTCCTTCTCCAGCTATTTGACAGATGAGAAAACTGGGACAGAGTTAAGTGACTTGCCCAGGGTCACACAGCTAGGAAGTGTCAGAGGCCAGATTTGGATTCAGGAAGAAGAGTTTTCTTGACTCCAAGTCTGTTGCCCTACCCAGCATATAGTAGGTGCTTAATAAATGTTTATTGAATTAAGTTAGATTGAATTGGATCTGGATAAGGAAACTTTTTATATTGATAAAGCCTGGCAGCTTTGTCCAGAGGGTTGCCTGGCACTTAAAGATTAAATGACTTATTCACAGTCACACAGCTATATGTGTCAGAAGCTAGACTTGAGCCCAGGCCTTCCTGACACCAAGGTCAGTTCTCTATCTACTATGCACCCCTCTAAATACATTTAGGCAACTTTTAAAATACTTTGACTAAATCTTAGAGTACTCAACAAAAATTCTGGCATATTTTCTGAAACTTGAGTAAGTCTTCTTTCATTCCTTTTTTCATCACAAACTTCTACTCTTAATAACACCTTAACATTTCCAAAATACTCTGTAAAGGCTTTGGCCACATCAGTCTGATTACTTAAATTTTGTTGACTTTCTGGGAGGAAAGGGATTGTTTACGATAAGCATGTAGAAGAGGCAAGGTTTATCACCACATGTGGCATGAGAGAGAAGTAAAATAATTTGCCCAAAGTCATAAGATTAGTGAGTGATTAAACAGAACCAAGTCAGACTGGAAGTATTCTGCCTTTCACTCTCTTATACAGAGTTCAGCCTAGTGTACTACCATATCTCTTATAAGGAGAGCTAGATCCCAAGATACTGAAAAATCTGGACATCCTTGGTTCTCATCTACAGACCCTTCAGTTTTCAAAGCAAATTCTCCCAGATAAACAGCCCTTGTAGATGAGAACTTGCCTGGTCTGATACGTTGTACCAGTCATAATCAAAGGAATGGACATTCTTATTGTGAGAAAAGGATAATATGAACAAGTTGTAACAGGCTCTGGATGCATAAAGCAGGATAACCGTCACGCCAATGGTGGTCACTTGACACACAGATGAGCCCTGGAAAAGAAAGAAATTTGCTTCAGTCCAATCCAACTCCCAGGAAGGAAGAATGCCATCCATCCTACCGCCATCCCTCACCATCCATCATTGCTTAACTGTGTCTGGCTGGGTAAGCCCTTCACGTGCTCCAAAACGCCATCTGAATGCCCTATCAAAGATAGTCAGACATCTCAGTATATTAGTAACCTTCTAAATGTATATTCACTTTTAAGACTATAGTCATATAGTCCGAAACCTGCTTGTGTTTTTTTCCTCCTAGGAATCTGAAAAAGAAGGGACAGGAAAACTCGCATATAGGAGACAGAAACAATACTAGTTTGGAAATACTTCCATGCAGTCCAAACTAGAGACAGAGACCAAAACTGTATGCCGTGCTGTTTCAGTGCCCTTTGGGTAGGAATATACAAGTGACACGGTTCTTTGTTTTAATTCTCCCTGAACACTGCTGGCCAGCTCAGTGGTAAACAGGCCCACGATCTGCCAACTCCCCTGGGTCTCTATTTTGCTACTCTTCCCAGTGAGATGATTAAGCACATAGCAAGGGATTGTTCGGTGGACAGACTTCAGTTTTTGGAGAGTTTTGGGAACTAGTAACACACTTGGTGTTTAATAAATATTTGTTGGATGGACTAGCTATGAAAATTCTCTTGTTAATAAATGATCGGTCTGTCTAACTGATCAGAAAACCATGGGATAAACAGGATATTAGCTAATGTACCTGAACATCTGGAGGGTGCTTTGATATTTTTTTCAGGAAGGAGTTATCAAATAAATCCAAGGTGTTATTAAATTGCTTCAATGGCTGTTAATTACACTTATTATTTTTCCCTGTGGGAGGTCTGAATCGTGTTTCAGTAGAAAGCTACAATTTAATCCTTCCTGTTAAAATCCCTTCTCCCTGTTTTTAAAATCCCCAACTGCTTTGCATAGAGGAGAGATTATGTTCAAGGGAATTCAGACAAAATCAAGTTTGACATTTCCCTGCAAAGAATGTGGATAAAAAGTTGCCCTAGCATACCAGCTGTAGGGCTCAATTCTCCAGGGTAATGTCAGCAAACAAAATGGTGCTCGGTGGCAAAGATTTAGATTTATAAGGAATTTTTCACCCTAGGTCCTTAGGGTTGGCATCTATTCTTCAATTTGTCATGACTGGATGCTTTCTGAGCACTGGCAGATTGGCACACAGTGCCACACAGATCCCATCACCTGGCCCCAGTCTTTGGAATAAAGAGATTAAACAAATGGGTTTTAAGGGCACTTACAAATCACTAGCAGACAAGGGAGCAGAGCCCTGGCCCCTCCTCTGATGTCAATACTCCATCTTGCCAGGAGTTACACAATCCTCCTTTGCTCAGTAATCGGCTTTATGAAAGAGCTACACCAGCCGTTTAGGCAATTTAGTCCTATGGTCCCAAACATGCTTATATTTTTTCTCCTAGGTACCTAAAGTGGCAAGATGGATATTTCTAGAGTGGAAAGGAGAAGTGGAGAATTGATCGGGTTTATAACTTCCTCCCTGACTTTAATTTTGATCTCTTCTCTATAAAAAAAAAATCACCACATGGCTAAAAAAGCAGGCAGATGTGCAATTCTATGGGCATTCCTCCCTATGGAGCAAGAAAGTCCTTGTCACCTAGCAGATCAAGGGGGAAAATGTGGGCCTGGAAGCTAGATCACTCTGAATTCCCCATGACTCACCAAGTGACCTCCAAAAAACTCCCAAGTGCCACTTGAACAAATTTAAATATGAGAATACAGGAAGGATGTGTGACTTTAGCTGTATAGGAACTACCAGTGGGGGAAATACATCAACACAGATCAATTTAGTAGATTCCTCCTAGCAGATGAACTGGCCTGAGGAACAGAGGAGAGACTGATCTAGGACCATAAGAATAGTTCAGGGTCACAGGCAAGATATGAGCCTGGGTTATGATTCCAAGGCACATGGTCACATACTCTTTTAATGTAGAGGCAAAAATCATTTTTTTTTCTTTAAGCAGATACATTTTTCTCTTCAAACTCTACTCTGAACATTAGCTAATGTACTCGTAGCTGTCTGGCACAAGGACACCTCAGGAATACAAGAGGACGGGCTATTCATGGTTTGAACTTTGATGCCTCATGTTTTTGTGTTAAACCAGCAGCTTTACTAACTTGCACTAAAAGGTTAGGCATGAGAGACATTTTGGTATTTTTATTTTATAACAGTCGATCTGTTATTTCTGGCATGAGCTTTTTGGAAATCCTTCCTCCCCTACCTTGGATTCCAAGTATATATTGGCTAAGGACATCTTGGAAATCTTGTAGAGGCAGATGGAAAGCGAGATGGCGCAGAGAACAAAGAGGGTATCGTTAATGGCGACTCGCACTGAGACGATGACCTTTCTCTCCCAATTTTCTGTTTTCACGAGCACTGCACAGGTTAAATTCACCAACAGGAAAAGAAGACTGATGAAGACTGAAGCCAGGTAGAGGGGAAGTCTGAAAAGAAAGAATGAGAAAAATTTCAAGTACTGTCTTCTCTATGCTGCATAAAAGTTCAGCTTAGAATAATGTAAGTTTTTCTAGCTAACTGCTCACAACAGATGCACCAAAATTAGGAAGTAGCTATTTGGAACCTGCTTATTTTACAACTGTGAGCACCACAGTTTAATGGGCTTAAAAAAAAAATCTGTTACAGACCCATCCAGGAGTTGGAAGGATGCCTATTGTCTATGCTCCTTGAAATTTTAAACAAGTTCCTTACAGGGGATACAGGATTCCTATGGGGGCTGTTTGATGTCTTTCAACAATAATCACTCAGTCTTAATCAGTAAGCATTTATCTATATGACTGTGACAAGTGCTGACAAAACAAATAGATACATATGTACATATAATCTACAGACATCCACGCATATATACATGAATGTATGTATACGTATCCATGCATGCATGTATGTATAGAATAAAAGCAAACCAGCTAGAAAGTAGTTAAATATAATATAATTAGGAGGGAGGGCAATGGCTGTTGTGCTGAGGGAAATCAGAAATAGCTTCACGTAGAAGTTGACATTTCAATTGGGCCAAGAAGAGAAAAATTGATTCTATGAAGCTGAGGAGGAGACTGTACATTCCAGGCATGGGGAACCTCCAGGGTAAGATCTTGGTAATAAGACTGGAGCACCATGTGTGAAGATAATAGAGATTTCACTGGGTTTGTGAAAATTAACATCAGTCACTTACAATACATCCTTGAGAAGGCAATGACTATAATTAAAGGCTGCCCAGAAGGGATCAATCCAATTCCAATGATTTAATTCAGCAAGCATTTATTAGGCGACTACTAAGTACAGAACACTGCCCTGGGAGAGAGAAAAGGTTTAGACCATGTCCTCATGAAGCTTAATAACTGATATTTATATAGGGTGTCCCGAAACTCAGTGCAATTTTAAGCATTGAGAGTTTAAACTTGCACTAAGACTTTGCGACACTCCATGAAATACTTTAAGTCTGTTAAAGGGCTTTACATATATTACTTCATTTGATTCTCATAACAACCCTGGGAAGTAGATGTTGTTGTTTTCTCCATTTTATAGATGAGGAAGCTGGAGCTGAGAGAGATTAAGGGATTAAGTGTCTGAAGGCAGGATTTCAACCGGTGCTCTATCTACTAACTGCTATATACTAGTAGGTTATGACAGATACACAAATGAGACATAATACAATTTCACATGAAATAATAGTGCCATATTATACAGTGTTTTATAAGATCCGAAGGCTGAAAGGACCTTAATGATAAGACAAATCAAAGAAGGTAGCACAGATGAAGTGGTACTTGGGATGGGCTTTAGAGGATGGGTAGAATGCCCAAAGGACAACCAAACTGTGCATACCCTTTGATTCAGTAATATCACTACTAGGACTATAAAAAAGGGGAAAAGACCCACAGGTACAACAATATTGATAGCAGTTCTTTTTATGGTGGCCAAGAATTGGAAACTGAGGGGATGCCCATCAATTGGGGAATAAGTTGTGGTATATGAATGTAACGGAATATTATTGTGCTATAAGAAATGATGAACAGGCAGATTTCAGAACCAGGAGAACACTGTACCCAGTAACAGCAACACTGGGCAATGACCAACTATGATTGACTTAGCTCTTCTATAATGATTCAAGACAGTTCCAAAAGATTTCTGATGGAAAATGCTACCCACATCCAAAGAAAGAACTGCGCAGATCAAAGGAGACAGTTTTCATCTTGTTTTTTTTTTCCTTCTCATGGCTTTTCCCTTTTGTTCTAATTCTTCTTTCATAATATGACTAATGTGAAAATATGTTTTACATGATTATACATGTATAACATATCAGATTGCTGTCTTGTGGACAGGGAAGAAAAGGGAAAAACATTGCAATTCAAAATCTTACAAAAATGAGTGTTGAAAACTATCTTTACATTTAATTGGAAAAAAATACTATTGGGATACAACAGGTATGGAAGGGAAGGAGGCTAATCACACTTTACAATTACACAGCATTTTAGGTTGCAAAGTATTTTACATATGTTGTCTCATTTGAATCTTACAAAATTCCTTCCTATGAGATAAGTGTTATTATTTTTATTTCCCTTTGACAAATGAATAAATTGAGGCTTAGAGAAATTAAATGACTTGCCCTGAGTCTTATAGCTACTCAGCGTTTCAGGTGGGTGGGATTTGAATCCAAATCTTCTTAGCTCCAAGTCACTATATCACAAAGCCTTTCCAGAAAAAAATTTCCCAAATATGGAAATCATCAAAAACAGAGGCACAAGAACAGGGAAGTATGGGAAATTAAGGAGAAAATCATCCATTTTGGTTGTAATGCAGAATGTGTAGAAGACAGTAATGTCAAATGTCAAATGATATGAATACATTTGTAAAACGTTTCACAAACTTTAAAACTCTACATAAATACTAGCTATTATCAGCATCTTTATCATTGTATATTATTCTTATATTTTATTAGGATATAAGATTATTCTTATATTCTTATTCTAATTTATTATTATGTTTTTGTTTTCATATGGTTGTTTTCAGTTGTATCTGATTCTTTGTGAATCCATTTGGGGTTTTCCTGGCAAAGATACTGGAGTAGTTTGACATTTCATTTTTGAGCTCATGAAAGAAAGAAACTGAGGCAACATGGTTAAATGACCAGTCCAGGGTCATACTGCTAGTAAGTGTCTGAGACCAGATTTGAACTCAGGAAGATGAGTCTTCTTTACCCCAGGCCTGTCGCTCTATCCACTGCTCCAGCTGCCCTTTAACGTGTAAGACTAGAAAACAGGGTGGCGCCAGACTGTAGAAAGTCTTAAAGGCTAAGCTAAAGAGGATGACCTTTATTTAACAGATAATAGCAGGCATTGAAGATTTTTTAGTAAAGGAGTCAAAGATCAGACCTATGTATAAGGAAGATCAACTGTGAAGGACAGACTGGAAAGGAGAGCAAGTATCATGGGGGAAGGAGGAGGGAGGGGGCGCAGTGTGGTGGGGTAGTACAACAGTTCTGCAAGGTCATAACGAGATCTTCTGGAGGGGTGTGGCAGTGGAACAGAAAGGTCAGGATAGGTGTAGGAGACATTGTAGAGACACAGTCAATAATCATAGCACATATTTATATAATTCTTTATGGTTGGTAAAATGTTTCATGTACAATATCTTGTTTAATCCTTACAGCAGCCTTGGGAGGCAGGTACAATTGTTAACCCCACTTTACAGGCAAGAAAACTGAGGCTGAGAGGTCACACAGCTAGGGAATCTGAGGCAGTGTTTGAACCCAGGTTTTCCTGATTCCAAGTCTGGTGTCAACAACCTAATTCCCAATAAATTCATGGAACAATAGCACTGGAGCTATGGAAGTGGTCTTAGAAGTCCCCTAGTCCAGTCCCTTTATTTTATAATTGATGAAAATGAGGCCTAGATTGATTAAGTCAGTGGTCCAAGGTCATTCAAAGAATAAGTGGGATTCAAACTAAGGTCCAAGTTCATCACCCATTCCACTGCACCCTGTTAATTCCCCTAAACAATTAAAAATATATAGTTCAGGGGAAACTAGGTGGTGCAGTGAATAGAGCACCAATCCTGGAGTCAGGAGGACCTGAGTTCAAATCTAGTCTCAGACACTTGACATTTACTAGCTGTGTGACCTTGGGCAAGTCACTTAACCCCAATTGCCTTGAATTACACCCCCTCCAAAAAAATATAAAAAAAAAATTAAATAGTGCAATCTAACAAGTCATGATATATACCAAGAACTGTGCTAGGGATTTCAAGTACAAAGACAAAGCAGAAAACAATCCATGCCATCAAACACTCAAAAACAATATCAAAGAAGGAGACTTGAAAGAATGTTTTATCACTGAAAAAGACATGGAGTCCCAAGGATGCAGAGGATTTGGGGGAAAAGTAATAAGTTGAATTTTGAACATGTGATTATTGGTTCACAAGTTCAGAAATGGAAAGAAGTTCATAAAGATCTTTAAGTCCAATACACCCACTTTATAAATGAGAAAACAGATATTAAATGACTTGCTCACAGTCATGTAAATAAGTATCAGAGCCAGGATTTCAGTCAATCAGTTAATAAATATTTATTGGGTGCTTACTATGTACCAGGCACTGTGCTAATCACATGGTATACAAAAAAGAGGCAAAAGACAGCTTCTGCCTTCAAGGAGCTTACCATCTAATGGAAGATACAACAAGCCAACACATATGTACAAATAAGTTATGTACAGGATGAATAGGAAATGATTAGAGGAGGAAAGGCACCAAAATTAAGAGTTAAGAGTTGGGAAAAGTTTCCTGTAAAAGATGGGGTTTTAGCTGGCACTTGAAGGAAGTCAGCAAAGTCAATAAGGAGAGATGAAAAGTGAGAGTGTTTCAGGCACGGACAGAGTCAGAGGAAATGGCCAGAGCTAAGCAATGGAGTGTCTTGTTCATGGAACAGCAAGGAGGTGAGTGTCACTGGATTAAAGAGTACATGATGGGGATTAAGGTGTAAGAAGACTGGAAAGCCATGTGTGTTAGGGAGGATAGATTATGAAGAGCTTTGAATACCAGAGCATTCTGTATTTGATCCTAGAGGGATAGGGCTCCACTGAAGTTTACTCTTTTTAGGAGCAATTAGACAATGTGCTCTCAGCACTTTAAAGGAAATCAGTAGCTAATTCAGAGCCTAATATTAACACTAGCCCCATCTAATAAAAATCCCCAGGTCAAGCAAAAAGGACTTTGTGGTGCCTATTGGCACCAGAAGGCAGTGGCTGCCATTTTGGATTCTCTCCTCTAGGGAATTTCAGCAGCTGCTCTGAAAGGGTTGGGTTCTATTTTGTTCTTGGAAATCAAAGCCTATGAATGCTTTTCAAATAGTTCCTGGGAAGCATAGCTTCTTTTGAAGTTTTTCATTTTTCATTTTCAGTTCTTGTAAATAGACAATAGTAGCTGAGTATAAAGAATGATGCTCTTACACTAGCCAGGGTTTAATCTATAAATTTGACTTTTCAGGTAATGACTTTATAAAGCAATGGGCAAGCTTGAAAGGTAACACATCTATACAGTTGTAATTGAGCTCCTTATAAAGCTGAGAATGTGAGTCCACCAATAGTCTGATTGAAAACAGTGGCTCTAACAAAAGAGAATTTTCACCAATTTTTCTGTTTCACTTTTTCCATTTTTCAAAGGACAAAGCTAATGTCCATCACTAGATAGTTCAGGATAAAAGCACTGTATAACAGCATATTCTGTTTTTATGTAATTAAATTTCAATTTAGCAAACATTGATTAAACACCTATTATGTGCCTATGGGTAACAATGATGAAATGATCCACTCACAGCTCTTATGGGGGTTGGAGGAGTAAGGGAGAAAATAAGGCATGCAAAAAATATATATAATACAAGGCAGGTTGTGACAAGTACAAATGAGGAATCTAGACTTTTTGCCAATTACTTTGACACTAATATGCTCTGATAGAAGGTAAGCTCCTAGAGGGTTGGAACTGTTTCTTTTCTTTGTATCGCTGACTAGCACAGTGCCTGGCACTTAATGGATGTCCAACAAATTACTTGTTAATTGATCGACTGATGATCTCTTATACGCTGGGCAGAAAGTGCACACCACTAGGAGTTAGCAGATGTGACTTGTGGGCCTACATTGTTATATACTAACATTAGTATTGTTAGTAAATTGTTATATACATTCAGGTGAATCACATAATCTCGTAGTGCCTCAGTTGTCTTATCTATAAAACAGGGACAATAATCTCTGCCTGGCTCCCAGAGTTGTTCTGAGAATTAAAAGAGATACGAGCACAACGGTGGTTTTAACATAAACACATGGTAGTGTTGTGATTTGTCAATTACAAGTCATGGATTTGACAATCAGTGAAATAAATTTCAGTTGCAAATTTATAGCCACAAATCTATATGGTATGCAACTCTAAAAATATAGATATTTTATAACAGTGACTTAGATACAAACATGATAGATTATAATTTCACCAAATAAACATTTTACACATTTGCCAGCTCTTTCTTCTAGGTCAAACACTCTTAATGATAAATAAATTAATAAGTATAGCAAGCTACTTTCTTCTAGATAACAAGAACAAAAAAGAGATTGTATTTTTCTTCCTGTAAACATACTTTTAATAATAATTTAATATATTTCTGGATTGATAGATGCACATTCAATTAAGGCATCTTGCTGGTCAACCATACATTCATACTTGAGCAGTAACATTATCTTGGAGATTCTTTAAAAATTAATATTACAATTTTAATTGTGACATCAAAATTAATATTTTGATAATCACTTGATACATAATAAATGGCTTCAGATTGACTCCTTAAAGATTTCTATTTCAGAAAAACAACTGGCAGCTGTGTCATCAAATGGGGTAATATGGGCAGAGATCCAAGAGCTGGTCTTCCTCTGTGGCAAAGGATAGAACTAAAGAATCATGTCTGGATATAAAACTATCATAAACTAGAGAGATTGAAAAGAATTAGAGCCTTTTCAGGCATCTGTGACTCAGATCTTAAAGAGATTGCTTGAGTCACCTAGCTGCAGGCTCAAACAGTGCTTCTGTTTGCTAGATACATATTGCGTCACACCAAGGAGATCTCCTTTCTTATGAGGAAGCAGCCCAAAATTAAGGAACTAAAAGTTAAAAAGTAGGGTTGTAGACACTGTTCAAAATATAAGGCAAAACTTAGGACATAAGTTTGAAATCCTTCATGATTTGGTAGGACCTGAGAAAGCTTGTGCTCTTGCTGGCATAGTTTCTGAGAGCTCAGGGTCACATCTGGATAGTGGCAAGCTGAGGCATTGGAATAGGACTTTAATGGAGCAACCTACTCTGAGAGAATGTCTTTAATGTTTCAAAATAAAAATGGCCCCCTTCCAACCCTGCTATCTCTGGATGTATCATTCTTCTGTCTTCCTAGTGCTCACATCAGACCACATCATTGACCTTGTATCATGGTCCACAGGTCTTCCCTGAATTAGGAGACATTGCCTCTCTTGGGGCAGGCTGCCTCTGCTCTGATCTGCCCTTTAATCCTCTTGAATATTATCCGTCCTTTGATGAAACTGTCTACACCTAGATATTTCCAGACTAGAAACTTCTATGTCCCATGCTTGTAGTAAGTCATGTATTTATAGAGGGATTTAGAGGCAGCTAAATGGAGCAGTGGATAGAGCCCTGGGCCTAGAGTTGGGAAGATTTGTGTTCAAACCCGGCCTCAGATACTTACTTATCTGTGTGACCCTAGCTAAGTTACTTAACTTTTGCTGCCTCTTTTCCCTCAACTGTAAGATAGGGATCATTAATAACAGCCCCTTCCTTCCAGGGCTATTGTGAGGATCACATAAGATAATATTTGTAAAGAATTTAGCACAGTGCCTGGCACATAGTAGGTAATTAACAAGTGCTTGTTTTGTTCCTTCTTTATATATTTCCTGTGTATAGCTTATCTCTACATAGCTATTTGTATGCTCTCTCCCTCATCAGACATGAGTTCCTGTAGGGCAGGGACTCTCTTCTATTTTTCTCTGTATCCCCAGCACTTGGTACAGGCCCACCCTGACTGCGCCCAAAAGTTTTCTCTATTTCCTCTTGAGTTTTTTTCTTCTGTCTTCAAGACAATCAGAGTTTAGTGACTTGCTCAGGGTTACACAGCTAGTAAGGGTCTGAAGCCACATTTGAGCACAGCTCTCCCTGACTCCAGGACCAGCACTCTATCCACTGTGCCACCTGGCTGCCCCCTGAGTTTTCTTTTAAATGACCACAATCAATAAGCACCGATGACCATAACCAATAAACACTGATTAAATACCTACTAAGTGGTAGGTTCTATGTTGGGCTATACAGTGTGTGTGGCGTATGCTCCCCTCTGCTTCTTTCATTCAAGCACTCTTTCTACAAAGCATTTTCTGGCTAACTGGGAAAGATGCATTGATTTTTCCCAATTCAGTTCTGCCTAATTAACTCAACAAACATTTTTAAACTTCTTACTATGAGAAAAGTACCATGTTAAGTGTTGAGGATACAGACAGAAATGAAACTATCCCATCCCTTACATCCTTTTTGCTCACATTCTCACTCCCTCCTTACCTATCCCTCCTAGAATCCTTACCTTTTTTTGTTTTTTTAGGCAATAGGGCTTAAGTGACTTAGGATAGCTAGTAAGTCTGAGGCTGGATTTGAACTCAGGTTCTCCTGACTTCGGGGCAGGTGCTCTATCTACTGCAACACCTTGCTGCCCCTGAATCCTTTCCTTCTTACTTTCATTCAGAATTTAGCACAATCTCTTTCTTCTATTTGGAGCCTTTCCTAATCTTCCTATGATCCCTGGCTCTCTCCTCTCAAAACTATCTTGTAGTTCTTTTTTGTATATGCTTTAATATGCGTGTCATTTCCCCCAGTAGAATATAAATTCTTGAAGGGAGGAGAATATTTCATTTTATTTTTGTATCCCAGTGCCTGGCACTAATGTGTCCACTGACTGAATGGCTGCTTGCCTAGTCAAAGCCACAATTTTCTTTTTCCCTATCAACCCACAAAATAATTTACCCTTTGTTTATATTCAGTACAAAGTATTTACGTTTGTTCAGCATTTGTACAGCTGCACGTGTGCTGCTATGGTCCTTAGACCCAGAACTGTGCCATGCTCTCTCTGGTCATTACTACATGTTGTGAGTACTTGGATGACATGGATCCCATCACTTTCACTTCCTCCGCAGGATATCCAGTCCTAGCCTGTCAACTATAGTGCGTGAGCTCAACACACATGAAACAAGCTCCTACTATGTCCAAGACCTTGTGTTAGGAATAGAAAGAGAACTAAGTCAGAGCATAATAACTAAAAGAAAACAACAAAAAATAACAAGTAGCATTTTTATGGGGCTTTGAGGTTTTCAAAGAGCTTTACAGATATAATCTCATCTGACTTTCACGACAACCCTATGAAGCAGGTGCCGTTAGTATCTGCATTTTAAGTGACTTGCCCATGCTCACATAGTTAGTAAGAGAAGGTAATTCCATACAAAGTACCATTAATGAGTCAGAGAGAGAGACATTAGAGAGGTGATAGGAGCTCAGATTTAGAGATCAAGAGAACTTCCAGATCCCTGAGTCCAATTCCCTCATTTTACAGTTGGGGAAATGGAGATCCAGAGATGTTAAGTGACTTGCTGAAAGTCCAATAGTTAGTAAGTGATAGAAGTAGGTCCTCTGACTCCGAACTCAGCACTACTGCCCAGAGAACGTTTCACGGAGGAGATGCCAATTCAACTCAGTCTTCCAAGATGGGAAAGATTTTAGCAAGCAGAGAAGGCAGGGATGAGTGCACCTAGCAATAAAACCTTTCCTCATCCCGCAAGAGCTAGCACTCTCTTTCCCACACTATCTTATATCTAACTACCTTGTATTTATTCTCTTTACAATTTTTCTGCATATATTCCTACATGTACTTCCCTCTAACTCTCCTCAGAATGCAAGTAGGGGTGACTCTGTTCATTGCACTTGGTTCCCCAGTCTGTGACCAAAGGTACACAACGGCAAGCTCAGTCAATTATTCGACAATAATTTAGGTGCCTCTTATGAAGCAGATTCTGAATGATGTCAGGGATGGTGGATGAATAATCTAACACAACTGAAACATATACACTGATGTCCAGATATACCCATGTCCATTGAGTCGTAGTACTACAATGCTTTTGGGGACCTGTTGAAAGTCCGTGTACTGAAAGCACTATTTCTTACACCGTACAGTAACACAGTACACTTTAGTAAAGAAAGCAAGCTGGAAACATCCAGAAGCCATGGGTCGAGCTTATGAATCAATCTCATTGTCTCAATACAAAAAGCTAGCTCACTGCCTGCACAAATGCTTTTATGGAGCCCATTGTAACCCAAACTGGCCTTTGGAAATAGAATAATCTGGGCTTTTTATTCTTTAAGGGTAAGTCTCATCATGAATGCTGTTTAAAAATCAATTAAATGAGCATGAGCTAGGAGCTAGCTACAGCATGTCTGGTTAGCAATAAACACCACTTCCCAAGGTTTGCCAACACTTCTAGTCATCCTGCCTGCAATGCAAATGAGTTACACTGTGGGATGAGGGATGAAACTGGGAAAAACTGCTATTCAGTCCTAAAATCTGGTCAATTTGGGATTTTCCTCAAATTAAAAGTCAAAAAGCATGCCTAAAAAAGACCATGACATTCATCATTGAAGTCAGTGCTACATTCAGAGGTTAGTGAAAATAATTCATCAATCCTTGAAGATCAGAGGTCCCCGGATTGAGAACCTCTCTAAAGGAGTTATTAATTTCAGTTGTGTTCCTTCTTACTTAGCCCTGCCTTGTCCTCTCCTCTGACAATAGCCTTCTTGTCCTTCCCCAAGGATTCCTTCCTACTTAGCCATCCACTATCGTTGCTCTAGGTACCAGAATTCCTATGTAGAATTAGACCAAGGAGAGTCTGCAGGTCATTAGGATGCTACAGTAATAATCCATGTCAGAAGTAATGAGAGCCTGAACTAGGAGTAGAAAGAAGATCAAAGAGTTAAAACTCATAGGATTTGTCAACTTATTAGATGGTTATTTGGTTGTTGTCCTTCGTTTTCAAAGAGGACCAAAATGACATCATCATGATAAAGTGAGGTTTCAGTGTGTCCAACTGTGGCTGATCAGACCAATAGAAGCTCAGAATGCTCTACCACAAGTTGGGCACAGATAGTCTGTGTGAATATTTGGGGTTGATATTCCAAATGTGGGCATCCTATGTTTACTTCATGCTGTCTCAATTCTGCTTTGCTCATAGAGCACAGCACACTTTCTGATGTGGGCATGCCATGCTGAGCGGTCCTGTGCCAGTGTCTCCCATGTCCCACAATCAAATCAAAAGTTCTAGAGAGTATCCTTGTATCACTTCTTTTGACCACCATGTGATAGCCTGCTCTATGTGAGTTCTCCATAAAATAGTCTTTTTGGCAAGTGTACATTTTGCATGTGAACAACGTGGCCAACACATCAGAGCTGCGCTTTGTGAAGCATAGTTTGAATGCTTGGCAGTTCAGCTCAAGCAAGGACTTCAATGTCTGGTACCTTATCCTGCCAGGTGATCCTCAGAATCTTCCTAAGACAGTTCAAATGGAAGTGATTCAGTTTCCTGGCATGGCGCTGGTAGACTGTTCATGTATCACAGGCATACAACAATGAGGTCAGCACAATGGCTCTGTAGACCTTCAGTTTGGTAGTCAGTCTAATACCTCCTCTCTCTCAACTTTTCTTTGAAGCCTCCCAATCCCTAAGCCAGCTCTGGCAATGAGTGCATCTACCTCATTGTCAATGTGTACATCCCTGGAAAGTACACTACCAAGGTAAGTGAACTTATCCACAGCATTCAACACTTCTCCATTTATTGTAACTGATGGTTCCACATATGGATGGTGTGGTGGTGACTGATGGAGCACCTGTGTTTTCTTGGTATTAATTATTAGGCCAAAATGAGCACAGGCAGCAGAGAATTGATTTATACTTTGTTGCATCTCAGTTTCAGAGAATGCATTGAGTATGCAATCATCTGCAAACAGAAAACCATGCACCAACATTCCCTCCACTTTGGTCTTGGCTTGTAACCTTTTCAAACTGAAGAATTTACCATCAGTACAGAAGTTGACCTTGATGCCATGTTCATCCTCATTGGATATTGAGGAGGTGAAGGAGTGGGAGGAATCCAAGATGGAGTACATTACCAGACTATATGACTGAGACAAGTCATTAAAACAGAAGGGAACTTATGAAGAAAAGCTGATTTGGAAGAAAGAAGATTAAGTTTGATTTTGGACATGCTCATTTGGAGGTGCTGACAGAACATCCAGAGAGAGAGGTTAAGCAGGCAGTTGAAAATAGGTCTAGGAAATAGGCAGAAGAAACAAAAACAAAGTTTGGAAGAGGACATAAACGGAATGGTTTTGTGACTTCCATAGTGACTTGAATATTAACCTTAAAAAAGTGTATGTAACAGAGGTTTTCTTATTCTTATTTTCTTACATAATCCCCTTTTTCTTTCTTCTCTGTAAGCTGAAATGTTCATGTTTATGATTAAGTTCATAATAAAAAAATAAGAAAATTTTAAAAATCCAAGTTTGGAACCCTGAGAGATCCAGTTCTTCAAGTTACCATTGCTGAGGAGAAAACAAACTGTGGGAGAGGATGAGATCCCCAAGAAAGGGAATGCCGAGGGAGAAAAGGCAAAGGCAATGGTCTCAGGGGATGCTCATACTCAAGTGGGAGAAGGAGCAAGATAAGCTAGTGAAGACAGAGAAGGAGCACCCAGAAGGTCAAAGGAAAACCAGGGCAGTCCAGTGTCTCAGAAGCCAAGAGAGGACAAAGTATAAGAAGCAAAGGGCCAGCAGCATCAGATGCTTCAGGGAAGTCAAGCCAGATAAACACTGAAAAGGGTCACTAGATTTGGTCACTAGGGACCTTTGAGAGAAGGATTTTGGTGAACTGATGGAAATAAAGAGTTTCACTGTGGTGGGTGGAGAGTGGCAGAGAGTGTAGACAACTTTGGCTATCATAGTTCAAAGTGGTAATAGGGTCAAAGGGAACAGTTTAAAGAGTTTTACAACTCTGTCCCTTCCCTTTTTCTTTTTGTTTCATATCTTTAAAGAAAAATTTTTATTCATTTTAAACTTACAAAATGAAAAAAAGAAAAAAAAACATTTCCCTGTACATAGCAGAACATGAGGTCTTTCAATACAAAACAGTAAATTTCCATTTCATGAGAAAATATGTAATAAATCCTACATGCTGTTTTCAAAGCAGCCCAGCATTTCAGTGCTTTCTTCTAGGTTTTCTTTTGTTCTGTGCTTTGCACTTTTGATTTTTTTCCTCCTTTACCTTTTTCTGACTCCACCTTACTCCCCACTTCCAACCCCCATACATAGGAGACTAGAGTATGTTTATAGGAAGAGGGAGGCAAAACAACAGGGAGAAAAAGATTGAAGATGAAGAGAAAGGAAAATTAGAATAAGAGCTTGGAGATGAAATCTGGGAGACAAGAGGAAATCAGGGAGGCTATCTCTTCCAGTGAGACAAGAAGAAAGGAAATCTGACCAAGACAAAGACATTACAATGCACAAAGGAGGGAAGAATCTTAGATTGGATGACTTGTATCTTTTTTAGTTAAGTAGAAGACAGGTTATTTCCCAAGAGTAAAGGGGAAGGAAATGAAATTGGGCACTTACGGAAAGTAGAAAAAGTCTGAACCAGCTGCTGTAGAAAAATGCGGAGAGTTGATAATAGGGGCAGAAAAGGATTGGTTTACAGTAGTGGCATCAAATGAGGGAAGACATTAAATTCTCAAGCATCCCATCACCATGATCTCCTGAATTTCTCTAGCAGTGTTTGCTGACTTGAGAGTAGAAGCAGAAAAGGTAGATAACTAGTTTTACAGGGCTGAGGTTTATTTAGTAAGATAGGAACATTACAGATCATAGGGATGAGAGATTCAAGGGTGGAAATTGAGAATAGTGTTGAAATGGGTTCAGCCATAGTTGGGAGATAAAATGAAGTCAAAGCAAGAGTGACAGCACAGGAATAAAAAGGAGCTGTAATATCTCTGGGAATAGGATCACAATTTCATGTTTCACAGAGCTGTCAATTAAGGCATAGGGGAAAGAGGCTGGGACATGGACTCTGCAGACCAGGGCTTGAATTCTGTCTTTGTTACCTTGACAACTGTGTGCTTTGGGACAAGTCCAGTCTGAGCCTCAATTACTGACTTCTTAGAAGGACAATAGTAGTAAAAGTGTTTCCAAAATCTTAAAACACACACACGTATACTTGTGCATATATGTATGCATATATGTATACGTATGTGTGTATACAAACATGTGTGTATATTGTGTTGTATATATTATATACCTATGTTCTGTATAGTATATACATATACAATATATAATGTATATATGTATGTTATAGATACATAAATATAATCATGTATGTACGTGTGCATGTACATCTCTCCCTCCCTCCCTCCCTCTCTCTCAATCTCTCTCTCTCTCTCTGTCTCTATCTCTGTCACACTCTGGGAATAACTCTTTCAAAACCTGCTTCTTGGTTTTAGTATGTGTATAGGTTGTAAAGTTAAACATATCTATTTAACAAACCCATAAAGTGAATGGGGATTAGGGTTTCCAGACATAGACTGTCTACCACAGAGAAGATATTAGCTCCTATGTCACTATAATAAGATGAAAATGGGGAGAAATTGAAGTTTGGAACCCTGGAGATATCAGGGTTTTAAAGAATCTTCTTCACAGGAAAAGGATCAGGGCTGTGTGGCTAAATAAGTGGAAAAGATCCTGGCTGCAATCTGAATGGGCCATCAGTATGTGACATGGCGCCCAAGAAGACAAATGCAATCTGTATTAACAGAGGTATATTGTCTAGAATGAGTTAGCTAGTAATGCCATTGTATGCTGACTGGTCAGACCACAACTGGAATGCAATGTTCTGTCTGAGGCACCACAGCTTAGGAAGGACCCGCTGGACCATATCCAGAAGAATGCAACCAGAACAGTGAAGGAATTCAAGGCTAGGCCTTACAAAGATCAGCTAAAGCAACTGGAAATGTTTAGAAGAATATAGTGCCTTAGGGGAGAGGGGAGTGGGTAGACATGATAGACCATCTAGCATTACTGCGTAGATGTTGTGGAGGGCCAGATTTCCATGGTGCAAGGGGAAGATTCCTAATAGAGCTGTTCAAAACTAGAATGGGCTACCTTAGGGGGCAGCTGGTCACCCCTCAGTGGGGGCCTTCAGGCAGAAGCTGGATGACTGACTACTTGTTTGGGGATAAATAAGGTAGGTTTCTACTCATGCAGCTTGAATTCAGTGACTTTTGAGGTCCCTTCCAACTCAGATTCTGAGATTCCTCTGTACTTGTGACCACAGTCCAGTGTCCATACTCTGTTGACAATTCTTAGGTCACTTATATAATAAGCCATTCCTCCTTTACCTCTTTCTTTCAGGAACTCATCACACACACAGACACACACACATAGAAACATACACACACACATACACACACACACACACACACATAGAAACATACACACACACACACACACACATTCCCTCTCTGATACCATCACTTTGAAAAAATAGAAAACTGCACATAAAACAAGGCATTGTCAGACTTGGTTGACATGTTAATTAGTCTTGGTGATGAGCTTTTATTCACTTTTCTTTTTTTTAATCTTTGCTTTGGGTGCTACCTGGGAAGCAGAGGAGGAAGGGATATATTTAGAAATTAAGATGATGTAAAAACAAAACATAGCAATAAAACATTTAAAATAAAGATACGTAGTTAAAAGGTGTGAGAAGTAATGTGAAATAGTGGATAGATAGAGAGTTGCCCTGAAAGTCAAGAAGATCTAGTCCTGCCTCTGACAAATATTGGTTGTTCTAGGAAACTCCCTAAGGTTATGAATTTTAGAGAAGTGGAAGTTGCCTTCCCTCGATGATCCCCATACCAACAAGTCTAGTGCCTACTCTTATGGCTAAAGGGTACTTTATTCTTGAGAGAAAAGGTAGCCTCCCATCTTCACGGTAACAGGGAACAAGCACACTCCAGACAATCAATTATTAACAGCAGTAATTGCCCTTCTTTCCTTGTTTGTGTTGAGTCACTTGGATCCAGAGCCAACACATTCCCTTGGGTTTGACCAATACTGCCTAATATAGAAACCAGCTTACCTGAAGGAACTCAGTATGGATATTCTAGTGTATCTTCAGTAGAGTCATAAAGAGTACAATGACATTTATGATTCCTTTACTTGGTTTCAAAATTGACTATCTTTGGGGTATTCCTTTTGTTTATTACCAAGTGCAGTTTTTTATTTGTATGTGGATATTTCTTTTTTGTTCTGAGTGCCAGCAACCCTGGTTCTTAGGGGAAAAAAACAAAATAAAACAAAACCTGATTTTAGTTCTAAGAATGGGAATGTCAGCTCATCTCTTCAACAATTTTGCTGAGAGATGGGGAAGGATGTCACAACTCACCACAGATAAACAAATGAGTCCCCCTCCCTTTTTTTAAGAAAGAAAATATAAATTACTTATAGAAAAAGAGATCAAACGCAGCTCTCTCTAAGAGAGCTTTGTGGTTGATAAGGGAAGGATGAATTCTAAACAGGCAAGCTACGTTTCTCTCTGAATAACATCTTTCCTAAAGATAAAGCAAAAGCAGAACCTGGTCTAAGATATTTTTGATTTTACTGAAAAAGAGACATTTGAAAAATTGTTGAAAACACCTGAAATAAAGCTCTGTTAGGCAATCTCATTCCTAGCCTGTAAGCATTTTTTTTCTCCCCTCAAACTGAAGAGATTAGAAAGAAAAGATTTAGGAGGAGAAAAACCTAATTAAATTGGCACAGACTCCAACATTCTCAACAGATGCACTTTTAATAAAAAAAAAAAAGGAATTAAGTGAAAAATGAGGATATGCTGGCTGGCCTGTACATAAATTACCTTTTCAGGAACACAGAAATTGCTATAGGGCCAGCTTGGAGAGCTTCAAAAGCTTCCAAACTAATGCATTTGTTCCATTTAAATTGGATGTTGATTGAATTGGATAAGCTACTGTATTTATTTCAAGGATAACATATCAAAGCATGGCCAGGAGTGAATCATGACAAAACATCCATCCTGGTGCCTAGTTTAAATGAAATGATAGGGGAGCTGAATGGATGAGATTAAGGATATGAATGAACATGAATAACTCCTCAGATGTTCTCATACTTGGTTTCCATGTTACTGGATCATAACAACCCTAGCTTCCCCCACCCCAACCCCACCTCAATCCCTTGGCTTCTAGAAACTTCCCACCTTGTTTGGATCAATCCTCTCTTTTGTGATGTGCAGCTCCATTTTGCTTTTCTACAGACAAGACAGTTAACTGACTTCCCTGCAACTGGGTTAGTCTAGCACAGCTAACGTACCCTGAACTTCAAGGAAAACCTTTATTCCTGTGCTCATGGCCACAGCAAGAGTTAAGTCTTCCCAGTTGACAGGCTTGTTGTTTCATAGTCCATTACTACAGGAGAGCTAACTACCCAGCTATAATCTAATTAATGCCAGAGAGCAAATATTTTCCAGGAATTAGCTATCAGCAATAATCTTTCTTTCATTTTCCTTTTCCACTACTACTCATTCTTTGCTTGAACCTGTGGTTTTTTTCACTCTGACTCCTTAGATTACATTTCCCTCTGAACAGGTGGCAGAGTCTACCTAAATTATTGTGGGTACATGACAAGGAAGCTGTTGTGTCATTTCACTCATGTCCAACTCTCCATGAACCTATCTGGGGTTTTCTTGACAAAGATACTGGAGTGGTTTGCCATTTCCCAGATGAGAAACAGAAGCAAACAGGGTTAAGTGACTCACCCAGGATCACACAGCTAGTGTCTGAGGTCAAATCTGAACTCAGATCCTTTTGAATCCAGGATCCGGCTCTACCCACTGCACCACCTGCCTGCCCCATTTTTTATTACTGTATAACAATTTATGAGGCAGAGTGATATAATGAATAGAGGGCCAGTCTTACAGTCAGGAAAACTTGGATTCAAGTACCCCCTCTCATATATATACTAACTCTATGACCCTAGGCAAGACATTTAACCACCTACTCTGTAAGATTAGACATTGCAGAGGTAGGTACCTGCATAGGAGGTTAGCTCATCTGAAGTTCCCAATGCCAGTAAAATCTAAGGTGTAGTTCCCATTCCTGTGACCTATTCATGGTTATGACTTCTTCAAAGCCAAACGTAATGGTCTTTGCTTATCCTCATCCTTCTTGACCTCTACAATCACCCCCTTCTGGACATTCTCCTCTCTAGGTTTCCCTAACACTGCTCTAATTTGGTTCTTCTCCTACTGTAGGACTGCTCCTTCTCTACTTTTTGCTAGATCTTCATTCAGGTCCTCCCCATTAATCCTGAATGTACCCAAGACTCTCTCCTAGGCCTTAGCCTCTTTCCTCTTTATAGTGTCTTACCTGGCCATCTCACTGGTTTCCATGAATTCAATGATCTCTCTATTGATGATTCCCATTCTATATCTCCTCAGCCCCAGTCCTGCGCCAACCGATCTACTTGCTCCTCTTTTAACCTGACACTGCATCTCCTGTCTTTATGCTTTTGCATGCCTGGAAATGCTCTCTTTCCTCACTTCTGCTTCTTCCTTCAGAGGATTCCTTGAAAATCTAGCTTAAATCCTAAATACTGTCTTTCCAGGTCCTTTCTCTAGTTCCTTCTCTCCTAGATTACCTTCCATTTTCACTGAACATATCTTGTATATACATAATTGTTTGCATATTGTATCCTCCATTAGAATATGAGCTCCTTGGGGGCAGGAGAGGGTTTTTTGTTTGTTTGCTTGCTTTTAACTTTCTTTTTATCCCCAGGGTTTAGAACAAAGCTTGACACATATAGTGAATACTTAATGCTTGTTGACTGATTAAAGTAAACAATGGTAGTGCTTAATAACTGTTCTTATATTACCCTTTAACTGGTACCAAAAGAAAGTAATGAAATGATAAACTCTCCTTGTATGTACAGGGGTAAATTTGGCTCAGATTCATCCTTCTACATAAAATCTTTTGTAATTCCTTCCCTGCTCCTCCCCAGCCACCAGTGACTCCCTTCAAAATACTTGTATTTATTTTGCCCATACTTCAATGTGTCCATGTGGTTGCCTTCAAAAGGATGTAGGCTCCTTGAGGGCAGAGACTGTTTCATTTTTGTCTCTGTGTGCTTATCATATAGCATAGTTTCTGGAACACAGTAGGTGGATCACAAATGCTTGTTAACTGATTGAAGAATGACTAAAATGTCTCCTTGATTCACTTTGTTTACTTCCAAAGTGACCAGCACAGTACTATGCACAGCACAAAATGTTTGACAAACACCTAACAAATCAATGACTAAATGCCCTGTAGACTGCTATGTGTCAGCTAAAATGAATCAAAGGGTAAAATAATAATTAATCATAATAGCTCATAGTCATGTAGCCATTTTAAGGTTTGCAAAGCACTTTACATATTTATTTTTTAAATTATATTTTCCTCATCTTTTGGTTTGTTGTGAGGATCTAAGGAAGCATGCGGCTTTAACAACTAGAGCAAACTTGTGGAATTCTGGGATACAAAGGAAAGACCAGTTTAATGGAGAGCAATGAGGGACCAGGAAAACTACAGACATAAGGGGCTACTTTTCCAGAACCCCGGCACCAGATATGCCAAAAGTTAAAGAGGAAAAGAGCCCTCGGATACTATAAGTGGTCATTGTATGCCAGAATCTATTTTTCACATGGTGTCTTCAGTGAGCAGATTTTGTAGCTTTTTTTTTTTTTTTTGAAGGGGGGAAGGCAAGGCAATTAGGGTTAAATGACTTGCCTAAGGTCACACAGCTAGTAAGGGTCAATTGTCTGAGGCCAGATTTAAACACAAGTCCTTCTGACTCCAAGGTTGGAGTTCGATTCACTCTGTAGCTCTTTCCAAAAGTATCTCCCAGACAGGGCCCAAGATCTCCCTGTACATCCTGGGCCATTTCCAGTCATCCTAAGGAATATCAGGTCACTGGATTCAGATGTCTCTTGAGGAGAAGTGAAGCTGGTGACCTGCACAGCCCTCCCTCACTCAGAACAAAGTCAAGTGCAAGTCATGTCTTCATTTCTCTGATGACATGGTCTTCTTTGGCAATGAAGGACGAACATGATCCCAGACAGGTTTACGGATAATGCTTAGCCAGAAACACCTGCCTACTTTAGCTCATGATTCTCCTGTCCATCAGGTTATGAAAAGACCTGGGGTCTCTGTTTCTTTAGATCTTTGTACCCCTAGGAGAATATACTTGTTGCAAAAATCCAAGTAAGTAATAAGTAAACGAGCAGACTTTTACTGGGAGATGCGTACACTAATAATTTT
The DNA here is from genome assembly GCA_028658325.1 of Potorous gilbertii. Taxonomy (NCBI): domain Eukaryota; kingdom Metazoa; phylum Chordata; class Mammalia; order Diprotodontia; family Potoroidae; genus Potorous; species Potorous gilbertii. The sequence continues at coordinate 564,976,789 of CM053770.1, forward strand.
GGTCAAACGTTGAATTGGTGGGGACTGTTTCTGGTAGCTAATATTAGTATATGATTGATAAATGGTTAACCAGAAATGCAGACATAAGAGTTAATGTGTGATCGCTTTCTCTATACTCTTTAACCCAGAGATCTCACTGCTAGGCTAAAAGGTCAAACATAGGAAGAAAGGCCCCACACACATCAGAGTATTTATAGCAGAATTGCTTTGTCTGACCAAGACTAGAAACAAAACAGAGATCTATCAGCTGGGGAATGGAAACCCTGTGGTATAGAATAATAACAAAAATAGTTAGCATTCATAAATCATTTGAAGGCTTACAAGATGCCTTAAAAATGTCTCATTTTATCCTACGTAAAAACTTACAATAAGAATAGGTGCTACTATTATCAACATTTTACAGGTAAGGAAACCGAGGCAGAAAGGGGTTAAGTGATTTGCCCACGGTGACACCTCTAGGGAGGGTCTAAGGCCAAGTTTGAACTCGCCTTCCTGACTCCATGTCAGGAGATTTATACATCTGTGTACCACACAGATGAAAATTATTGTAAGATCCATCAACAGACATTTATTAATAAGAATTAATAATGAACATGATAAAGACAGAGCAGGAGAGGAAGAATTATTTGAACTGATACAAATAAAGTAAGCAGAACCTGGAAAACTATAGACATAATAATGTAAATGTAGAATAACAAAAAAATGCAACTGAATGATGGGTAATCACAACAGCCAACCTTACCCTGCTAGAGATGAGAAAATGTGCCTCTCATTCTTTGAAGGGAGCTCAGTGGTAAAAATGGATAGAGTGCTCAACTTGGGATCAAAACAGACCTAAGTTCAAATCTGATCTCAGATACTTAGTATTTTCATAACCTTCAGTCATTCACTTAACCCCTCTTAGCCTGTTTCTATATCTGTAAAAGGAGGATATGAATAGTACCTACTTAGTAGGATTATTGTTAAGGGTCAATCAAACCAGATAATATATGTAAAGCACTTTACAAACCGTAGAGTGTTGTATAAATGCTAGTTCTTAGTGGTAGTTATTTTTCTAAACTTTTTCTTCCTTTTTTGTACTTTGGGATACCAATAGTTTATTAAGTAGGGGAGTGGGAGGAACATATTTGGATTAAAAAATAATGTAAAAACAAAAGATGTCAATAATGTTTTTTTCATGGAGAGGAAGGCAAGGCAATTGGAGTTAACTGACTTACCCAAGGTCACACAGCTAATAAGAGTGTCAAGTGTCTGAGGCCAGATTTGAACTCAGGTCCTTCTGAATCTGCTCTACTCACTGCACCACCTAGCTGCCCCAAGATGTCAATAATATTTTTTTAAAAATGTTTACCAAGAGAAAAAAATTACTGATTTTATCTTGGACTGTTGAGAAGCTTCAGAAAAGTACTTACCGGTATTTAAGTAATTCTGGAGAGTATTTTGATTTTGCTTTGAAAATCACCTGCAAAGACAGAGAAAAATGATATCATATGAATGTGCAGAGTAGATTCAGGGCAGCAGAAACTAACTGCATCAATTGGAATTTCCTATACATTTTTTTTTTTTAACGTGGGTCCTGAGGCACTGAGAAAGAAACTCAGGGTTTGTATGACCAAAAAGACAATGGCCCAAATTTTGGGAGGTGACTGAGTATTTCAGGCTAAACATTTTATACTTTATACACAGCGAAAACTGTAAAAGTAAAATTTTGAGTGAACTATAGATTACCAACTTCTCTTTGATTTTAGTATTCCAAATTTATTGTGTGCTTTCTGTGGAGGCAAATTCTACTGTTGAGCTGATCTCAGAATTCTCACTGACCTAAGTGGGTGCAACAGTGTCATCCACCTAATGGGGGGATTTCTGGCTGTTGTTATTTCAGGGTGATCTCACTGTTGGCCCATTCTTCAGCCCTCACAGCACGTTGTGAAATAACAAAAATCTTTCTGACGTCAGTTACCTTAAAGCAGATTGGGTTTTTATGGGAGAAATGCAAGCTCTGCCTGGTTCTTAAGCTAAGCTTGCATTTGCATATGGAAAACGTATAATAATAATAATTTTATTAATTAAATTAACATGACACTTTAACATTTGCAAAATACTTTACATATATTATCTCATTTGATCCTGTTCATTAGGTACCGTTATTATTCCTGTATTACAGAGGAGGACACTAGGACTCAGAAAGGTCAAGAGAATTGCTCAGTGTAGCTCCGCTAGTGTTTTTGAAGTAGGCAGAATTTGAACCTGGGTTCTAGCTAGGTGTTCTAGGTGTTCCAGGAAACTCTCTAAGACTATAAATTACAAGGAAGGTGCTGACCTGTGTTGTTAGAAGAAGTTCTCTTACTGGGAGTTCTTCATACCAATAAAATCATAGCTCCAATCCAGGGGTGGGGAACCTAGGGCCTTGAGGCCACATATGGTCCTCTAGGTCCTCAAATGCACCTCTTTGAATCCAAACTTCAGAGAACAAATCCCCTTAATAGAAGGATTTGTTCTGTAAGATTTGACTCAGTCAAAAGGCCATACTCAAGGACCTAGAAGGTTCTCCAACCATGTTCTAGTCCTTATCCTTTTGTCTTTTCAATATGGATTCTGTCCCTACTATTCTACTAGCTCAGCTCTCTCCAATGGGTCACTGATGACCCCTTAACTGTCAAATCTAATTTGTTTTTATTTTTCCTAATTTATCTTCCTGGACCTCTCTTCAGTGCTTAACATCCTGGATCACCTATGTGGTGCAATAGATGCAATTCAAGGCCTGCAGTCAGGAAGACCAAAGTTCAAATCTGGTCTGACATACTTACTAGCTGTGTGACCCTGGGCAAGTCACTTAATTTCTGCCTCAGCTTTAGCCTCTGTAATATCCCCTTCCTCCCAGGGTCGTTGTAAAGGGCTTAGCACAGTGCCTGATACAGAGGAGGCACTATATAAATGTTAGCTATCATCATCACCATCCCCTCTTGATAGCCTCTCTTCCTTGAGTTTCATAACACTGTATTTTCATGGCTTTTTCCTTTTACTCTCTAATCTTCCCTTAGATGCCTGCTTTACTTATTCTCTGCCTTTAAGACTAGGCTCACCAAAACTCTGTTCTATGCCCTCTTCTCTTCTCTCTCTCCCTTAGTAAACTAATCTATTCCTTTATCACTTGAATGCAGATGACTTCTCTGTGTCCATCTTCTCCCACTTTCAGTCCCATGTCTCCAAATGTCTGTTAGATATACGAGATCTCACTGCCTGGAATCAGGAAGACTCTTCTTCCTGAGTTCAAATCCACCACCAGACACTTACTAGCTGTGTGAGGCTAGGCAAGTCACTTCAAGTGGTTTGCCTCAGTTTCCTCATCTGTAAAATGAGCTGGAGAAGGAAATGGAAAACCACTCCAGTATCTTTGCCCAGAAACAAGGTCACAAAGAGTAAAACATGACTGAAACAACTCAACAACAACAAAATGTGCTATATTCCTCCCCAAACCTGACTCTCCCCTTATTTCTCTCCTTCCATTAATGGCATCCTCCCAGTAAGCCAGGTCTGAAATTTGGAATCATCATTAACTTTTCTCTGTTATGAATCACAGACCTAAAAGGGTGCTAAGGGACCATCTGGTCCAACCTATATCTGAGCAAGAATTCTACTAAGCCACAAAGCCAATCAAATGCCAAGCAATGTCATTTCTACCTCTACAATCTCTCCCTTATAAACTTCCTCCTCTCCACTCCCAAAGCACCCTCAATCCTCATCTCTTCTCAACCAGACTATGGCAATAACCTCTTAATTGATCTTGCGATATATTTTTTTGTAATCCTGCCTGAGCAATCTTCATAATGGTCTGTTATTTCACTCTAGTCAATTTCTTTAGCAATTCCTCCTTTACTGCTGAATAAAGTACTGGTACTCAAATCACTCCTCAATTAACTTCCAGTTTGCCTCTCTAGTCTCCTCCGTGTTCCAGTCCATCTGGATACGCCCCATTCTTTCTCATCCTGCCCTCTCCCATCTCTGTGGCTTTGCTCACAGAGATCTCCAACATCAGAATGGACTCCTCCTAACTGCCGTCTGTTTACATCTTTCCCTTCCTTCCAAGTCTAGCTCAAATACCTACTTTATGAGGTCTTTCATAAAATCCCTTCCTTCCCTTTACCCGGAGGAAAATAAACTTCTCTATTCTAAAATTTCCCACAGTACCTTGCCTTGGATACTTTTATACTTATTTCATGTATAGAAACACAGGATAGACTTTAAACTCCTTGTGAGTAGGGATGATTTCATATTTGTTTGTATTTCCACCACCCATCACTGTACTTAGGACTAAAGGACCATAGATTTAGGTCCAAAAGAAAGCTTAAAGGTTATCAAATGCAATCCTCTCATTTTACAGATGGCAGAAAACCGATGCCCAGAGGGTTTAAGTGTCTCGCTCAACATCACACAGATAGCAAATAGAAGAGCCAATTGATTAAAATCAATCAAGCAACAAATACTTAATAAATTCCTACTATGTGCCAGGCACTGTGCTAGGTTCTGGGGATAAAAAAGTAAAAAAAAATGCAATAGTCCTTGCCTCGAAAGACCTGTTATTCCATCAGGGTAGATAAACATATACATAAATAAGTGTATACAAAAGAAACACAAAGTGATTTTTTTTTTAATAAAACAATAGCAGCTGGGGAGATCTTTTTGGCTTTCTAATTTTTTCAAAATGCTTTGTCAGTTCACTGACTCTCTCTTTTTCCATTTTGTTAATATGTGTTTTTAGAGATAAGCCTGCGGTCCAAAAATTCTTATATTTAGGAAGAATGAATATCAGACCCAAGGTTCTTAAGTGTTTTGCAATCACTACCCTTAGGATATTTGATCATTTTCAGATATATCAGATATTATACAGGGTTAATTTAAAATTACAGCTGATAATGAGAGATAAAAGATCTAAAGAGATTTAGAGTTATAGCTATTTAACATTCCTCCTCCTCCCAAAGAATCCTTAAAAGAAAGAAAAAGAAAATCCCAGTCCTATGAACAAGCAGCAAAACTGACTTTTAGTGGTGCTGCTAATGAGTCAAGTATCCGGTAGAAAACTAAAATACACAGGACTGATTACTTGGCCCCTGAATCAGTTAGCCATATGTGCACACCCACAGGTACTACAGTTTTCCTGGTGCAGGAAAAATCATATTCCACAGGCTGAGAATTTCAAAGCCAGAAGAGACCTTGGATCCCATTCAATCCAAACCTCTCATTTTGCAGATGAAAACAGTAAAGCCTGGAGTGAAATGAACTGCCCGAAGTCATTAAACCTGAGAGGAAGAGGAGCCTGGTTTCATGACACTTCCCTTCTTTCCCTGTCCCTTCCCATTCCTTCCCTTTTTCTCCTGGACAAGTCCCCCATTCTAAGCTTGGAAGCAACTGCCATTTAAGGCCCAGGCTCCCACTGACCACAAGATGCGTGTGAGCTTTACACTGGGCTGAAAGTACAAACGGGCTTTGTTTGCTGGGGATGTGGGCCATATGTCAGAGTTCAGTAAGAGGGAAGGGGTCATTGCATTGCCATATGACCGTCAGCTTATTAAGGAAGGCTTCACTGAGAAAGTGGAATTTTAAGAACTCTTCAGACAAAGGAAGTATGGGCATTAAGGGCAGAAGGAGGGGGAGGAAATTCTAGAGAAAGGAAAATTCCAGGCGTGATAGAAGATGAGTATTTTTATCATGACATTCTTAATGGGGGAAACTAGGCACAGTTATTCCTTGTCCAGTGTCATTCACTGATTCAGGGAAGCACCCAGGACAAGGTCCAAGACAGAACAGGGGCTCCACAAATGGCGGCTGAATAAAAACAAACAAACGGGTGGCAGAAGGGAACCAGGAACAAGAAGGAAATACCTTTGAGTTGTCTTCCCCTGAGTCATTTGGCAAATACTAGGGTATTTTTTTTTTATTTTTAGGAATCATAAGCAGAAACTCATGTGCTCTGAAGTATCTTTTTTAACCCAAATATCCATGACCTTTCATCACCATCAAAGTTTTACTTCCAGTAGGCATTGGGGATCATAGGATCATAGATTTATATGTAGAAGGGACCTTAGAGGCTGTAAAGTCCATCCTTATTTAGCTGCTGAGGAAAGGAGGGCCCAGAAAGGTTAAGGGACTTGCCTAATGTCAGCAAGAATCTGATGTGGAATTTGAACTCAAGTCATTCTCACTTGGACAGGTAGGTGGGGACAGTGGATAAAGTGGGTTAAAAATTCAGCCTCAGTCACTTAGTAGCTGTGTAACCCTGGGCAAGTCACTTAATCCTGTTTGCCTCAGTTTCCTTATCTGTAAAATGAGCTGGAGAAGGAAATGACAAACCACTCTATTATCTTTGCCAAGAAAACCACAAATGCAGTCATTATGTGTTGAACACTACTGAAAAACAACCGAATGACAACTTTTGAGTCTAGTATTCAGTCTGCTATGGTAAGCTGCACCCCCAAACACTGAGTCATTCTGAGGAAACAATGTTGTTCCTGGCAGACTCATTTTGTTCATAGTGATAGATGATGTGATCGAAAGACTTTTGATTTAGGAGTTAAGTTCAATTCCACCTGCCCTCCACAAACCACACAACATGAAGAAAGTTATTTCATCCCTTGGTGTTTCCTTTGCTGTCTGTAAAAGTGGAGTCAAATGACTACTAAGTAACTGAACCTAAGCATATTAATATATGAGATTGCAAAGTTGCGCTACTGAAATGTAACATGAACTCATGGAAATATCAAAGTGATCTTTACAAGCTAAACAGCTAGGTGCTTTTGATACCTGAGATAATATTCCACAGGTTCATAAGTGACGGAGACACCGAGAGAGACACAGAGACATACAGAGAGACAGAGAGACACAAACACAGACACATATACACACAGGACTAATTAAAAAAAAGTATATCTTTTGCCTTTGCCAATGAAACACACAGTATCTCTTGGAAACTTTCTACCATGATTCATAGGCCACATCTGTGAGAATTTAGCTCAGTCACTTCAAGTCATTAGTGTAGACTCTCTCCATCACCATGAAATTAGGATGACAGAATCATAGATCTAGAGCTGATGGGATCATCTAGTATAACCTCTTTATTTTACAGATAAGGAGACTGAGGCTCAGAGAGGTTAAACTATTTGACCCATGTCACACAGGTTTCATGAGAGAGGTTTCATGTCCCATGGCTCTAAGTTCAGCGTTCTTTATATTTATTTTGTATTTTGTATCAGGCTCAGCTAGGTGAGCAAATGCAGTGGATAGAGGGCCAGGCCAGGAGTCAGGAAGACTCATCTTCCTGAGTTCAAACCTGGCTTCAGATATTTCTTAGTTGTGTGACCCTGGGCAAGTCACTTAACCTTCAATTTCGTCATCTGTAAAATGAGCTAGAGAAGAAAATGACAAAACCATTCCAAGTATCTTTACCAAAAAAAAAAACAAAAAACCCCAAACAAACAAACCCAAATCAGGTCATGAAGAGTCAGACACAATTGAACAACAACATTTCATATCAATTCTGTACATTCACTCATTCCCCCTTCCCACTCCTTTCCTAGAGACAGAATCTAAGTTCCTTGAGGGCAGGGACTATTTCATTCTTTTGTCTTTACATTCCAAAATACCTAGTAAGATACCTGGCACATAGCTTGTGCTTGCAGAACTGAATTGAATTTAGTGTCTACTGTGTGCCCAGTCTTGTGCTAGGTATATGGGGACACTAAAAAAAAAATCTGTATGGCATTGTATCCACTCTTAAAGGGCTTATGATCTTGTTGAAGAGATAAGCTTGGCATTTATGAAGCCACAAAGGCAAAAATGGAATGGGAGAAAGAGTGTTTGGTCTGGAGTTAGGAGATCTGAATCTGAATTTTATTTCTGCTCCTTCCTATATGTGTGATCTCGGACACAGCATTTATCTTCTCCAAAACTCATTTTTCTCATCTTCAAAATGAAAGTGGTTCAGTAGGTGATCTCTAAAGTACCTTTCAGCTGAAAAATCCTATTGGCCACTCATGTGACAATGATCAAGTCAACTAACCTCCCTGAGTCTCGATTTCCTTATCTATGAAAACGGGATTATAATATCTGTAGTACTTAATCTCACAGGCATTTGTGAAGATGAAATAGGGTCATGTATGTAGAATACATTTAAAACTTAATATTAGTTGATTTTTGTCATACAAATGCAATGCTAGCAATATTCAAATTCCAAAACACATATAATAACTAATAACTATTTCAGTATGTCTATGATTCCATGGATGTTGGTACTCTACCAAATGCTATAATCCATTGTGTCTTAGTTTTGGTAAGTCTTCATGGTCAAAAACAAACAAACTCATTACTCAGTCAATGGCAACGAGTCTCTCTGAATTTAGCTAGGTGAGTCCGGGGGAGAAAAGACACATAGTCAGCATGGCTGCACCTTCCTGCTTGATTGGACCTGTCAGGACACCTCCAGGATACCAAGAGTGGAACTTTAGCAGAATGAATAAATTAAAGTAACTTAGGTGGTTAGAGCACAATGCTGAAGAAAATTGCAGGTTCCTAAGGTTCTGGCCCGAAGAGAACTTCTCTCCATTCTATGGTCCTAGATTACAATCCTAATTTAGCCATCCATCTTGCAAATGCTGTTAGTCACATGGGAGGCACTGAGTCATCGGCGCACATCCCATAGGAAAACAAATACCTCAAGTCCCACACTCTCGTAACAATAGTATGCCAATGGGGCGTGCCCTCTTGAGATATAAAAGACACCGTTATTATGATCTGTAAAAAGCTCATTGCAAGTAGAAACGAGCATTTCAAATTTAAAATTTTCCTGTAAAACTAAAATAGAACACTTACAAACGTGTTATTTCATGACAAAATGCACTTACATTTCCCTTCAATGAAGCGATGGGGAAGGTAAGGGCTATGGATATTTAAGGCTGCGAATGCTGTCAGACATGGTTGATGTGTTGGTTAGTTGTGCTGTTCTAGTTTTTATCCCACATTTCTTTATAAATCTTTGTTGTACAATCTTTGATCCCGTGATCCCTAATACCTATTGTAAGTAAAGCTGTGATGATGACGAAAGGTTATAGACATTTGAGTAAAAAAAATGTTTCAGGCCTTGCTGAATAGGAAATAAAATAGGAGAGGATATATTTGGAAAAGTATCAAGAAGGAAATTATTAAATTAAAAAAAGAAAATTTTCTAACTCAAAGGCAGCTAGGTGGCACAGGAGATAGAGTGCTGGGCCTAGAGTCAGGAAGATCTGAATTCAAATATGACCTCAGACACTAGCTGTGCAACCCTGGACAAGTCACGGAATCCTGTTTGCCTCAGTTTCGTCATCTGTAAAATGAGGTGGAGAAGGAAATGGCAAACCACTACAGTATCTTTGCCAAGAAAACCCCCAACATAGTCATGAAGAATCAGACATAATTGAAATAACTCAACAATAACAAAAATTCAGGAAGAGATCTATATCTTAATTCTTATAATCCTTTTGCAAAAATATTTTTAGTTTTTTTATTTTTAATTAAATTTTTAAACCTTATCAATGCTTCGGTTTTTACTCTTTCCCATCTTTCCCCTATCATTGGAAAAAAAGAAAAAGAAAACCCTCCTACAATCTTTTTTCAAGAACTTCTGCTCTCATTTCTCTAACTCTAACATGTTTAGCAGTTGATGAGCTAGATTAGGGTAAGGGCCCCTTCAGAGTCCAAACTGGACACCTCAATAACTCATCCTGGGAATCTATGAAGATTAGATCTTTAGCCAACAAATATTTAGTACTGTAAATCAGCTACTGGGGACTATTTCTATGAGCTGCAACCCTTGACACAGAAGAAAATGTCTCAAGAGAAGCTGGATACACATAGATCAAGTTAGATGTTGACAATTATATGCAGCCTCCAAATATATTCTGTAATTTCATTGCAAAGGATCTGTGCTCCCACCACCCTGTAAAAGGGTCTAATATAGTAAAGGGCTAGAACATCAGAACTCAGCCAATCCCCAGCTGATTCCATCACAAGGCCATGTCCCTTTTCTGGGAAAAGATGAAGTCTCCAGATAAGGTAGCCTAACATTAAATTTGCTTGATCTCAGCTACAGATCAGAGAAATGAGATGAAAGTTTTAGAATAACTGTTCCTTAAAAAAAAAAACAACCTCCCTCATGCAGATCCTTATTCCCATCTCATAGTCATAATTTTTCACTAGTATTTCATCTACTCCACTACCTACTCAAAATATCTTAGAAATTCTGCCTTTGTCTAGCAAGTTTATTTAAAATTTCTGAACCTTCTAATCACAGCATCAACAAAATCAAATCCCTTTATTTTGGTGCCATTTTGACCTTTGAAAATAAAAAGGGCATCAAAGTTTGGGAATTTAAAAGAATAATGTTCTTTTCACTTGGTGGAGTGACCTCATTGAAGACTGATTAGTTCATAGAACTGCATTTGAGTCACTTGGGACCAATTTTTCCTCTCTGGAACTGCCAGGCAATCTCTTATCAGTCTCCCAGATCTCTCTTGAATAGTCTGCATTTGCCCCTCATTGACATCAGCAAGAATTCCAAAACAGAGGAAAGAGAGGAGCCCCACCTCTAAGGGAAAGAGGGAGTTATACAAAGAGAATTACTTTTTAATACTTCATAGTTAGTATTCTGACAGCTATTTTCAGTATATAGTTTAAATTTCTTTTTCAATGTGAACACACACACACACATACACACACATGAGAAAAACAAAAATCTATCAATACTGAGGAAGATAACACAGTTCTTACAAGTGACTAAAGGTCAAATGAGGCCAGATACAAATACAAGCAATCTCTAGCTTCTAAACCAGTTGTTTTCCAAAAGTTAGTTTGTATGAAGGTTGTTTGGAACTCTGAACGCATTTACTCCTAGAAATAGTGTTCTAAAAGGGTGATTAGGGTTTCTAGACTAGTGCACAAAACCTTATTTAACTTGTAAAATAATTAAACCAGAGTACTCATAAGGCTACGGCACTAAGCCCCACCATGGTAGGCACCCTACCCAAACCACTCAAAAATCACTTCCTTCCCTCACCCTGTATAAAAACCCCTATTTTCTCAATGCGGATCATCTCAGTTGGGTACTAGAAAGAAATCTGATTAAGAAAAACATAATAGTAAGAATTAGGTAAATCAATCAGCAAGTATTTATTAAGACCTACTATGTGCTAGATGCTGGGGATACAGAAACAAGAAATGAAATAGTCCCTTTATATGACTACACTTTATACAGGGAGACAACATATACATTCAAAATAACTATAACTCTCCCAAAGAGCTTTGAAATTCCAAAATCAGCGCACATTTATTATTCAGTCTGTTCTAAGTATTCTGCTAAACACTGGTGATAAAAGGACAGAAGTGAAACAGTCCTTGCCCTCAAGGAGATTGGATTCTAAGACAGGAAATAACATATGCACATACAAGAACAGAATATAAACAAAATTAATCCAAAGTGGTTTGAGGAGAGGCTAGTGGCAAGGAATGGGACCAGAAAAGGCTCTTGAACTGAGCCTTGAAGGACACTAGGAATTTCAAGAGGCAAAGAAAGATAAGGAGGGAATACATTTCAAGTAGAATAAGAGAACTGAGACAAAAGATAGAGCATAGAGTGATGGATCAGTGAGCAGGCCAGTATGGCTAGACTGTAGAGGATGAGAAGCAAAGACTTCAGACTAAAAAGATAAGAAGAGGCCAGGTTTTAAAGAGCTTTAGATAATAAAACCAAAGTTTCTATTTCTAGAGTTTGCTGAGTATAATGGCGGCATGATCAGATATACATTTTAGGAAAATCCCTTTGGCACTTCTGTGTAGGAGGGACTGGAGTGGAGGAGGTTGAGGCAAGGAGAGCTAATAGCAAGCTATTGCAATTGTCCAGGTCAGAGGTGGTAAGTGTCTATTTTAGGATGTTGTGGTGGCCATGTGAAGATGTGTGTTTACTGAGTTCAAGAGGTATCACTAGAAAAAGTTGGGGACTTAAGTGACTATAAGGAGAGTGGTGTCCTCAATTGTATTTGGAAAGTTTGGAAGAAGGGTAGGTGTGGGGAAGAAGGGTGGGCAGGGTACTAAGTTCTGTTTTGGACATGCTGAATATTAGATGCCTATAGGATATCCAATTCAAAATGTCTGATAAGCTGTTGGTGATGTGGGACTGTAGCTCTGGTGAGACTGGGGCTGGATATATAGATCTGTTTTGGGTATATAGATTATATACTCAAATTTGAACCCTAATGAAGTCACCAAGTGAAATAGAACAGAGGAAGAAGAAAAAAGAGTCATGGGGCACATCCATAAGTTAGTGGGCATGATATGGATGACAACTCAGCAAATGAGAATGAGAAGAAGTTATCAGACAGATAGGAAAACAAGGAGGGGACGGCAATCAGAAAACCCAGAGAGGACAGATATCTAGAAAGAGAAGGTGGTCATCACAGTCATATACAGCAGAGAGGTCAAGCAGATGAGGATGGAGAAGAAGCCATTTTCAATATGAAGAGATCAGTTTTAGTTGAGTAATGAGGCAAGAAGTCAATCTGAATAGGATTCAGAAGAAAGTGAGAAAAGAGGAAGTAGAGACCTTGAGTGTTTAATATAAATGAATCTTATTGCCAGAATTATAGGAAGTCAAATTAACTCAAGTGGAAAAATTCAGGCGTTGTGGAAGGAAACAGTTTTTTTGAGAAGACAAGCCACCACATGGGCAGGCTAGCCCAGGCTTGCCTGAGAGTCTGTGCTGGGAACTGGTAAGAAGATTGCATTGCCTTCATTGTACAGGAGGAATTGAAATAAGGAAAGACTAGTGACAGAGAGAAGTAATCATTCAGTTGTGTCTGACTCTATGTAACCTCACGGGGTTTTCTTGACTAAGATACAGAGTGGTTTGCTATTTCCTTCTCCAGTGTTTTCTCATTTTACAGATGAGGAACTAAAGCAAAGAGGGATTAAATAACTTGCTAGTAAGTGCCTGAAGCTGAATTTGAACTCAGATTTTCCTGACTCCAGGTCCAGCACTCTTGGAAGGGACCTCAGTGGCTATGAAATGCAACCTGTTCCTGAATAAGAATTCTATAACATACATGACCAGTAGTTATCCAGCCTTTGCTTACAGACCTCAGTGAGGAAGAACTCACTACCTCCAAAGGCAGCTCATTCCACTTTTGCAAAACTCTCTAAGAGACTTCTCCTGATATCAAGCTTAAATGGGCCTCTCTGTAAATTCCACTGCTCCTAATTATGTCTCATGGGGACAAATGGAAACTTTTCCATAAAAAAATCCTTTCAAATATTTGAGAACAGCTATCCTATGCTCCTATCTCACCACAAGTCTACTCCAGACTAAATATCCCCAGTTTCTTCAAGTGATCCCCATATAACCCAGTCTCCAGGCTCTTCACAGTCCAGATTGCCTTCCTTTGGACAATCTCCAGCTTACCTATGCTCTTCCTAAAACATGGTGCTCAGAAGTGGACACAATCCAAATATGGTCTGACCAGGGCAGCATGCAGTGACACTACCACTTTCCTAAGTCATGGCATTGCCCCCCTCCTTGCAGTCTATGATAGCATTAGTTTTCTTGGTTGCTGAATTACACTTGACTCATATAGAACTCATAACACACTAAAACCCCCTCATATTTTTAAGACTAGTGAAATTATAAGGAAAGAATATCTATCTATATCTATATTGTGTATGTTGGGGGGAAGGGAGAGGATGAGAGAGAGAGAGAGAGAGAGAGAGAGAGGAGGGGGTCATGGGCGTACAGGCACAAAAGTCAAATTTCAAGGAAATAAGGAATGAGTGCATGATGAGCAAATAAAGCAAATGAATTTAGATCACCTTTTCCAGCAGTTTGAAAGGAAAGGAAAGCAGAATATCAAAATATTTCCAGGTAATAGAAGAATTATTTTTGTTTTAAGTGTAATTGGCTTGAGAAATATTTACCTTTTTTTAAGGGTTTACTTTACTTGTTAAGCCAGCTAAATGTGATAAAGTTATAATAGATCAACCAATCTGCTAAATCACTTTTGTTGTATTGCTGAATGTTGCATTGAGTAGGAAGGATAAAGCAAGAGTGGAGAGGGAGAGAAAGACTGAAAACTGCTTTATCTTCCGGAGAGAAATTTCTGGCTGGGGGCTTTTTCTTCATAGCATACACTGAGAACGCTATTGATTTATTTTTAACAACTTCTCAAAGCAAAGAGAAAAGTTCACCAGGGTTATTTTGAGCATCAAAATGAGTCAGTGATGCTGTAGGAGCAACAGCCGGGTGAGCTCAGCAGTCATTATCTCTTTTCTGGGAGGCCAGTTTGAAAGAAAATGACTCCTCCAGGAGAAAGAGCTGAAGAGGGTCTTAGAGAGAAAGCTACACACCAAAGGAGGTGTGAGACCCAGAGTAGACCAGCCTAAAAAAAAGGTAGTGGTGGCAAAATGACTGCCTAGCAAGTACCATTACTTAGACATTGAAGAGATCAGGGTATGTATGTGGGCTGAGGGGGAGAAAAAAACTTTTGTTGATTTTGAATCATTTCAGTCACATCTGACTCTCTGTGATCCCATTTTGGGGTTTTCTTGGCAAAGATTCTGAAGTGGTTTGCCATTTTCTTCTCCAGTTACAGGTGAGGAAACTGAAACAGGGTTAAGTATCTGAGGAAGATGAGTCTTCCTGATTCCCAACTCAATGCTCTATGCACTGCACCACTTAGTTGCCCTTCGAGTAGAGAGGGCTAAAAATGAAGAAAAAAGAGAAAAATATAATGGAACAAGTTTCTGGAGGAGATGGGAGGTAATGGAACCAAGAACACAGGTAGAGAAATTAGCTACATTTTATCCTTTGAGGTATGCAAGGAGGAGAGCATTGTGGAACTACAGAGAAATTTTCAAGTAGGAAGACAGGATGTAAAGAAACTTTCCATTGGATGGCCTTGATCTCAGTAAAGCAGCAGGTGAAGTCATCGTTTACAAATGGGGCTGAGAGATGAACTTGTTCTCAAAGAGGACCATGACATTAAGATGATGACATGACTTGAACTTGACTTTGTTTTGAGTGAGGGAAGGCTGTGCAAGGTCACCAACCTCACTTTCTTCTCCTGAGCCATCTGGATCCAGTGACCAGACATTCATCAGGATGATTGGAGATGACCCAGAATGCAACGTGAGACCCTGGTCCTTTCAAGCTAAGGTCTTCCAGCATTTTCACTTTGAGCTAGAACGTGGGAGAGTAGAGAAGGTTTGATACAGTTGCAGGGGTGAATGCAACAGGAAACCAATTAAGAAATGAATAAAGAAGATTGCCCAGAAGCACTAAGAGCCTAATTGTGAATAGCTTTTTCCTTTCTCAACTTCAGAACCTACAAATTGCTTAATAAAGGAGTTCCAAATTTTTATAATGGATCCTATGGCTATGACAACAAGGCCTTGGGCCAGAAATGACCACTGGTGTATCTTGGGATTTTTGTAGTTTAGGATAGAAAGACTCCATAATGGACATGTAGAACTACATCCAGAACTACAAGAGGACCACAAGACACTATCTAATCCAACAGCTTCATTTTAAATTCAAGGAAATGAGGAGTGACTTGCCCAAAGTCACACATAGATAGTATCAAAGCCAGGATCTGAACCCAGGTCCTCAGACTCCATAGCCATTTTTCTTTCCACAAAGGATATTAAAGCTAAAAGAAATTAAACAAAATCCAAACAACTTTCCCCAAGGGAGGACTCAAATACCTACAAAAAGGAGGGGTTTATTTTTTCCACCAATCAGTCAGTCAATCATCAAGCATTTAGTAAGTGCCTCCTGAGTCAGACACTATGTTAAGCCCTGGGAACCAGCAAGTTCCCTTTGATTTAGGACTTTCTTAGAAAGGCCCAATCATAATTCCTGTTAATGATAAGGAGACTGGGTGACTTTTGTAATGACTAGATTCATTTTAATTATAATTTAAGATTTAATTTGGGGTCTCACGGTTCCTTGTTTTTTCAACTGAAGACAAGAGCTGATGGGGAAGACAAGTCTCCCTAACTGGCCGATGTGAGCCTGGAGTAATAGGGAAGAGGGAAGAAACAAAAGTTGTTCTTTTTTCTTCTTTAGACCATGAAACCCCTTTCAAAGTAAACATGACCGCCAGCCTTTTCCTCTTCTCTCTCCATTGACTGCTTGGTATCTTCTCAGTAATCTAAAATCCTGGTGGTACTTAAGGTGGTCAAATCTCTAGATTTCTGATCTCCACATCTCTAGAGGGATTTGCTTAAATGCTCCATAAAAACAAAACAAGATACTTAGAGATACTGCTGAATTAGACTTTCTTTTATTTAACAAGTTATAGATAATCTGTTCTTATGTCAGTCACTGATTTCCTTCATACTTGGCCTTCTTTCCTCTCTATTCTCTGACCTCCTTACCTATCCTATCCCACTTACTTTAAAGTGCTAATTTTCTTTTGACTTTATGTAAGCAGTTATACATACATACACCCATATATATGTCTACACAGAGATATCTATATGTGTGTATATACTTACACACACATGTGCACACACATACGCCATCTGGCTATTTCTGATGAAAGCTGACGCCATTATTATAGGATGTGATGAAAAACTTTCGTGCCTTGAGGAAAATATAAGCTCTTTCTCCTGTCTCTAGAAGTCACGTCAGTACTTGAAAAGGTGACAATGTTTCAATGAGAAGTACTATGTTTCTAAATTATGGACTTTATTCATTTTGCTTTAGAAATCTCAAAAACCTTTGCAAAAAATCTAGTTGCAAATTCTTTGAGAGCAGGAACCATGATTTGAGTATCTCTGTATCTCCCCCAGTCCCAGGATAATATATTCATTTCACTCAAGGTTGGGAGGGGGAGGAGGTTGGATTTGTACATTTATAAGAGTAGGTCATGTAAGATGTGGGAACTCCCTTCACAGACTGACCAAATCATGGGTGACCTACAGGCTTACAGAACTGCCTGGAGCACTGACAAGTTAAAAAACTTACCTAGGATAACACAGTTAGTACGTGTCAAAAGCAGGACTTAAATGCAGGTTTTTGTGATTCCTAAGCTGTTTATCTTTACATTACACCGAGCTGCCTGAATCTGGCAAATCATAGGCACCTTCCTGTACTTCTTTTGGGCTGTCTATCCTTCCAGTCACCCACATACATAAGCTCAGTCATTCTCAACTCTTCCAGGCTTCTGTGTCACTACCTAACCATTTTGGAATCATGCTGCCTGCCCTCTGGCTGACTTTCTCATTCCCTCCCTATGGGCCCCCAAACTCTGACCTTTAGGTCCCGGAGCCCCTATAGGTAAATTCTGGCTTCTTGTCTGGAACTAGGTCAACATGTCACTTCCTGACCATTTCCAAATCTTGTTGCCTTACCTGTACCACCCACAACTTTGTAGCTCCCTTTTGTGTGTAGCCCATCTCCTTTAGAATATAAACTCCCTGAAGGCAGGAATAATCTTACCACTTTATGATCATCAACATCATCATCTGTAGTTTATACCAGTTTAGCCAGGCTCTCATTAACTTCTCACCTGGATTCTTGCAATGGTCTCCCTGCCTTATCGCTTTCTTCTCCAATCTAACCTCCAATCAGTTGCCAAATTGTCTTTGACCCTGTCACTCCTCTGTTTAAAAACATTCATTATCTCTACCAAAAGCAGACCTCTCTCCCTGGCATTTGAGCTCTTCACAATCTGGCCCCAACCTATCTTTCTGGGCTAATTATACATTATCTCTCCCCAGGTACTTTATGTTCCAACCAAACTGGCTTAGTTGTGGTTTGCCATATAACTTCCCATCTCCTGTCTTCATTCCTTTGCACAAGATTTCTCCCATACTCAGAGAGCCATCCTCCTCAATTTTGCCTCTTGGAATCTCTGCTTCCCATCAGGCCTCAGCTCATCCACGAAACTCAAGACTCCGTATCACCTCCAGGAACAAATAAAAATCCTCTGACATTCAAAGTACTTTAGAAACCTGCCCCCCATATTCCCAGGCTTCTTACACTTTTACCGTACCCCCTATTCCTCCATCTCTGCAATCCAGTGACATTGACCTCTGCTGTTTTCAAATGAGACACTCCATCTTCAACTCTGGAAATTTTCACTGACTTCCTCCTATACCTGGAATACCCTCTCTCCTCATCTCTGCCTCCTGGTTGCCTTGGCTTCTTTCATGGCCCATCCATAGGAGGCCTTAATTTTAGTGTCTTCCCTCCGTTTATTAATTCCAATTTATCCTGTTTATAACTTGTTTGTATATAGATACATAGTTGTTTGTATCTCTTCCATTAAATGGTGAGCTCCTTGAGAGGAGAGACTATTTTTTACCTTCCTTTGCATTCCCATTCTTTAGAATAGTGCCTGGTAAATAGCGGACACTTAATAAATGTTAATTGACTATTTAAATTCTAGTTGTTACTATTAATATTATTGTGTTCTAACTTCTAAAACAAGACTGGCCTCTAGAGAACTTTAGAAGTATCTGGGTCCAAGTTTATGTGCCAATCCTGGCGATTTTCATCTATCAGCAAGTACTTACTGAACATTTTATGGTCCTAACATTTAATCTTATAATTTAATTATAATATAATAATATTCATTTACTAAGGAACAATGAGTTAGAAAGCAGTCAGGGATAAAGTTCATCTAAATTTAGCACTTCTTCCTTCTTTTAGCAATGCCTTGGTGTTTCAGACACAGGATTACTTTAAGAATCTGGATATGTGTTTATGAAGGAAGGAGATGGGGGAACAAAAGGGAGATAACTTGCAAAGACTGGAAGTTTTGATTAACCATTAAATTTTTCTCTCTTTCTCTCTCTCTCTCTCTCTCATGATAAAATTAAGTACAAAATAAGAAAAAAATGCATGTTATACACAGCAGAACTTGAGAGGATTCAAAATATATAGCAATAAATTTCCATTTCAAGAAAGGCTATATATTAAATACTATGTGTTGTGTTGAGAGCTGTCCATCTTCTCTTCGCTTCCTCGTAAATTTTCTTTTGTTCTCTGCTGTACATTTTCTCCTCCTTTCAAGCCAGTCTAAGCCACATATGGCCTGGAGAGGCTATAGGTTCCCCAGCCATGGTCTAGGCTCATCAAGACCAAGCAATTATTATGTAAGCCATTCATTGCTCTGCCTTCCCATGGGGTTACAGACGAAACAGGAGTACCAACGACTATGCCCTCAGTCCAAGAAAGGAAGGAGGGACACAAAAATAAAAATTAAAAATGAGGTTCATATTGTCTAGCTGCAGCAGTGTAAATGGAAAGAACAGCGACAAAAATCCCCAAGAAACTGAAAACCATTCAATTCATGACCAAGCTTAGTCACAGTGAAGAGATGAAAAAAAACGCATCTTCCTTGTCTGGAGTGGTAGTGGATTATGGGTATGAAAAAAAAATACACACACACATACACATACATATACAGATTTGCCTAATGTGTTTGGTTAGTTTTGCTGACCTACTTTTTCTTCTTTCTTCTTCTTTGTTACAAGGGATGGCTCTCTAGGGAGGAGAGAGGGATACATTTGGAAATGAAGGTAATACAAAAAGAAATACAAACTATTTTAAAAAAAAGGTAGGATATCTTTTCTGCTTTAACTTGTATTACTCTCCTCTATGACTTTTCATGAACCTGGCTCACACCTACCTCAAACATAGTCTGTACTTTCATGCTATTTCAAACTACTCCCTGAAAATATGCACAATGCCTACAGAGATGTAAATGAAACAATCACTAAGAAGAAGCTGAACTTGGAATGACTGAAAAGCAATAACGAACCTAAAGAATAAAGGATGAAAAAGACTAACCTCTAACCTGTTCTGGAGAAGTAGGGGAATTTGGGGGCAGAAAGATGTGCACATTATCCAGTAAGGTCACTGTATCATGTGTTTTCGTTGTATAAGATAGGGTTCAATTTAGGAAATGTATGTATGTGTTTCAGAAATGACTGTGATATGAAAATAAGATATTAATAATATATATTTCATAAAAATATTAACTATGCCTCAAATATCTTCCTTCCTTCTTCCCTCTTCAACAGATGAATTTCTACCCATCCTGTAAAGACTAAATTCAATCTCTTCCATAAAGCCTTCCCTCATTCTTGATAGCCATGTCCATTCTGATGTTCACCTTTAATCAGTAACATTCTTCACTCCTTACTCAGCAGCTCTTTCACGTACATGCCATGTCCTAAAGCACAGAATAACTGTAGCTATATGTTTTGATGTCATACTATAGTAAATTATAAGCTCAATGAGGACAAGAACAGTGTCTTATTTAATCTTTGTAGCAGCTCCCTTTCATTCATAGATACCTAGCAAAATACTCTGCATATAATTGGTGCTTAATAAATGTCTATCATATTCAGGACTAATTTCTGATTAGTTTTCCCTTCCACTTCTCCACACTTTCCCTATCCAAGAGGTAGAATAAGATGTTTTTCTATTTTTTTTTTTCAGAAAGAGGAAATCTTGAGGAAACCTCATATCTCTCTCTAACCAAATGCAGAACTGTATAACTAGAGGATGTCAGTATATTGTTTATTGTTTTCATTGACTCTCTTCTTAGGTTTATAGCCCAGGAAGCAATAGAAAGAGTTCTAAAGCTAGAAGAGATCTTAAACATCCCACCTCCTCATTTTACAGAGAACTTGCCTAAGGTCTCACACGTGACAGGACTGGGAACAAACGTTGTCTATCTCCAAATCCACTTTGTAGATCTCTCTAGTATGCATGTGGCTTCTTGCAGTAAGAACACCGATGAAGAATGTTATAAAAGTAACTTTCCACACTTTAAGTCCAGTAACTTTCTGCTGGATTATTTGGTTTTCAATGGTAGCTTTGCTGATAATATTTATAAAAGGAACACATCAGACAGTCAGTGTTGCATAAGGGAGAAAGGAAGCTGGCCTGAGCTCATTCAGTCAAGAAGATCACTATTCAAGGCTCTCCTTTGACCTGGTGCTGGCTAAGCAACTAGGAGCAAATCACTTAACTTCTCAGTGCTCCAGGCAATTCTCAAAGACCGGAATGCGAATGTGTGTGTGAACTCCTTTGGAAGGTAATCTGATGAAGCCTGTGAATCCCTTATCAGAATAATAGTTTTAAATACAAACACAAGATTACAAATGAAATCAATTCTACTGATATAAAGATGTAAATTTCTCATCCAAGGCCGTGGACTTCCTGATATCTATGCATGGAACCCTTGGGGGTCTATGGACTTTAGATTAAGAATCTCTAAGAATGAATTACAGTGAAAGTGCTGATCTGTACTGGTAGTAGGAGCTTCCTCAGCGAAGGAATCAAATAGAATGTTAATGAAATGGCAATCAGACCACATATTTGGGGAGAAAGAGAAAAAGAAATAAAGAAAAAGGGAGAAAGAAAGAAAGAGGGAAGGAAAAGAGAGAGGGGGAAGGGAGGGAAAAAAGAAACATTTATTTTCAAAACCTCAATTCAATTAAATTTAAGAAACGTATTAAGTGCTTGCATTTTTTTAACTCACGGTGCTAGATGCTGCTAAGTACACATATACAAAAATATGCAAAATAATGTTAAGAGTGAGAGAGTGCTACTTATTGGAGGGTCAGGAAAGGCCACAAGTAGGAAAAGGTGGCTTCTGAGCTAAGGTTATGAGGCACAAGCCAGAAGACATAGATTTCATCGTTCCAGGTAGAGAATGAACAAAGGTACAAAGTTAGAAGACAGTTAACACTAGTTACAGGGAAAGGCTAGTAAGCCAATTTAACTGGGATTAGAAGTGCATAAAGAGGAGAAATATGAAATAAGACTGGAAAATTAGGTCAGAATCAGAGCACAGTCTGAGGGCTTTAAATGTCAGACGGAGAATTTTCAGTTTATCCTAGAGGCAAAATATCCTTGATTCATTTGCCATCAGGACATCAGAGGTGAAAGTAACCTCCAAAAGGTCGTCTAATTTGTCTGCCAATCTTCAAGCAATCTTCAACCTAAGCAATCAGCCAGATTTGGGGAGAGGGCATGTTAGTACCAATTCCCACCTTTCCTTTGAAAACATACTCTTCTTTCAAGTCTCATCTTAGGTAATACCTCTTTCCTAGAAACAGTAATAAGATGACACAATGAGAGCTCTGACTTAACCTAAGTTCTTCACATACCTCTCAAAAAAAGTCAGTCAATAAATTTTTATTAAGGGCCTACTATATGCAAGGCACTGTGCTAAGACCTGGGGATATACAGAAAGACTGCTTTCAAACAGTAATAACTAGAAAACAACAAAGTGAAGAGCAGTTGAATATTTTAAAAAAAATAGGAAATGAGCAAAGAGAATTTTAACAATTAAAAAAACACAAAAACTATAAAGAAGTTACATTACCTAAAATTCTAGAAATAAACACAGATGGAAAAGGGAACAATAGAAGAAATTCTGAGAGATCTCTAAATAAAACATGACACTTTTTTGAAAGTCAAATCATAATTTACACCAGCAAGAAAAGAAGACCAAAAGCTCTTTCAAGAGAATATAAGCTGAGAGAGAGAGAGGGAGGGAGAAACAGGAAGGAAGTGAGGGAGAGGAAGGCAGGGAGGGAGAGAGGGAGAGAGAGAGAAAAAGAGAGAGAGAGAAAGAGAGAGGATATAATCTCCTGGAAGACTTTGTCTCCTCAGTGCCTAGTTCAGCACCTTCTTCATAGTGAGTATTTATTAAATGTTTATTAAACTGAATTTTTAAAAGAAAGAACCAAAAAGAAGGTGTTTAACAATCATGAGATAAACTTTACTTCTAGTAAAAGATGGTTTAAAAAAAGCATTGGAAGAAGATAAGGATGAAAATGGCCAGTATGACAAGAAATTTTCAAGAATCAACAGAATCAACCAATCACAGACTTAGTAGTATGAAGAGAGTTACAGCCAATGAAGATAAACTGAGTGCAGAAAATCAATGAAGTACACAAAGATTTGAAAAACATGCAGAATCAAATGACAGTCTTGGAGGATCAATCAAAATGCTGAAATGTCAGTATTGCTGGCATCCCTAATTTAGAAAAACAAAAGAATATCTATATTCCTTGAGATCAAAGAAAAAACTTCCAAAAATTAGCAAAAGCAAGTTGTCATATACTAAATAAAGAATCCACAAGGGTCTGAAGTAGGAAAAAGAAAGAGCACAAAAATCAACATTCCTAGGTACATTGCAGTTAAACTTTATCACTATATTATTAAGGGGAAAATATATCAAGCTCCCAGGAAAAGACAGGAGTATATTAATCAGGATCACAGATGACTTCTTAAAAAAGACAAAGGACAAATGGAGAAAACTAAATAATATATACATACATATAAATATATATATATATAATATTATGAACCATAAACCAGGAGCCAATAATTAACAACTTGGCTAAATACACTATATATTTCCAACAGGAAATAGACATATGAAAGATTTGCACAAAGCCAAATGTAGCTCTTCAAGTATGTATTCCAACAACATGTATCTACCAGCCAAAAAGACAAGTATGCAAAGCAATTAAAATCAAGATAAACCAGTTGCAAACAATGCAAGAACATTCACAAAATTGTGCTGGTTAAATCACTAAATCTAATAAGATTTTTAGAAAGATGTTTCAGGGAAAGAGAAAAAAGTGGGGAAACAGAAGGGGGACAAGATGGTGACGATCCTCAAACTAAGCTCCTATCTTTGGATAAGAAGTCCAAGTTAAAGAACTACATGATTATTAATTTGACAGAAGAATTCTGTTTATAGTAGTTTTGTTAAGTTTAAATTTATAAGAGAAATAGTACAAAGGATGTATGTTCTTCCTTTGAAATGAGTGAATTGAAAAGCTAAATATAAGGGACTGAATTATCCAATTGAATGGAAAAAAATAGAATAGAATAACGTATTTGTTCCAATTTCAGAGAAGAATATTCTCATAAATCAAACAAGAGGAAGAAATTTTCAGAGATTATTTTATTCTACAAAGTATTTCACACAACAAAAAGTCATAAGTATAAAGTGGAAAGGAAAGAAAAAGACTGAGTTAAATATATTTTCGGTAAATATATCAATTAAAGCTCTGACATCCAGAATCTCCAAGGAACTTTATAACAAATAGTTCAGTAAGACATTCTGCAGTGGAACAAAGAACACAGACAATTTTCTAAAGAGAAAATACAAATTGTTTAAAAAAATATATAAAATGACCATATTTTCAAATAATCAGAGAAATAAACATCAAAACTACATTAAAATATCACTTCATATTCAAAAATGGAAAAAATAGCAAAAAGTAATAAAATATAATGTTGGCAGGGCTGCAACATATCAAGCATTTTGTTGAGAGAATTGACTATTATAAATAATCTGGAGATCCATTTGGAAACTGATCATGCCTTTTTAAAATTAATTTATCTTATCACTATAATTTTATTGAAAAGTATCAATAAATACAAAAATATTTATTTACATAAAATACTCATAGTACAAAATAGTACATACTACGAATATATTCATATGCTATTTTTATTTTTAATAGCAAATAACTATAAACAACCTCTATGGTACTAACTGTGTATTTGTCTGAGATCAAAATTTTCCAGATACTTTTGTTTGCAGATGATACTGTGCTGCTTGCGTCAAGTCCCAGAATATTGCAGAATTGCAATAGTATCTATAATCACACAATAATTTGGCCTAACTATATTCACAGGAAAAACCAAGTGGATGAAGACTATATTGTCTAGACTACATATAGTTACTATATAGACTACTATCATTTCCCATCTGGTTCTATCCAGTTTGTAGACACTTCTACCTCTTTGCCAGCAGTCTTCCACACTGCCATTCCCTCACTCCCCAGATCCCTTTCATGTGTTGTCTTCTTCCGTCAGAATATAAGCAAAGGAACTACTTTGCTTGTATTTATATCCCCAGTGCTTAACACAAAATAAATGCTCCACTTATCTATCTACTATGATACTCAGTTGAACAACCTATGGAATTTATCAGGGCATATATCTTGGATATATATTGCAAATGTATGATGAGCTGGGCCCTGGATTGAACAGGAGGTGAGAAAGCTGAATTGTCTTTGGAAAACTGCAATGGTAGGTCCTTTTAATGACCTTAAAATATACTTAGAAATGAGGGTGATATAGAAATGAAATAAAACTATTTGTTTCTGTAATTTAAGAAACTATACCAAAGGGGCAGCTAGGTGGTGCAATGGATATAGCACTGGGCTTGGAATCAGTTCCATCTTCCTCAGTTCACATCTGTCCTCAGACACTACCTGCATAGCCCTAGACAAGTCACTTAACCACCTTAGTTCCTCATCAGTAAAATGAGCTGAAAGAGGAAATGGTGAATCACTCTGGTATTTTTGCTAAGAAAACCCCCAAATGGAGCCACAGAGGATCAGAAGTGACTATAACAACAACCCCAAAGGAACCATTTTTTCTACAGTCTGTGAAGTCCTATCTGCTGATATCAGCTGGATATGGTGATGAGAGGTAGGACACCCTAGGCATTTCAGTCAGACAAGCTTTCTCATCCTCTATCCCACCCTACTCAATAAATGACAACTGGTTCCAGCTGTTCCTTCTATGAACAGTCTCACCTTCAATTTGTCAGATGTACACACCTGTCTAGTACAGAAAACAGGGCTGGTCTTCCAGCCTTAGTCCATTTTTAAACCAGACAAACCTGAATGAGCACTAGGATTGTCCTGATCTAGAAGATAAACATAGAATGGCTTCTCTCTGAGATGAGCTCAACCAGTTCAATCATAGGGAAGGTTCCTTCCTCAGATTTAGCAGTCCTTGATGTCCTTACATTCATATCTCTGGTCATTTTATAGAATTTCTCTAAACAAGAGACTGTCTTCCCAAATTCTCCATTCTAGACTTGGATATCTGTTATGCCTACCAACATATTTTTTTCCCTCTCTCCTTATTCTTACTGAGCCCTTGGGGGTACAGAGCCATTTGCAAAAAAAACTATGGAAAAGCAGATGGATGGTACGCTAGCACACACTACTGAATGATGCTGACTCCGTGTATAAGCAGTTCTCAATTTACCAATGAGTCATGTTTCAAAAGCTTATTGCTAATCAGGTAGCTTGGAACTTTGAAATGTTTCCCATAATAACAAAACCATAAGTGGTTGATATGTTCCCAAACCAATCAACAAACGGAAAGCACACCTGACTTGGTGTCAGAAATCCTGAGTTTTAATCTGAGGTCGGCCATTCCTTAGCCTTGTGACCTCCAGGAGACTTAGGATCTTGAGACCTCAGTTCCTTTGCCTGACAGGCAGTCTAGTTTGTTGGACTGAGCTTTGGGAGCCAGGAAGATTTCAGACACTTGCATGACCCTTGGAGCTTTGGTGTATTATATTTAAAATTAGGATAGTATCACCCTCCTCACAGGATTATTGGGTTCATCAAATAAAACAATTAAGACAAAATGCCTTTTACATTTTTAAAGTTCTATAAATGTTAGCCATTATTATCTGTATTATAAGGAAAATAATTGCTGTTCTGCCTGCTTTGTTGAGTGCTTGGGGGGAGTCAAATAAAAAACATCTGTGAAAGCTTTAATGAGTATAAAGCAATATCCTTTTTCCTACTGTCCATCCTCTAAGCAGAGAAGTGTTCACAATGAATCATGGAACCAAAGACCTGGAGGTTTATCTTGCTTTGTTATAAGGAATGATTTTATGCAGGGGAGAGGGAGAAGAGGGAGTACTGGGAAGTGAAAGGGATGTTTCTAAAAAGGTATCAATAAAATATTATTTAAGAGTGTAAAGCACAGCTATCATCATAAAACTTCCACCGGAAGTATAATACTAATAGTTTTGAATTTAATTGCCATTTATTATGATGTTTCAATAGAAAAAAGTATTCAAAGTTCTAGCGTAAACATCAGGCGCATCTCCCCTGACTGAGAGTAGGTAAGGGTGAGTTGGTCAAGGTCAACATTTACTGGGTCTCCAAAATTATCGTTTTTTCAAAATACTTTTAGGTTTAATTTACATTATTAACTTTTCCCTCAATACTATCTTAAGTCTAGCCAATCAATAAAAGAATAAACCAAGCCTTGCTTTTTAGCACCAATTTCAGGTTTCCCAGATCAGTCCAAGCTACCTTTAGCATGCCTTCAGAGTAGGACTTTTTTCTCTTCCCAACTTTCTTATCTACCTCACAGGAATGGGGGCTCCCCACCACTCTCAGTTCAAACCCAAGGCCACCCCTGAGGTGACAGAATGAGAGCTGTAAAGTGGGGCTGAGGAGCAGGTGATCGAGAAGGTAAAGATGAGGATGATGGATGGATGGCAGAGGGAGTTGTGGAGTTGAAAGTAGTGAGAACTATAATGTCAGGGAGCAGTTGTAACTACGGAAAAACAAGATGGGTTTTCTTTCTCCTGATGAAGGTAAAACACAAACCAGAGGACAGAGATTTGACATTTGTAAATAGAGGATTAACAATATTTTATTCTCCAAAGCTCTAGTTTGGTGGTGTTGAAAGTGTGAGATGAGAGGCAATATTAAGGAGCTGGACAGCTGCCCAAAGAAGCCATAAGGCACCAGAATGGCTTGACCACTACAGTGTCCCCTCTCCCCTCCCCACTCCCAACGCAATTACATCAGCTGAGAATTCTTTTGGTTACATAACTCAAGTTTGGAAGGACAAATACCCTCTAGGTTGCTAAATGAGCCTACTGACCAGTTACCCTTGTTCAATTATTTTAATCATATTCATACTAAATTGTTATCAATCTCAGGGAAAGAGAAGACAGCAATGGGACAACAGAGGTGGGGGATAGGGCAGGGTAAAGAAATGGATTAGAGGAGGAAGGAAAGAGGGAAACTTAGCCTTGAACACTTTGGATCTCTCCTCAATTCCTTCTTAATGACATTTAGTACCAACTCTACCTCAACCACCAACCCCACCAACATAGCAGTGCAATGAATGGAGTGGGGAGGGGAGAAGCATTTGTTGGAACCAAAACACTACTGATTTGTTGAATTTGTTTATTTAATGGCCAAATACATTGTGTCTGTAAGTATTGATTAACTTTAATATCATTTTTGGACTTTAATAAGGACCAGAGCCTGAACTAATCAACCAGAAGAAGAGTCTGGACCTGACAGTTTCTTTGTTCTTTGAGTAAACTCAGAGAATACCACTCCGTATGTCAACAGGGTCAAATGGGGCTAACTTAAGGAACATTTTTCCTCTGTTTAAGGATGAGACCCTTAACCTGAGACACTATCTGGGATAATAGGGCTTTTTTCTTATCTTAATATTTTGTGGACACATACTATGTTATGACATGTTATTGGTAAAGAAAACATGGATATCTTGGGTCATAACTTCAACTGACACTTGGTCAACTCTCATCTCATTGTATTTACCACCTATTCAATTAAGAAAATTCCTTTCTCATAATATGGTTAAACATATAGAGATCATAAATTTTAGTGATACAGAGATCCTCAATTGGGATTGTTCTAAAACATATTTAAGCCTGGTCATTCTTGTATCAGACAGTCAGAACTTATGTTTTGGTTCCAAGCAGCATGTATTTGCTAGCTTTAAGGGAATAAACAATATGAATTTACATATCACCTAGCCTCTTTTCCTCCTTTAACTGAACTTTCAGGTCATCGCTATATATGTATATGTATGTGTGTGTGTGTGTGTATACACACATATATCGATATTGTATATATATATATTTATATATATACACCCACATATATAGAGACACACATATATCGATGCTAAAGAGTCAACTTTCAATTTGCGAGCTGTGGGTTATCCACTTTGAAGAATGTATTTTTAATACCAAGGGATTTCTCCTTTTAACTCAGCTGGCTCCAGAGCTATCTCCCCTGGTCAGTCATTGGTGCCCAGAAATGCTGAAGGCATTGAACATTTTCAGATTTGTAGATGGAAGGGACCTGGGAGGCCATTTATAACAAAACTTTTTAACTTTTGAGGGAGTAATGAACCCCTTTGATAGTTTGACCTCTCAGTTTTTAAATGCATAAATAAAAAGTCTAGGATTACAAAAGAAACCAATTATATTGAAATCAGTAAGTTAGTCAAGAAGCATTTATTAAACATCTACAATGTCAGTCAATAAACACTAATTAAATAGCTACTATATGCCAGGTATAAACAAGATATATACAGAAAGAGTTGGAAATAATCAGTAGAAGGAAGGCACTGGCATTAAGGGACTGAGAAAGATTTCTTGTGTAGAAGGTAGGATACTAACTGGGTCTTGAAGAAAGCCAAGGAAGCCAGTTGTTGAGATGATAAAGGAGAGCATTCCAGGCTTCAGGAACAGCTGGCAAAAATGCTCATAGTTGAGAAATAGAGGACCTTGGGCAAGGAATACCAAAGACCAATGTCACTGGAATATAGAGCCCATAGGGATAAGTAAGAAATGAGAAGACTAGAATCTTAGAAAAGGTTATGAAGGGCTTTGAATGTCTAACAGAGGTTTCTGTATTTGATCCTGGCGGCAATGGGAAGAATAGAGGGGCCTTGACATGATCAGAACTGAACTCTAGAAAGATTAATTTGATAGCCAGGTGGAGGATTGATTGCTGTGAGAAAAGATTTAAGTCAGACCAGTCAGCAATCTAACGTCCAAATCCAGCCTTAAACTCTTAATAGCTGTGTGACCTTGGGCAAGCCACTTAACCTCTATTTTGCCTCAGTTTCCTCAATAGTAAAATAAGGATAACAATGACACCAACTTCCCAAGACTCTTGTGAGGACCAAATGAGATAATATTCAAAAAAACAACAACATTTAGTACAGTTCCTGGCATCTAGTAGGTGCTGTGAAATGCACATTTCCTCTCTCATCCCTTCCCCTCCAGGGCATCCAATCTGAGATTTCCAATAGGGCTAGAGATGTGAATCTGGAGGTTAGGGCTAAATAAGAAAATCTGATAATCATCTGCATAGAGATGGTCATTAAATCCAATGGGAGCTGATGAGTTCACCAACTGAAACAGTCTAGAGAGAGAAGAGAAGAGGGTCCAAGACCTGGTATGGAAATATAGTTATCAAAATATTTCTTTAAAAAAAATTTCTGACTATACCCAAAGGGCTACAAAAATGTGCACAGTCTCTGACCCAGTTATACAGCTTCTGGTCATAAAAATAGGAAAAGGACCCACCTGTACAAAAATATTTATAGCACCTCTTTTTGTGGCAGCCAAGAACTGGAAATTGAAGGAATGCCCATCAATTGGGGAATGGCTGAACATGTTGAGGTATATGAATGTAATGGAATACTATTTGACTTTAAGAAATGATGAACAGAAAGACTTCAGAGATGGCTGGAAGGACTTCTATGAACTGATGCTGTGTGAAATGAGCAGAACCAGGAGAACATGATACATAGTAAGAGTCACAGTGTGCAAAGACTGTTTCTGGTAGCTGTAGCCTTTCACAGCAAGTAAGGACCTGTTTCCACGGAGTTAAAACTCCTCCCAGCTTTAAGTGATAGCAGCTAATCAGAACTGTGACCTAGCATGATCAGGTGAAAGGTAAGGAAATGTACACAGACCTGACAAGCTGTTTGAGGGAAGCCTATCAGAGAGAAGAACATGAAGTGAGGTGTTCAGGAGGCTTCATTTTGCCAGCAGATGGAAAGGCAGGAGATTCCAATTTGGAACAGTGTAAAGGGACTTGCATTGGTCTGAGTAATTGTAGCCCTCCCCTAGGAGCTTTCTGTTCATTCACGGGGAATGGACATAAAAATTAATAAAAGCTTTTCTGATTTCACAACAATATTGTTCTTTGTTTAATGTGAGCATTTCTCCCAGTTAGGAGCTTGTTTCTCACAGATTCATGATGTAAAATGCCATCCACATCCAAAGAAAGAACTAGAGGGTCAGAACTCAGAATGAAGCAGACTCTTTTCTCTTTTGTTACATGTTTTGGTTTTTTCTGAAGATTTCTCATATTTGTTTTAATTCTTCTATACAACATGACTAATGTGAAAATTTATTTAATAAGAATGTATGTGTAGAACTCATATAAAACTGCATGCTGTCTTGGGGAGGGAGAGGAGAAGGGGAGATCACTTATGGAAGTGATTGTTGGAAACCAAAAATTAATTATTAAAAAAATAAAAAACAAGTTCCTGAACCTGAGGTTTAGAGCCCCTAAATTGTTTGCCAAATGCCTTCATTTTAGAAATAAGGAAACCAAGGCCCAATGAGGTTATATATAACTTACCCAAGGTCAACAGGTAGCACATGACAGAGTGCTAATTTGAACCCAGGATGCCCAATTCCAAATCCAGCATTCCTTCTCTTACATCATGGATTCCGCCAACGAGGACAACATTAAATTAAGACAAATTAAGAAGGTCTGAGGTAAAGAACAAAATAAACTAGAAAAGCTTTGGAGAGGATCTATAGCAATGCTGTCCTTCCCTAGGGTGGACAGTTAGGAACTAGCTAATAATTTACGGAACTGCCTAAATTATTATTAGACTTCTGCCAGCACATCACATGGGGAAGGAAGACCTGAAAAAAAGGATTCTGTCAATGGATCATTATAGGAAACAACTATGAAGGAATACTATTAAACAGGTTATGATTCGCATACTTTCTTCATTCTGTGCCCTAAATAATTAATACAGTGCCCTCAAATCATCATTTCATGTTCTCCTTCATCCAGGACTCCCAATCTTTGCTGTACTTTTCACAGATAAAGGTCTCCTTTCCAATATATAAAAGATCTGGATTTAAATTTGTAAGAAGTGCCATTTCCCAAGAGACAAAAAAACTAAGCATGTGAATAGGTAGTTTTCAAGGAATAAATTCAAGCTATCAATAAACACATAAAAAAGTTTCAAATCGCTGAGAGAGAAATAGACATTTCTCTAATTCTCACTTCACCCCACTTAATACTATTTCCGAGGTGGTTCATACCAATAAAACTGACGAAGATGACAGAAATGGAAAATGACAAATATAGGAGAGGCTGTGGAAAACTGGGCAGATTAATGCACTATTGGCGGAGTTGGGAATAGTCCAGTCATTATGGAAAAGTTTGGAACTATGCCCATAAAGTAACTAAACCAAGCATATTCTTTGACCCAATGATACTAGAAGCAGGCCTATTCCATAACCAAAGAGGAAAATGATAGGTGTGGGGTATGCAAACATACACACACACACATTTTTTTCTTCTTTGTTTCTAAATAGCTGTTTTTCATTTATATCTGCTTTTTTTTTTTTTGGAGCGTATATCTGGAAACAAAGAGAGTGACACCAATTGGACAATGGCTGGGCAAATTATGGCATCAGAATCTAATGGAATACAATTTCGCTCTAAGAAATGAAGACAGAAATGACTTCAGAGAAACCTAGGAAGACTTGTATGAATCAATGCAGAGCTTTTGAAGCGAGCAGAGCCGTAAAGACAAAGAACTTTGAAAGACTTAAGAATTCTGACTAACGAAATGACCAGCCCTAATTCCAGAGGATCAGTGAGAAAATATTCACCTCCTAATAGAGATGTGACAGACTCAAGATGCATAGTGAGACACACACTTGTGGACATGGCAAAGACAAAATTCTTTTTTGCTTGTCTATATTTGTTACAAGGGTCAATTGGATGGGGGGTGAGGATAGAAGGGAGAAAAAAATAAATGTAAATTGAAAAAAATAAAATAAAAGTTTAAAAGATAATCAAAATTGAAAAAGCAATTATTTTTCTGGTTTTTGGAGAAGTTAAAAAAAAAGGGAGGCAGAGGAAACTAAAATCTTCCAGTTCTCAAATGTAGTGGATTTGAGAAGTCACGAAATGGCAGTTACAGGGACTTTAGAGATTATCTAAATCCCTTGTTATTATACAGATGAACAATGTGATATGGAGTATTCCATAGTTAGATGCAAGCTGGTCGCAGAGACAGAGATAGAACCTGGGTCTCCTGATGGGCCAGTGCATTCTCCATATCACTCTGCCTTCTCCATGAAGCTTTTCTTAATGATCTTTTAGCTTCCAATATACTAAGGATCAGAGGCTCATTAGGAAATGGGAGTGAAGGGTAAAGGAGGTAATGGTCAGAAGAAAGTCTTAAATAGGAAACTAGTGGGTACAATGACCAAAGTGCTAGGCCTAGATTTAGGACAAAATTGTATTCCATTACATTCTGATGCCATAATTTGCTCAGTTATTCTCCAAATGATGGCACCCTCTTTGTTTCCAGTTCTTTTTCATGACAAAAAAAAAAAGCTGGTATAAATGAAAGAGAGGGAGAGAGAGGGAGGGAGGCAGAAAGAGAGAAAACTAGAGAGAAACAGCTGTTCAGAAACAAAGAACTGGATTTAGGAAGAATCTAGCCTCAGAACTTACTAGCTGTATAACACTGTTTGCCTCAATTTCCCCAAATGTAAAACAGGGAGAATAACAGCACCTATCTTGCGGAGTTGGTTTGTGGCTCAAATAAGTTATCTGTAAAAATGCTTACTGCAGTTCCTGGCACTTACTCCCTTCCTCCTTTCTTAAATAGGACAGCAGTGCCTTTTACTTCTGAGTGTGAAAGTTATTTTACAGACAGAATTGAATTGGATATAGTTTTCTTGCTAATTCAAATGATTCTTATGTAATTCACCATCTCTAAGGGGTGGCTCATATTAGGTCATGGTAGGTAGTTCCAGTTCAGCATTGAAAACATCTCATACTTCTCCATCTTTGGTTCTGGCTAGCTAACACCCACAAACGTCAGAGGGACCAAATTTGCTGAAGACGCCAAATCTACCATCCTTGTTACTACTTTCTCTAATTTTCAATATACCAAGAACAATAACGGGTAGGACCCAGCCCAGAGTAAGGAGGTAATAAATTAATAACTGAGATTGCTACAATAGCAGGGAGACATACAGTGATGTTAACAGTACCATGCATGGCTATGCATTCTCTCATCCATGACAGCCTATGAGAAAGCCTACCATCTTCACTTAATACTGTTTTAGAGGTGGGTCTTAATTATAAGTCTGAATATTATAGGAGATATGAGGGCAATGGGAGGTAACATGATCACCCAGAATCATAGACTAGTCAATGATGTGACAGGTTAACAAGAAATCAAATTTAATGGGACATCACTTTTTCTTCCTGCTAGGCCAACTCCAAGGACATTGTTTTGTATCACAGTAGGCTAGAGAGTGAAGTATCATCTGAAGCATGCTCAGAAGGCTGGGTCTGGTCCTAAACCATCCCTGATATAATAAAAGCACTGAGTTACAGTCTGTGTCTCTTTTCCTTTCTTTAACTCCCACTAACAGGAAAATGACCTAAACATTCAATACTCCTGTGGCTGCTCTGGATCACTCCTTCACATTCCCAATCCCCAACCTACAAATCCCAATTTGACTTTACATTCCCCAGGCTTTCCTAGAATCAGATTCGTGCTGAATAGATAAAAGCTGCTTAGTTGTTCATCCTTCATTCTCAAAGAGGAACTATGACCTCAGAAGAGTGATGTCTTGTCTTGCAAGTAAATTGGATTTAAGTAAGGCAGAGCTGTGCAGTCATCAGAGTCACTCTCTCCTCCAGAGTCTGATGACAGAGTCCAGTAGCAAGACAACTGGTGATGACCCCAAATATAGTGGGAGACCTTGGCCTATAAACTAAGGTCTTTCCCAGGTTTCAGTTTGTTTGAGGCAACACCCATTCAGTAATTAAAGGCTAGGTAAAAAATTGAGGCAAACGATGGCTTAGTTTGCCTTCACCATAGATAAAAATAGATAGTAGTTGGAGGTCATAAGGAGAAAAGTATTTTGCATCTGCAGAAGAGATGGTTGAGAATAGCCAACAAAGTCTAGTCTTGCCTTCTGATCCTGTGCCTCAACAATTCTCCATTTTATTCCATATCAGATCCAGCTACAATGGACCTCATGGGTATATGAATTATTCCATTGAGCAATATTAGAAATTCTTTGTAGTGGATACTAGTTGAAATATGGATCATCAGTTGAAATCTGGAAATATATTCATTAAACCAAAGTGATATTTTCAATATAGAAGTGAAAATAAAGTAGGAGTCATCATTTCTGGCATGGACATACTTTAAAAGGTGTAAAAACCATTTGCTTCCAAATAAAAAAAGTATTCTAGAGGAGACAGCATTTGGCTGAAGAAGTAAATTCATTTCTTTGACTTTCCACTGAAAACTTTCCAGACTTAGTGGAAACTTCCCCAAGGAAGTTAAAGTCAGAGAAAAGGATCCTATATATACATGTGGGAGGAAGAGGGAGTTGGATTGAAGCACTTCCTGTGGAACTGAGCTATATACAAAAAATATTTATAGCAGCCGTTTGTTTTTGGAGTTAAGAAACTGGGAACAAAGTGGATTCCCATTGATTAGGAAATGGTTGAAAAACTGTGACCTATGAATGAAATAGAATGTGATTAGATAGGTTCTGATGAATATGAAGAGTTTGGGGAAATTAAGAGTAAAGGAAACAGAGTCAGAGAACTATCACACAATAACTACAATAATGCAAAGGAAAACAATCCTGAATGTCATCAGAACTCTTAATCAATGGCAGGGACCAGTCGTGCCTGCAGAGGACTGGCAGCACAGCACACCTTCCTCCTCTAAGCAAAGATGTGGTGAATCATAAGTTCCAAACTTGGCATTTGTAGTTAGACATAGTCAAGGCATGGATGTGTTTTGCTTAACTGTATTTATTACAAGGAAGAGCTCCACTGGGTAAAAGGAGACAGAAATACTGGGAAATGAAAGGTTTTTTTTTTTTAAATAGCATCAATAATATATTTACTTTGGAAGGTATAAGGGAGGGAGAGAGGAAAGAAATTCAACTTGAGTTATGAGATTGAGCTTTACATACTAATTCTGTTGTAAAACATTGGGCAATATTCTTTATTACTGAGTTTTGGTTTATTAATTTTCATATTGAGGGGACCTAAAAAGATGAACCCAATGATCCCTTCCTACCCAACTTATTCACTATCTGTGCAGTCATCCTTTTGTATTTTCAATTGGGTAATTTTGCTCATCCTTGGTATATTTGCTAGACCTCATTATTTCAGCATTCATTTTATTTTAAAGGCAATAAAATATTTTGGAATATGATTTGAGAAAGCCAAGAAATCCTCAAATGGACTTATATGAGTTATCAAATCAGGGGAAAAACAAATCTAGGTTTTAGAATAAGAAGATAGCATTGGGGTATAACCTTTAGCCATATAACTTAAGGTAGTGAGCGTTGATCACAAGACAACCTACATCCCTCAATTGTCTGGTTCCAGTCACACATTACAGGGCATGGTCATTTATAGGAGGCCATATCAGCTGACAGCTGTTGAGTATGAGAGCCCAGTGTCTCCTACCAGGATATGGAGCCATTCACCTGCAGAGTCAGAAGCAGTAACAGTTTATAGGGATGGATTAATTGATTAAGAAGATTGCTTTCTACAGTATGCTTTTTTGTGTTATACAGATAGCATATCTGGCCAAGTATGGGTTGCTTACCCTCTTCTTCAAAGACTCAGAAATGGGGGGGGGGGGGGCGGGCGGAGCCAAGATGGCGGAGTAGAAAGATTCACATATGCTAGCTCCGAAACCACAGCCCATAATTATCTATAAAAAGAACTCCCAACAAATTCTGGAACAGTGGAGCTGCACAGCAGCAGGGTGAAGGAGATTTCAGATCCACAGACGCACAGATCAGTGAAAGAGACATCTGGATGGCCTGAGAGGGGAGCGGGGTGTCTCCATGACTCGGGCCCCCTCGGGAGGCAGCCGCAGAGGCAGCGGGTGGCCAGAGGCTCCCAGAACAGGCAGGAGCTCAGCAGCAGCTCCATTACAGAAGGTCTCTGCATAAACCCCCTGAGGGAACTGAGCCTGGGAGGTGGCCCTGCCCCCACCTGAGAACCTGATTTAATCTTACCCTGAATAGCAGCTGCACAGCCGCCGAAAGCCCTGAGGCTGGGGAGCAGCATTTGAATCTCAGACCCCAAGCACTAGTTGGGCA
This sequence comes from Potorous gilbertii, assembly GCA_028658325.1. Taxonomy (NCBI): domain Eukaryota; kingdom Metazoa; phylum Chordata; class Mammalia; order Diprotodontia; family Potoroidae; genus Potorous; species Potorous gilbertii. Next base: position 565,013,883 of record CM053770.1, read on the forward strand.
GATCTAGGCAGGGGTGGAGAGGACTCTCAGAAGTCAAGTAACTGGCTGGGAAAATGCCCAGAAAAGGGAAAAAAAAAATAAGACCATAGAAGGTTACTTTCACGGGGACCAGATGATTCCAACCTTC
>CM053770.1:565023668-565062079 GCA_028658325.1 Potorous gilbertii
TATATATATATATATATATATATATATATATATATATATATATATATATACCTTGATATATGTATATATGTGTGCATGTATATACAAATATATGTACTTATATACATGTAAGTATCGAGTGTGCATAAGTACGTATGCAAGTTTGTATATACATGCAATACATATGCATATACACACATACCAAAACCAAGGTCAAAGGATATGAACCATTCCCAAAAGAAGAATTGCAAACCATTAACATCCCCATGAAAGAATGCGGCAAATCACTAATAATAATAAGCAAAATTGATCTCACATCTACAAACTGGTAAAGATAAAAATAATGAGAATAGAGTCCCCACCCATGATCTGTGTTCACACAACCAGAGGTGTTTAGTTAGGTTATATAACCTCTAAGGGCAATTCCAAATCCTAGACTGTACTCCTTCTAGTGGGAAATAATATAGCCTGGATGACTCAGCTTTTCCTTTGAAGTCCCTTGGATGAAGTATGATATAATAACGTTGCTGAAATGAGAATCAGAAAAAAAAAGGTTCTAACATCAAGTCTACCACCAGTTAGCTGTGTGAACTTGGGTAAATTGCTTAATCTCTGAAAAAGTCAGCTTCCTCATTTGAAATAAGGGAACTAAAATAGGTGATGTCCAAGTCCTTTCCAGCACTAGAATTCAAGGGTTGAAAATTTCTTAACTGAGGTCTTGACAAATCCCCCCAAGAGCATGATGGTGGAATTACCCCCTTTATAGAGTCTCACTATGTTAAAAAGTGATTAGGTTAAGTCAGAAATTAGAATCTGGACAAAAGATTTTGACCTAAGCCAAAGATGTCAAACAAAGAGAAGTGATCCCTAGATCCTTGCCAGCCAGAATATTGACTTAGAAAACCACAAATTAACATTATCTATGTTGTATTGTTTATATTTGGTTAAACATTTCTCAATTAAATGTTAATCTGATTTTGGTAGCATTCAGGAATTTTTTTTAGACCATGGGTGGGGATAGGAAACTTGTGGCCAAGCACTGCTCTGCATGCAGGCTCCCTACCACTGACTGGGAGTTTTGTATGCCAGTCCATGGGCTACATTTAACAATGAACTGGGCTTCACGGTAGAATCAGATTCTAATCCCAGGTATATGACATGGAGTTATTGTGAGGCTAAAGACAATTAACTTTGCCTTCCTCGACTTGTTTCAGTGCTCTTATCTGTAAAAAAAGAGGTAAGAATACTGGAATTATCTCATAAGGGTATAAATAAAAAGTTCACAGTGACTGTGAATACATAATAAATTCTAGAACAAATTAACTCAGTCTCCTGACTCTTAGTACATGTAGCCACACTACTTCCTCATTTTGTACTAAGGTTCTGCAGCTTTCCACTGTTTTCAAAAATTACTGCCTATAATGGCAAGAACTTGTCATACTTGGCCTGAGGCTGAAGACAAGCTGGACTTTAGGGAAGCCAACCACATTTCACTGATTCACAATTTATATTTTCTGTATCCAGTTTCACAAACACTCACTGTGTCTGAGGGGCTGGGGAAAAGGTTTTCTTGAAGCCATTGAAGAAACATACCAATGTTAAATTTTGCATCAGAGTCCCTTCTGGAATGGTGGCCCCTCAGGAATAATAATTAAAAAAATCTCCACTTGATAAAAATACTGGTCTAGTCATTCTCAGAATATAGCCAAAACCTGAGATGAAGCCATGATGGAGACTGCATAACCTGTTCCCCGAAGTTTTAGTCTAAGGCAATTTTAATGGTGGTTAAAGATATTACTACAGCTTGTTTGGGACAAGATAGGAAAGATTTGTATTTAGGCTGTGATAGAAAATGCTCCAGAAGTCAGACCAAATAGAACAGGAAACTCTTGAGAATGAAGATTTTAAGATGCTAACAAAGTCTCTCCCAATGAAAAATAAAATGAGGAGCTATCTAGAGACTGATGTGAATGCACAGGGCACTCACTGGTCATTTTATATTTCAATACAAAAAAATCCCAGAGAATCATCAAAAAAAACTGAATGAAACAATAGCTTCAGTTAAGTAGCTGGACGTCAGATAAATCCACAAAAAGTGTTTGCATTTATACATAGCAATAATAAAATCCAGGAGAAAATAATAAAAAGGAACATCCCATTCATAACTACAAAATGCAGACAATTTCCTGAAGTTAATCTATTAAGACACACTAAAGACTTCTATGATTACAATCACAGAAACACTTTAAAGAAATAAAGAATGAATTAAATAACTTGAAGGCTATTTACTGTTCATTGTTGAGTCAAACCAATGTAATAAAAATGACTAACATACCTAAATTAAATTGCAAATTTATTGTAAGTCAATCAAAGTATTAAAAGGATATTTTATGTAACTAGATTAAAAAAATAAAATTTATTTGGACAGGGGGAATGGCCTGACTCTCATAGAAAATAAACAAAATAAGAAAAATGAAAGGAAAGAACTGTCAGACTTTAAGTAAGTTATTTAGTAAAGCAGTAATTACCAAAACTTAGGAGTACAAGTTAACAAATAGAAAACTAGGTCAATGAAGTAAGAACCAAAAACAACTGAACTACGTAACCTAGTATATGTTAAACCCCAAAATAGACACTTTTCTATTTGCTAACATCTGTGAAAACTGGAAAACAGTTTGGAAGAATATGGTTTAAAATAGCACCTAACACCATATACTGAACAACAATGAGTTCTAAATGAATACCTAAATATAAAAGGTCAATCAAATCAAGGGGAAAAAACCAATAACAACAAAGAAAATAGAGCTATCTTTCACAACTATGAGTATGGGAAAAGCTCTTAACCAAACAAGGGATAGAGGAGCTCACAAAAAATAAAACTTGTCATTTTGATTACATGAAATTGAAAACCTTTTGCATAAACAAAATTAATCAAGCTAGCATAAAAAGTGAAATTGTCAACTAGGAAAAAAATATCTGCATCAAAAATCTCAGTAATGGTCTTATACCCAAGATATGTAGGTAATCATAAATCCATAAGTAAGTCCAAGATCCATTCACTAATAGATGAGTGATTAAATGAAATGAACAGTTCTCAAAAGAATTATAAACTATTAGCTATTGTATTGCTCTGAATTACTAAAGAGAAGTGCAAATTGAGGCTTGATTTTACAACCAAAAATAATAGAAAAGATGACAAAAATAAATAAAAGCTGTGTAGGAGGACAGGCATATCGATAAATGACTGATGGAGGGAGCACTGTTCGAACATCTGAGAAACGATTTAGAATTAAGATCAAAAAGTAACTAAAATTCACATTTTTTTTAACCTACAGACCTCACTATTAGGTGTATAACCCCAAAGAAATCAAAGACAGAAAGCATAGCATACTTTTCGTGGTAGCAAAAAAATGAAAACAGAGTAAATGCCCAATCATTTGAAGAAGAGCTAAATGAACCGTGGTACAGGAATGTCATAGAGTATTAGATCCATGAGGCTGCTCTGACCCCAATAGAGCTTTCCCTTCTCCTAACTCTTGTAGCATCACCTATTTTTAACTTTACTATTTCTTGTTTAACATTTACTATTTCTTAACATTTACTATTACATTTCTTGTTTAACATTTATTATTTCTTAACATTTACTATTATCCTGTCTCCTCCCTAAGTAATTTTTGGGACCAGGGACCAGGTAATACCAATTAGGATGGAATTTAATTTTTAGTACTAGAAGAGACTTTATCAGTTATCTAATCCAAACTTCTCATTTCACAAATGAAGCTCAGAGAGTTTAAATAACTTCCCCTGGGTCATGTAGCTAGTCTGGAACTGGAACTCAAGTCTGGTGACCTCCAGAGCAAGTTTCTTCCCCCATATGATCTCATCTCCCCTTTATTCCCATGTGATGGGCATATGATAAGGTACTGTTAAGTACTCGCTGAAAGAATGAAGATGAAAATTATGTTCTTTTGATTCTTTCATTTCCTCAGTGTTTTCTTTCCATGTAGTCATATTTATCACCACTTACCTCCTTAAAGCTGTGGGAAACAAATAGAATAGTAAAAGCAAAAGAAGTGTAATGGAAGGGAAAGGAGCTTTAATTAGCTTGAGAGTCACGAGGTCTGGAAGTGAGGCAGCTGGCTGGGTGGCCCAGTGAATAGAGAGTTGGACATGAAGTTAGGAAGACCTAAATTCAAATCCATCTCAGGCACTTCCTAGCTGTGTGATCCCAAGCAAGTCACTTAACCATAACACCAGTCTCTCAGGATCGTTGTGAGGATAAAGTGAGATAATGTTTACAAAGAGTTCTAGTTATATGCTATCTATTATTGGCAATTAGTGGTAAAGTGGATGAAGTGCTGGACCCAGACCACATGTGATCCTGGACAAATCACTTAACTACTATCTACCTCAATTTCCTCATCTATAAAATAGGGAAAATAACAGCACCTATCTTTCAAAACTGTGAAAACAAAATATACTTGTAAAGGGCTCTGTAAATCTTAATACACTATGCATCTACAGATAATATATATTTTAATGAGGTGGCACTCAGGATTGGATTCAGGAAGACCAGAATTCAAATTCAGCCTCACATACTTATTAGCTGTGCCACTCTGAACAAGGCAATCTCTATTTGCCTGTTTTCCCATCTGTAAAATGGGCATAGCTTCTACCTCACAGAATTGTTATGGGAATCAAATGAAATAACATGTACAGGGCTGTACAAATCTCGAAGTACTATACAAATGTTATGAGTCTAGTTTCAGCTTTGTTTCTGACTAACTGAATGACCTTGGGCAATTAATCTCTCTGGGCCTTACTTTCCTGCATTGTGAGGTGTGGGGTATGTGTCTGTGTGTGTGTATTTTTACAATCACTTCAAGCTCTGAAAATTCCATTCTATTCTAAATATAAGACAATGGTCCTTTTTATGTGAAACCCTAAAATCTACTATGAATTGGGGTTAGGGAGATCAAAAGAAAATCTACCCCACAAGCAACAACTACCCTCTTCCTATTGCTTGTAAAATAGAGAAAACACTAACAATCTGAATTACCTGCTTAAAAACCTAAGAAAGGTCTTTGATCTGTAAGAAGTCTGAGATGCCGCCTCCTCTAATCAGGGAGGGACTCTGTGCTTTAAGCTGATAAGTACTTTGCTTCTGGGCAGACCTGGGAGAACTCGAGGCAAGAGCACGACCCCCCATGCCTCCCTCTCAGGTTAGAGCTGTTGCCCAGCTACATCTTCAGCCAAAGAAAGCACAGTATGGGTGTGAACCCTTCCTTTTGCCAGATATTTACTTATTAACCAGCAGATGGTGCAGCAAAGACCTGCAAGCATCATGCTTCAGGTTTACTTGCATATGATCATTAGTAAGCAACCTTAGCTTCCTGTTTTTTCCTACCACTGTTCCCCCTCCTCCTTAAAAATCAGGGGATAAAGAACTACACCAATCAAAGTTTTTAAAGGAGTCATGAGACTATAGAGTTGAAAGGGACCTTAGAGATCATCTGTTAGATCTGGAATCTTCAGAATCTCCTCCCTTGCCCCAGGGTCCATTGATAGAAGTCAGGGGACACATAAATTTGAAGGGGAAAAATAATGACATCTTTATTTTCACTAACCTCTAATTTAAATTTAACATTTTTTTCAATTACTTAAAAACATTATTCACAGGAGTTCACAGACCTCACCAGACAGCAAAGAGGTCCATCACACAGAAAAGGAAGAAAGGAAGAAAAAGAAGGAAAGAAAGAAAGAAGGAAGGAAGCAAGGGAAAGAAGGAAGGAAGGAAGAAAAAGAAAGAGAAAAGGAAGATGAAAGGAAGGAAGAAAGGAAGGAAGGAAGGAAGAAAGGAAGGAAGAAAAGTTAAGAGGTTCTGTTCTAATCCAATCTGCTAATTTTATGGATGAGGTGGAAGTGGAGGTGGAGGTGGACAGGTGGAGAGATGGAGAGAACCGAAGTGACTTGTCTAGTGTCACAATGATCAAATGCTGTTAGTGATGGAGCAGGACCTAGAATCTATGTCCCCCAACTCTCTTGCTAATGCTAATTCCACTAGTTGTACTATCTCCCTTAGTATCTAAATTTCCATGGTATTATAAACATCGTAAGCACTGTATATTTGTTGAATGAATGAATAGGAAAGGTTAGCACTCTATCTATCATTCCATGCAGTACATCTACTTACCCAATTTAATATTTCCTAAATTCATTTTGCAATCCCACTACAAGTCTATAATATCTATAATATTAAGAACATTTAAAGTGGTTATGATAGAGACGTAAGTTTAGAGCTAGAAGGGACCTGCTGATTATCAAGTCCCACACCCTTGTTTGCTAACTTGCATAGACTGCATAGTATTTGAATGGACAACGTACAGCTCATATGTTGACAAAGAAATTCGTACTTCATCCCTTGCATTTCTACCTCCTGCCCTTTGCTCAGGTTTCAAACACCTGGAATTCCCTCCCCTACTCATCTCCTCTACTTCAAATGCCATCTCTGACTTGAAAGGGAGGCTATGTAGTCTACGTAGTAGAAAAGGAGTTTTGATCCATAAAATGAAAAAAATCCATAAATCCATTTTAAAAAAAACCAAAAATAGATTTGATTACCTCTAAGTATTCTTCTGCCTCTAAAGATATAATCCTATAACTTTAGTTAAAATCACAGTTTTCTCCATCACTACTTGTGTGACCTTGGGCAAGTCATTTAACCTCTATGGGCCTCAGTTTCCTCATCTATAAAATTAGTAGGTTAGACCAAATGACCTTTGAGGTCTTTTCCAGCTCTAAAGCGATGATACTAAGCCCATCCTGAGGGCCCCTCCACTGACACTAAGGACCCTCCTACCACCCTTGGAACTCATCTAGGTTTGTACCCTTTATTTATTTGTATATAATTTTTATTTTTGTATGTAGTATATAACTTAGATTGAACTCCAAGAAGGCCTCAGTGCTACACTGAGTGCTAGACTTGGAATCAAGAAGACCTGGATTCAATTCCTGACTCTACAAGCTATATGACCATTGGTAAATTAGGTTAACATCTCTGAGCCTGGGAATAGTTAACATCTGTGTACATGTGCAGAGGTCTGTGGTGAGGCTTAGATGAAATAAGGGATATAAAGTGTTTTATACAATTAAAGTATGATGTCAACATCAACTATTATTAGTCTTTGTATCTTCTCCAGTAGGAGTTGTTAGGTTGTACAATGCATAGAGCATGGGAGTGTGACCCTCCACAAGTCACTTTACCCCTATTTGCCTCAGTTCCTCATCTGTAAAATGGGGATGCTCTAGAGAAAACCACTCTAGTATCTCTGCCAAAGAAACTCCATGCAAAATGTCCTCGGGGTCATGTAGATCTGACACCTGAACAACAAAATTTCTCTAGTACCTATCACAGTAGTTTACACATAGTAGATGCTCAATAAATATTTGCTGAGAGCATTGGAGAAGCTAAAATAATCTAATTGATGGGCATTGCTAGGAGTGCCAATGACTCCCTATTATCTCTAGAATTAAATACAAACTCCTTTGTTTGACCCTTTACGATTTAGGCCCAGCTTACTTTTCTGTGTTTATTTCCCTTCATATAATGTAATATGGTCCTGCCAACTCAACCTATTTGCTGCTCTTTCTAGTACCCATCTCCATGCCATTATATAGACTGTCCCCCCACGCACACCTAGCACTCTCTCCTAAACTTCTCAGAATCCCTAGCTTCCTGAAAAGCTCAGCGCATGTGTCAGTTCCTAGATGAGACCTCCCAACCAGGCCTTCCTCCAAAAATAAAAATTCCTTGTTATTTCTTTTGTCTGCATTCTGTATTTACTTATATTTGTACATGTTATTTTCCCTGGTAGAATGTAAACTCTTGAATTTAGAGCTGAAATAAAATTAAATTTAAAATTAAAAAACAAACCAAAATTATCCCGAAAAAAACCATGCCTTGAGAACAAGGACTATTTTTTTTTTTTGCATCCCCAACACTAAATACAATGCTTGACAAATGGTAGTTACCCAAATGTTTGTTGATTGATTAATGAATGAATTAAATGGCCTAATGAACAAATAGGTCAATGAAAGGCATCACAAAGATGCTTTTTGATCACCGGTTTTAATACCTAGAAGATATTAATAAGATGCAATAATTTTCATGCCAAAATGTTTCATTCAAATATTCGCAGTATTGTTTTTACTACTTGGAGAGTGAGGACAGTTAAAAAAGCAAGTATGACAAGTTCTATTTTCATCCATAGCTTTTACATTAAAGAAACAGAGTCGATAAAGAAGTTAATGGCCCCAAACAAAATAAGGATTTGCTTATACAACTAAACTCAACCTGCTGGACAACATAACCTCTGACAACCTCATCAGAAGACAATAGTCATGGTTCTTAATGAAAATGGAAATCTAGTGCCTGGTTTAGATAAAAGAAATAATAGGAGACGGTTATTAAGATGGAGTCACTTTTCTTAAGCCTGTCTGTAGTAACTTATATGATACCTGCAAAATGCTTTATAATGACTTTTATTAATTCTACATTGATATCAAAGTAGTGACAGGGCCAACCAGCATGTCCTTAAATTGGGCTATTAATAATATGACTCATAAAAATTGGTCCTGTGTTCCTGTAAAAGTTTCTCAAACAAGTTTTGTGGTTCTTTCCCTGGGCCTCTAAGATGAGAAAGCCAGGTCCTTAATGAGACATCAAGTCTAACCTCATATTAGCTATGGAGAGAGGGTTTACTGCAGTGGAGGGCTGTGTAGCAATCATTGGGGAATGAGCCTGTAGGTCTCAATTCATTAAGATTTCTTTGGTAAAAGGTATTTAAATGCTTCCAAGGAGAAGAGTTGGAACTCACTTGCTCAGGACTTAACTCAGGGTCTGATATTGAAGCAGCCCTCCTTCTCCCCTGCCCTCCCCCCAAAACAGTGGCCTCATGCTACCATTCTAGACTTAATGAAGACCAGAAATAATTTACAGGGGACACAAAAATACATTAACTTTAAAGAAGGGATTCTAGCCTTCTGGAAGCTACAATCCTGATCTTTGAGTCTGTTCCCCCCAAAGGGGTAATGCCCCTAAACACTCCAGAATGATCTCAGCTCAGAATCTGGGGTTAGTCCTGGGAAACAGCCCAAACTGTCAGGGTGATGGTTAGGAGGAAAACACTGTTTATACCTGCAAGCTCTATCGTGTGATGGCCTCTACTCCGCATCTTTACCCCAGTTTGTTGAGGACTGGAGGGAGTGAGATAGGATTGGGAGGCTTGGTAAAAAAGGGCTATCTGGTGGAATTCTAGCATGCTCACACTCTCAGATCTCTTTACATTCTCATTCCTCTGTCCTAGAAACCAAACTTTGAAACTGAAATCCTTTTGCCCTTTGCTCCTGTTTTGCTGGAGAGGTTGGATTGGTGAGGTGTACGGGGAAGCTGGACAGGTGCAGGCCGACAGAGGCAGACAGACAGACAGGTTTATCCTGTACGTGTCTTGTTTGCACAGTTGTCTGCACGTCGTCTCCCCTAGTGGACGGTAAGCTCCCGGTGTTTTTGCCTTTCTTTGCAACCCCAGCACTTAGCACAGTGCCTAGCTCATTGCAGAGGCTGAATAACGCCAGGAGACTGACAAGTCGGCCAGCCCCCTCTCCCTCCCCGGGGGCTGCAGGCCCCCACCCTCAACGCCTTACCTGCGTGAAGTACAGGTTCATCAAGGTCAAGGTGAAGAACTGGAGGCACACGGGAAAGCAATAGAGCAGCCAGAAGACGAAGGGACTCAGCGAGTTGGCCGCGACGAAGTCTTTGAAGTAGAAGGAGAAGAGGATGGTCCGCAGGGAGGCCCAGAGGAGGCAGAGGAAGAGGAAGACGGTCTGGTAGCTGAACCGTTTGTGCCCGTAGTGCAAGACCAGCCAGAGCTGGACGTAGATGAACACGAAGAGGAGCGAATAGAAGACGGTGTAGACGATGGTGAGGCCGAGCTTCACGTAGGGGGGGACGGCTGGAGTGAGGGTGGGTGGCAGGGAGTCATTTCTCAGGGGGTCCCATTGAGGGACCTCCATCGGAAAACCGAGGGCTCCGCGGGACTGGGCTGCTGGCGCCGGGCGGACTTCATGGAGTCCTTGGGCTGCGTCCGCCGAGGCTGCAGGCGCTGCTGCTGCTGCCGCTGCTGCCTCTGCTGCTGCTGCTGCCTCCGCTCCGGCCGCCGCCCCCTTTCATCTTGCTGGGCTGGGAGCTCTGAAACTGAAAGAAAACAAGCTCGCACTTCCTCTTTGGCTGCCCTGGGTCCGCCGGCCCGGCACCACATGATCGCGGCGCTGCCGGAGTGATTCATTAGGGCTGCCTTTGTCAGCGATTGGCAACTTCACCGCAGCCGCAGCGGCAGGGGCAGGGGCAGGGGCAGGGGCAGGGGCAGGGGCAGGGGCAGGGGCAGCGGCACGTCCCTCTGCTGCCCTAGAGCCCAAACCAGCCTCCAGAAACCAGCCCTCCTTCCCCTCTCCATCACTGTTGGCTGGCCAAGGAAGGGAGGAAAGGGGGCAGCGGCAGGGGCTGCTCTAGCAGCACGTCCCTCCGCTGCCCTAGAGCCCAAACCAGCCTCCAGAAACCAGCCCTCCTTCCCCTCTCCATCACTCTGTGTGCTGGCCAAGGAAGGGAGGAAAGGGGGCAGCGGCACGTCCCTCTGCTGCCCTAGAGCCCAAATCAGCCTCCAGAAACCAGCCCTCCTTCCCCTCTCCATCACTCTGTGTGCTGGCCAAGGAAGGGAGGAAAAGGGACAGCGGCACGTCCCTCTGCTGCCCTAGAGCCCAAACAAGCCCTCCTTCCCTTCTCCATCACTCTGTGTGCTGGCCAAGGAAGGGAGGAAAGGGGGCAGCAACAGGGGCAGCGGCACGTCCCTCTCCTGCCCTAGAGCCCAAACCAGCCTCCAGAAACCAGCCCTCCTTCCCCTCTCCATCACTGTTCACTGGCCAAGGAAGAGAGGAAAGGGGGCAGCGGCAGGGGCTGCTCTAACAGCACGTCCCTCTCCTGCCCTAGAGCCGAAACCAGCCCTCCTTCCCCTCTCCATCACTCTGTGTGCTGGCTTAGGGGTGGGAGGTGGGGGGCACAGCAGTAGCACGAGGGGCGACAGGAGCAAGGCCCCCTCCTGCTCAAGAGTCCAAGGGGGCAGGGAGAAGAAAGCAGGTTCTTTCCTTCTTGGCCGTTTGCTTTGGGTTTTGTTTAATTGGTTGAGAAGACTGGAGAAGGGTTGTTGGCCTATCAGTCGGTTGTTATTTTAGTCAACTATTCAATTTCTCTTTCACCAGGGACAAGACATAGCTTTCCTACACTTTATGAAGTGTCTTGCAAACCATAAAGTGCTATATAAATGCTAGCCATTATTGATAACAAATAATAAAATAAATAAACAAATAAAAAATAATCAAATATTGAGGGAGGTGGGGCAAATTGAAGGCAGGCATCCAAACCTGATATGAGTGGATAACCATCTAAGTGTAGGTTAAGGGGTGTTATGTGAAAGAAGGAGGAGATTTCCAGTTGACCTCAAAAGGCAGAACCTAGGAACCAAAGGTATGGTTCAGTGAAAAGGTTTCTGGGCTTGGAGTCTGGGAATGGAATGTCTGAACATTATTTATCCTACTTTATGAACTCCCTGTGTGACTTCAGGGGACTTACCTCCTTGAGGTCAATCTGCAAAATGAGGTGGTTGAACTAGATGATCTCTTGGAACCCATACAGCTCTGTGATGATAATTTACAGAGAGACTGATTTCATTTCCATTGAAAAGAAAACAGCTGTCCAGAAATGGAATAGGCTACTTTGGGAGATTGTGAGATCATTGCTATAGAACTGGAAAGGACTCCAGAAACCATCAAACCCAAGCCCCACATTTTACAGATAAGAAAACTGAATCTCAGGGAGTTAAATGATTTGCAACATCAGGATTTGAACTTATCTTCTAGCAGTAGAAAGAGCAGTGCACTTTCCAAGGTACCTTGGAATCATGAACAATGGTGGATTTCCCCTCACTTAGAGATCTTTGAGTGCCTGTTAGATGACCCTGCGTTGGAAATGTTGAGGGAAGGATAGATTTGATGACCTTTAAAGATGCTGTGGGTTGTATGGTTTCTGAGGTTCCTTCCTTCCAACTCTGAGAACCTATTAGTGGGGGAGACAGATGGAGGACTGAGGGGCAAAGAGCAAAGTTTAAGAACCTGTTCATCTTTGGGGAAGGAGTTAACTGGCTAACCTTTCTCCTCGAAAATCTCCTGCTCCTTCAACACTCTTCTGTGCTTTTCCAAGTCATATCAAAGGCAAGATTTTCTATTTCTGCCTTTGCTAGTTTATTTGAAATAGGAATATCATTTCTCTTGCCTTTGTCTTTATCTTTGTCCTAGGCAGTACTGCTTAACCTTGGAAGTATATATGATGGATATACCAGTTAGCAAGAGAAGCTTCACCTCAGTGTTTGAGCCAAACACGAACCAAAATGTCCTAGGATGACAGGGATTTAGAGTAAGGAAAATAGCATCAGTCTTACATTCTGATTCTGATACTTACTGGGTCACCTCTTGATTTCTGTTTTCTCATCAGTAAAATGAGAATTATGAAATATACATTACCTACCTTGTTGGGTTTTTTGTTATGATTAAATGAAAGAATGTAAAGTTTAAAGGCACCACATAAATGTCATCTACTTCTGTTACTATCACCTCTTTGACTGTACTAGCTGTATTTTCTGTTGGCCTGGGTCCCCTGCAGAGTCAGCAGGCTGGTAAACACTACTTCAGCAGGGCAGCATTTTGACTTGTTAACTTACTTTGCAACTGAAAGAATTAGGAAGTGAAATACTGTTATTTTCAGCACATGGCTCCCCATCACAGGAACATGTCAAAGGGGCGTCTGTTCATCAAAATAATTTCTTTATTTGCTTTTGCTGAATGTCTGTCATCATTGTTCTCTCATCTGTGATTATTTATTACTGATTCAATTCACAAAATATAGGAGGTACTTTATCAATAGGTGGGAAAGCCAGAGAAAATTCATTTAGATGCCTGCTCTCAACTGACCACATCTCTCTTAATCTATTCATAACGATAGCTAATCATTATATAACACTTTATAGATTATAAAGCACTTTACAAATACTATATCATTTGATTTTCTCAATGGCCCTGGGAAGTAGGTGCTATCTTTAATCCCATTTTGCAATTGAGGAAAATAAGGTAGACAGAGGTTAAGTGATTTGCCCAGGGTCACACAATTAAAATAACATAAGTTAGATTTAACTCAGATTTTACTGACTCCTGGTCCAGTGCTCTATCCACTGTGCCACTTAGCTACTCTGTTTTTATCTTCTCTCTTTAGCTCTAATTTAAGGGGAAATTACTGTATGTTCTTATTTTGGACATATTAGTTTACCAGAGATATACTATAGCGCCATCTAAAATACCTGCAAGATCCCTTCTCCACTTCATCTTTTCTCATACTCTCTGCCCTCTTTCTTGCAAAACTCTGCCCCTACATTCTGACCTCTGTGATCCCCTCCCTCATAAGGGTGAGAGAAGGGAAATATTGGAATATGTGATACATTGTCCATGACTCTTTCTATTCTCTGAAGTATCTTAACTATGCTATAGTGACTATTTCATATTTTTTTAAAATCATATTTTTTAAGTAAACCTTTTCAAGTCAAGGATAACTGGTATTACCGTTTGTAGATTTGTATTTTTTTTTAAGTTTACTATCCATTATTCTTAATCTTCCAGGGTATCTATACATTCCTTTCCTATATTTTGTAGCTGAGAGATAGGAAGTCAGAAGAAGAAATAGGAAAAGACATAACTAGTATGAAGAAGAAAGAGAAGATCTTCTCTGGCTCTGTTAGCTAAATTCCCTGGTTTCCCCACTCCCACAATCGCTACCACAATGTGGCATTCTATTCAGGCTTTTCACCTGGCAGTATTTCCCACTCCAAACTTTTACTACCCTACCTGTGATAAAAGCACTATTTCCTAGATTCCTGCCACATAAATTGGGCTAGTTTTTTCTAAGGTCTTCACCTTAGTTTAGTTCCCCAGGAGACTTCATGGCTCAAGTTGTTGCCCTAGATTCCTGGTCCTAAGTATGTAAGGCCACAAAGACTTCCAAATTCATCCCTGAGGTGTCTCCCTCTTAGCAAGACCAACACAAGAAAACTGCTCCCCTGAAATAACGTGGTAACTTCACTGGATAACCTACAGCAGGAAAGGACCTAGGAAGTCATCGACTCTTAACTACCTCATTTTACAGATGAGACTCAAGGAGATAAAATCACCAAGAGTCACACAGTGAGTTAACTATTGTTGTTTTTAATAAGTTCTATAGATATTTTCTGTTTTTTGCATCACTATAGTATCCCATATATTCCCTCCTGGCCCTTTCTCAAAGAGTTATCTATCTCATAGGACAAATAGTATTTTCTAGAAAGAAAAAAAAGTCAGTGAAACTGATGGATATATTGAAAGTATATATTGATAAACTACTTATATATTGATATATTGGGAAAAAACAGTCTGAAAACATGTGCAATATGTAACCCCTGTGGACCTCCCACCTCCACAAAGGAATAAGCTGGGGATGTCTTCTTATATCTCTTCACTTGTACATTTGGAAACAGTTCAAGTCAAGTCCCTGAGAGGAAGCTGCTTAGTGGGGAGGAAAACAGCATCTCTCTGCCACCCTTTGGTTAGAGTATAGCCTTCTGAACTTCGAAAGGTCCAACAATTTTGCATTTCCTATAGGCACCCTAACAGTGCCCTCAGAACGATAACATCTACATAGGGAGCTGAGGACAAATTCGACCCATGGAAGAAAGGCAGGTTTAGGACTCTAGCAGGAACTCACTAAAAAGCTGCATAAGTAAGGGAAACATCATGAAGACTCAATAAAAGAGAATACGATTTCTAGCAAGTAGGCACTGCGAGTTTAGCCCTCTGCCACATGTGCTGACTAAGCTTGAGCCCACTTTCCCCTGGGACCTGTATGAATTTTCTGGAGAGTGTGCCCCAAATTTGCAGGGTATGTTTTTGTACCAACTGTTCTTGTGCTCATATCTAAAAGTTAAGTAATTCTGAATAGTTAATTGATATTAATCAATAACGAACAGGGGAAGTATATCTGTGGGGGGCCTTGGCAACTTCTTAATGTTACCTCTAGAACCCAGAGGGGAGACGTAGCTGACCTCTAGGGCTAGCCTGCCGGTGCAAGTGAGAGTTAACTTTCACTTAAAAATGCATGAATTTTTGCTGACTGTAAACTTACAGTGAGCCAGTTAGTACCTTTGTACTGACTTTACTCCATTTCTGAAATCACTCCCTCTTCACTTTTGCCAATTTTGTCAATCAATTGACTTAACAAATGAATATAATTAAAAAAATATTTAGCAAAATAAAGTGTAGATAATGTTAATGTGTGGTTTTTTAAGTCAGTCTGCTACCTGAAGGGATCGTTATATACTGTTTAGTGGTCCCCTTTCTATTTGAGTTGGATACCACTGGTCTAAGCAGCTTTTTAAGGCTATTGTTAGAGATGAACTTGACACACAAAAAAGATATCAATAAAAATTGATTAAAAATGGAGTTCAGAGGAGGGAAGGCCTATATTCCTTCCTTGAAGGAACAGGTAGCTTCCAGCATGGCCCCTGGAAGGACTATGACCAGGTCAGGATGAGGCAGGACCCCTATAGAATTCTGAACTTTGGATTTCCCATTATACCATCCCCTGGCCATGTGACTTCATGTTCTCCTCTGATAGGCTTTCCTTCAAATAATTTATTGAGCATGTGCAGCAGTTTTCTGACCTTCATGTCACTGTACTAGGTCATACCTTTCCATCAAAGTTTGGAAATAAAACTTATTTCCTGTTTTCCCACACTACCAATTTCAGAGAAAGTGCTGATCTGCATTGGAAGATGGAATTTCCTCACCTGAGACTTCCCTATACCAACGAAATTACAGGTCAATAGTCTATCTCCCCTTATGTGGAAGAGGGCATAGAGATACTCTATTTTATACTACAGGATGTTACAAAAACCCATGCATGGAAGTTATATTTAGACATATCTCTATGAGAAAGTAGATTCCCCATCCCTTCAGGTTTTTATAGAAGGCCCCTTTGTTCCAGTACAGTTGAACCAGGCAATCTCTAATGAAGATCCCTTCCATTTCTAAGATTCTGTAACTCTGTGTAAGACACTTTTCCCCTCTCAGGTTGCCAATGTCCAATGGGAGTAGGCATTCTGAAAACAATGCTTTACTTTTTTGCCTCACCCAGAGGAATGAGCTATGGCAGACTTAGGGGAGACTGGGCTTTGCTTCAATGCCCTTCCATTGACAGCATGACATTTACTACCTAGGTGTGAACAATAGAAAACAAGAGATTGGGCCCCAAGAGAAAAAGCCAAGTTAGCACTTTAGGCATCAGCCTAGGGAGTCAATCACAACCAGAATCTCATTTGCATTTTTTCCTCTTTGGTTGCCAGACACAGTAACCCCTTTGTTGTTTATAAAGAAAAGAATGTACTAGCCACCCACAACTACAACGAGATGCTTCCTAGGGATTGGAGAGCTAAAGGTATTTTTTTTAATCTTTCCTCTTCAACTGAAAAGTAGAGAACCTGAGAGAAGGGGGAAACAAAAATGATATTTGCAATATTGGATTTGAATCTTTCTGTATTTCTCTCAAATTAAGGAGTCTTATTTGCCTCAGGGGAAATTTTCAGGAGACAGCTTCCCCTGGGGGGATGACAGCTAGCAAGCAGCAGAAAGCATGAATCAGTGATTTATAATACAGTCTACAACATAGAAATCAAAGCTGGCAAGGGAATTTGCCCTTTGAGAGAAAGCATTTTAAGTTCTCTCAAATACAACGGAGCTGAATCCCAAATAATTCTCCTTTCAAATGTGATTTGTAAAAGGTATGGGTTTAATATAGCGCTGGAGATTTTAAAATAAGAACCTAGGTGACAGCTGTAAGGTTTTGTCCGAGGAAGTCCATGAAAAGTCCATGATTTGATCAGGAGAGTATCTACTTTGCTACTGATACATCTGGAGAGTTGTTTGTCCTTGGTTCTCCTGGAGGACCATGACATCAGGGAGGTGATGCCATGACATGCAAGTGAATTGGATTTAAGTGAGGGAAGGCTGTGAAAAGTCATCAGCCTCACTTTCTCCTCCAGAACTACTAGGTTCAGTGGCCAGATATGGATCAGGACAACTGGAGATGGCCCAGGATGCAGTGGGGGACTTTGGCCTTTTCAAGTTCTGTCTTTTAACAGATCTCAGTTTGACTGAGGCAATAGCCATTCAGTGATTAAAGTTTAATAAAAAATGAAGCTTAAGAATGACTTAAAAAAAATAAAAAGATCTGGGAGGGGAAGACCCTGGACTGAACAGAAACAGTTGTTATTTACATTCCTCCTGAGCAAATCTGGGCCCAAACAGTGAGCAAGTACAGTTTGGTCTGGGACCAGAGTGATTTGGGGTTAAGGCTTGTTTTTAAGAGAAAAAATAAAACAAAAAACGTTTCAGAGCTTAAAATTTACATTCCCTTTGGGTGCAACGCTGGCAGATCAGGGTGTGATACCCTTTGTGGGTATCAGAGAGAAACAATGTCTGAGATCATGATTAATAGTCCTGCTTTTTTTGCATGAAAAATTCTACTCCTGACCTTTATTTTAATTTCTTTCATTTTATTCATTATTATTCATTTTATTCATTAATATTCATTATTATTCATTTTATTCATTAATATTCATTATTATTCATTTTATTCATTAATATTCATTATTATTCAATTTATTCATTAATATTCATTATTATTCAATTTATTCATTAATATTCATTTTATTCATTATTATTCATTAACATTCATTTTATTCATTAATATTCATTATTATTCATTTTGTTCATTAATATCTTTCATTTTTATAGCATTTCCTGAAAGCAACATATTGTTGAATTCAAATTTTTAATCTGCTATGATTTTCCATTTTATGGGTAAATTCATCCCATTCACATTCTAAGCTATGATTACTTGTTGTGTATTTTCTTCCTTCCTATTTTTCCTTACTATCCTTCTCACCCTATTCCTGTCCCTTCTTACTCCTCTACTTGTACCCACTACCTTGCCTTACTACTCACCCCTCCAAGAGTCTCTCCTTTATCCTCTCTATTCTCTTGCCCTCTTATTTCTTTCTAAATTTAGAAGACTTTCATACCCTTCTAAATATATATGTTCTCTCTTTAATCCATTTCCAATGAGAATAAGGTTCCGGCACTACTCGGCCTCCCTCCACTAGCTTCTTCTGCATCAATTTTTCCTTTTATGCAATCACTCAGCAAACTCAGCTCAGACAAAGCCTTTCTTTCAAATTACCCAAATCATGATGATAGTCGTAAAAGTACTGTTAATAATTTCACATATAAGAAGTAAACAAGTTGACCTTATTGAACCTCTTGTAATTGGTGTTTAATGATTTAATGTTTACCTTGTATTTCTCCTGTATCTTACATGTTGAATTTTTCATTAAGTTCTGCTCTTTTTGTCACAAATACATGAAAGTCATTCAGTTCATTGTATCCATTTCTTTTTCATTCCAGATTTAATTTAACTTTACTGGGCAAGTTACCCTTGGTCTTAACCCCATCTCTTTTGCTATATGAAATAATAGTATTCCAAGACCCGAGGTCCTTCAGTGCAGTTGCTGCTAGGTCTTGTTTAGCCCTTAGTGTAGTTCTATGATATTTAAATTCGTTTTTTCTTGTAGTTTTCAACATTTTCTCCTTAACCTGGGAGTTTTGAAACTTGGCTATGATATTCCTGTAAGTTTTCCTCCTAGGATCTCTTTCAGGTGGTGAATGGTGGATTTTTTCTATTTCTATTTTGCCTTCTTGTTTTAGAACTTCAGGGCAATTTTCCTTGATAATTTCTTTTAATATTGTATCAAGATTCTATTTTTTAATAATAATTTTTAGGTAGTCTGACAATTATTATATTATTTTTCCTCAATATGTTCTTCAGATCAGTTGTTTTTTTTTGATGAGATGTTTCACATTCTCGTCTATTTTTTAATTCTTTTTATTTCATTGTATTATTTCTTGTTACCTTAGAATGTTACTAGTTTTCCTTTGCTTAATTCTAGTCTTCAAGGAACTATTTTCCTCAAAATTTTGATTCTCTATTTTAAGTTGGTTGACTTTCTTCTCATTATTTTCTTGATTTCTTGAATTCCTCATATTTTTTCTATTTTTTTCCTTGACCTCCCTTATTTGATTTTTGAAATTCTTTTTAAGTTCTTTTATTATTATTATTTTATTTGTTTTCAGTTTTCTACAATCACTTCCATATACCTTAGATTTTTTTCCACTCTCTCCCCTTCATTCCCCTCCCCCCCCAACTCCATCCCTGAGATAGGGTGCAATCTTATATAGGTTCTATACATACATTCCTATTAAATACATTTTCACCTTAGTCATGTTGCATAAAAGAATTAAAATGAGTGGGAGAAACTATAAAACAAAACAAAACATAACACAAGAGAAAATGGTCTGCTTCATTCTGCGATTCATTTCCATAGTTCTTTTTCTGAATATGGAAAGCATTTTGCCTCGAGTCCATTGAGAATTTTTTAGGTCCTTGCATTGCTATGAAGGACTAAGTGTACCAGAAAAATTCCTTGCACACTGTGATTTTTGCTGTGTACCAAGTTCTCCTGGTTCTGCTCTTTTCACTCAGCATCAGTTCATAAAAGTCCTTCCAGGCCTCTCTGAAGTCTTCCTGTTCAGCATTTCTTATAGCACAATAGTATTCCATTACATACATATAACCACAACTTGTTCAGCCATTCCCCAATTGATGGGCATTCCCTTGACTTCCAGTTTTTGTTCACCACAAAGAGAGCTGCTGTAAATATTTTTGTACATATGAGACCCTTTCCCATTTTTCTGATGTCGTTGGGATACGGTCCTAGAAGCGATATTGCTGGATCAAAGTTGTTTTTAAGTTCTTCCAAGAATTCTTTTTGTGCTTGGAAACATTTGGCATTTCTCATTGAAAAGGGAGAGACATTTTTAGCTCCATTATCTTCCTCTGAATATGAACACTGATCTTCTCTATGCCTCTAGTAGCTGTCTGTGGTTGGGTTCTTTCTCCTGTGTTTACTCATTTTTATTTTTGTGTTTGTTTTATTTTGTTTTTAGCCACTATTAGTGTAATTAAATTCTAGTCCTGAGGGGAATGATGCTCCAAGCCTCAGGTCCTTCGTACTATTATTTTCTAAGGTCTGTCCCAGGGCTCAGCCTTGGACTCTTCTCTACCACTCCAAAGCCACAGTTAAGGCCCCCAGACACACTGTCCCTCAAATGCTGTTGCTTCCTGTGGTGCCTCCAGTGGCTGCAAACTACAGCTCTCCTCTCTACCCTGGAACTGACTCTGCTCTCTGGCCAGTGCCCAAAGCCAGGAGGGCCCCACCTGTCTACTATTGCATTTACAAGGTGTGTACTATCTCCTTCTTCCCATGGCAGTAGTCCAGCCCAGGGCCAGGTCATATTGGGGCTGGAACAACATGACAGTTGTGCTTGGTGTACCTCAACAGTGGAAGGTCCTTGGATCTTCTCCTCCTCAGTCCTCAGACCCTCACACTGGCTATGAGATATAAATTTCTGACGCTGAGGCTGCCTCCCAACCCCAGCTACTCCCAGGGCTTGTTGTTTATTGATTTAGTAGAGTTAGCCTGAAGGAGTTCACTCAGGCCAAGCCTCTGCCCCTGGAGGTCAAATCTTTCTTGGGAGGGAGAGGGGTGTCTTCTGAAGTTGTCTTAGGAGAACAACTGCTTTACCCTCACATTTGTTTATTTCCACTACTCCAGGTTCCCTCTGAGGCAATGTTCTGTCTTTTTTTTATGGAGGAAATTTGGAAAGCCAAAAGCTTTCTGATCTACTCCATCATCTTCCCAGAATCTTCTTCCTTGTTTTATTTATATTTGTTTGCATGTTATATCTTCCATTAGATTGTAAGCTCCTTGAGAGTACTGAATATATTTTGCCTATTTTTGGATCCCTACTACTTAGCATAGTGCCTTACATAAGATAGTCACTTTATAAATGTTTATCTATTGATTGATTGTTTGCATTCTAATGTGAATGGGAGGGAGGTGGTGGTACAAGAATCTCCTGATATCTATACTGTTAGCAGGGGTCACCGAGAAAGTCAAATAGGACAGAGGGCCTGGAAATAATTTTTGCTATCTTCTGGCAATCCTAAAAGAAGAAAGAGATCCCAAAATAAAAACAATCAGGAATATTATAGCCAAATTCCATAGTTCCCAGGTCAAGGAGAAAATATTGGAAGCATTGAAAAAAAAAACCAATTCAAATACTGTAGAGCCACAGTCAGGACAACATAAGATTTAGCAGTTTCTATGCTAAAGAAGCAGAGCACTTGGAATATGACATTCTGGAAGGAAAAAGAGCTGTGATTATAATCAAGATTAACTTACCCAGAAAAAGAATATAATCCTTCAGGGAGAAAAATGAATACTTAATGAAATAATGAAATCAAGCATTTCTGATAAAAAAATCAGTGCTGAATAGAAAATTTTATATTTAAACACAAGGCTCAAGAAAAGCATAAAAAGGTAAACATGAAAGAGAAATCAAAAGAGACAGTAAAATTAAACTGTTTACACTCCTATGTGAAAAGATGGTACATGTAATTCCTAAGAATTGTATCATTATTAGAGCAGTTAGAAGATGTCTGCATATAAAGAGGGCATGGGTCTGTCCATTGTGGTAGGATGAGCTAAAAAAAATGAAGAGGTGAGAAAGAGGGAATGCCCTGGGAAAAGAGGATAGGGAGAGGTAGAATGAGGAAAATTAACTCACATAAAAAAGACATGCGAGGAAGAACTTTTACAGTGCAGGGTAAAATGAAGGAGTGTGTAGGAGGCAATACTTGAACCTCATTCTTGTCAGAATTGGTTCAAAGAGGGACACACACACACACACACACACACTCAGTTTCATATAGAAATCTATCTTTCCCGACAAAGAAATGTGCAAGGGAATAAGAAAAAGGGGAGGTAGTGATCAAAGGTAGGGCAGATTAAGGGATGCAATGTCAGAAGCAAAACAGACTTTTGAGAGAGACAGGATAAAAAGAGAAAGGGAAGAGTAAATAGAAGAAAATAGGATGGAGGAAAATAAACAATTATTAATTGTAATTGTAAATGTGAATGGGATGAACTCACCTTTAAAACAGAAGTGGATAGCAGAATAGATAGCAAGTTTCTCTGAGAAATGCCTCTTTTCTTAAACATATAGAGAATGGAGTCAAATTTGTAAAAATAAAAACCATTCCCCAACTGACAAATGGTCAAAGGATTTAAACAGGCAGTTTTCAAAAGGAGAAATCAAAACTATAGTCACATAAAAAATATTCTTTAAATCAGTACTGATTAGAGAAATGCAAATTAAAACAACTCTGATGTGTACCACCTCACATCTATCAGAAATGATAAATGCTGGAGAGAATGAGAGAAAATAGGTGCCCTAATGAACTGTTGGTGAAGTTGTGAACTGGTTCAACCGTTCCATAGAGCAATTTGGAACTTTGCCCAAAGAGCTATAAAACTGTGCATACCCTTTCACCCACCCTTTGGAGGTGTGTACTCCAAAGAGATGAAAGAAAAAGGAAAAGGACACTCATATGTACAAAAATATTTATAGCCATTCTTTTTTTGGTGACAAAGAATTGGAGGCACATACCTATCAAATGAGGAATGGTTGAACAAGTTGTAGCATATGATTGTGATGGAGTACTACTGTGCTATAAGAAATGATGATGGAGATGGTTTCAGAAAATCATAGGAAGACATATGTGAACTGATGCAAAGTGAAGTGAGTAGAACCTGGAGATCACTGTACATAGTAATAGTAATATTGTGATGATGATCAATTGTGAAAGACTTAGCTACTGTGACCGATACAATAATCTAAGACAGTTCCAGAGGACTCATGATGAAAAGTGCTATTCACTTCCAGAGAGAGAGGTGATGAACTCAGTGGAAATTGAAGTATAGTTTTCTTACTTTATTTACTTTTCTTGATTTTTTTGTGACATGGCAAATGTGGAAAAAAGTTTTACATTATTTCACATGCATAATTGATGTAATATTGCTTGTCTTCTCAGTTGGTGGGGGAGGGAAGAATTTGAAACTCAAAAAAATTTTTAAAGTAAAAAAGAAGCAAATAAATAAATAATGAGTAGAAAAAAGATCCAAAAGTAAACACATTATCAGATTCAAGGGGAAAAAAAAGAAACAATGAAATTTAATTAACACCAACCAAAAAAATAAGTAGGATGAACTCCCTTGGGATTCAAAAGATTGCAGAGGTTGAGTTGGAAGGGTCCTTAAAGACCATGTAGTCTCAAACCCTTCATTTTATAAACTGAGGCCCAGCACAAAGTCATATAGATAACAAGCATCAGAGGCAAGGTTTGAGTCTTCTGAATCAGAATCTCCTATACCACATACCACAGATTTCCTTCATGATCATTTATTGGGACTGTTGTGGAAATGATTCCTGAACTAGGTGGCTTCTTATATGTCTTTCACCTCTGAGATTCTGTTTTTCTGTGAAACTTGATGGAGTATTCAGCCTGGAGCCAGGAAGATAAATCTTCCAGAGTTCAAATCTGGCCTCAGACACCTACTAGCTGTGTGACCCTGGGCAAATCACTTGATTCTGTTTGCTTCAGTTTCCTCACCTGTAAAATCAGCTGGAGAAAAAAATGGCAAACTGCTCTAGTATCTTTGCTATGAAAACCCCAAATGAGGTCATGAAGGGTTGGAAGTGACTGAAAAGTGACTAAATAGCAACAGCTGACTCATCCAAGTCTGTATAGTCACTGTAATTATATAAGTGAATAAGTACAGCAGGAAACTCAAGGAGATTGAAAGGCAGATCAAAGTGTTGTAGGTTTAGGACGTCATGATCCTCTTCAAAAATAGGATGAATACAACCTGTGAGTAGACCAAGCTGCCTGAATGGGGATGCAGCTAGCTGGGTAACTCTGCTCATCCTCTCTCTCAACCTCTCCCTCTCCCCTTCCTTCTCCTTTCCAAAAAAAGGTAAATTTTGATGACTAGAAGTTGCCGAATTAATTTGGGGTTTACTGGCTAGATTTTCTTTTCTTTCTTTCTTTCTTTCTTTCTTTCTTTCTTTCTTTCTTTCTTTCTTTTCCTTCCTTCCTTCCTTCCTTCCTTCCTTCCTTCCTTCCTTCCTTCCTTCCTTCCCTCTCTCTCTCTCTTTCTTTCTTTTTTCTTTCCTTCCCTAAAACCTTAGACACAGTGCACTCTGAAGCCCATAGATCCAACAAGAATGAGTCCCTGCCCAAGTTCCACTCAATGGCTAGTTGACTTAGAGTGAATGCCAGTAGTAACAACAACCCTGAGTCTCCTGCCTCTCCCAGTGCAGATTTATTTATTTAATTTTTTCTATTTAAAGGGCCATCCCCCTGACTATTTTTTAAAGAGGCCTATTCACTGAATGGTCATTACTTCACTTTAAGTGAGCACCCAAAAAGGCCTCAACTTTAAAGGCCATTTGCATGCTTGGTCATCTCCAGTCATCCTGATGAATATCTGGTCAATGGATCCATATGGCTGTGGAGGAAAAGTGAGGCTGGCGACCTTGCACAACCTTCCCTCACTCAAAACAAAGTCATGTGCAGTTCATGTCATCATTTCTCTGATGTCATGGTCCTCTTCAAAAATGACGGACGAGCACAGCAAAGGTTTAGGACTACAAGAAACCTTAGAGTTCATGTTATGCAAGTTAAAAGACCTTTCCTAAGATCACGAAGACAGCTAAATGGTAGAGGTTAGGTTTGAACCAAAATCATCAGACTCCAATTCCAACATTCTTTCTGCTGTTTCTTCTCAATCCCACATATCAAAAAAGTTGAGAGGAAGTAGTAGATCTACAGGGGTTATAGGGAGGTTAGCATATGAGGAATATTGTTACCCCTCTCTTTCTTCTGTATTGTATTTCCTGTTGTTACCAGTAATGGGCTGCATTAGCCATTTTGATATCTTAAATGTTGCCCTATTTAAGTTTCAATGATTTAAGGCAACTGAGTATCAAAGTTGGGGGGTTCAGACCATGACCTAGTTTCTGTGTTTTGTTTTAACATGAGAAAGTGTGGCACCCACAAAAATAAACCCACTGAAACTTTGTTTTAGGTCATGATTCTGCCACCTATTAGCCGTGTGATTTTGGACAAGTTACTTAGCTAGATGGAGTTGCAGTTTCCCCATCTGAAAAACAGGGATACTACTATCTAACACTAATATAACACGATCTCCTCCATGGGGTTCTAAGGATCAGATGACATTAGAAATAAAAAAGATAACAGCATCTCAAGGTTTGCCAAGTGATATATAAATATTTCATTTCACCCTCATGATAATCCTGTGGGTTAAGTCATATTAGTCTCCCTATTTTACACATGAAGAAGCTGAGGCTGGAGAATGCATGTGACTTGCTTAGGGTCACACAGCTAATAAAGTATCTGAGGAAGGATTTGAATTCTGCTCTTCCTGACTCTTTAAGCGACACTCCATCTATTGTACCACGTATGTGAAAGATCCTTTGTCTTTGTGACCCTTCATGACCATATTTGGGATTTTCTTGGCGAAAAGATAGGGAAGTGGTTTGCCATTTCTTTCTCTAGCTCATTTTACAGATGAGGAAACTGAGGCAAACAGGGTTAAATGACTTGTTCAGGGTTGCATAGCTAGTAAGTATCTTGGGCCAGATTTGAACTCAGGAAGATGAGTTTTCCTGACTCCTGACCTGGCACTCTATCCACTAGACCAGTTATTTGCTCTTTCACATCTTAGCCTTAGACAATCTTTCTAGCCTCTTTGGACATCACTTCCTCTCACATACACTGCAATGCAGTCCAGCTGTATCTCTCTTGGTTCTGCACACAGGACCCACCATCTGCAGCTTTCCTCCATGCCTAGAGTTTGCTCCCTTCTCATTTTTGCTTACCAGAGTCCCTCTTTTCCTATGAGATGCAATTCAAGTATCTTCTCCATGATGCCTTCCTTTCCCTGCAAGTGCCTTCCCTCCCAAACCACCCTGTATTTAACTACTTTGTATACATTGGCATTTATTCACTTTATCTTTACGTAGGTACTTCTGGAGGAGGAAATGGCAAACCACTCCAGTATCTTTGCCAAGAAAACCCCAAATGGGGTCACCAAGAGTCAGACATGACTGAAATGACTGAACAAAAAGAATAATTTCTTATCACCTGCCACACCCTTTAAATATAAGATCCTTTAAAGCAGGGCTTGTTTTACTCTGTACTTTCATCATCAGCTCCTAACCCAGTGTCTGGAGCATTGTAGATATTTAATAAATACTTGTTGAACCCTCCTCCCTTCTTTGCAGAGAGGGCATCATGGAGGACACTGGGTAAGAAAGATTGCATATATAACAGGACTTGAAAAATGCCAATTAATTTTGCTAAGTTCCTTTTTTTCTCTCTCTTTTTAAAGAAATGTTATAATGGACGCCTATCAATGGCGGGGGGGAATATAATACACTGGAAAATGAAAGTGATGTAAAAATGTCAATAAAAATAATTTTTAAAACCATAAAATTCTTGTTGATTGGTTTATGATTATATAATCATAGATGTAGAGCTGGAAGCAATTTTAGAGGTCACTGAATCACTATTATTGGATTAAGAACCAGAAAGGACTTTTATAGAGACCATTTAATCCAACCCTCTTGTATGTGAGACTCACAGATTTAAGGAGCTTGCTCAAGGCCAGTCAGTAAGTGACAGAACCTGATTAAAACCCAAATCCTCTAATTTGAGATCTAGCACTTTGGGGAATTGTGTGAATGGGTAAACCATCACTGCTAAATGTCCTACTGAGGAAGGAGGTGGGTTATAAGGATATACTTGATAAATAGTGTATTTACACACTTACTTTTGACATAGCATTCTCAGTCCTCACAACTATTTAAGTGGGCCAATAGTGACATATTGCTTATTTTATGTTTTATATTCTGAGTAATTTCTTCCAGTCTAAGGCATTGCCTGTATATAAACTAAAACCATTCGAAAAGCTGTATTATTTCTTCTAGGCTATTGTTATCATTTTCATTAAAAAAAATAACGTTGTTAAGGATAACTTGATACACTTTAATAGCTATTCTTACATTTATATCATATATACTTTATATATATTATACCTATACATTACATCACATGACCCTCACAAGCACTCTGTGAGGTAGGTACAATAAGTATCAATGGTTTCATTTTACAGGTGAGGAAACTGAGGTACTGGGGCTCAGAGGCATTAAGTGTCCTATTCATTCATGATTGTACAGCTTGTTGGAGACAAATATGTCTGTTCTGACTGCAGGCGTAAGACTCCTTCCCCTAAACCATGCTCCCTTTTATCATAATATGAGTAACAACTAAATCATGATAAAAACAGCAGCAACTCTATCCTGAATTCGTGGTCTGGAAAGATGACATTTCTGACCTGTTACTATTGGAGCATATGTCTTACTTAAATCATTTTTTTCCAATATCAATGATGGATGTATGCTGACCTGTCTCATTTAAATCCTCTCAGAGAGTCTGCCGTTGGGAACAACAGTAACTATTTTCAAGTCACCAGGGTTAGGAATGCATTTGCTGGCTGCTGAACTGAATAGTACTGAGTAAAGAGATCCTTAGCACTGGGACTGAGGAGAACAGGATGAGGGAAAAGACAGTTAAGCACTGAGTAGTGCCCAGATCTTTGGGGATGGGATCAGAAAGTTACATTGAGTAGAATAAGGCAGATGCCTTTGACTGTTGGGATGAACAGATCCAAAGATGTTAATTGTATGGATAGAGAGAACCAGTTAGGATGGAAAAATGGAGAGGAAGGTCCAGGATTAGTTGAATAAGGGTTAGGGGAGTGCAAGAGAGCACTCCAAATGAATAGAATGATAAACCAATATGGACACAGTCGGTACACAACAGTGAGACAGTCCCTGAACCAGTAGGAATTCACACTACTATTTCTTTAAAAAAAAAAGTATACATTCACATGTAATATTATAATTTTAAAACACTTTAAATACATGATCTCATTTGAGCCCCCAAACAACTCTATAAAGTAGATACCACAAGTGTCCTTATATGTATTTTACAAACAGAGAAACTAAGATTTACTTAGAGCAGCTAGATGGCTCAGTAGATAAAGAGTTGGACTGGAAGTCAGGAAGACCTGAGTTCAAATCAAGTCTCAGATCCTTATAAGTTGTGTGACCCTGGGTAAGTCACAACTTCTGATTGTCTCCGTTTCCTCAGCCATAAAAAGGGGATCATAATAGCCCTCACAACTCCCAGAGTTGTATCAAATGAGATCATGTTTGTAAAGCTCTTAGGACAATGCCTGGAACATAGTAGATGTTCAATGAAGACTGGTTGCCTTTCAGGACCTTATAAATGTCAGAGATAGAATTCAAACCCAGGACTCTTCTGCCTCCAAAGTTGGCACTACACTAAACAAGGCAGAGACAGTAGCAAGATAAAGCAACAACTACCCGCAGTCAGGCAATTTGTGCAACCTTTCAGGTCTACTTTGCTTAATTTTTAAGCTGTCTGTATCTCTGGCTTTGATAAGAGTTCAATTGAATATAAGCTCATTTCTTCAATAGGTAAAATGGGAATAATAGTACTCAGATTCTACCTCATAGCATTATTTTTATGAATGAGACTTGAAACTGTCAAGTGCTTTGAAATGTGTATTACTCATTGTGCAATTTCTTTTCAAAATTTAATTCTGTCTTTTAGTTCTACCAAAATTTAGCTCAGGAAATTTTCTTCCTATGATCCTAGTTATTTGTTGTCATTTCAGAGATGTCTGACTCTTTGTGACCCCATTTGGGGTTTTCTTGGCAAAGATACTGGAGTGGTTTGCCATTTCCTTTTCTGGTTCATTTGACAGATGAGGAAACTGAGGCAAACAGGGTTAAGTGACTTACCCTGGGTCACACAGTTGGTAAGTGTGGATATTGGCCAGTCAGCCAAACAAGCGTGTATTAAGTGCTTACTATGTAACAGGCAGTATACTAAGAGCAAAAACATAATCTGTTCTCTCAAGGAGCTTACCTTCTAATGGAGGAGACAACATGGAAACAACTAGGTAGATACATGACATATATATATGTATATGGTAAAACAAAAGCAACTTGAAGAGACCAGGAAATGACTTACTGGAGGATATGGGATTTGAGCTGATTCTTGAAGAAAAAAGCAGAGGAGAATAGGACATTCAACTCATAAATACTGCAAAAAGGAGAAATACAAAAAAAGGCAAATAAATTATTAAGAAAAGACTAAGCAATGAAATCATTTCTTTCATGTTTATAGCTATTTTAAATTACTGAGGAGTAAAGGAAAGAATAAAGAGGGATCATTAAGAGATAAAAAGGATATGAGAGACTAAAAATAAAACAGGGTATTTAAAAACCACCAGGGAAAAAAGAGATGGTAATCATCCTTGCACTAAATATTATGTTCTGCCATAAATGAATTAATATTTTGTGGGAGAAGCAACGTAGTGGGAAGTCACTCGAATGGAAAGAGAAGGGGCAAGAAATAGAAAAGCTGCAAATGAGCCCCTAGCAGGCAGAGAAGGAAGAGGACTCTTGTCTTTGAGTAAATGAAGGAGACTATGGGGAAAATAGGATAAAAGCAATGGAGAGGACAAACTGAGATGGATAGGATCTTACTCTAGAAGGAAATAAAAAGGTATTATTAGAGGATAGATATTTCCACGATGTGCTCGGGGAGGTGCATATCTGTGATGAGAAATAGAGGCCTTGAAAGAGTTTTGTACGAAGTGACATGGGCACTTCCTGGAAAAGGTGCCACAAAACAATGTTATTTAAGTGAAGAGCTTGGAGGAAAGATTTTGAACCACAAGTTCATTAGGAAAGAAAAAGTTGAAAAGGATAAGGGTGAACACACAGAGTTAAGAAATAAATACACATATGAATAAATAAATAAACAACAACAAGTAAATTCGAGGAAATTGAAATAAGGCAGGTAAGCTAAAGAAGGAGAGAGAAGAAAGGCTATGGGAACACGACGCTATCCAAGAGGCACAAGCAAAACCAATTGCAGGGACAAAGTGCTGATTTGAAAGAGGAAGAAGATAAAAATCAGTACAAAAGAACTAATGAGAGAAAACACAAATCTGATCGTTATAACTTTATAGGTGAAAGCATTAAACAATTCAACATAATATGAAGAACAGCAAAATGAATACTGAAAAAATGCCATGTATAAAAATACATATAACAATGCAGAATAAAAATAAGAGACTAGAAAACATTTTATTATACACCTTGAGATTTAAAAAAAAATACTTGTTGCAATTGTGCTATCAGATAAAGCAACCATTAAAATTCACAATGTTAAGAAAGACAAAGAGGTAAGCTACATTATACTTAGTTACCAAAGGCAATAAAATAGTAATATTAAAATAATATTTAATGAAATTAATAATGTCATTAGTATTAAATAATAATTAATATTAGATACAAACATATTAAGGGACAACTATTTCATAAAGAAAAAGTTAGTGGAACCATAAAAAGACAAAGGTAACATGATAATTGTAGAAAACTATTGTTTGTCTCTCAGAACAAGATAAATCTAGCATATAAACAAAAAGAAAAAAAGAACAAAAAGATTTTTGAAGAAGTTAGATTTGCATAGAAGCACTAAAGAATATTCCTCAACATCACATAATAATTATATAAAAATAGATCATATGTTATAGCACAAGATTATAAATAAATGAAAAAAGCAAAAATATTAAATATACCCTTTGCAAACTATGTCATAATAGAAACAGTAATTAATATAAAGAACATAAGTAAAATATAGAAACTTAAATAGACACTCAGTAATGACATCCTGAATAATAAGTGTGCCAAAAAAGAAATCATGGAACCAATAAACAATTATATGAAAGAGAAGAATAAAAATGAGATAACATACCAGTTTCGGGCAGATGCAGCTAAAACCCTCCTCAGAGGAAAAGTTGTAGTAACAAAAATATACATTCACAAAATAAACTGAATTTTCAATAAAAACTATAGATTTAAGAAACTGACAAACCCCAAATAAACCTAAAGGAAGAAATCTTGAAAATTAGAATGAAAATAGAAAAACTAGAAAACAAAAAAAAACTATAGAAATTGTAAGCAAAACTAAAATCTGATTCTGTGAAAAGGCTGACAAGATCAATCAAAGAAGGCAAATTATAAAAAAAAGTCACAAGTTGAATTCACAATAGAGAAGTAAAAAGAATTTTGAAGATCTATTTCACACCATTTTATACTAGCAACACTGAGATTTTCATGGTTTTGAAATATGAAATATATAAACAAAACAAAAATATAAACTATCCAAATTAGTGGGACATGAAATAAAGATTCTAAATAATCCATCTGATAAGCTTCCACCAAAGGCGAATGTAATTAGAACTCTGGTCCAGACTAATGCATGAATGAATTCTATAAAATGTTTTAAAGAGCAATTAATACCTACATTACACAAATTATTCTTAATAA
The DNA here is from genome assembly GCA_028658325.1 of Potorous gilbertii. Taxonomy (NCBI): domain Eukaryota; kingdom Metazoa; phylum Chordata; class Mammalia; order Diprotodontia; family Potoroidae; genus Potorous; species Potorous gilbertii. The sequence goes on from CM053770.1 coordinate 565,055,364, forward strand.
TACAGAAAGAAAGCAAACTAAAATATTCCTTTTATCAGACAAATGTGGTGCTGATACCAAAAACATGGAGTGGTAAAATAGACTTTGGCATCATTAATTTTTTTTTTTTTTTGGCTGAGGAAGGGCGGGAAAGAAGATACTGCATCTGTGATTTCATCAGTGTAGAGAATTCCCAAAAAGGAAATATTCTCTACTAATGAAGAACAGTAACTACTCTGTACTTAAAGAGACAGTTTTCTTCGAGTTTTCTTAGTGCCAGTCCTAGAATAGAAAGACTTGAGTTAAAGTCTTTCCTCTAATACGAATTGGCTGTTTGACCATAAATGAGTCACTTAAGCTCTCAAATACACAACAGTCCATCTACCATTTCTGTGTGCAAAGCCCAAGTAGTTCGCTATTTCTGAAAGGTACTTCTTTTTCTTCTTTGTCTGGTAGAATCCCTAACCTCTCTTGCAAGCAGAACTCAGGAATCACCTTCTACTTAAGACCTTTCCTCATCTCTCCAGTTATCAACTCACTCTTAAAATTAATTTGTATATATTTTGTGTTTATTTACACCTGTACATGTATTCCCACAGTTAGAATAAGTAAACTTCTTGGAGGCAAAACTTTTTATACTTTTGTTGATTTAATATCTAATATCATGATACAGATAATAAATCTTTGTTAAATTGAGATTTTGAAAATGTATTCATTTTTCACAATTTCTTTTTATTTTAAAATCAAAGTATGTGATTTTATTGGCATAAAGAACTTCCATTGAGGAAGTTCCTTCTACCAATGTGTATCAGTACCTGCAGTGTAGTTCATAATTTTACAGAAGGGGTTCTTAACCTGGGATCTGCAAACTTCCAGGGGGTCTATGGATAGATTTCAAACAGTTCATGGACTTGGATGGGGAAATTGCATCTCTATTTCAATATAACAGGTTTCCTTAGTAATTCTATATATTTTGTTATATGAATTTAAAATCATTAGGCTTAGAAATGATGCATAGGCTTTCCTAGACTTCCAAAAGGGGGTCCATGACACAAAAGAGATAAAGAACCCCTCCTTTAAAGCATCAGTAAATATTAGTGAAACAATATTAAATAAAATCCTAAAAACTACAGCAATATATTAAAAAATTTATTCCTTCTGACCAAGTTGGTTTTATGACAAGAATGCAAACACACAATGGAAAAAATCCAAAGTATAAATTTCATTGATGCTAAAAAAACAAAACTAAAAAAGCATAGATAGAGAAGTGATATTTTTCAACGAAATAAAGATGCTTATAAAACCAAAAGTCAGCATAATTTTCAGTGGGGAAACACTAGAAAAATTTCCAGTAAATTAAGGGGTAATCCCTCTGCCACTCTTATTTGATGCAATTCTAGAAACACTATTGATAACAGTAAAAGAATAGAATGAAATTACTCATGTTTATATGATTTGGTTTTTTTTTTTTTTGACACATTCATTATTCATTGGCAAAGAGGAGATAGTATACCCATTTGCCGATTTTTTTTTTTTTAGAAAACCCCGGAGAGTCAGCAAAGAAATTGTGACAATTATAGATTCAGTAAAGAAGCAGGGTTCAAAATAAATCCACAAAAAATCATCAGCCTTTCTATATATGAATAATAAGAACTAAGGAGAAATAAAATTAATGCCATTGAAAATAAATGCAAAATGCAAAAAAACTCCAAAACTGGGGATTCAATCTATCAACACACAGAAGAGAAATTAAAACAAAGACAAAACTATAAAAAGTCCAACTTGCCTCCATTAAAGTGTTAAACTTCCTTTAGAATCTGGCCTTCTTGCATGAGAGATAGAAAGGCTCAGATTCTTAAAATCTGGCCAATAGTGCAGATTCTTAAAATCTTGCTGACCCCAACTGATGTTCTAATGAAACTTGTCCGAGTGAAAAAAAAAAAAAGACAAAATACTGCAGAAATGAAGAAAAAGATAGTTGGAGAGACATTTGTCATTTATAGTTAGGGTGTTGATGATACTACTGAAATTAATTTTCATATTTACTACTATACTATTAACAGGTTAATTTATAGAGATAGAAAAGGTAATAAAAATTTATTTGGAAGAATAAAATTCATGGAAAATAATGAAAAACATAGGAAGAAAAGAAGTACTTTCAGACCTCAAACTACTTTATATGCAGTAGTTATAGAATCTATTTGGTACTGATTAAAAAATGAAAAAAGTGGTCATTGTAACAAATTACTTAAGCAGGAAGGAGAAAAATTGAATTTGATAGCCTGATGTCTGATCATCTAAAATACATAAGCTACTGGAAACTCATGGACGAGGACTTTCTATTTTATAAGAACTGATAGTAAAATTAGAAAGCAGTTTGGCCTAAAATAGTCTATGAACTTACACTCTATGCCATAATAAGTTCTACATGAATGTTCACCTAAATATGAAAGATTATGCCATTTTTTTAAAATTAGAGGACAATGGATAAAGTCAATGGATAGAGACAATAGTCTATGAACTTACACTCTATGCCATAATAAGTTCTACATGTATGTTCACCTAAATATGAAAGATTATACCATTTTTTTAAAATTAGAGGACAATGGATAAATGTACTTTTTACAATTATGTTTAAAGAGAGAGTTCTTTGTTAATTTAATACTTTATTTTTTCATCATTTACCTGTAAAAAATTTTTAACGTTCATTTAAAAATTTTTTGAGTTCAAATTCTCTTCCTCCTCTCCTCTTAGCTCCCTCATTAAGAAGTCAAGCGATTCTACATAGGTTATACATGGACAATCATGAAAAATGTATTCCCACGTTAGTCATGTTGTGAAAGAAAACACAGACAAAAAACCCCAAGAAAAATAAAGCAAGTCTAAAAAGTATGCTTTGATCTGCATTCAGCCTCCAGCAATTCTTTCTCTGGAGAAGGACAGCATTTTTCATGAGTCCTTCAGAATTGTCTTGGATCATTATATTATTGAGAATAGCTAAGTCATTGACTGTAGATTATTATATTGCTGTTACTATATATAATGTTCTTCTGGTTGGTTTCTGTTCATTTCACTTTTCATCATCTCATCAGAGTCTTTCCAAGATTTTCGGAGAACATCCTGGTCGTCATTTCTTTTAGCATAATACTATTCTATAACATTCATTTATAACAATTTCTTCAGCCACTCTGCAATTGATGGACATCCCCTCAATTTCCAATTCTTTGCCACCATTAAAAGAGCTGGTACAAATTTTTATACATATAGGTCTTTTTCTTCTTTTTTTTTTTAAATCTCTTTGGGATATAAGCCTAATAATGTTATTGTTTGGTCAAAGTGTATGCATAGCCCTTTGGGCATAGTTCCAAATTACTCTACAGCAGAGCTTTTTAAATTTTTTCCACCTGAGACCCTTTCAATGCTTCAACTGTGGGTCTTGACACCATATGGGGTTGAATCAGTATATAACTTCACCAAACAGTGCATTCATGTCTTGCTTTTTCAATCTCCTCTCCAACTTGTGCTATTTTCCAGTAAATTTTCTGTCATATTAGTAAGTGCAGGGTAGTAGCTCAGAGTTGTTTTAATTTAGAGTTCCGATCTTATCAATAGTGATTTACAACATTTTTTCCATATGACGGTAGATAACTGATTTTTTTGTCTGAAAATTGCCTTTTCATATCCTCTGACCATTTATCAATTGGGGAATGGCTCTTATTTCTATAAAATTGACTCACTTCTCTATATTTGAGAAATGAGGTTTTTATCAGAGAAATTTATGGTAACATTTTTTTCACAGTTATGGTTACTCTGTATTTTATTCCATCCTATTTCCCCCCTGTTTATCCTTTTCTCTTTCCCCTTTCATCCTATCCATTCTCAAAAAGCTTTTGCTTCTTACCTTTACCTCCCCTAATCCTTCCCTTCTACCAGCACCCCCTTCCTGCCTGCTCTCCTGTAAGGTAAGATAGATTGCTGTACCCAACTGAGTGTGTATGTTATTCTCTCTTTGAGCCAGTTCTGATGACAGTAAGATTCATAAGCTCCCCTTCACTTTCCCCATCTTCCCCTCCACTGTAAAAACTTTTTCTTGCCTCTTTTATGTCAGATAATCTACCCTCATATTACCTTTACCTTTCCCCTTCTCCAAGTACATTCTTCTTTCTCATGGAAATTCTTAACCAATTAACTAAATTATTTGTCACAAAAAAATCAGATAATTTTGATAACTTGAAAAAGAAAAGCTATTATATTAGTGAAATCAATGTATCTAGAACAATAAGGGTAACTGTCATTTGGGAAAGAAAAATCTTTGCCAGAGGTATTTCTGATGAAGGTCTGATATCAAAGCTGTATTAGACATTAATAGAAATATATATAATCAAGAGCCATTCCACAAAATATATGTGGTTAGAGGACATGAATAAACAGTTCTCTTATCTTTATTCTAAATTCCCTCCCCCTCCAGACTTTCTATTATTATCAAGGACACCATCAATCTCCTCTCCTCCTGGGCTCACAATGTAGGGGTCTTTTCCAACTCCTCCTTATCTCTCATCCCTCCATATCTATTCTGTTGCCAAGGCCTGTTGACTTCACTCTTGAAACAGCTCTCAAATATTCCTCCTTCACATCCTACCACGGTTAGAAAGCAATTATAGAGAAGACTCTACCAGTTTTTCCCACAACATCATATGGTGCTAAATTTTTCCCCATCTCTCCAAGTCTGGAAAGAATGAATCTTTACTGTACTCTCTCCAAGAGAGTCATTTAGAACTACAGTCTAACTTGACTAGATAATTAAAGAGTAAAATAACAGGAAAAAACGTTTAAAAGACAAAAACAAAAATGAACTTGGCCCTAGGCCTAGAGTCAAGAAGACCTGAGTTCAAATTCAGCTTTAGCCACTTATTAGCTATGTGATCTTGGGCAAGTCACCTGATCGCTTTGTCTCTGTTTTCTCATTTATAAAATAGGAATATTAGTAGCACCTACCTCTTAGGGTTGTTGTGAGATCAAATGAAATAATAATTGTAAAGTGGTTAGCACAGTGCGCTATATCAATGTTATTATTTATTATATTATTACAAAATTGATCTTTTAAGATCTTGGTATAATTTTGTCTCTCCAGGTCTTTCCTTAACTTAACCCACATGTCCACCACTAAACCCCAGGATGGTTTGTTCGAGCAAAAAATGCATAAATAAAAATCAATCAACCAATATGTACTTAATAAGTACTTATTATGTGCCAAGTACTGTGCAAAGTACTAGAGATATAAGAATTAAAAAGATCCCTACTAAAAGGAACTTGCCCTCCAATAGGGGAAGGGGTGGGAATAATAAATAACCACAGAGTCATTTCTTCAGCGATTTCTTCAATACCTAATACCTAGTATAAAATAGGTACATTATGTTTTTTGAACAAATGGGTGATTGGGCTATGTATGTATTTTGATATATGCCTTCACCTCACCTATAACTGTCCCATCTCGTCTCATTACGTGCTAACTCCTTGGGGGTCCTCTTTTTATCAATTTTCCACAGTTAGCAAACATTGCTTCACTGATGGCACACATCTACCTGGTCTCAATGTCTTATGTTTAGTATGAGATACTGAGGGCAGTTAGGTGACCAGTGTATAAAACCCAGAAGACTTGAATTCAGTCTGACCTCAAATACTTACTAGCTATGTAATCTTGGGTTAAGTCCCTTCACCCTGTTTGCCTCAGTTTCCTCATCTGTAAAATGAGCTGGAGAAGGAAATGGCAAACCACACCAGTATCTTTGCCAAGAAAAACCCTAATGGGGCCTCAAAGAGTTGGACACACTAGTCAACTAAATAACAACAAATGAGATGCTGATGATGTTGCTTAGGAAGTTACTTGCGTGAAAATAAAATGATGGCAAATGAGTGTATGAGAAAGTGTACTTCCCCTCCTCAAAAGAATGAATATCCACCTTTTCTCCCTCCCTTTCCACTCACTTCCCTTTAAAAGAGAAAAAACCCACCAAACCAGAAGAGGATATTATTGATTCCATCAGAGGGTGGTGTGAACAGAAGAGGAAGCAGTAGGCTGCTTTATTTGGCAAGTCTTGCTGTAGCTGCAGTTTCAGAAGTGTGGTAAAAAAAGAAAAAAAAAAAAGAAACAACAAACGCTGCAGAGAAATACTGGTCCAGTGATGCATATCTTCCACAGAGTCTCTACAAGAAATTGTCCCCAGGACCACAGTCTTGTGGATGTGAAGCATTTGACAGGTTCTTATGGAAATGGATGGCATGGGATGAGTGGGAAGAGTTCTGAGCTTGGAGTCAGGAAAATCTAGGTCTAAGTCCTTCCTTGCACAATTGCTGACTGAGTGGCTCTGGCCAAGTCATTTAACCAGACTGGGGGAGTGAACCTCAGTTTCATCATCTCCAAAATGGCATAATGATAACACCTACCCCCAGAGGTTGTTGTGAAGGTCAACATAGGTAATGTAAAATGCTTTGGGGATCTCCAGCTCAAGCTGAGCTGTTATCATAGTTTGATTGCATATTCTCTCTCTCTCTCTCTCTCAATCTCTCTCTCTCTCTCTCTCTCTCTCTCTCTCTCTCTCTCTCTCTCTCTCTCTCCCTCTCTCCCTCCCTCTCTCTTTTAAGCTTTGTCACAGAAGATAGATTCAATTGATTCTCTTTGGTGTCAGGGGCAGAGCTAGGGGCAATGACTGAAAGTCATAAAGAGGTAGATTTAGGCT
>CM053770.1:565062579-565214321 GCA_028658325.1 Potorous gilbertii
TTGCCTTGCTTTGATAATCTGAATATCTAAGGGAATGAATAAATAACTCAAATTGCCCTCTGTTTACATTTCTATGATACAATCAACTGTATTGCCTTTCTACCACAATTTTATGGTTTCTTTAACTTGCCCTTCTAATGAAATAGGAACCAGTTGATTTATTGATAGTTTTATATACAGTTGAGGTGATTGGGCAGGAATCTAACAGCCTAATTGATGTGTACTTATGATAGCAAGCCAAATTGTGATTAATGAACCTGATAGGGTATTGGCAACAAGTCGTATTTAAACAACTGTGTTTGTAGATATTATTACATTGTGTGTTGAAGGTCATTGGCCAGACTGGTGATTTATTTTCTTGACCTTGTGCTGGGAACTTGGGCATAAAGGGTAATTTTTGCTTGGTGATGGGATTTCTGACTCATATTGGGGAAGGGGTGTTCTTTCTCTTCTTTTGACAGGCAGCAGGAAAAAAAGAAAAAGAAACCAGAATAAAAGAAAACCTCCATGGCCCATGGCTCAGTTGTTAATTCTCTCAAAGGTGTGCTTTGTATTTCTTTGCACATATATTTACTCAGCTGTGAAAATCTCAACGGTTTTCTCTGCTGAGCAGTATTAGACACACTTGAAAAAAGAATGATTTCCATATCTAGAAGAGTTTACATAGTGAGAATTGTAATTTGGAGAAGGGTGTGTAAAAAAAAATACCACCAACAAATGGCTGTATCAGAGGTTAATGCATAACGTACGCTGGAGAAATCAAACTGATTACAACTACCATCAGCATTTCTATTTCTTTCTACAAATTAAATTCTGTAAAGTGTTCCATCATATTTCCTTCAAATTTCAAGGAAGAAAAGAAAGCATTTTGTGGTTATTTTATTGTTTAGGTCTGTCATAGAATCTTTGAGTTAAAAAATCTCAAAGTTGTTTAGTCCAACCCATAAGTGATCAATAACCCCCAACTGTAGCAGCCCTATCCAGGTATCATTCAGCCTCCACTTGAATACCTCTATGATCGGAAACTCATTCTCACTCAAGGTAGCCCACTGAACTTTTGAACAATTCTAATTGTTAGAAAGTTTTTCTTATAATGAACCCAAAATCAACCTCGCTGTAACTTAACTACCTTGTCCCTTATTCTGATCTTAAACAAGTATAATTCTTTCTCCACATAATGACCTTTCAAACATTTGAGTACATGATCATATCTCCATTTCCCCTCCATCAGTGCTTTCTTTTCCCTAGGACAAACATACCCAATTGCTTCAATCAATCCTCTCTAACCTGGTAGCCATCCTCTGGATGCGCCCAGGAAGAGTATAAATCTTGAAGGGAAAAAAATCATATTATATACCAGCTTCCCCTAACATTCTTTGCAGATGATACCTTTTTTTTTGTAATGAAGATCAAAGAAATCAAGGGGAAGCCACAGGAGATGGTGGAAATTATGAGTTCAAATAAAGAAGGAGCAAGGGTTAGCATTGGTTTATGACAGGATATGCTGGGAAGGATTGCTACATTTTGACATTAATGGGCTATCTTGTTTTTTCTCCCTCTCTCTCTTCAGCTATGAGTCATTGCTCAGTTCTGACTGCTTAACTTGGATTGCATCAAATGAGCTGCCAAAATCTAGGATCAGGGAAGTCTGATTAATTTGCCGTTGTAAGGAAAGTATCTTTCTATCTTCCTTCTTTATCCCAACTCTTACTTTCCCACTCATTGGCCTTCTTCCTATCATTCATTTAATGCTGGTCTCAGGATTTTGCTAGAGATAAGAGAAAGGGAAAAGGCATCACAAAAGTCTGTAGAGTTATAAGCTTATTACTTATTGTGGGAAAGAAAGGGAATAAGCATTTATATCTCAGCTATTATGTGCCAGGCACCATGCTAAGTACTTTTATAACATGTTATGTCATTACAGCCTCATGACAACTCTGAGACGTCAGTTCTGTTATTGTCCTCATGTTACAGCTGAAGAAACTGAGGTGGACAGAGGTCAAGCGACTTTCCCAGGGTTACACAGCTAGTAAATGTTTGAGGCTGGATTTGAACTCAGGTCTTTCTGACTTCAGGTCCAGGGCTCTCTCCTTTTGCAGTTCTATCTGTGGCAACAGCCTCTAATCCTGCCTCCTCCTGACCTTTCTGGTACAGATGCTAGAGAGTGAAGGACTCAGATTGCTCCTTACTGGTTTTTCATCTTTTGTGGAGTCTAAAACAAATCAGCCATAGGGGGCCGAGTGGTTGCACATCTGGCCTGGAATCCTGCCTCTAAGGTTGTTATAGCTCAAATTCACCACCTACACCTAGATTTTAAAAGGACAAACAGAAAAAAAAACAAAGCCTCAACCTCAAGCCTATTTTGGGGAGGGCAGAGTGTAAAAAGTGGGAGGAGAAAAGGATTTCTTCCCCCTACCCAGTTAGTTTATGACATCCACACTGGATGTCTTTGGACACTGAGAAAAAGAGAATATCTCAGTCTGGTTGTTTTAAAGAACCCTGTTCTGACTACACAGTAAATTACAACAGGCTTCTCCTAATCACTGGTAGGGAAACGTACCATGTCTTCTCTTAGAAGCAAGGTGTCTCCATGTTAGGTGATCCGGGAATGTGTAAAGTCCACTTGATACTCCAAAGGAGTTTGAGATCATTGAAAGTGCTGTGTATTCTTCATGTCCAACCATAGACTTAATTCATTTACTGTATGCAATGCCAATCTAGGATATTGGTACTGCTGATGGGCTAATTCAATGAACATCATGTTTATTTAGCAATACATTGCCAGAGTGAATTCTTCAGTCACTTTGTTTTTTTCCTGTTTTGAATTTCACGATGATTTTGAATGACTGAGCATTCCAAGCCTCTAGACATTAGCACAACATCATATACAAATCAGGAGCACCTGAAGGACCTCATTATCTAGAGTTCTTTCCAAAACCTCATTTGAAGGAAGGCACTCAGGCCAGCGATCTCTTCATTACCCACTTGGCTGTGCTCTTTTGGACTTCATCATACTCCCAGGGACCTTGTAATCTTGCAAGCTCACATTAACCTTGGTACTAACACTTTATTGATACCCTAGATCCTTGGGGCTCTCTGATTGGGGGGGCAGAGTAGAGAGCTCCTCCCAGAACCACCATTAAAGAGGATGTCCAAACCAGCTATATCTTCATTTCCCACCCAGCTGTATTTCTTTGGACTTTGCTGTCATGCCTTTGCATCAAGTGCCTTCTTTTCCCACCTCCTTCTCAGCTTTCTTTTGTGTGTTGTCTTTCCCTCCATTAAACTGTAAGGTCCTTGGTGACAGAGATTGCCTTTCTTTTTCATATTTGTATTCCTAGTGCTTAGCACAGTACCTGGTACATGTTGTTATTGTGCAGTTTAGTCATGTCTGACTCTTTATGATCCCATGGACTAATTTCCCCCAAGAGGGTTTTTTTTTGGCAAAGATGCTGGAGTGGTTTGCCATTTTATTTTCCAACCTGACACATAATAGGTGTTTAATAAATATTCATTGGCCTACTGTCTAAAGGTAATCATCTTCTATGACAATGGCATACACTTTTGGCAAGCAAATGTTTCTTTTATATCTTATTTTATATGGATAGATTGAAGGATTCTTTAAATTATCTCTGATTTCATTGATAGATGAATATTGTGTAGTTTCAATATAAGCATAGATAATGTTCAGTGTTTTTCATGTTCAGTGCCTTCTGATTGTCTTATTAAAGAAATATTCCTACTATATAGCTGCAAGGCTCCTGAATAATTTGGGGCTCTTCCTTTTTCAATGAGTGCATGGCAATTTCACATACAAAAACAAATGAATGATATTGGGGCATTAATAGAAGTTTAGAAAGAGGTGTGATTATGCTTTGAACCCACAGGTACTAAAGTTGGTGGCTCTACCCACCAAAGTTTCAGGGTCAAGAAATAAAAGTGTTAAAGAGCAGGCTGTGTTGGGATTTGCTTGGGAGGAAGTGATGTAGGCAGGACTTTTCAAGGAGAAAGAGCTTGAAGACAAAATGATCATTGACATAGAAGCAACCTGGTTCTGGCCCCATATCCATTTTCCTGTGATAAGATTTTGAATTTGAATAAGCTCTGGGGCAAGCAGTAAATGTATGTGGTGCCAGGAGTGGAAGCTGACAAAACAGAAACTTGAACCAGGCCACATGTTGCCCAGAGGAAGAGACACTGTCCAGTCTGGATTGCCAGTGGAGCAAAGAGCTCCTGAAAGCCATATATTAGGAAGAGTATTAATGCATTGGAAAATGCCAAGAGAACAACCAAAACCGTGAAGAGTTTGGAAACTGTTAAAGCAATTGTTAAAGGAGCTTCAAATGTTTCATCTTGAAAAGAAAGGATTTAGGATAATAGTCTTCAAATATCTGAAGAACCATTATGTGTGACACATATCCTGTTGGTTTCAAAGGGCAGTACAACCAATAGCACCATAAAAAAGAAGTTGTGCATTTCACTTGTATATAAGGAAAGAAATTGTAGCAATTGAAGTTGTTCAACAATGGAATGTTCTGTCTTGTGAACTAGGGCATTCCTCATAACTACAAGTGTTCAAGAGTTGTTGGATGCCTGTCTGACAGGGAGGTTGTAGATCAAATTCCTGTTTGGGGTAAAAAGTTGGACTAGATGAACCTGAAGTTCCTTTCTAGCCCTAACATTCCAAGAGTCCTTCTCTTGGTAAGCCAAGAAACTAGAACTAGTTGCCCAATTCCTTGCTCCTATAGACTTGACCTCGGACATCACTCTTCTTACCAAAATTCCCATAAAGCAAACAATACAAATAAAATAAACAGTTCCTATTTATGTAGTATTTTATAATTATATATCACTTTACACACATTATCTCAGTCCTCATGATAAGTCTTTGAAGTAAGTAGTACAAATATTCTTATTTTCATTTTAGAGATTAGGAAACTGAAGCTCAATGAAGCATCTAATGTCAAAGAGTCAATGACAGGGTCAACACCCAAACCTAAATTGAATGAAATATTCTAGGTTTTTATTTTCTAATTCCAAGTTCAGTGCTTGTTTTGTAACACAATAGTGCATCTTCCTTAATCAATAATTAAATTCTTGTTAGGAATAAACAAACTTCCATCTTGGGCAAATTAATAAACTAATCTAGCAATTCAAAAGCATTTATTAAATGCTTACTATGCACCAAGGATTGTGCTAGGCTCAGGGATACAAATATAAAAATGAGACTCCCTGCTCCCTAAGAGGCTTATATTCTATAGGAGTAGACAATATATATAATATGTGTAAAAAGTATGTCTATAAGGACATACAAATAAATATAATGTAATTTTGGGGGGAAGGTAGAAACTGGGAGGAGAAAGGAGTATCAGGAAAGTTACATGAAAAAGATGGTGTCTGAGTTGAGATTTGGGGGAAATTAGGGATTCTAAGAGGTGGAGGTGAGGAAGGGGTACAATTCAGCTATGGGAAACAAACTATGCAAAGGCTAGAAGCTAGGTGGTGTAGTAGATAGGTATGCTGGGCCTGGAGTTAGGAAGATCTGAGTTCAAATCCAGTCTCCTACACTTACTAGGTATGTGACCCTGGGCAAGTCATTTAACCTTTGTTTGCCTCAGTTTACACATATGTAAAATGGGGGTAATAACAGCACTGTCCTTGTTGTGAGGATCAGATGAGATGATGATACCTGGCACATAGCAAGCACTACATAAATGTTACCTGTTATTTTAAGTAATAGTCTTCAAGAGAAAAAGGGTAGTCCATACTGTCCAATGCTGCAGAAAGATTAAGAAGGATGAGGAATGAGAAATGATCATCAGATTTGACAATTAGGAAATCACTGTTACCTTTAAAGAACAGTTTCAGTTGAGTGATGAGGTCAAAAGTCAGATGACAAGAAATTGAGAAGTGAGAGGGGAGGAAGAGGAGACAAGGAGGACAAATAAATTTTTTTTCTAGGAGCTTGGCTACGAAGGGGAGGAGAGATATAAAATTAAAGCTTCTTCAAATGTTGGGCAAGGTTAAGAGAGGTGTTTTTGTTTTGTTTTTTAAAGAGATCTGGGCATGCTCTTAGGCAACAGAATTAAGCACATAAGGAGAGAAAGAGATGATTGACGCGACATGGGCACGGGGAAGATGGGGTCAAGAGCACAAGCCTTGGAAAGAAATCTCCTCTTCATCAGAAGCCAGAGTAAGGAGAGAATTGGGGATGGTGTCAAAAGATTTTGAGATGTATAATGGGGAAAAGAGAGAACTCACTTCCAGTGGTCTGTTTTTCTCAGTATGTTGTGTGGCTAAGTCTTCTGCTAAAAGGGTGGGAAGGTAGTGTGAGAGATTGAGGAGAGAATTGAAGGTTTGTAACAGTTGTCATAGGGAATGTGCCACTATATCTGTTAAGGAGAAGTAAAACGATGGTCTTGCTATAGTGATGGCCCAGGTGAGAAGAGATAATATCAATTTGCAGTGAACTCAATTTGCACAGTTGTGTGACTTCCTCCAAAATTGTTTAACAGAAGGTTAGTGGAGTAGAGGCAGAGGGTGGGAAAAATGCAGAGTTGGAGCTTGGCAATGCATGACTGCTTTTAGGACAAGGGGGAAAGGAATTCAAAACAGACTGCAACATTGAACCTGGTAATTAAAGTGTCAACATTAGGAAGAGGATAAATGAAGTTAGAGCAGGGGCAACAGCCTGGGCAACTACTGAGCCAGAATAGATTCAGGAGGAGAGAAGCATGGGGAGAGATGGAATGAAAGGAGGTCACAGTGCAGGAAGCAAAGGTTTTATTCAGACCGAGACCAGGACACCCGAAAGAGTCAAGAACCCAGGGAGTACAGACTAGGTGAGGAGGAGAGACAGAAGTAGAAAGAAATGTTAGGGAGAAATTAGAAAGAGTAAATTGGAAAGCCCTTCAACATCCCAGAGATGTCAAAATAAGCTAATAGAATGAGAGAGGACTTAGAGTCAGAAGACATGGGTTCAGATCCCAGATTTGATACTTACTAGCTGTGTGGGAGCCAGTTTAACCTCTCTGACCCTCAATTTCCTTTTCTATAAAATGGAATAGTAATACTTATATGCTTTACCTCTTAGGATAGTGGAAAGAAAAGTGCTTTATAAATTTCTGTTGTCCTGGTCCCTTCCTTGACTGAGGAAGGTAGTGGGGCAGGTGTTCTACTGAGTCTTTTCATTATACCAAACTTCTCCACAAAACATAAAAATTTAAGAATTATTGGTCTAGGGCAGTGATGTCAAACTTGAATAGAAATAGGGGCCACTAATCCATACATAAGAATTCCTCCAGGCACCATATTAACTTAGTTTAAAAATGTAATGTTTCAATGTGTTATTGCATTTTTATTTATTTTGTTAAATGTTTCCCAACTATATTTCATTCTGGTTCAGTCAGTACTCTGGAGTATTGTGGCAGTGTGTTTGATGCCTCTGGTTTAGTGAACTTTTTAGAATGTAAATATTGTCCATCTAGGCAAACACTCTCTATTTTGTGCTTCTGCTTCTGAGTCCATGTGGGATGTCAGTGGTATAAAGTATGTGGTATGTGGGTGGTATGTAGTGAGTGGGCTAACCAGCCAAGTTGCCTAGGAGGCCCACCCTCAGAAGTGTACTGAAGCCAGTTCTTAGCTACTCAGAGCTGATTGTTAAATTCTCAGTGTGATCATTTACATCTCAGAAATAAGGAGAAGCTATGTAAATCAGGGCTTGATTTATTATTTGGCTGAGTGTCCAAATTTAGGTAAATAATGCAGAAAATACTAGTAATGCAGATTAAGAAATGTAACATATGTACATTTTTTGGATAGAGGGGAGAACTGGTCGTTAAAACATTTACCAACATACTACTGCACATAAAAAACTGGGCCTAGGCCTAAGTGTAAGTAGAATCTTTGACCTGTGGAACTGTGTTACAAAACACAATCTGTCCAAAATCTGTCCTGAAATTCCCACCGTTAGTACCATTCTGAATTAGGCAGCAAAGGCAAAGGAGCTTGCTTCCAAAAAGATCTTGTTAAAATGAAAATATATGATCTGGAAGGGGAAGGTGCTCTCTTTTCAGATTATTATGTTAACTGGTTCCATCTTTGAAGGCAAAAAGAAAAGCCATCTCTTAGGGAACTGAAACCAGCACAGAAGTGTAAGTTATAATGAGCATAAAATACAACAGATAACAACAGTGGAGTGAAGAATGGGGGGCTTCCTAATCAGGGACCAGAGGAGTACAGACCTGAGTGTGGCTTCAAAGGTGATGGGCCTTTCTTTCATCCTTTTCTCTCCATCCCTTTCTCTGTTATTCTCTTTCCTCTTTTCCCTTTCCCTTATCAATTCACTTTCTCCTCTCACTCCCTAGTTTCTACTACAATGGAAAAAACAATTGGGAGTGGGGTTAGAGACAGCTCAAGAAAACCCTGAAGCAAATACTTTTTCTATTGCTAATTATCTGTGTTTGTGTCATCTTAGGTTATAGGGTGTTCTCACCTATAAAGTTATCCCACGGCATTGATCTTAGAGGCAGTTCAAGTGTGTTCCTTAGCTGAAGAAAAAGAAAACCTTTCCCTTGACTAATAAATGTCCAAATTTATATGGGAAAAGAGCAATGACCTGGACATCTGAACGACTAAAACCTTTGCAGCTTTCTGTCTGAACTTGTGAGAGACACAATCTACTTCCTCTGACTTGCTATTACCAGTTATGTAAATAGCTGCCAAGTCTCTCCTCAGTTCTGCGGGATTTTAATTATTGAAATCTCTAAGCACTAAAAGTCAACTTGAATTGAAGACTCTTTGTATTACTGATGAAATTGAGACACGGGAATCTGGGAAGGGAGGAGGGAAGTTCTCTAGAAATCCATTAAGGCAGAGCAAAACATAATTGATTCATGCTTGAATTACCATCTGAAAATTCACTAACTGACTCAACCACCTTTTCTTAAAGATCTAAGTTTCTAAAATAAGACTTGAGAAACAGCTTTGACAAGAAAACTAGTGGGTATTCCTAATCTTTCTGTCAGGTGATGCACTTTTGGAAATTCAGCATAATGGAAAACCCTGTAATTGGTAAGCTACACACTCTGAGAACATACTACATCCTGAAATATCTTACTAATTATATCCTACTGCCTCCTAAAAATGAAATTATTAAAATTTAGCTCACTGCATTATTTGTCTTTTGCCTAAACCCACTTACAATAATATTGCCACTATCCTAGCCTCATAGACCAGAAACCTAAATCATCTTTGACTCTAAGAAAACTTGGACTCATCTCTTTGCTATATTAAATCTTATTTCCCTTGATAGAGTGCAAATTCCTTAAGGAATTTTTTCTTCTTTGTCTTTGTATCCCCAGTGGTTGGCACAGTGCCTGGTACATGGTAGGTGAATAATAAATATTTGTTCATTGATTTATACTCCATAGTCAAGCTGTCACCAAATCTTTTCCATCCTTCCTTCAAAATGTCTCTCTCTTCTTTTTATTCCTTCTGCTACCACAGTGATTGTGGTCCAGAACTAGTAAAATATTGCATGTCATTGTGATCTGTATCGGTGTCTTTCCCCACTAATAATCATCTTGAGCTATAATTTACCTAGCTTTGTACCTTTTGCAAGGATCTAGAAAAGTGCTCTGTACATAGTAGCCATTTAATAAATGTTTGTTGCATGGGATTGTCCTCACTGCTTCAAATTTTTTTTTAAATCTCCATAATTTTGACCAGACTTACATATCAGATTTTATCACTATTTTTTAATGTGAACTCTTTACTCCAGTCTAAGCCATTTTCTCATTGTGCCCAGCCCGTGTTCCCCACTCTTACCTTGCTGACTCCTCTGCCTTTTCCCCATACTAAAGCCTATAACCTATTAATTCTTCTGTCCATTCCTGAATGTTTTCTGCACCACTCTCAAGCTAGTCCAGACGAAATCACAGTCATAATATTTTAGGGCAGGAAGTGACCTGACAGACCATTTAGTCTAAGGATCTCATTTTATGGTTAAGGAAATTGAGGTTTAGAGGGTTTTAGTGACTTTTCTTAAGACCATATAGCTCATAGATGTCAGCATTATAGCTAGAAGTTCTATTCCCACTATAAAGTATATTCTTAACTCCAGCAATCTCTTGTCAGTGAATTCCTACTTAAAATTGATTGCATCATTTACCAGTGGGGAAGGTGGTGTTATTGATTGTTCTGTTTCATATGTGTTAATCCTTTTGTTCCACCTATATTTTAAGCTCTTTCCAAACAGGCATTACATCTCATGCTTCTCTTGAATCTATTATGTTGCCTAACATAGAGATTGACACACATAAACACTTGGATTGATGGAAACACTTCTCCTTTCTTAACTTTCCTACCATCATTATCATTCCCTTATTTCCTTGGTATTCCAGTATACTGATGAATTTATGATTTCAGAGATGTGACTTTTCTCTCCAGAGATATCACTCACAACATAAACCAGGACTACTCATCCTGTGTGACTCCTGTCCAGGATCTTTCCTTTGAGGTTTCTAGCCTATTCACCTACTGTCCTATCTTTTTCCTGCCATTCATCAATAAATTTGAAACATATGCATGTATTTAAGGCTTTCACTCTCTCAGTACTTATGCCGTCCTCAAGACTTTATAGTCTCAATTTAGTCCTCTCCACTCTATGGGAATTGTTTTCTCAAAAGTCCAATGTCTATGGTACATGCTGACCCCAGCTGGGGTCAGTCAAGCACTGCTCTGTTGCACACAATACCAAAGACAGTGCAAAGGACATCTACTGGGAAACTCCACTGTGCAACCACAACAATATCCAGAAGCTCACTAGGGTCTGAGCTGTCTTTCCAAGGTCACTAAAAAAAAATAAGACTTCATAGTAGAGACTAGGTTTCAGAATACTGGCAATGACTCTCTATTTTTCTTCTTTATTCGATCCTCAGTTATATTTCACCTGAAGGTGGATAGGAAAATGAAACTGAGCCGCAAGTCATTCTAGGTAGTTCCACTTAAAGGCTAATAGGTTTAGGGTCTCCCTAAAGTCTAAGAACTAACCTAACTGTCCCAAGAACTAACACTGTACCACTCCTATGCCTCACCTCCCCTTCCTCCATGAGAAAGTAATTGGGGTCTCTCCAGGTACTTGTTATGAAACTCCTAAACCAGAGAATGACAACAATGATACTTAGCATGCATGTAGCTCTTTAAGGTTTGCAAAGTACTTTACAAATATAATTTTTTTATGCTCATAGCAACCTAGGGAAGTAGCTACTCTTATTATCCCCATTTTACTGTTGAGGAAACTAAGGCATACAATTAAGTGACTTGCTCAGGATCATACAACTATAGTAAGTATCTGAAACTGGATTTGAACTCAGGTCTCCCTGACTCCAGATCTGACACTCAATCCACCTAGTTGCTAGAGAAGAGGCAAGAACATCTTCCTCAATTCTAAGACAGGATTCACTAGGCCACATCCCTTCCAAACAACTGATAATACTGGCCTGCTTCTGCCAGCAATCCAGGATCTCCTGTAGTATTCATTCCTAATACCTACTCATCTGGGGACAGAACGCTCCTGACACTGTCATCAGAAATGCGGGAAGGAAGGGTAGAATCTATGCGTTCAAGAATGATAGGTGAACACTGGATGAGTCATCCACTACTAAGTTGATCTCAGTTCATACCTGACTGGATTCTGTTGTCAAGTGAATTTTAAGTAGGCTTTCCTTAAATTTACCTCTTTATAATTCTCATCTAAACTTTCTAGTCTTGTCCTCTGGGACCATGTAGAAATTTTCCATGTAACAGTCCTTCAAATGCCTGAAAATAACTATTGTATCCCCTCTTCTATACTGTTCTCAAGACTGAGCAGCCCTGGTTCCTTCAGTTAACCCTTCAATGGCAAGAAGAAAGGTCATTCATCATTCTGATTGTCTTTCTCTGGATCTTCTCCAACTCCTCAATGTCCTTTTTAAAATATGATGCCAGGAACCAGAGTCAATATTGCAGATGTGATCAGATCAGGGCAGAACAAAGCAGGCTTGTCACCTCTTTATTTCTTGAAGCTGTGCCTAAATTGGTTGCCTTTGTGTTTATAGCTCTTCTCTCAGCAGCAAACAGACA
This sequence comes from Potorous gilbertii, assembly GCA_028658325.1. Lineage (NCBI taxonomy): Eukaryota > Metazoa > Chordata > Mammalia > Diprotodontia > Potoroidae > Potorous > Potorous gilbertii. The sequence continues at coordinate 565,074,703 of CM053770.1, forward strand.
CTCTCTTTTCATCTAGTTATTTGCTGGTTTAATGATAAAGTCTATCACCTGGCCAAGTCAGCAGGGACTAAATGTCCTACTGGACATTTAAGTCCTCATCTGTTCATTTCTGAAGTAGCTCCATTGGTACAGCTTAATTCTCCACCAGAATTGCCTGTACTTGGCAATACCCAGTGATATAAGTAAGCATCAATTTCCCACCTCCCTTTCTGGAGTTCTAATGCTTCTGCTTCTGCATTCTACCTTTGATTTGGATACATAAAATGCTTCTAGAGGCAGGATAGTATAGTGGATAGAATGCTGGTCTTTGAGTCATGAAGACCAGTGTTCAAATCTGAACTCTGATACTTACTAGCTGTGTGATCTTGAGCAAGACAATTAACATCTCTGAGTCTCAGTTTTCTTATCTGTCAAATGAGGATTTTGAACTAGATGACCTCTAAGGTCTCTTCCAGCTCTAAATCTATGATGTATAATCATACAGATTCATTTTTAAATCATTTGTAGTGATGCAATTAGAGACTAATCTTTCCTCAAATGTCCTGTCACAAGTCATTTGAATTTAATCAGTAGCAAAGTTTAACCAATTAGTCAACAAACATTAATTATGTGCCTGCTGTGTACTATGCGATGTGCTGAACACTGGGGTTACAAAGAAAAGAAAACGGTCCCTATCTTTAAGGAACTCACATTCTAATGAGGAAGACAATATGCCAAACTAAAATTGTATGCAAAATATGTATATATATACGTATATATATATACATATATATACGTATATATATATATATACAGGATAAAGAGAAGATACTATCAAAGGGAGTAAACTAGCAATGGTGGGATGAGGAAGGAACCAACAGAAGGTGGTATTTGAACTGACTCTTGAAGGAAGACAGGAGACAGATGTGGGAGGAGAGTGTTCTGGGCATGGGGGACAGTCAGTGAAAAGGCTAAGAGATTCATTGTTTTGTGAAGAAACAGCAAGAAGGTCAAAGCAACTGTGTTTGGAAAGGTAGGAAGGGACCAGGTCATGAAGGACTTCAAAAGTCAAAAAGAGAATTTTATATTAGATTCTGAAAGTAATAGGGATTTTACTGAGGGATGGAGTGGAGGATGATGTGATCAGACCTGCATATTAAAAAAATAACTTTGGCAGTTGAGTGAAGGACAGAAAAGAATGGCTATTGAAAAAGTTCATGCATTAAATGATGAGAGTCTGAAACCAGAGGGCAGCAGTGGGAATAGAGAGAAGAGAATATATGTTAGAGATGTCATGATGGTAGAAATAAATAAGATTTGTCATCATTTTGGATATGTGGGGTGAGTTAAACTGAGGAATTAAGGGTAACAGTGAGTACTTAAACATGAAGATCAGTCTTGAAGGCAAATTCAATCTGCTCCCAAAGAGTCAAAACATGCTCTTGATGCTCATGAAGACAGTTGGCATGTTTAGGTGGGGCTGGAGCTAGAGTTCTTTGCAAGACCAAGGGATAAGCTAGAATGACAGAAATAGGTCAGTCTGGCTATAAGTGTGTTTATCCTTTGTTGCCAAAGAAGACCATGCCATCAGAGAAATGACCTGACTTGCACTTGACTTTGTTTTTGAGTGAGGGAGGGCTGTGCAGGTCAGCAGCTTCACTTCTCCTCCAGAGCCATCTGAGTCCAGTGACCAGATATTCATCAGGATGACTGGAGATGACCCAGGATGAGACAATTGGGCCCCAGATCACACAGCTAGTGAGTGTCAAGTGTCTGAGGTAAGATTTGAACTTAGGTCCTCCTGACTCCTGCACTGGTGCTCTATCCACTGCACCACCTAGCTGCCCTGGCTGTAAGTACTTCAGCACAGACACATTACAACTCATATAGCTATTTTGAGCTGGTCCACACCTATGCCAACTTGGTATATACTCCTATGCCAACTCTTCTAGAGTGATTGGAGAGGGAAGAGGTGACCAATAGGAATACAGAAGAGTTAGAACCCATGTTCTAGTAGAACCATTATACTCCAGTCTCTTGGGTCCTTCCCAAGACTGAGAAGATAAGGTTCAGAACGCTGCCAGTCCGGAGACATAGCCTTTGGTTCACTCAGCAAGGCTTTGACATTCCAGAATTTGCCATCAAAAGCTCAGGAGAAGACTGGGCCTAGCCATTTGGGTGGCACCAAGCATAGACACAGCACAGAAAATACTCTGAGGTCTGAGTGGATATGGATAATACACATCTCCCTGGGCCATTTTCTCTGAGGTTGGCATCTCATGGGAAACAGACAATAACAAAGCCTTAGAGAAACTTCCAGAAAACCTGACCATGAAACCATACTGTTCTCCAATCCCTGAAGTTAAATAGGTTCTGCTAAAGCAACTGAAAAGACAATTAAAGTCCTTAGTAGCATCCAATTTCCAACTACAAGAAGGGAAGCTCTGTTGCTCTTCCTTAAATCCCAGTAGATGGGGCCAACTAGGAAGCAGACCATTAAGAACCAAATAGAGAAACCAAGAATGTGAGGTTTGCTTGATGTCATGTCAATCCTAGACTCATCTCTGTCCTCCTATTCTCTTATCCTCATATGCTTGCCAGCTCTAGATTTAGGATCTTGCTGGTATCTGCATTTCCATCTCTCCTGTTCCCTAGGCATTATCAAATTTAACTCCCTGCTCTTTCCCCACCATCCTCCACCCCAACTAGCTGAACAAATATAGAGTCTACCTTATGTACTGAACTGTCTTCATGACTGGCATCTATACCTGGCTTCTATTTCACTTCTATTGGGAACAAACACTTAGAGCTATAATTAGCATTTTTGTAGACCATAACAAGCAGTAAGGAAGGTATCCTCAAATCAGTTGTGGTAGACAGAAGGAGATAGATATCCCTTCCTCAACACTAGAGATAGAGACAGAAGGAGATAGATACCCCTTCCTCAACACTAGAGTAAATTCTGTGACACCATAAGCAGAGCAGAACCAGGCTGGGGAGGCAGACATTCACCATCTGAACTTCCAGCCATAATGGAGGTGCAGATTTAAGAAGGTGTGGAAGTATGCCATCTGGTAGCTTCCTGTTTAATTATTCATGCTAACTAGTTTCTATGCTGATGAAGGTATGAAAATGTGACAGTGCTATCAAAATGTAAATATGAATTAAAATTAGGCAATCTTTTCAAATCTTTATTTTAAAATTTTATGCCCTAAGTTTCAGTGCTTTACAGCGACGTTCCAGTTTCACCACCCTAGTTACCACTCTACAATCAATTGAGTCTTAAATGAGTCTCTTTATGGCCTTTTCTGTCATTAGCAAAACCCATGCGCTCCTGACCATTTTGCTTTGTTAACCCCATCAATCAAAGAGCTCATCACACAGGGCTAAGACAAGGTATTAGTACTCCTAGGAAAAGTTTGGAGAGATAACCTTGTCTTATTCTCCACTAAATGATGGTTTGAATATAGTAACATGTTTTAAAACACTGATTTATTCCTATTTAGAAATGTAGCATTAGTAACAGAACAAATTCATGGTGGCTTACAGAAAGTACAATTACAAATTTAATAATTACTAAAGTATAAATTTTCCTGTTTTAATGGTCGCACTCATTAAGTTCTATCATTGAAATGAATGTCAGATTATGAATTATTGAAATGAGTGTCAGAATATAGATATCATGATTAGATTTAACAGCACAAATTTTACTGTAGCTGACCTTAAATAATTTTAAATTACTTTCAGTTGCCAAAACTTTTTTCAGATGACATAACAATAAAAGTCAAAGTGCAAAAGATGCATTATAATGTTTCTCTGCTTGGGGAGCAGCCCCCAAAGGCATAGTACTGTAACAGCTTGCAAAGATGAATTATTGCTGATTCGGTATGAGGCAGTAAATTTTGGATATGATGCTTGGAGCTTTCCATGTCTAATCAGCGTTCTAAAGCATCAAAATCTAAAATTTATTCCACAGCTAGATGAGGTTTTTTGGATTTAGTCAATTCTACATTTGTGATTGCAGAACCAGAATGTAATTACAAATCCCATGAATTTTTCCTAGCAAGTTGAACATAAGGTTGAAACATGAGGACATCAACAAATGAAGACTCTGATTGGTGGGGAATATTCCATAGTGTAGAAATTTTAAAAGAGAGCTATGTGGCAGTGATGAAAATGAGAGAGAGTAAAGATTTGGGAAAGGCATGAGGGCACACATTAGAGCCAAAACAAAACCTGAGATTAGAATATGAAGAATCACATGCAATGGAGTCATGACTGGGTCAAGGTGACTCCAGAGATGAGATGGAATTCCCAGGGACTCCAAGATGCAAATTGATACTGTTTGCCATTGGACCTGTGAGTTCTGAAACGATTGTCTCCTTTCTACTCTAGTTTTGCATGTTTTGCATTGTTTTCCTTCATATCTTTATGCTTAATGTTTTGCTATGCTTAATGTTTTATGTTTAATGTGAAACAACCCTGAGACTCCTGCCTTTCCCAGCATGATTTATCTATTTATTTATCTTTTCTTTTAAGGTGGCCATCCCCCTGACTACTTTTTAAAGAGGCCTATTCGCTGAATGGGCATCACCACACTTTAAGTGAGTACCTCAGAAGGCCTTAGCTGAAAAGGCCAAGGTCTCCCATTGCATTCTGGGCTATCTCCAATCATCCTAATGAATATCTAGTCACTGGATCCAGATGGTTCAGGAGGAGAAAGTGAGACTGGTGACCTTGCACAGCCCTCCTTCTCCCTCAAAATAAAGTCAAGTGCAAGTCATGTCATCATTTCTCTGATGTCATGGTCCTCTTCAAAAATGAAGGATGAACACAATGCTTAAGGTAGATTACCTGGAGGAGATGAAGGTATTTATAGTGATTGTCTTCAATGTGGATTCAAGCTTGAAGCCCTCAGTCTCTATCTGTCCTTAGCATGCATTAAATATTCATACTTATTGGATCAAATGCTTTTTTGAGATCTTTAGAAAAAAATTTTTTGAGGTAGAGAAATTTAATCACTTTTTGATGGAGTCATGTAGATTGATGTCATATATATATGTATATATATATATATATACATATATATATATATATATGTATATATCAAGTGGTAAATAAGATGTTTTGGTCTGATGCTTTCTTTAATTTGAAAGCCATACTTAGCTCTATTTGGGTGAAATGATAATGGATTCAAGGCTAGACAGAACTATTGGAGTAGGAAAGGGCATGGTAGCAGCATGACATTCTGTCAGGCTAATGGTGGAGGTGTTCACAAAGGATTAGCCATCCAATCCTCAGCCATTTTTCTCTTTGGCTGCTCTCAGTTGGTAGATCTCTGGTGGTCTGACTCCACTGGTGCCATCCAAGGAGAGACAATGCTATAAAGGAAGAGGCCTCGGGCCTTCTCTCCTCCGAGGCCAACATGTGGCCCCATGAAAATGGGGTTTGATCCTGTAGCCACGGCATTTGTCATTCCATTTTAGGTGACAGAGTTTAATCTTCAGTTTCTAACCTTGCAGTCTTAAAAGGTAAAGAAAACAAGCTTCTGGGATTCTGGGAGTCAGAGTCTGTACTAGATTTTTACAGCCAGACCAGCATCTGTATTCCAAGAAACAAGTGGAAGTGACTTTCAGTAGCAATAGTTAAGATAAGGACTCGCATCTGGATATGAATTTGTTGATACCATTTCCCATACAGGAACTAAGCTAAGTTTCCGTTCTCCCCAGTGTGAGACATCCTGATGAGGGAAACTCTTTGTACTTTTACTCTTGCTGTATCTTCAAATTAAATATCCCTTTGTAAAATCTAATTGAAGTAAACTATTTAAATGGAACTGGGGTGCTACTCATTGACATCTAGAAATGTGTGTATGTAAAGGCAGTATATTAAGTGCTTGGGATTCAGACAAATAAAACAATCCCTACTTACGCTCTCTTGGGGAGGAATCATACAGACACAAATATAGATATAATTCAAGGAAAACTGAGAAAGAATAGCAGATGGACAACTGAGGGAATCAGAGAAGCCTTCACAGGAAGGTAGCCCATGAGATGAATCTGGAAGGAAGAGAAAGATTCCTGGAGACAAATAGAAGATGAGATTGCTTTCCAAATTTAGAGGACAGCTTATGTAAATGAACAGAAGCAAGGCTTGGAATGCTGAGTATAAGAATACTTAATGGTATAGAGTGGTGGTAGTGTAGAAATTTGAAAGACAGTACTATGAATATAGATTGGTTGTAGTGTAGAAATTGTGAAAGACAGTACTATGAAATTCAGCTGAAAAAGTTAAATGAATGTGAAGGGCCTTGAATGCTGGCTAAAGAGTTTGTATTTTATCCTAGAGGCAATGGGAAGTCACTGAAGGCTTTAGAGCAGGGAAGTGACATGTTCAAACCTGTGTCTTAAGAATATTATTTTGGAGTTGGGGCATGCCTATAATCACAACTCTGAGTAGGCTGCAGATGGAGGATTTCATAAGCTCCATTGTTCTGAGGTTTAGTGGGCTATGCCCATCGACTGTCCACAGTAAGTTCAGCATTTATATGATGATGCTTCCCCAGAAGCAAGTGGGAGGAGGCGTCTGATTACCAACCTGTTCAGAACAGGTCAAAACTCCCTTGCCCATCAGAGAGGAATTGAGCCCATGAGTAACCCCTGCACTTCCAGCCTAGGTGAGATAGGGAGACCTAGTCCTAAAAAAATATTAAGCATGTTATTTTGGCAGCTCAGGAGTATGGATTAAAGAGGTGAGACTAGGAGTAGGGAGACAAATTATGAGACTAATGTAATAGTATAAGCAAGAAGTGATTAGGGCCTTCACTAAGCTAATTCCTGGGGAAAGACGGAGATGAATATGAGAGATACCGTGACAAGACAGTAGTGGAACTCAGGTTATTCTGTTTTCCCGAGAGGGGAGAAATAAGAGTGATGGAAAGAAGTTGCAAAGAGGAAAATTTTAGCTCAAAATATGGGTGATAGTGACCCTTCCTTCTAGGAAGCATGTCTGGGGTGGAGTTCCTTCTGAGGTCACATTTGCTAACCTTGGAGCCATGTCCCTTCCACTGGGATATGTGTCTTGACCTTGATGATAATAGCTATCATTTATATACATTTTTAAGCTTTGCAAAGTGCTTTGTGTGTGCCATCTCATTTAGTTCTTATCACAACCTGGGAGGTAGGTAACCTTACTTTACATATGAGGAAACTGAGGCAGAAAGTGATTAAGTGACTTGTTCCATGTCACACTCTGAAGCAAGGTTTGAATTTAGGTCCTTTTGATTCCAAGTCCAGCACTCAAATAACTGCCTTGATAGAAGATATGTTCAACAAGGGTTTCTAGTTGGTAATTAGGTGTTGCCTCCCCCTTTCCCATGATGGAGGTGGGGGAGGGGAGGACTCTGTCAAAGAGGATTGGTCATTGAGCAGCTATGATTATTGTTTACACATGGCAGCAAACACATGTACTTGTCTTGGTGAACGTAAGACTGTATTTCAAAGTCCTAGATTTCTCTTCTGCAGGATTACAAATTTAAAATCCTTACTTCTAATTCTCAGCCCTAACCTACAGTTGCAGATGAGGGCATTGCATCAATGGTTTGGGGTCAGCAAAATCTGTGTTCAAGTCCAGTCCCTAATATGTACTAGCTGTGTGACCATGGGTGACTCTCTTAATGAATGCGCCCCAGGCAATTAAGACCTTAAATTATAGATAATTATAGATTTTGGTGAATCTACATTGGAGGAGGAAATTTTTTGCATTGGAAGCTAAATGGTACAGTGTATAGAGCACTGGACTTGGAGTAAGTATTCTGAGTTCAAATCTGGCCTTGGACACTTATTAGCTGTATGGCCCTGGGTAAGTCACTTAACCTCTTTGCCTCAATTTCCTTATCTGTAAAATAGAGATAAAAATAGCACCCATCTCCATCCTCACTGCATGAGGATAAAATGAGAACTAACATTTGTAAGGCATTTTGTAAACCTTAGAGTATTATATAAGTGCTAGTTATCATTGCCGTCATTATCATTAAACTAGATTTCTGATATCATTGGTATGGGAAATTCTCGATTTAAAAAACTCCCTCCATCAATGTGGGTAAATACCTGATCTATAGTTTATCATCTTAGATGGTAGATATGCTTGTTTTGTTCCATGAATTTAAAAACAAGGATCTAATGAGAAAAAAATGAAGTCATTAAGTCAATTAAAAAATTTATATATAATCTTAGAATGCTGACTAGTGCAATAAGAGGCTAAGTGACTTGCCCAGAGTGACACAGGCAGTATATTCAAAGGCAGAAGTTGAATCCAACACTTTCTGATTATAAGACCAGCTCTCTATACATTATGATGTACAGATAAAAATATGTAAGATCAATGTCCCAGGCAGTTCTGTAAGACTAAAAATTGCAGTGGGACTGACCTGAATTGGTAGAGGGAATTTCTGCGATCTAGGAGTTCCATATATCAATGAAAATACAGGTCTGATACCTTTATCCTTATTTATACATATTGGCTACCAGCTGGGGAAGTAGTCTTTCTATTTTTTTTTTTAGTCTTGATTTAAGTTTTCTTGCTGTGTTCTGTTTTTATATCATAAAAATTTACAATTTGCTACTATTTTGTGGGAAGTCTCTGGTGACCTCATCTGAAAGTCCATGCAACACTTCACATCTGTAGAACCTTCTCTCTCTCTCTTTTTAAACAAAATTAACATAAATCTGTTTTATCTCCTTCCTACCCTGAAACCCATCGAAGAAAAGACAAAAGAAAACAAATTTCTTATAATAACTATGTGCTTGTCCTTCGTTGCCAAGGAAGACCATGTCATCAAGAAATGATGGCATGATTTGCACTTGACTTTGTTTTGAGTGAAGGAGGGCTGTGCAGGTCACCAGCCCCACTTCTCCTCCAGAGTCATCTGAATCCAGTGACCACATATTCATCAGGATGACTAGAGATGATCAGGATGAGGTAATTGGGGTTAAGTGACTTGTCCAAGATCACACAGCTAGTGAGTATCAAGTGTCTGAGGTGAGATTTGAACTCAGGTCCTCCTGACTCCTCTACTGGTGTTCTATCCACTGCACCTCCTAGCTGCCCCTATAATAACTATAAATAGTCAAGTAAAACAAATTCCCTTAACGGAGTATAGAAAAACATATGGTCCATTCTGTACCCTAAATTAATCATCTATGGATAGCACATTTTATTTGGAATTAGGAAGAGTTGTTTGTATTGATCATAGTCTTTACAGCTTTCAAAATGGTTTGTTTTTAGAGTGTTGTTATATATAAATTGTTCTCTTGGTTTTGCTCATTTCACTCTTCATCAATTTATAAAAATCCTTAAAACTGTTCATTTTCTAGCATTGATTTTGTAGTATAAAGTTGTTCTTCTGACTTTGCTTACTTCGTTCTGCATTGGTTCATGTCTTTTTGGAATCATCTGTTTCCTCATTTCTTGCAGCACAACAGTGCTCCATCACATTCATATACCACGACTTATTCAGCCATTTGTCTGTTGATGGACATCCCCTTAATTTCCAGTTTTTTTGCCATGACAAAAAGGAGATGCTATAAGTACTTTTGTGCATAAAGCACTTTTCCTCTTCCTTTGATTTTTAGTTCAAAGGGTATGTACTGTTTATTAACTTTTTGCATAATAATTGATTTCCAGAATGTATTACCCATTTTATAGATCCACCAACAAAAATAGTTGTACCTGTTTTCCCCACAACCCATCCAACAACTGCCATTTTCTTTTTTAGTTAATTTTGCTACTTTTATGACTATTTTTCTTAAAATTTGAATCAGTTTTTTATCTTAGATCTTTATCAGAGAAGCAAAAATTTTTTCCAGCTAATTGTTTCTCTTTTAATCTTAGTTTTGTTAGATATATTTGAGTAAAAGCATTTTTAATTTTATGTAATCATAGATACTTGCTTTGTTTTCTATGACTAAACTATTCTTTGTTTGGTCATGAAGTTTTTTCCTGTCCATTGATCTGATAGGTAATTTCCCCCACCCCTATATTTCTGTCATATGGGTAAAAAGTGATCTTTTATAGGATAGTAATTAATATAGCCAACATTTATATAGTGCTTATAGATGTTAGTCGTTGTGCTAATCACTTTAGAATTTTTTATATTATTTGATCCCCACAAGAATCCTGAGAAGAAGATACTGTTATTCTCCCCATTTTACAAATGAGGAAACTGTGTCGAATACAGGATAAGTGACTAGCCCAGGGTCCTAGAGCTAGTAAGTATCTGAGTCTAGATTTGAACTTGGGTGTTCCTGACTTGAAGCCTAGCACTCTATCCACGGCACCACCTACCTGTCTATGTCTAGGTCACATACCCATTTGGAGTTCATCTTTGTATAAGGTGTGAGATGTTGATTCAATTTCATTTCTTCCATACTGCTGTCTCAGCAATTTTTGTCAAAGAGTGGGTCGTTTTCCTAGAATCTGAGTTTCTGTGTTTATCAAATAGTAGGGAATTAATCACATTTGCTTCTATTTAGTTCTACTTCAAAGATATTGTGGATTTGGTTTCAGACCACTGCAATAAAGTTAATATTACCATAAAGTAAGTCACATGATTTTTTTGGTTTCCTAATGCATATAAATGTTATGTTTACCCTATATTGTAGGCTATTAAGTATGCAATAGTATTGTATTTTAAAGATGTATATACCTTGATTTAAAAATACTTTATTGCTAAAAATGATAACCATCATCTGAACCTTCAGCAAGGCATAGTCATTTTGATGAAAGAGAGTCTTCCCTTGATGTTGATGGTTGCTGATTGAGCAGGGAGGTGGTTATTAAAGGCTGGGATAATTGTGGCAATTTCTTAAAGTAAGTTTGCCACATCAATTGATTCTTTCTTTTATTAAAGATTTCTCCATAGCATGTGATACTGTTTGATAGATAGCATTTTGTCCACAGTAGAATTTTTACAAAATTGGAGTCAATCCTCTTCCACCTTCCTCTAAGATTATGTAATAAATTGAAATTCTTTGCTGTCATTTCAACACTGTTCACAGCATCTTGACCAGGAGTAGATTCCATATCAAGAAACCATACTTTACTTTGCTCATACATAAGAAGCAACTCCTCACCTGTCAAAGGTTGCAACAATTCAGCCACTTCAGCAGGCTCCACTTCCAGTTCTAGTTCTCTTGCAATTTCTACCATATCTGCAATTACTTCCTCCTTGAAGTCTTAGAATCAACTTTTTCCAGACTCCTGCTAATGTTGATATTTTTACCTCCTCCCATGAATAACGTATATTCTTAATTAAATCTGGAATGGTGAATCCTTTCCAGGAAGTTTTCAATTTATTGTACCCAAATCCATCATTATCCATGGCAGCTATAGCCTTACAAAATGTATTTCTTAAATAATAAGAATTGAAAGTCAAAATTTCTCCTTGATCCTCAGGCTGGAGAATGAGTATTGTGCTAGCAGGCATGAAAACAACATTAATCTCATTGTACATCTCTATCAGGGTTCTTGGATAACTAAGTGCATTTGAGCAGTAGTATTTAGAAAGGAATCTTTTCTTTTTCTTCTGAGCAGTAGGTCTCAACAGTGGGCTTAAAGTAACCCATGTTGTAAACAGATGAGGTGTTATCCAGACTTTGTTGTTTCATTCATAAAGCAAAGATAGAGTAGATTTAGCATAATTCTTAAGGGCCTAGGAATGGTAAATGGGCATTGGCTACCACTTAAAGTCACCAGCTGCATTAGCCCCTACCAAGAGAGTCAGCCTGTCCTTTGGAGCTTCAAAGTCAGGCGTTGACTTCTCCTCTCTAGCTATAAAAGTCCTAGATGGCATTTGCTTCCAATATAAGGCTGTCTTTGTCTAGATTGAAAATCTGTTGTTTGATGTAGCACCTTCATTAATTATCTTAGTTAGATCTTTTGGATAACTTGCTGTAGCTTTTATATCAGCGCTTGCTGTTTCACCTTGCACTTTTATGTTATGGAGATGGCTTCTTTCCATAAAATTTGAAGCAACCTCTGCTAGGGTCAAACTTTTCTTCTGCAGTTTCCTTACCTCAAAACTTCCCCAGCTTTCAAAGAATTAAAAGAGGTAGAACCTTGCACTGAATTAGGCTTTGGCTTAAGGAAATCTTGTAGCTGGTTTGATCTTCTATCGAGACCACTAAAACTTTCTTCATAACAGCAGTAAGACTATTTCACTTTGTTATCATTTGTGTGATCACTAGAGTAGTACTTTTAATTTCCTTCAAGTATTCTTCCTTTGCATTCACAACTTGGCTAACTGGTGCAAGAGGCCTAGCTTTCGGACTGTTTTGGCTTTCCATATGCCTTCTTCGCTAAGCTTAATCATTTCTAGCTTTTCATTTAAAGTGAGAGTCTTGCTGACTCTTTCTTTCACTTGAACAGATAGAAGCCATTATAGGATTATTAATTGCTCTAATTTCAATGTTGTTATGTCTCAGGGAATAGGGAGGCCTGAGGAAGGGGAGAGAGATGGGGGAATGGACGGTAGGTAGAACAGTTAGAATAAGTTCACCATCTTATGTAGGCAAAGTTTGTGATGCCCCAAGACAATAACCAGAGTAATGTCAAAGATTATTGATCACAGATCACCATAGCAGATATAATAATAATGAAAAATTGAATTTTGTGAGAATTACCAAAATGTGACGCAGAGACATGATGTAAGCACATGCTGTTGGAAAAATGACTCTAATAGACTTTCCAACTGAGGTTGCCCAAACCTTCAATTTGTAAAAAAACACATCTGCTAAGCACAATGAAACAAAGTGCAATAAAATGAGATATGCCTGTACCTAATCTGTTCCACTAATTAGTCTCTAATTTTTATTCAGTACCAAATTATTTTGATAATTACAGCTTTGTAGTAAAGTTTGAGATTTGCACTGCCAGACCTCCTTTATTCTCATTTCTTTTCATTAATTTTTTTGAGATTCTTGGCCTTTTTTTCCCTCTATTTGAATTCTGCAATTTTTTTTATAGTTTTATAAAGTAATCCTTGAGAAGTTAAATTGGTGTGGCAGTAAAGAAGGAAATTAATTTAGGTATGATTGCAATTTTTATTATATTGGCTTATCCTACCCATGAATAATTAACATTTTTCCAATTATTTAGGTCAGTATTTATTACTGTAAATAGTTGTTTGCAGTTGTATTTATATTGTTCTTCTGCATATTTTAGAAGGTAGACTCCCAGTAATTTTAAATGGAATTTCTCTTTCTATCTCTTCCTGTTTGGTTTTATTGGTGCAAATGAAAATATTCATGACTTGTGAGGATTGATTTTATGTTCTACAAGTTTGCTAAAGTTATTAATTGTTTCATTTACTTCTTTAGTTGATTCTTTAGGGTTCTCAATATATCATCTGCAAAAAGTTATAATTTCTTTCTTCTTTACCTATTTTTTGTCTTATTGGTAGAGCCACCATTTCTAATACTCTCTCAAATAGAAGTGGTCACAATGGGCATCTTTTTTTCACCCCAGAATTTATTAGAAAAGATTCTTTTTTTTTTTTATAAATAATCAACCTTTTTGGTTTAGATAAATACTATTTCTTATTTTAAAGAAGAGTCCATTTATTCCTGTTTTCAACAGAAATAAATGTTGTATTGTGTGAAAAGGGTTTTTTTTGCATCTAATGATATAATCATATGATTTTTGTTTATTTTTTCTATTAATATGGTTAGTTAGGTTTATTGTTTCCCTAATAGGAAACAAACCCTGCATTCCTGGTATAAATCAAACCTGGTCATACGTGATATATTTTTTAGCCTCCTTATTAATAATATTTTATTTGAAATTTTTGCATCTATGCTCATTAAGGATATTGGCTTAGAGTTCTCTTTTTCTGTTTTGATTCTCCCTGGGTTTTGATAGTTTTGTTAAATTTTTTAATTTATAGTATTTCAATACTGGTGTTTTATTGGTTATTTTACTTTGTTGATTTTCTAGGGTTTTTTTTTTGCATTTCCAATTCATGAATCTGTTCTTTCTCTTTTATTAATACAGTTATTTAGAAATTTAGTTTTTCTCCTAAAGACTGCTTTGATTACCTCCTCAAAATTTTGAGCTGTTGTCTCATTGTTGCTATTATTTTTAATGAAATTATTTATCATTTTATCATTTCTAGGATTTATTCTTTGAATCAATGAATCTTTAGGATTAAGCGATTTAGTCTCCAATTGATTTTTTTTTTTCTTTAACGTGGGCACTTTTATTTGAACTGGTCTTAAGTCAGTGTACAGGTAAAGCTCCTCCCCTCCCCCCAGTACTGGCACCAATCTCATAAAACTCACAGGGAGACTGTGAAGTCTTCATTCACATCTATGATGGGGGCAGGGAGGGAATTTAGGGGACCATTCAATATGGGTGACAATTAAAAAAAAAGGAACAAGTATTAAGGTGGAAGATACAAAAAGTTTTTTTAAAGGATTATATTAATTTACATGTAAAGCAATACTAGTACCTTCCCCTCTCTCCTCCCCATCTGGATTTGTTACTTAGCTCCTTTTATGGAGCTCATTACTCTGTAACAATGCATTATACAATATTTGGAATGACTATTAAAAAAAAAACACAAATGTACAATCAAGAGTCCTGAAGACTCACTGTAGAACCTTGGGGATGTTTGCCTCCAACATACTTAGACTGCTCATCACCTTCACCATTTCAGTTTTTAAATCCTGAGTCAAGCGCCAAAAAACCAAACCAAACAAACAAATAAAGCCATGCCAATCTCATCTCTTTTTTTGGGGCAATTATCATGTCACACCCTTTGACAAAAAAAAAATAAAACGAAAAAAAACCACACAGTCCATTTAGAAGCATTTGCGGTGGACAATGGAAGGCCCAGATTCATCATACTCCTGTTTGCTGATCTACATCTGTTGGAAGGTGGAAAGAGACTCCAGGATGGAGCCTCCAATCCAGACAGAGTATTTGCCCTCAGGTGGGGCAGTGATCTTGATTTTCATTGTGCTGGGAGCTAGGGCTGTAATCTCCTTCTGCATCCTGTCGGCAATGCCTGGGTACATGGTGGTACCACCAGACAATACGGTATTGGCATACAAATCCTTACGGATGTCAACATCACACTTCATGATTGAGTTGAAGGTAGTTTCGTGGATTCCACAGGATTCCATACCTAAGATAGATGGCTGGAAGAGAGCTTCTGGGCACCGGAAACTCTCGGTGCCAGTGGGGATAACCTGACCATCAGGGAGCTCATAGCTCTTTTCCAGAGAGGAGCTAGATGTAGCAGTAGCCATCTCCTCAAAGTCTAGGGCGACGTAACACAGCTTCTCCTTGATGTCACGCACGATTTCCCTCTCAGCTGTGGTAGTGAAACTGTACCCTCTCTCTGTCAGGATCTTCATGAGGTAGTCCGTCAGATCACGGCCAGCCAGATCCAGATGGAGGATGGCATGGGGAAGGGAATAACCTTCATAGATGGGCACAGTGTGGGTCACACCATCACCGGAGTCCATCACAATATCAATGGTACGACCAGAGACACACAGGGACAGCACAGCCTGGATGGCAATGTACATGGTTGGGGTGTTGAAGGTCTCAAACATAATCTGAGTCATCTTCTCTCTGTTGGCTTTGGGGTTCAGGGGGGCTTCTGTGAGCAGCACAGGGTGCTCTTCAGGGGCCACACGGAGCTCATTGTAGAAAGTATGATGCCAGATCTTCTCCACGTCATCCCAGTTGGTGACAACACCATGTTCGATGGGGTACTTCAGGGTCAGAATCTCTCTTGCTCTGGTCCTCATGCCCCATGTAGCTGTCTTTCTGGCCCATACCCACCATCACACCTTGATGTCTAGGGTGCCCAACAATGGAGGGGAAGATGGCCCGAGGGGCATCGTCTCTGGCAAAGCCAGCTTTGCACATGCCAGAGCCATTGTCAGCAACGAGAGCAGCAATATCATCATCCATGGTGAACTTTGAAGTGGCAAGTTTAAACCCTTAAGAGAGAGAGGAGATGGTGCCGCACCTGGAGGCTGGGGAGGGCAAGTGCATGCTGTGTGGGAGAGCTCACAGCTACCTCCAATTGATTTTTAATACTTTTTTACTTAGCATGTTTTTATTGTGTTGTGATCAGTAAAGGATATATATAATATTTCTGACTGTTTGCAATTGTTGGTAGGGTTTTCATATCTTAAGGCATGATAGAGTTTTGTAAAGGTGCCATTATAGATGATATTATGTATATTCCTTTTTATTTCCATTTAGTCATACCTAATTTTTCTAAAATTCTATTCAGGTCCACAATATTTATTTTGACTAGATTTATATAGGGATGTTAAAGGAAAATTGAGGCCCTCCATTACTATGGTTTGATTGACTATTTTTACTTGGGATTCATTTTGTGTTTTTTTTTATATATTAAGAAGCTACGCCATTGGGCTCATTTGTTAAGAATTGAAATAAATTCATTTTTTATGTTATCTTTCAGCAAAATGTAGTAAGAAGTAATGTTTCCATGTTCATAGTTCATGACAAATTTGCTAGATGAACAGTAGAAAATTTCTTAGAAAAACCTAATATCATAGGAAATCATCTGATGAAAAATAGAATGGAAATCTGACTTTTTCTCATAGTCAAAGGAATAAGTAGCCATTCTATTGTAGCAGTTTTCACTCTGTAATTTTTTTAAATAACCACAAAGAAAGATTTAAACTCATTCAATATTGTTTTTACCACTTATGTTTCATAGTCCTACTTACATTTTCCCTTCAGTTTCAATTTATAATCTTTGCCCTTTGCTTCCTGAGTCATGAATAGGAGCCAGTAAAATGCTTATCAGATACCTCCTTCAAAGTGGTTTTGTTACAGGAAAAATGTTTCAAATTGAGACTGTTTGTAAAGTTTTTGTAACTAGAGCTCCTTTTCTAAGTTTCCCAGAGCTCATATTTATACCAACATTTAAGGCAAATACAAAAATTTTTTCCTTCCAATAACCCTGTGAGGTAAGTGTGGATGGTTGCAAAAGGAACTCATCAATTGGAGAGGGGGATAGGTCTTGTGAAGGAATAGTCAAGGTTGACCAAGCTACAGGGGATAAGTAAATTGTTCCAGGAGAGGAAGCCCCAGATTGATGGAAACTGAAGGATTAGCCAAAAGAAGCCTGACTTTTTGGACTTAAAAACCAAAATTTTTGGCTACTCCTAACACTGCCCTCAGCAACTGGAGCCTCCTTTTCCTGAAAAGCCTACCATTCATGTTGCCTGCTCACCCTGGAATAACACTCTATAAGACCCCACCCCTACCTGTCTCCCACTCCTCCTAGAGTCTCCATTTTTGAGGGGTTCTAGTCTAACCTGCCTTCATCCCCTCTTCAAGTCTTCATTCTGACTTCTTGGACTTTAAAACTATGGCCCATGACGGATACTTTCGTCTCTTAATCTGCCACTTTTTCAGTTTCCTTTTGTGTTGTCCTCCTCTTCTCAGGATGTAAGCTCCTTGAAGAAAGGAATTGTCTTTCTTTTTGCTTGTACGTGTATACACAGTGCTCAGCACAATGCCCACCACATAGTAATTGTCTAATAAATGCTTGTTTCTTTCCTTATTATTTCAAGTGTATGTAAATAGTAGTATTATGGAGCAGATAAGTGGTATAATTTGGTCCTGAGTTCAAATTCTGCCTAGGCACTTAACTTTCTGATTCTGGACTAGTCAATCAGCCTCTTCGAGGCTTAGTTTTTTTCTTCTATAAAATACAGATAATAGTAGCACCTGCCTCACAAGGTTGTGCAGAGGATCAAATGAGATAGCAAGCCTCAAAGTACCATAAAAAAGGCTGTTATTATTAACTCTGTTTTACAGATAGAGAAACTGAGGCTCAGGAAAGTTAATGGGCTTTCTCATAGTCTCACAGTTCCCAAGAGTCTGACTCCTAATTCCAAGTCCAGCACTCTTTCCATTATATCACATTGCTTTTCCGTAATAATAATTAAAATGATAGCATTTATGTAGTGTTTTCAAGTTTGCAAAGCACAGTCCATGTATATTGCCTCATTTGACCCTCACAACAGCTCTGAGAATTCGGTGCTAGCATCCATGTTCTGTATATGAAGGAACTGAGACAGAGAGGTTAAGTGATTTGCCCAAGGTCACAGTACTAGTTGGTGTCTAAAGCAGGAAAGATAGTACTCTATCCATGTGCTGCCTAGCTGCCTAGAATAGGGATGGTGTAGGTTGATAGTGTTTGATGGATTGTACTGAGCTGAATTCTAGAGTGCTTGGCATCATCCCTCGGCAAACCTGCAACATAGGCAAGTTTACATTTGATAGCCCAAGCCTTCTTTTTCCTATCCTTCAGCATGTTCTTCCTTCCTGCAGCCTTCATCTGAGAATCAGAATTTTAGCCTGGATTGGGGGGACCTTGACCTTCGTTAGGAGGTGGGAATGTAAGAGTGTTGCACAGGAGATGAAGTGAAGTAAACAATCACACACTTGAATCTGAAAACAGAAACAGCAACAACAAAAAACCTGATATTCTTCCAGAAATGAAGGGAGCTGCATGCTCTAAAGAGGAAGATTTCTGTCCTCCAGGGAATGATAAAATAGAGCAAGTGAGATATCATTCAGTAAATATCATTCAGCAGTTGGTGCCTCCCAGGTTAGACAGACAGACAGGTAGCTAGAGGGGGGAGGGAGAGAGGGGGGGGAAGGGAGAGAGAAAGAAACGGAGGGGAAGGAGGGAGAGAAGGAGGGAGGGAGGGAGAATGTAAGTACTTACCATGTGATAGGTGCTGTGCCAGATCCTGAGGATACAAATATGAACATACAAGGCAGTTCTTACCCTCAAGAAGCTTACATTCTGATGGGAGAAGACATTACCTAAAGGGGAGTCGTTAGTGAGAAAGGAAAGGCATCAGCTTGAGGGTACTAAGTGCTGTATGTTAACATAACAACCATAGGGAGGCCTGTTATTTTCCAAGAGGCTAGAGCCAAGACACAGCAGAGAACCTCACTAGACTTGTCAAAATGAACCCTTTCCTGAGGTGGCGTATCTTTATGTGGGTATAAAGATACTGCCATAAGGAATACAGAAAGCATTGCCAGTTATGAAGAAACTGAAAATGATCAAGATCCAGATGGTGTTTTCATGACTGTTGCCCACTGAAGATTGAGTATGCAAAAGAGAAAAATTTATTTGGAAAAAGGACACCCGGAAAAGAAGATGGTATCTGAGAATAGCATTTAGGCTCCTGGTCAGGAATGGAATGCACATAACAAAGAATGAATTTGCTTGGATTCTGGCAAATCTAATCCAATGGACTTTAAAAAGAATGGGCAGAGAGAAAACTATGTACACCCACCAATCTAAATATGATAGAGAGCAACTCTAATGAAGGAAGGATAATAGTGATCATGACACCTAGTAAGACTCAAAACACGAAAAAGAGCCATTAGTAAAACCCATCCCCTCAAATGTCTATAAACAAACTCCCCAAATTTAAGCAACAAGCAGGATATACCGGAGATCCTAAGATAAAGAGGCAAATTTGACTTAGCATTACTGAGACTTGGTGAGAGGAAATCCATGGCAGGATTATGTCTCTGGATGGGTGTATATTAATGAAAGAACCTTAGTAAAGAAAAAGGTGGTAGGATTCGGTGGTATCATATATTAAGAATGCATATATTAAGAAATCCGGGGGATAAATATAGTGAAAAACATTTGATTAAAGATTAATTGAGGGAGGAACAAGTGATTCTTGCAATCAGATATACTAGAGATATGATAGAGAAACAGATGGGCAGTTCCAGAACAAACCACAAACTGAGCACAGAAAAATATCATAGTGATGGAGAACTCTCATTATTCAGACATCAATCTGCTGGAGATTTCTCTGTTTCACTTTCTACCAAAAGCAGCTACCTTACCTTAAGGACAAATTCATCCTTCAAAAGGTAGAAAAACGAATAAGAAAATCCCCTATTCTGTATCTGATTCTCATTCATATGGAGGAACTGATTGTTGGAGTGAAAATGATGAGAATCTTATAGGGAAGTGACCACTCCCTCAGAGTATATTATAGAAAAAGAAAGGGAAGGTGAACATCATTTTCATGTTGCTTTGCAGTCATTTTAGTCATGCCTGACTTCATGAAGCCATTCGGGGTTTTCTTGGCAAAGATACTGGAGTAATTTGTCATTTTCTTTTCCAGTTCATTTTACCAATGAGGAACTGAGGCAAACAGGGTTAAATGACTTGTCCAGGGTCACACAGTTAGTAAGTGTCTGAGGCCAGATTTGGACCCTGGAAGATGACTCTTCCTGACTCAAGGTCAGGCACGCTATTCACTCGGTCACCTAGCTGCCCCAGACATAGTCTTACATGCATTCCCTATCTTAGAAGAGCATATTTTAAAGAGTTTAATGGGAAAATAGATAGGACCCCTTGGAAATCAGCCTAAAAGAGATGAGAAGCTCTCAAGAATGAACTTCTGAAGACATAAAGGAAATCAGTTCCAAAGATGATCCAAAAAATGAAAGTTGGCTGAAATTACCAACACAGGAAATTCGCCAACCAACCAACAAACTCAGATTTTTTAAATTATGTACAGAAGATAGAAGCAAAGTCAGAGAATGAAGGTAAGAGGGCAATGTGATCCTATAAATATAGGGTTAGGAGTGCATCAGCAAAGAAAACTAAGGGCAAAAAGGGGAGGAGTTAATTATGAAGAAGGAAAGAAAAAGGATCAAAGAAGGGATGAGACTGCTACTTTTTTGCGTAGGATAATATGACTGAAAACAGCAAAGATAGCGCTGCTTAATTCGTTTGTTGCTTCCATTTTCTTTGCCAAGCAGAATAACTTTTGAACAGAGTATGACAGGACAAAAATAAGTAATAGGAAGTTGAACCCAAGAAAAATAAGGAAATAGTAAAAGAGCTTCTAGCTGCCTTTGATGAACTCAAGGGCACCTGGTCCAAATGAATTATATCCTTAGGTACTGAAAGAACTAGCAACTGCAATTGTTAAGATACTATTCACAGTATTTGAAGGATAGTGCAGAACAGAAGGACTGAAGATTGAAGAAGGGTAAATATTGTCCCAATTTTCAAAAAAGGAAAGAGATCTTCTATGACAGAGATCTTGACTTTGATTCTTGAGAAAATTATAGAATGGATCATTAAGGAGGTGAAAAGAAAGCAGGAATTATAAAGAGTACACATAACTTCATTAGGAATAAGTCATGTCAGGTTATTAACTAGTAGATGAAGGGAATGCAATAAACATAGTTTACCTAGATTGTCGTAAAATGTATAAGAAAATTTTTATGCTATTTTTGTGGAAATGATAGAAAGATGTATGCTTGATGATAATTCAACTAAATAAATTTGGAAGTGGTTCAAAGGCCACATTCAAAGAGTAGTTTTTATGGTTCAGTGTTGTAACAGTAAGCACACCAACATACACAGCAGGGCCTACTATCACAGGTTCTTAGATCTGCATTCATAAAAGGAAAAGCAACTTTTGAGGGGTTAACAATCACTTTAATCAAGGACATGTATCATTCCTTTAACCAAGCATATATATCATTCACCTAATTCAAGGGAGTCAGCATCCTGAACTTCAAAGAAAATACAGAGAAATTAAAAGACAACAGACATGGCTTCCTCTGCATGAATTTGATAGTTGGACCTCAACTATCTGACCATAGTTACCAGAACTACAAGCACAGACATCTAGATTCTCAAAATTTGCGGGGACTCTTTAGTAGCTTCCCAAAATTCTCCTTTGTCCAAACAAACGCTTCCAGTCAATAATCCCCAAAATAATCAACAGACATGGCTTCCTCTGCCTGACCATAATTCAACAGACAGGTACAGCTGTCTGACCACAGTTACCAGATAGGGAAGCTCAACATCTGGGTTCTCAAAGCTGGGGGAGAGGTGCTCCTTAGCAACTTCCCAGAGGCCTCATCTGACATTCAAACAAAAGCTAAGCTCCAAAGTAAAACCTCAACTCAGAGTATTTATGCCTTTTTTTTTAGAGCCAGAGGGCATCACAACCCTTGAGAACCAGTGTCTCATTAACAAAAGGTTTGGACTTTCCCACAAATCTGACTGGAAGTGTTTATTTGGCCAGAGGAGGACTCTGGGAAGCCACTAAAGAATGCCCCCCCCTACCCAGCTTTGAGAACTTAGATGTCGTGCTTCCCTCTCTGGTAACTATGGTCAGATAGTTGGGGTTCAACTGTCTGTTGAATTCAGGCAGAGGAAGTCATGTCTGTTGTCTTTTATTTTCTCTGTATTTTCTTTGAAGTTCAGTGTGCTGACTCCTCTGATTCAGGTGAATGATATAGGTACTTGGTTAAAGGAATGATACATGTCCTTGATTAAAGTGATTGTTAACCCCTTGAAAATTGCTTTCTTTTTATGAATGCAGATCTAAGAACCTGTGATAGCAGGCCCCTCTGTGTATGTTGGGGTGCTTACTGTTACAAATACCCACTAGGGAAAAAAGTCTCTAGTGGAGTGCTCTGGACATAAATCTGTGCACAGGCCTGTGTTACTTAACATTTTTTTTTGGTCAATGATGTGAAGAAAGGTAAAGATGGCATGTCTATTAAATCTTCAGATGACACAAAATTGGCATTGCCACACTTCATAACAATATCTAAAAAATATCTTGACAGGCTCCAGTGTTGAGCTGAATTTAACAAAATTAAATTAGTAGAGACATAACATCTTTCTTTTGGATTTAAAAAATCAGATTCTCAAATACAATATGAGGGAGGCAAATTTAGACAGCTGAAAAAATCTGGAGATTTTAATGGACTACAGTCTGAATCAGAAATTTGATGTGGCAGCCATAAAAATGTCATTTGGGGTTACCTTAAGAGAACCGTAACTCTCAGAAATAAGAGATGATCGTCTCCTTTGGCCAGAGGATGCTACAGTTTGGCTAGGAGGTGGTTCAGCTGATGAGTGCCAGGAGGACAGTCATCAGAATGATAGAAGACTTTGAATATATGTCATATGAAGACTGGTTAAAGGAACTGGGAATGTTTATCCCGACAAAGAAAAGACATGATAACTGGGGAGACATGATAACTGTGTTCAAGTATTTAATGGGCTGTCATGTAAGAACCATTGTTGTTGAATCATTTCAGTCATGTCTGACTCTTCATGACCCCATTTTGTTGTTTTCTTGGCAAAGACACTAGAGTGGTTTGCCATTTCCTTCTCCAGCTCATTTTATAGATGAGGAAACTGAGACAAACTGGGGTAAGTGACTTGCCCAGGGTCACACTGCTAGTAAGTGTCTGCACCTGGATTTAAACTCATGGAGATGAGTCTTCCTGATTCCAAGCCTAGTGCTATATCCACGGCATTGCCTAGCTATCTATCAGTCTTGTTCTATTTGGTAAGAGAGGCAAGACCAATGGGTATAAGTTGCAGAGGTAAAAATAGGCTTGATATCTGGAAAAAAACTAGATAGACCTCTGGTGAGTGAGAAAGTTCTAGGTTCAAATCTGGCCTCAGACATTTATTAGCTATATGACCCTGGGCAAATTGCTTAACCTCTGTTTACCTCAGGTTCTTCATCTGTAAAATGGGCAGAATAATGGCCCCATTCTACTATGAGGATAAAATAGGGTGATATTTGTAAAGTACTTTGCAAATCTTAAAGCATATAAATGCTATAAGTAAGCATGTAAATGCTAGCTATTATTATTTATAATGAAAATTAATAATAATATTTTGAGCTTTCCAGAAGTGAACTGGGCTACATGAAGATGTGGTGAGGTCCCCCATTAGGGGTCTTCAAGCTGAAGTTACATGACCACTTATTGGGTGTGTTATAGTCAGATATGAGTTTATTGGGTGTGTTATAGTCAGATATGAGTTGGACAAGATGACTAAGAATATCCAAAAGATAGGAAGGGGTCAAATTGTGAAGGACTTTAAAAGCCAAACAGAAAATTTTATATTTGATATTGGAAGTAATGAAGAATTGCTAGACTTTATTAAGTAGGCAGGTCAGATCTGTGGTTTAATAAAATCATTTTGGCAGCTAAGGGGAAGATTCATGAGAGTGAGAGAAGGGAATAGATATGAAAAATATTGTAAAGGTTGAAATAATAAGACTTAGCAATAGATTGGAAATGTGAAGTGAATGTGAGTGAAGTCAAGGATGACACTGAAGTGATGCACTTGAGTGACTGGGTGGATGGTGGCACTCTCAACAGTAATAGAGAAGAGAAGGTTTTGGGGAAAAGATAATGAATTTAGTCTTGGACATGTTGAATTTGAGATGTCTGTTGGCTCAAGACACCCAATGAAAAATTGAGACTAGAGGTAGATAAGTTAGCACTGAATAAATAGATTTGAGAGTTATCTATAAAGGATGATCACTGAACCCATGGGAATTGATGAAATCACAAAGTGAAGTATCATAGAAGGAGAACAGAAAGTCAAGGACAGACCCTCAGGGACACCCAAAGTTAGTGGGCATAATTGGAGGAAGAGTTGAAAAAAGAGACTGAGATGACCCAGGAGAGAACAGTATCACAAAAACCTACAGATGAGAGTATCCAAGAGAAGAGGGGGATTGACAGTGTCAAAAAATGCAAAGAAGTTAAGAAAAATGATGATTGATTAAATTAAGAGATAAGTGGTAACTTTGGAAAGTACAGTTTCAGGTGAGCATTGAAGTAGGAAACCAGATATAGAGGGTTTATAAGATAGTGAGAGAAGAGGAAAATGAGACATTGAGCGTAGACAGCTTTCTCAAGTTTAGTAATGAAAGGGAGGAGAGATACGGAAGAGGAAATTGAGACACTGAGTATAGACAGCTTTCTCAAGGAGTTTAGTCATGAAAGGGGGGAGATATATAGGACAGTAGCCAATGGGGACCACCCAGTGAGGATTTTTTAAGGAGAGGGGAGACATGAGCATGTTTGTATGTTGCAGGATATGAATCAGTAGATAAGAAGAGGTTGGAAATTTAATCTCTTTCAAAGGAGAGTAGGGATGATAGAGGGGGCAATTTGCTGAAGAAGATGAGGTGGAATGGGAACAAGGGTATAGATAGAAGCGTTTGCCTGGACAACTAGAAGGACTGTCTCTTTATTTAAGACAATAATGAGGGAGGAGATAGTAGAGGAAGACATCTAAATGGTATGAGATGAAGAAGAGGAGTAAAGAGAGAGCTCTGGAAGAATGGCCTCCATTTTTCCAGTGAAGTTTGGGGTGAGGTCTTCAACTGAAAGGATCAAGGGAGAAGTGACATGATGGAAAGGTTGAGGAGGGAAGAAAAGATTGTCAGTCTGTCTAGGAATTTGAAAGAATAATATATATGTAACAAGCAATGTCTAGTCCAGGAGTGGGGAACCTGCACCTCAAGGCCACATGTGGCCCTTTAGGTCCTCAAGTCTTCCCTTTCCGAGAGACCGAAATCCATTAATGAAAGGATTTGTTCTGTAAAACTTGGACTCAGTCAAAAAGCCACACTCAATGACCTAGAGGTTCCCCACCCTTGAATTCTAGTTCATGTATGGCATGAATTTATTTAGATACATGTATTCTGGGATCTAGTCCACTTTGTGTCCAAGAAGACTGTGATTCTCACCTTTGAGAAGAATAGGGGAACTGTGGACTAGCAATGAAGGGACAGGCATGTCTAGGTGATCATTTTTTCACCATTCTATCTCCAAGAAGGGGGTTCATCCAGTACTTTTGTGACACTTGTTTTGAAAACAGAAATTTGTTCCAATGTGGAAAAAATTTAAGCACAATTAAAAATTTGTTTTTGCATATCACAAGAAAGTGAGAATACAGATAGTTTTATCACTTCACAATAACTTACAAGTTGTAACTCCTCTCACTCCCACTTGCACAAGCAAATTTCAGATCTTTCCCCAAGTACAATGTCCTATATATTGTATATCTTCTGGTACAGTAGTAGCTATGGGCAGAGGAGGACTAGTCCATATCATGAATGCCATTCCCTACTCCAAACTCCCCCTGCTTCTGCTGTTGTCTCAGCCTCTACTTCCCAGGTCCTGGGGGTAGTAGACCACTGACGTTGCTCTTTCAGGAGCTATAGACCTCAGCCCCGGCTCCAAGGGAGCTAGAGGCAGCCTGACCAGTTGCCAGAGACCACGGACGGAACCACAATTTTTGGTCGTATTTTATGTATTTCTTGACCATTTAAGATGTATTAAACTACCTTTCTTATTAGGTTCCTCTCTTTTCTAATGTATCGCTGACAAAGTTTTTGAGCGTTTTGTCTTGAACTCTTTTTTTTGCATTAGTCTTGCATTTCTTTATGATTTTGCGTAGTATAATCATTTTTAGGAACACAGACATCCCATTGTGGCAGAACTGACTGTACTGAGCTAGAATTGCAAGTATCTACTAAACCTTCCATAGCTGAAATCTAGGGGATATCATGCTTCTTTAAGAATTCAAACTCAAAATCACTTTTCTTGGTCACTCAAAAGGGGATGTTTACAGTTTTCTTACCATTGCTCAATTTAGCTCCCTTCCATCAAACACTGGTTACATACAGAAGACAATCGCCATGGAAAGCAATTGTATTTATCTGAAAAAAAAGTGAAAAAAAAGTTGGGAAAGTTATATAAATTAGTGTAGATGGTAGAATGAGATAAGAAAATGAACTCTTCAGCTGAGAAGTAAGATAGAATTCCAGTTCTCCCAAGAAAAGAACAGTCTCATTGGGAAGCTCTGCTCTTATCTGTCTCAGTGCATAGTTGCCAAGAATCAAGGGATGTGTTGTGAAACCTGCTTCTCTATACGTCTGCAGCTCTGTCAGCCTGTTAGCCATTCAAAAGTTCACACTTTACCTCTCTGTACCATCTCTTTCAAACTCCACTTCTCTTTTTCTCCCATCTCTCCACTTTACACAATATTGCAGGCTTAAAGGTCTTTCAACTGATATTTACCTCCATATGTACAAATCATGTCATGGGGCTATCCAGGCAGGAGTTGGGGGAGGAGTAGAAGGATATTTCATTAAGGGGAGGAAGGAAGTATTACATTTGAAGAGAGATTGCAGAATCAAACTTCAACGTGTTTTCATCTATGAAATCACAGGGATGGCCCATTCCAGAAGCAATGATAGTATTAATTTGATTACAGTTCTCAGAGCAAAAGGTGTATAGAAAATGATTGGTGTAAAGTGAAGACTGTGGTCCCAGGATAGGAGTTCAGAAATGAGTGGCATACTTCCTCCTGGACACGGTCTCTGGAGATCTATCTTACAGGGCTTAACTTTGTAGTTTCCTATAACTACAAAATTAAAGAAGAGATCTTGCATATAGCCAGGGGAAAAAACCTTGTAGTTATATGGTGAAAAGTCAGAATCAGTAGATTAATTCGTCAGCAAGTATTAAGCATCTACTACATGCAAGACATTGTGCTAGGTGCTAGGAAATACAAAGACAAAAAATAAAAGTTTCTGCTCTCAGAGAGCTCACATTCTATCAAATGTAATAGCATGAAATTACTCAGTACTTAGAAGCATAACGCTGGGATGTGGTACATGCAGAGAATGTTTCCCCTACCTGTTGTGTCTCACCATTCTCATACAAGTATGTAGACACCCACTTATTCTCCAGGCTGGCTCACTGCCCTTAAACTAGGAAGATTATGTTCCCAGGGAAGAACCACCACCATAAGGTTACACTGAGGGTTTCTCAATGTCCTGATCCAGAGTTAACTTTGTAGTGAGAGGAATACAATCCCCTTTGAGCCCCATTAGCTTTTGAGCCCCTACCAATTTATTTCCATCCATACAAACCAGTCGTTGACAATAATGATACTTAGATCTTAAATATAAATAGGTATAAAACTTAGCAATGAAGCAGAAGAAATATCACAGACACTCATATTTTAAAACAATTGCAGCAATAATAAAAACCTCATCAACTACTCAGAAACAAATCACACTTTCCCGACAATTTATCTGAAATCTCTGAGGAAGCACATGAGCATGGAAAACCTACATTCTGAGGGTAACTCCATACTTCAGGTTTTTATTTCATTGGCCCAATTCAGAAAATTTCGTAAGCTTCTCCTCATCACAGCTGGGCAAATTCTTGCTATTCTTGAACTATAGTATTTATAAGCTTTCATCTTACAATCTCCCTTAAAGGAACATTTGAAAGTGTTACCTCATAATTTTCATAGCAGTTCACTTTAAACCAGAGAATGACAAAACTGGGTAACTGGTCAATACACTCTAGACCAGTCAGCTAGTCACTTCAGCTAGTCACAGGATTCTGTGTTGTCCAATCAAATTCTCTCAAACAGAGCTCAAGGCAAAACAGTTCACTCAGGTTGATGGTGGAACAGGGCAAACCAGCCTCCCTACTCAGATGTTTACTCACCAGGGCACTGCTCTTTCAAGTATTTAAATAAAGTAAGTCAGTGTCAAGAAAACAAGTTAAAAATGTTGTTTGTCTAATCAGAACAGATTTTATAGCAAGTTTCTCAGGCTGGCTCTCCGGGCAAGGTAAACCAGCCTCATCGACTCATCATTTACTGGGATTGTAATTCACTTAAATCTCAGCATCTCTTCTTTATATAAAAGCTGAGATACCTCTTTCTCCTTTCCCCTTTTCCCTCTCAGATAAAAGAGGGGATAGCAAAGGGCACCAAGCTCTTCTGAGAAGCCTCACCTATCTTAAGCTCTAGGGGGTGCTGAAGAGCAATACGTGGAAAGGAACCTTTTGTCCAGGGAAGTGGAGCTTACCTCCAACTAATGCCTTAGATGATTACTCTTGCTTTCCTACTTTCCGTTATCTCTCGTCTTTACTTTCCATGATTTTCACTCTTCAGCTCAGCCCTAGCTTCAGTCTTTTATCTTCTATATCCTTCATTGACTTAAATCGTAGCCTCCTGAAGTTTAGTGATTCATTTTTTTTTTATTTAAAAGAAAACAAATTACCAAATTTCCCCCATGAAATCAACAAACTTTTAAAAATTAGCCCTCAGTCTGCAAATAGTTAAATGACTTATCATCTCTTTTTGAGTTTTACTTTCTTGTCTTAGAGTAGTTATATGCAAATTAGTGGAGAGACCGAAATGCCCTGCAATTCTACATTCTCAGCCTAGATCAATATCCCAATTCAAGTCTTTGAAACTATTTTCCACATTCACTTTCCTCCCAGTTTCCAGTAAATAATTCTTTCTCTGCCACCTGCAAGCCTTTCAACTATTTATACACAAACAAAAAATAGCTGTATAGCTTTCACAAGGTGTTCAAGTCTTTATATTTATATGCATGTAATGCCACATTATATCTTCTGCCCCAAACTGCTCAAAGACTGTCTGACAACTGTTTCTTCTTCCACACATAATGCAATTTTTATTAAATCAAACTTCTTCATCTACTCTTTTCAAGCATGAAAATGTTCATCTATTACAAAGGCGGTGGCTTAAATCTTTTAGCAGTTGATATACATCTTCTCCCTTACACAAAAGTATTTTCCTGCTCCTTTTAGCACAAAACTGTCCCACAAAGAAAAAGGCATCACCTTCAAAGTACAGTATTTTACACAAGAAATCAAAGGAAAATTGGAAAATGATATTCAGAAGAGCAAAAAACAATGACTAAAACTCAAAAATAATATATCCTAAAAATCTGACCCTAAACGTAAAATAAAAGGGAAGAATTTGTATGATTCCTTTGCAAGACCCACAAAATAAGCAGAGTATTAACTTGTTAACTCACCAAAAAGCAAAAATTTTAAACATTTAGATACAGATGAAAGATTACGAAAGGAAATGTTTATTTTCATGTCATGTGTGTAAGATACAGATGTAAGCATATGGGGGAGTATTTCTGTCTATTTGATTTTTTTTTAAAGAAAAAACACATACAACGTCTGAATGTTTATAAAAATGGCAGAGAATCAATGGACTAAATAATCCAAAGAGTAAAAGATATAATAGGAAAAATTAAGAGTGTAGAATGAAGTGAATTCATATTTCAGAGGAATCATACCCTCATTGCCAAATCAATATAATATATCTCCATTTAGTGAGTAAGCTCAGTTCAGACACCACCTCTTTCTCACCTGACTACACTACTTTGGGACTTCACTGATTGACTACTCCATTATACACCAGAAAGCTCATTACTGGAATAACCTCATCAATCTCCTGTAAGATCTCATCCATGTAAGATCTCATCAGCATGTTGATCGACTGATGTGAATAAAAGGATTTGTGTGTAATGCAGGGTCCAGTTAAGTTTATAAAGATAAAATTTTGGTGGATCCAGCCTTTCATTTTGTGATTTACTCTATCAGTTTGCAGATGGTCAGAAGTGGGAGCTAAGAAATAAAATGGTGGCAATGATCTAGTGTCCTCAACAGTGTTCAGATAAGGTATGAGTGATTTATAGATGAAGGACAGAGCCCTAGTGAACCATAGTTATCTAGTCAAGAGTGGGAGGAAATGAGGGCAGAATAGGGGTAATGGTAAAGGAGTGGAAAAAGTGGAGAAATGAATAGACAGCATCTTATGATCAGGAACAAAAATTTCAAGAGTTCAAGAACTTGGATGGGGAAGCAGTTTGGGCTGATGGTAAAGTAAGACAACCCCTGTGGGTAGCTGAGTAAGATGACAACAAGATTATAGGAGTTATGTGGGGGTGGGGAATTATGGAATGGGGAAGGTGATATACTGAGTTTAGCATCATTTATTTGAATAACAAATCAGCAAAGATAAATGTTGGGGTGGAAAATCAGCCTGTGAGATAGGTACTGAATTCATTGCAAATAACATGGATGTCTATAGGTAACAGGATTAAGTCTGGACAGCATGACATAATTGGACAGGGCAAACTTCAAAGAAAGAGAGCGGAAAAGGGAGAGCCTGGAAATGAAAGTGAGGAGAAAAGGAGTGTGCCAACTCTGCTTCTTTGCTTGGTGGAGAGGGAAGGAACCTGAAAAAAAGGGGCAGCTAGCACTGAAGAAGGTGTTAAGGGATGGGGAAAAGCTAGGTTCTCAGTAAGGGCCAGAAGGTTGAAGGAGTGTGAGAAAATGAGAACGAGAATGAAGGAGAGTTTGTTAATGTAACCTGGGTGCCAATCCCAATTGGTAGAGGACTCTCTCCTCATTGCTCAAGGAGACCAATGTTCCACACCTGCATAAAGGGCAGAGTGGAGTTGGTAAAAGTGACCAAGAGGAGAGCTCTCTATCTCTTCAGACTTTCTTTGGGTCTCAAGAGTCTCTTCAAGTTCTTCAGGTTTTGCAGTGGGGCACTTCTGACTTCTAGTTTTGAGAGAAAAGCTAGGAGATGCCAACCCCATATCAGGTTGCTGATGGAAGACTACAACTATGGGAGGAAGCTGATGTGAGAGGAGCTAGTGTCTCCATCATGTCCCTATCCCCAGTTGGCTACACTAGAAACTTCAGGGAATTTTCCCTTGGGTGAGATCTAAGATTGTCTCTCTTGGTTGAGATGAGTTTTCTTGATCCCAATGGGAGAACTCCTTCATTCCGAATTGTCTCATATTCTCTTATGTATACTTTCTCTGATTTCTATTTTGCTTTTAACTTGTATAAATGGGTTTCATTGCTACCTGCTATGTGGGTTCATTGTGAAACATATTTGGTGGGAAAGGGGTCAAGCCTCGGATATAAAGTTTTGGTCTTCCTTTCCCCATTAAAAAACATCCAATCAGAAGTTCAGCTTGAACCTGAAAACCCCATCCCTTAGACTAATGATGTTTAAGGGACCAGATACATTTAATCCTAGCCTAGTATCCCCTCTCTCTGAGGAGAGCAGAGTGGTCAAACATTTGCCCCCAAACTCTTGCTTCCCTTACTGGAAGGAATTAAAATCTCCCTTGGTGAAGGGTTGGGAGAGAACAGGCTAGAGAAGCCTGTTTTATCTCCCTTCATGCCACAAGGACACCTCCATGATAAACGAAGGATGAAAGTCTCAATACATTAACAACAGTGGAGATGAGGATTATAGAGAAGATATAGTGAGAGTAGAAAAGCAGAGGAAAATAAGGATGGGAGAGGCAGAGCTTAGCTGGATAGGAATAAAGGTCTTTTGTAAAAAGATATTGAATAGGACATATCTTCTGGGGCCCGAGACTGATCCCAGTTACCCACCAATAGAGATACCCCAGTTGAACTCAACAGTTAGTTGAGTAAAGGAACATATGGAGAATGACAGCTCTGAGGTTTCTTTGGAAGTACTTTCTAAAGTCAACAAGCATTTAAACATGAGTTTACATTGACTTATAGTTTCTCCATGTCCCGGATCTTCTTTCCTCTTCTTTTTTCTTCCTGGCCATTCTTGATGGTGAGTATTTTAGATAGTTTGCTGTACTGAGAATCAGACACAGCTTACCTTCCCCGCTGTGGGAAAGGCAGAGCAGGCACTGTGGTTTCCAACTTGACTGTGCCTCTGCACTGGGTAATTCAATGTAAAAAAGATGTAGGCATTGAAGATTTAATCTACCATTACTTAGAAAGGTAGAAAGGCTCTTTAAGTTCTTCAGTATCTTTAGAGGAAGGTTACAAGCCTATCAAAGAAGAATCAAGTGGTAAAACACTTGGCTTGTCAACTTAATGCTCAAAGAAAAAAAAAACAGCCATTCCATTAAGTGTACTTTAAGTTTTCAAGAATGTGAATTATCCCACATTTTAAGACTAATGATATTAAAAGCTCACAATTAAATAGCATTTTAAATTTTGTGAACATGGCTGTTTACTCCTAAGCCCTGCTATGAATAGTAATCTCCCTAAAAAAATTGGTTTCTTGAAGTCATTTCCCTTCTCAAAAATTTCTAGTATCTCATAGCATAAAATCCAAACTCCTCAGGCCGGTAGTTAAGGCTCTCCATAATATAGTCCCAACCTACCTATGCTTTGTGACCTTTGGCAAGATATTTAACCTATAGGCTTCCTTCAGTTTCCTGAAAATTTTGGACCTTTGTAATCATGTCCAGTTCTAAATCGATATATGATCCAGCCTCATTGCCCACTGCTATCACCACAAGCCTCTACTTCTGCTAAGCTGGACTCCTCACTGTGCCCAAAACACAGTTATGCTAATTTCTAACTCTAATCTTTGGCTTTTGCTGCTCCTTCCCATTCCCACCTCACCCCTCCCCACCCTCTTCTGTCATCCCATATCTGGATGTAGAGATGTTGTATAGGACAACACTCTGAATGTTTAATTCTTACCTGTTCTTTAATGACCAGCTCAAGTTCCATCTCATCTCCAAGGTCTTTCTGGCTCCAGCCAAAACTTGTACCTACCTTCTTCAAACTCCAGTTTTTAGTATTGCTTCATCAGGAGTCACTGGGGCCTTCAACCACATACAGCCTTGAACGGTTACTTATCTGTTTCACATGCAAAGGACTTGTCTCCCTCTGCAACAGAAACTAAGCCACTGGAGGAAACAGATTATATGCTTTTTAAATTAATATTTTGTTGATGCTGTTTGGTCCAGCTTTCATTATTGTTGACTCCACAACAGCCAGGATCATTTTTTGAAGATCCCCAGTCATGGTCTCTTCATTCCCAGTTCAACTTACTCTCTAGACTTCTCCATCTTCTTGCCAACCACCTTGCCCTCACCTAGGTACCATTCTCCCCTGATGGACTCTTTTGATTTAGCCTTTATATGTTGTTTTCCCTCATTAGAATGTAAGATCCTTGAGAGCAGGGACTGTCTTACATGTTGGTATTTGTACCACCATCTCTTAGCACAGTGCTTGCCTTATAATAAAAGCTTAATAAATGTTTGCTTATTCTATCTATCTATCTACCAAAATTATAGTCATTTTGAAATATTTTCCTCATCCCTATCCAATGAACCTTCTCTTGTAACAAGAAAAAGTTAAGCAAAAATCAACTAGAGTCTATGTCCTACAGTATATGCATCCATTCACATAGTCCTAAAAGGTGTATTATAGATTATATTTATTTTATATCCCTGTCAGGGCCTACCCCTTGAATATGTAGCCTACAGCCTTGAATATGTAGCTCAATAGATACATATTGAATGAATGAATTATAAGTACATTAATTTATTCAACAAGCATTTATTCAGTATACTCTTTGTGCTGTAAGCACTGGACTTACAAAGACAAAAATAAAATAGAGCCTGGCCTAAAAGGTACTACATTTTGTGGGAGAAATCTTTATTTTACTTTCTAACAGCTTCTTCAAATACTGTTTCACAAAGACCTTTGAAAATGGTGCCAGTGGGTGAAGTCATCTTGGGTGGAAATTCATTCTGAGATTTGGGTAACTTTACAGTCCCCAAGATCCCACGCCTTCTCCTGCCACCACGACTACTATACCAGATGAAAAAATAATTTGGTGAATAAAGTGATAAATAAATAAACACACCTAAATTAGCATTACATTCTAGTTTTACATCTCCTTCATCAAATGCATATTCACAAAAGTGCTTTGTGTACTAGATAAAATTAATTAGACTTATCATTAGAAGTTCCAAGTACCCAAATTTACCTAATATATGTGTAGCACATATCACACTATTCCATCTGCTACCTTAAATTTCAGGAGGTCTTAACAGAGCTATATTATTTGAGACTTCCCTAGTGTATGTTTTAAAAACCTTTTCTTTCTGAGGGATAAGAATGCACCTCTAAGCCCTTCTTTCCAGAGGTGGGAAACCATGGGTTGGAACATTGCATATATTGCAGGATCAATCATCTATTATTTATTAATAACTTACTATGTGCCAGGCACTGTGCTAGTAGGCAATAATGAATACAAGAACAAAGAATAAAAAGAGTTTACATTGTAATTGGAGAGACAAGTAGATATATAAATATATATAGCATAAATATAAAAAGAATAAATGAAAATATATACAGAATAGACTGAAAGATACAAGTAGTTGTGGGGAAGAAGGACTTCATGCAAAAAGTAGTATTTGAGCTGCTTCTTAAGGGAGAGACAGAGGGAGTGCATTCTAGGCATGGGAACTTGGTTGTTGGACTTGGATATGTATTGGAAGTTTTGCTGAACTGCTTTTCCACCTCTTTTCTGTTTATTCTTTATTAGGGTAGGAAGGGGGAGTGAGATTTTGGAAAGTGACGGTGACATTAAAATAAAAGATATCAATTTTAAAAAAATAAGGTGTTTCCCCATTATATTTTAGTCTTCTAAAAAGTTATTTGGTGATTTTTTTAGTCTTTCTTTGATGATTCTGTTATCCCCTCCCACTAAGTTGAGAAATACTATGATAAATATTGGTTTAATTCTGATAAAAGAATAAAACTAATATATGGTTGGTTCAATAGTCAGTCAATAAACATTTATTAAGCACTTATTGGATAGGCACTCAACTCTCCCCTGTGGCTCCAAGAAGCAGTAGCATGTGCAGTGGCCACCCTCTCATAAAACCATCACTATCATACACTAAACCAGGTTGAGGATGATAGATAGGCTACAAACATATCCATCAAGTTAGAGAGGTGTCTACCCAAAGCATGTGAAGACTTCCTTCAATGGAATTGGTGGATGAGAACAATTTGTTCCAAAAGCATAAAAGGCAGCTGAAACTGATGCTCTAGAGCCCTTTGTGTTCATCCTTTGTTTTCAAAGAAGAGCATGACATCAGAGAAATGATGACATGACTTGTACTGGAGTTTGTTTTGAGTGAGGGAGGGCTGTGCAGGTCACCAGCCTCACTTTTCCTCCTGAGCCATCTGGATCCAGTGACCAGATATTCATCAGGATGACTGAAGATGGCCCAGGATGCAATGGGAGACCTTGGCCTTTTTCAGCTAAGGTCTATTCAGGTACTCACTTGGAGTGAGGTGATGCCCATTCAGTGAATAGGCTTCTTTAAGAAGTAATCAGGGAATGGCCCTTTTAATGAGCCAAAGGAAAAAAATATGTAAGTAAATCAAGGTGGGATGGAAAGAGCAACAGTTACTATTGATAGTCACTCTTAAGCCAGGAGGGTTTGGAGCACTTAGAGCTTGATCAGACATCAGACAACAAGGTTATCCACTGCATCCAGGGCTATCACCAGCTGTCCGGACTGTTGTGTTGTCACTGGACTTCTATGACTTTGGAAGAGAGAATGAGACTGATGACTTTGCGTAACTTTGCTTCACTTAGACTCAATTCATGGGCAAGTCAAGACATCACAATGTGCCCAGGATCACACAGCTAGCACCATAGCACTACTCAGATGCAAAGGTAAACTATATCTAAAGTCAAAGAAGTGATGAATATCCTTGGTGAATCTATAAGGTGCATCTCTTAGCTTATAGACTGAACTTACTGGAGTTTCACTGACAAAAATGTTTCTTTAAGAAGAATCAAAATGCTTGACTCAAATCAATGAAGTTTTTTTAGTCAACAAGTCAATATTGATTCAACAGACATCTATTTATTGCCTCTTCTTGCCAGGGAGTCAGCAGAAAAGAGGTTTAAATTAAATTACGCATAGGCTCTGCTCTGAAAATTCAGTGAAAATAAAATGCTTAATTAATGTAGAAGAAATTGAGTGTCATTAACTTGAGTTTGTATAAAAAAAATTCTTAGGAAACCCTAATGGATCGGTTAGATTCAGGGAAATTTTTTTACATTAATTATTTTGTCCATTTTTAGTGTTCTCAAGAGAAAGTGAAGATAATTACTAAGTACCTGTAGATAATACTTTATTTTTGTAATGATTTCTATGACTTTTATTCTTTTAAAAAATTTTAGTATAAACTTGACAAATATGAACTCCATACACAAAGAACAGAAAAAAGATTGTGTATGAAACCATGAATATTTGTATAGGGCTTCCTAACCTTTTGTGTGTCATGGACTTCTTTGGTGGTCTAGTAAAACCTATGGACCCCTTCTCAGAATAATGTTTTTAAGTACAAAAAAGTAAATATAGAGTATTACAAAGGAAATAAATTACATTGAAATACAGTTATCAAAATATCTTTAAAAAAAGTTCAAGCACCCTAAGTTGAGAACCTCTACCCTATATTACATATTTATTTATTTGTAAAATACATTATCAATTCAACACATCAATTTCATAGTTATCCTGCTCCTCTGTCTCCCCCTGAACCTTTTCCTGTTCTGTAAATTTTTTAATTATTCTAGTTTTGGTATATGTGCTACCCAAGCAAATACTTTGTTAGTTTTCTCTTTCATGGTGACCCATGTGGTAGTTTAATTATCCTTATTCCTTTTATATGCATTCCATTTTTAAATGGTGGTACTGAGACCTCAGAAAGTTAACAGCAATCAGAG
Organism: Potorous gilbertii; assembly: GCA_028658325.1. NCBI lineage: Eukaryota > Metazoa > Chordata > Mammalia > Diprotodontia > Potoroidae > Potorous > Potorous gilbertii. The sequence continues at coordinate 565,111,988 of CM053770.1, forward strand.
GGAACTGGAAATACTCATTTTTATCCTTGACCCAATCTTCATTACAAAAAAAAAAGACATATACACCCCTTACCAGTTTTTACTTGACATAATAAGGCATCAGAGTTATTTATCAATAAGTGAATTCTAGTCCAAGGTTTGAGGTTCCGGTTACAAAACTTTTGTTTTTATAGGTTTATAGTTGTGAGTCAAGGCAACCAAAAGAAGTTTTTGGGTGTCTCCTGAGGTTGTGTTGATGGCAAGATCTACTGAGTTGATTAGAAGTCGTTCCAGATGATTGATCTCAAAAATTAGCCCCTTTATGAGAAAAGCAGAACCACAACACAAACTCCCCAACTAGTCAACATAGAAAATACCCATTTAAAAAGTTTCCCTTTCCTCGTAGGGGAGAGGGAGAGGAAGTTTGTTTTCCCACCCACAGTTTCCCCAGAGACAGTTCATCTATGCTCTTTTAATTTCCCTACTCAGAGGATTTTTTTCCATTTTTAAAGCCTTATCTCTTTGATTAATGTATTGTAGCATCCATGGCACAGTTCTGAGACTTAAGAAGACATCTTCAAGAGTGCTATGGGACTCAGGACTACAAAGCAGCCTGGGCTAAGCAGAGAGCCACTCCCTGGTAAGTCAAGCGGGTATGTCAGTCATTTGGTATATCAGTCATTTGCTGGTTATTTTTGAGCTGATCAGACCAGGTGATAGGGTCAATGCCTAGAACATGGTTAAGTGTTTGATAAATGCTTGTCAGGTGATTGATATTAATATGTACTTAGTCTGTTACATTAACAATATCATGCACTGCTACAAAAATGGTACAAATCCCATTTTTAGGCAGTGGGCATCCTTTGTAAACAATTTCTTGTAGAAAAGGGCAAGATATTACCCAATAATCTATTTCATCCTTGTCTTCCTAAATATGAATGGCAGTTAGGGAATATTACAATTCCGCCAAACTTCTACTTACTTCAATGTCACCATATATGTGTGGAAGCTATGTGATTAATAATGGCTTTTATGAATACTTGGAAATATAACTAAAGTATATCCTCTTTATATACATACATACATATGTACTACTACAGCTTCTATACATACATGCACATATATATATACATATATACATAAATATGTGTGTCTATCTCTCTATCTACCTATGCCTTTCAGCAGCATGGTTTACAGATATACAGCCAAACTTAGACTTAGGAAGACCTGAGTTCAAGCCTTGTCTGTGACCTTTGATACATACTAGCTTTATGACCCAGGGTAAATTACCTAAGTTCTCACTACCTCAGGCAACTTTGAAAATACAAGTTATGGGAAATTTCCACACCAAGAGTTCCCTACACCAACGAAATCATAGATCCAGACCAAAATACACTGGTTTGATTCAGTGCAGCAAATATTTATCAAATGCTATGTGCTAGGTGTCGGGGATAAAAAGTCAATATATAATCAATCTGTGTCCTCTAAGAGCATGTATGTAGAAAATACAGAATATACATGAGGTGATTTTCATCAGAAGGGTATTAGCAACTGGGATCTGTATTGAGGAGATGAAGCTAGGCTTCATGTAGGAGATGACATTTGAGCTGAACTTTGAAAAAAGCTAAAAGATTCCATGAGGTGAGGGGAGGAGGGAGGGCTTTACTGACTACGAAGGAATCTTACGTCTCAGTTACCCTTTCTACCTGTGTGACTTTGGGTAAGTCTTTTAACCTGTGTTAAGCATAAAGTTGTTTCTTCATCTGTAAAATGAAGGTATTGAACTAGATAGATCCCTCTGAAGTCGCTTTCACCTTCAGATCTGTTCGTCATTATAAATTAAATCCTAAGCTTTCTTATAAGAATTAAACATCTCCACACTAATTCACAGTAGCTATTTCAGTAAAAGGCCTAGGTACTGCTAATGAGTTTTGCCATGAGAATCATCTTTTCATTCTCTTTGTTGTAGTACTTCCCCGGGGGAGGTCAGGTAATGACTAATGCAAAAAAGAAAAAAAAATCAAAATAGAAATTATTAGCATGTACTATCATGCATCAGAACCCCGTCAACATAAAGATCAGGAAATTGCTTAAATATCAGACTACCGTATATATCCCAAACCATGCCTGCTGCACACAGGTAGCTCTGGGGTCCCACCTAGGGTAGCATCCAGTGAAGCTCGCTGCGGTCTGCCTGAATATAGTGGGACTACGGCTACCGTGAGCTAAGGTTAATCATCTGGTTCACGGTACACCTCCACAAGCCCGGTGCCGAGCTACAGCTGGGGCAATCGCGGGATCGGTCCGCGCGGCTCGGGCGGCTTCAGCGGGCAGAGGGTGGCAGGGCGAGCGGCGGGGAGCCCCGGCTCCGGCTCCGGCTCCGGCTCCGAACCTCCCGAGGGGAGGGAGCTCCAGACGCTCACCGAGGGGCTCCTCTTCATGCCCAAGCAGGAAGTGAGTACAAGGAAGAAGGCAGCCAAGACACCAGGAGGAGGAGGAGGAGGAGTTGGGGTGTTTTTATCAGATCGACCCGGGAACGCTGGAGTTTCCATCCTTAGGCTTCCCGGTCTTCCTTTCGCTCGCCCCTCTTTGCCCACGCTTCCCCACTTTCCAGCGGGCTCCCCAGCCCCGAGCTGGTGGTACTGCTGCGCCCCCACCCCGCTTCCATGGCTTCTGCGGAGGACCCTCTGCTTACAGGTAAGTGGACACTGAGGTGGGGCGTGCGCTCACCTGCGGGTGGGGCGGGGAGCGGTGCCCGGAGGGCCGGCCTCTGGGTCTCAGCTTTGGGTCTCAGGCTTGAGTCTCAGCTGCTGCCCGGACGTGGGGAAGCGCGGGATGGGCACCCAAAGTGGCACACCCCCACACCCACATTCCCCACCCGGGGCCACGTTTGGAGCAGTGCTTGCTGTACAAGAAGGGGCTCCGTGGTCGTTTGAGAAACAAGGTCTAGGGTGGGCAGTGACTGATTGTCTTCCTGCCCGTCCCCAGACCCCACGCACTTCTTGTCTCCTCTCCCCATCCCGGTCTTCTTTCCTCCTTGCCCTCTTTCCATTTCTTGGCCCCAGTCGCTTTTGTTCTGGACCGGGAGATGCCAGGTTGAAACACGTCCAACCAATCTGCCTGGCATAAAGCAGTTTAAGCGTTTGATTCCGTCTCTTATTTCCACCTTTCCCACTTGCATAGTGTGTAGATCCTACCCACCCACCCCCCACTTCCTACCTAAGTCCCACGGTGGGGGGGGTTGGATGAGGAGTGGAGAAAGTGAGATGTGTCATTCCCAACTGTAGTTACTAGAAAGTTTAACAAGTCAGGATCCTTAATCATTTATTAAGCTCTTGCTATATGCCAGTCACTGTGTTGAGGGCTGGGCATACAGTGAAAGGTACAGAACCAAGGGAAATGCAGCGTACCGTGAGTTCATATCTATGGTGGACTTAACTGGAATGTTTTGTGCTGTATTTATACTGCCTCTGATGCTGAAATCGAGCAAAAACCTTCCACTGAACTCACCATGAACTCACTACCTCTCCCAACTACGTAACTAGGGGAATCCTCTTGGTCTTACCCTCTACAGAGTCCAAGCTGTATCAGTGCTGTTTCTCTGGACGTTTCTGGGGTTGACCCCTTTAGGGAGGGCCAAAATTACTTGAAATGAGTATGCCTCATAGTTACTAGAACTTTGCAGAAGTTGTAGATATTGTTACATTGAAGCAATCCATACATCAATAAACACTTATTAAGTACCTACTATGTGGGAGGGACTGTGTTAAGTGCTGGGGATACAAAAATGGTAAAAGACATTAAGAAATGAAGATGAATAGTGGACCAAAAATTTAAATCAGAGTACCCACTTAACTACTTGTTAATGTGCTGTGCCTTGAGGAGTTTCCTAGAGTAGCAAACAAGTATTTATTAAGGGCCTTTTATTTGCCAGCCACTGGCAAATGTCTTTGATTATTAAGCAGTGGGAAGTTACAAATGGAAGAAAATGCTCACTTCCAATTTACTCCTTTCCTTTGAAAGGAGGCAGGAAATGGAGATAAAACATTATGGACACTCCTGGAGTGGAGACCTGATCTTTTGAATATCCAAATGTAGAATTTAGTGGCACAAGTGCCATGTCCTACTAGGTGGTTTTTGCCTGGCAAATTATTCCCTGACCTGCTGTTAGGCTATTAATGCTCATACTGATCCTTTAGGAGTCCCCACTTACTTCCTGGATTCCTCCCTCTTATCTCCACAGTCATCATTTCTTTTTTCCCTCTTCTTGTATTTGATGCTAGGAGTACCATCAGAGAAATTTAAGCACTCAACTCTTGGGGTCCAGCCTCCATCCTGTTAATCTCTGTCGAATTCTAAAGCTTGATAATGGATCTAGTTTATATGCCTGGTACCCCAAAAAGTATTCAGTGTTAATGATGAGGCAAGTAGATGGCACAGTGGATGGATGGAGCACAGACCCTGAACTCAAGAGGACTTGAGTTCAAATTTGGCCTCAGATGGTTTTTAACTTTGTGTTCCTGAGTCAGTTACTTAATCCTGATTATCTAAAAAAAAAAAAAAGTTAATGGTTATGCCTTTTTCTGATATTTCATTAAGACTTCGGCGATTTTCAGGATGGTACCTTCCTCATTTATACAATGAAATCACAGTATACTACTATAGTATTAGATAATTTGGTATAACTTGAAGCTGAAGAATAGATAGAAAAGTTAAACACTAGCTCTACCGAGCTGACAAAAGAGACACATTCTTGTTTTGGTATCTTTTTTTAAGCAGGGTTAGTATTTTAACTGGATTCATCACTTAAAGTAAATATGTGTATCTATATATTTTACATGACAGATACAGACACATATCTACATATACATATATACATGAGAAGTAGAATAAAAAAATATAATTTTTTCCATTAAGAAAACCCATGTCAGTTTTCCAAAATAAAAAAAACTCCAGGACATATATAACCATTAGGAAGCTAATTTCTTTTTATATTTATCTCACTAACTCGGTTAGTAATACTCAGCATGACCCTGACCAAATCAGAATTTTTCTCCTAGAAGAGGAGAATATTTAATTTTGATTTTATCTAAATTAATGATAAAGAAATGGTCTCTGATTTATATAAGGGTAATAACATTTACTGATCCACTTTCAATCCTTCTAGAAATTTTATTCTTTCATTTCAGTGTTAACATATAAGATTAAAATTTTAGTTTTTCTATATCTTTTCCCAGAAAATTGATACTTTTAGTTTTGACTGTACCTACTGTACCTATCACTCTAAACCTGGTGTCAACATTAGGAAAATCTTCCTGTACTTTGTATCCACCATCCAGTTAGTTATGTTTATCTATCATACAAGAATATGTCTATATAAGGGCAAAGCCAGAAGCTTTTATCTCCTGCATTCACTCCTCACCATTTTGTTTGTTTTTTGCACTTGCTAGTATTTTATTTTTTCCAATTATATGTAAAGATATTTTGATAAGACTTTGAGTTCAAAATTTTTCCCTCTCCTTCTCTTTCCTATCCCCTCCCCAAGACAGCAAGCCATGTGATAAAGGGTTGTACATGTACAATCATGTTAAACATATTTCTACATCAATCATATTGTGAAAGAAGAATCAGAACAAAGGGAAAAGCCATGAGAAAGAAAAAACAAAAAACATGAAAATAGTATGCTTCAATCTGCCGTCAGGGTCCCTTGTTCTTTCTCTGGAAGTGGATAGCATTTTCCATCATTAGTTTTCTGGAATTGTCTTGGATCATTGTTTTGCTGAGAAGACTAAGTCTGTCACAATTGATCTTTGAACAGTGTTGCTGTTACCGTGTACAATGTTCTTCTGAATCTACTCACTTCACTCGGTATCAGTTCATCTAAAGGTTTTTCTGAAATCCACCTGCCTCTCATCTCATAGAGAACAAGAGTATTCCATTACATTCATATACCACAACTTGTTGAGTCATTCCCCAAATGATGGTCATCCCCTCAATTTCCAATTCTTGGTCACCACAAAAAGAGCTGCTATAAATATTTTTGTACATATGGGTCCTTTTCCTTTTTTATGATCTCTTTGGGATACAGACCTAGTAGTGGAATATTGTTGGGTCAAAGGGTATGCACAGTTTTACAGCCTTTTGGCCATAGTTCCAAATTGCTCTCCCAGAATGGTTGGATCATCTCACAGCTCCACCAACAATGCCTTCATGTTCCAATTTTCCCTCATCTTCTCTAACATTTATCATTTTCCTTTTCTGTCATATTAGCCAATATGATAGGTATGAGTTAGAGTTGTTATAATTTGCATTTCTCTAATCAATATTGATTTGGAGCATTTTTTCATATGATTATAGATAGTTTTAATTTCTCCATTTGAAAGTTGCTTGTTCATATCCTTTGACCATTTATTGGTTGGGGAATGATTTGTATTCTTATAAATTTGACTCAGTTCTCTATTTATTTTAGAAATGAGGCCTTTATCTGAAATACTGGCTGTAAAAACTATTTCCCAGCTTCCTGCTTTCCTTCTAATCTTAGTTCCCTTAGTTTTGTTTGTGCAAAACCTTTTTAATTTGACATAATAAAAATTATCCATTTTCATAATGTTCTTTGTCTCTTGTTTGGCATAAATTCTTCCTTTCTCCATAGATTTGATAGGTAAACTATTACTAGCCCTCCTAATTTGCTTATGACATCACTCTTTTTGTCTAAATCATGTACCCATTTCAGCCTTATCTTGGTATAGGGTGTGAGATGTTGATCTATCTATTCCTAGTTTCTGCTATATTATTTCCCAGTTTTCCCAGCAGTTTTTGTCAAATAGTGAATTCTTGTCCCAAAAGCTGGAGTCTTTGGGTTTATCAAGCAGTAGATTACTATAACCATTTACTGCTGTATCTTGTGTGCCTATTTCACTGATTTACCATTCTATTTCTTAGCCAGTACCAAATAGTTTTGATAATTGAAACTTTATAATATAATTTTAGATCTAGTATAGCTAGGTCACCTTCCCTCGCATTTTTTCATCAATTCCCTTGATATTTTTGACCTTTCATTCTTCCAGATGACTTTTGCTGTTATTTTATCTAGCTCCATAAAATAATTTTTGGTAGTTTGATTGGTATGGCACTGAATAAGTAAATTAATTTAGGTAGAATTGTTATTTTTATGATATTAGCTCAGCCTACCCATGAGCAATTGATGTTTTTCCAATTGTTTAGACCTGACTTTATTTGTGTGAAAAGTGTTTTGTGACTGTGTTCATATAGTTCCTGGGTTTATCTTGGCAGATAGACTCTCAAATTTTTTATATTATCTTCAGTTATTTTAAGTGGAATTTTCTTTTCTATCTCTTGTTGCTGGGCTTTGTTGATAATATATAAAAATACTGATGATTTATGCAGGTTTATTTTATATCTCACAAATTTGTTAAAATTCTTTCAAGTAATTTTTTAGTTGACTCTCTAGGATTTTCTAAGCATATCATCACATCATCTGCGAAGAATGATAGTTTTCTATCATTGTTTCTTCAATGTTCTATCAATAGTTTCCTCATTGCATATTTTTATTCCCTCAATTTCTTTTTCCTTTGAGATACAGTTCTCAAGAGTTACAAGTATCATCTTCCCCTGTAGGAATACAAACAATTTAACCTTATTGAATAACCTGGTTTTTTTTTTCCTTTCCTGTTTACCTTCTTATTCTTCTCTTAAGTCTTGTATTTGAACATCAAATTTTCCGTTTAGCTCTGGTCTTTTCATCAGGAACAATTGAAAGTCCCCTATTTCTTATGTCCATCTTTTCCCCTGAAAGATTATGCTCAGTTTTTTCTAGGTAGTTGATTCTTGGTTGTAATCCAAGCCCCTTTGCTTTCTGGAATATCTTAACCCCTCCAACTCTTTAGTGTAGAAGCTGCTAAGGCCTATGTAATCGTGACTGTGCCTCCACAATATTTAAATTATTTCTTTTAGTTGCTTGTAGTATTTTCTTTTTGACCTGATAATTCTGTAATTTGGCTACAATATTCCTTTGAGTTTTCATTTTGGGATCTCTTTCAGGAAGTAGTCAGTGTATTCTTTCAATGACTGTTTTACTCTGTGGTTCTAGAATATCACGGCAGCTTTCCTTGATAATTTCTTGAAAGATGCTGTCCTGGCTCATTTTTGGATCATGGCTTTCAGGTAATCCAATAGTTCTTAAATTATCTCTCCTGGATCTATTTTCCAGGTCTCTTGTTTTTCCGGTGAGCTATTTTACATTTTCTTCTATTTTTTCATTCTTTGGATTTTGTTTGACTGATTCTTAATGTCTCACAGAGTCATTAGCCCAATTCTAATTTTTAAGGAATAACCTCCTTTTCCATTTGTCCACTGGCTTGCCTCCACACTGCCCACACTGGGCTATGCTTCCTTTTTACCCAAGTGAGACAGACTCTTCCTTAAGTCCTTCTAAGTTAAGCTGGAAAATTGTTTCACTCCATCTTTTTGTGGATTCTATCTCTCTAGTATCTGTTTAGAGGCTTGATTTAACATTGTTTCTGAGAGAAAGTTTCCTAGAGAAGCAGCTCCCTGGCTTCTCTCTGCCATCTTGGCTCCCCCTCCCGCTGTTTACTATTGTCACCAACCATTAGAGCAGAAAAAAATTTACCCTACCAGAAGCTCCCCTTCTCTCCAACTCCCTTCCCTAGCCAGCCATACACTTATTCTGGACCTGCTGGACAGAGAGAGCACCGTTAATTTTGGCCTTCTTATATTACTTCTTTTATCTTATTCTGTCTCTGCTTTTCATGTTTTCTTTTCCTCACTTGAATATGTTCCCCTTGTCCAGGTCTTTCTTTCATGTCTCTTTGTTATGTGTCTCCTCCCCATTTCTTCTCCTCCTCTCCCTCCAGTTTGATCCTCTTGAGTGTTCAGCACCCTACTGAAGTTTAAATCTGTGAAATACTGGCTGCGTAGGTGCCAGAGAAATCAAAGTTAGAGTTCTGTTTCTTTATCTCGATGCCTTTCTTTCTTTCAATCTGCACCTACTTCTGAGAATGATGGTGCTAAGCCATTTCAAGAAACTGCAATATACTTACACTAAAGAGTGAGATGAATCAAAGATTGGATTTGGTTGGCATATCCATCTCTCCTTGCTTTGGAGATGATTGTGATTGTGCATATAGTTCAAGATTTCAGGAGTTCTTTATAACCAGTAATAGAAACAGCTATAGATCAAAAGAAAATCCATGGTGCCCAGAAAATAGATTCTGCAATCACATGTTCAAAGAATCACCTTTAATTCTTCACTAGAAAGCACAAAGAGCAACAGTGTTGCTTGAAGGCATCTAGTCATTCTGCTGCTTAACTGCATTTGCTCTGAAAGAAGCAAGCTAGGTATAGTTCTTTGAACCTACTTTGAGTAATTTGCGGTCTAGCATTTGCTCTTAGAGGTACACATTTATAAATTGACTTGATGTCTCTACTGTCTTCTCTCAGATTTTTCTAGCTCCACATGGAAAAGGAATCAGATTATTTGACATGGAACCAACAAATGATTCAACTTGAAAAATGTGACTACCCCTAATGCTTCTGTTTCCTCATCACTGACTCTGCTTGGCTCCCTATAATCTGGCCAGAGCCTCAAGTGTAGCCTTTTGGCTGAATCCGAACGTGAGGTTCTGGAGAGCTACATGTGGCCTTGAGTCTACGTTTCCCACCCCTGCTTCACACAGTTGGAGGTGCAAACCTGGAGTTTAGTTCTAAAGATACAAATTCAGCAGCAATTTATAGAGGTGGTAATTGATGGTGTGGCAGTACATGAGAATGGCAAAGGGTTGGGTGAGACAGACAGACAAACACGAAAGCTAAGGAGAGGTTTTCTGGACTACCCAGCTTGAGGGGGCAACAAAAAGAAAAGAAAATTTCAAAGAAAACAAAGAGAAATGTGACATTAGGCTATCTCTTAAGCTAAGAGAAGAGAAAATATCCAGTAGAAAAAGGCGCTCAATTGTGTCAAATGTTACAGAGAGATTAAATAGGATGAAGATGTAAAATGGTCACCAGTGATTGCCTTTTGAGGCCACTCATTCTTCTTTTAAGCCTCTATTTCTTAGGAAGTTTTTCCTTACATCAAGCCAAAAGCAGCTTCTTTGCAACTTTCATCCTAACCGTGCACTGAAGCCTAATTTCTTTTCCACATACTCTTCAAATGCTAGAATGAAACTGTCATGATTCTCCTAAATCAATCTTGCCTGATCAGGGAAAACTTCTGTTCCTTCAACAAGTCATTATGTGGCATGGTCTCTTTTCCCCTGACTGTGGTCATCTGGAACCACTCCAGTTTGTCAATATCCTTCTTGTTATATGGGTCCCAAAACCAAACATAATCCTTTAAGATGCATTTTGACCAGGACAGGATACCATAGGACTGCCCCTTCATTGTGGACATTATGCCTTTGGACCTCAAAGTCTAAAATCACTTTAGCTTTTTTGGCTATGTTAAACTATTGACTTATGTTGAGTTTATAGTCTATTAAAAGTGCTAGTATTATTTTATTGCTTGGCCCCAATTTCTCCATATTGTACTTATGAGTTTTTGAAGCCCAGAATAGGCTTTTGCATTTATTCTCATTAAATTGTATCTTACTAGGTTTGACTCTGGTCGGTTGAGATCTCTTTGGAAGCTGACCTAGTCGTATAATAGATTCGCTATATCTCAGCATATTAGAGATAGGAACTAGATGTGTTATTTCATTGCTATAGGGAACTTCTGGGTAAGAAAACTCCTTCAACCAAAGCAGGTTGACACTTCTCCTCCAATTTTTAGTCTTAAAAAGAATTGCCTAGTGGATCAGCTAGGTGGCAGCTAGTAGATAGAGCACTGGCCCTGGAATTGGGAGGATCTGAGTTCAAATGCAGCCTCGCTTACTAGCTTTGTGAGCCTAGGACAAGTCATTTAACCCTGATGACCTCCAAGAAAAAAAATTCAGTAGAGAAATAAAAGGTAAAGTACTTTGTCTAGCATCACATAGAAGATATATGTCCAAGGCAGGGCTTAAATCCAGGTCTTCCTGCCTTTGAGACCAGTTCTCTATTCTCTTTGCCACACTGTCTCTCATCTCATCAGCAAAGATGAGAAGCATGGGAAAGACAGTGCAGTGTAGAGACTGAATGATGGATTCAGGCATGAAGACCTGAATTTGAACCCATCCTTTAAACACCTACCAGCTGTGTGACCATAGTGGAGTTTGACACTTCCTAGCTATGTGACCTTGGGCAAGTTGCTTAACCCCAGTTGCCTCATCCTGGGTCATCTCCAGTCATCTTGATGCATATCTGGTCACTGGATTCAGATGGGTCTGAAGGAGAAGTGAGGCTGGTGACCTGCACAGCCCTCCCTCACTCAAAACAAAGTCAAGTGCAAGTCATGTCATGATTTCTCTGACGGCATGGTCTTCTTTGACAATAAAGGACAAATACAGTCTCTCATCTGTAAAATAAGCATACCTGTGCAGAATCTAAATCACAGAGTGCTACAAAGCTCAAATGATGCATCTGAAGTGCTTTGCAAATTTTAAAACACCATAAAAACGCCACTTATTCTAAGTATGTCTTTCACACTTTCATGCAAGCCATTTGTTAAACAGCACAGGGTCAAAGGTAAAGCCTTGGGGGCACTCCATTAGAGACTTCCTTCTAAATTGACACAAGCACATTCATGACTATTGGGTGCAGGCATTTAAACTGGTTAGGGTCTAAATTAACTTTTTTTTTTAAGAAGCTACCTTAGTGTTCATCTAGTTTTATACTGCCACCCTCCAGTTTTATTTGCTTTTTTTAAAAAATATTATTTTTGTCAGCTTTCCTACCTGCCTTCCCACGTTCCCACTTCAACCCCCTCTCCTCCTACAGTTGAGAACACAAGAAAAACAAAATCGTTACAAACAAGTGGGAAAAAATTTCTACATTGGCCATGTCCAAAAAAAATTTGTCTCATTCTATATCTGAGTCCTTTCACCTCTCTGTCGGGAGGTGAGTAGTATGTTTCAACATTAGCCTTCTGGAAGTCTGCTTGGTCGTTACTCTGGTAAGAGTTCAGCACAGTAATACTCCATCACATTTATATCCCATAACTTGTTCATTTATTCTCAATTTATGGATATTCCCTCAGATTCCCATTCTTTGCCATCTCAAAAGGAGTTATAAATATTTTTGTATATCCTTTGAGATTGTTTTGCCTAGGGTTAATCCCTCCCTTAATCTATCCTTCCTCTAATTCCCCTATCACCTTTCTCTGTCAGTTTTCTGTTGAGTGAAATGGACTTTTATACCCAAATCTGTGGTGTATGGGCATGTGCATATGCAAGTGTGTGTGTGTGTGTGTGTGTGTTCTTCCCTCTTTCAACCAATTCAAGTAAGAATGAAGTTCAAATGTCAGCCATTCCATTCCTCCCCATTCTTGTTTGTGTAAATGTCTACTTGTACATCCTAATCATATGAGATAATTTTCTCTAACCTTCCTTTCCTTTCTCTCCTTATTCACTCTCACCCCTGGTGTATTTCTCTTTCTCCTCTCTTACCATTCTTTTCCAAAAATCATCAAGATATAACAGAACCATTCCCAGGTCTTGTCTAATTGAACTATCTCTATGAACCCTAATGATGACAGGCATTCACAAGGGACATATGTATCATCTCCCCATATTTGAATGTAAGCTTGTCCTTGTGTAGTCTTTTATCTGTTTACATTTTCACTCCTGTGTTTGAATTTTAAAGTTTCTCTGCCGCTCTGGTTTTTTCATCTGGAATATTTGGAATTCCTCTGTTTCATTAAAGATCCTTTTTTTTCTCCATGGCATCATACTTAGTTTTGCTGGGTAAGTTATTTTTGGCTTTAACCCTATATCCTTTTATTCCTTGGATATCATATTCCAAGTTCTCTGCTGCTTTATAGTGTTGGTTGCTAAACTGCATGTGATCTTGTGGTTCCTCAGTACTTTCTCAGTTCTTTTTTGGGGGCTGCTTGTACTATTTTTCCCTTGACTGGTTAGTTTTGGATTTTGGTTATGATGTTCCTGGGGTTTCTTTCATGAAGTAACCGGTTGATTCTTTCAATTTCCACTTTGATCTCTGGTTCTAAGAAATTTGGGCCTTTGTATTTTAAGATTTCTTGAAATATAATGTCTAGGCTCTTATTTTGGTCACAGTATGCAATGATTCTTAAACTTTTCTCTTCAATCTGTTTTATAGGTCAGTTGTTTTTTCTATAGATTACTTTATATTTTCTGCCATTTTTTTCTCAATCTTTTGACTTTGTTTTAGTATTTCTTGTTGCCTCATGGAGTCATTGGCTTCTGTTTGCTCCATTCAAATTTTCAGGGAGTTTGTTACTTGGAAAATTGGGAAAGAGTTTGTTTTGTCTTGTTTTATCTTTTGTGCCATTACGTTAATTCTCCTTCCACTTCTTTCTTCCATATCTCTCATTTCTTTTCTCATTTTTTCTCAAGTACTCACATTCCATTTATTACAAAAAGAAAAAAAAATCCAACCATTTGTAGACTTTTTTTTTCTTTACCTCTTGCTTCTTTTACAGGAACTTGTTGAGTTTATGCCTAGCTGTGTTTTTTTTTCTGAGGTTTTTGCTAGAGTCACTCTCTTTTTCTGTGTTTGTTTCTTGAGCCAAACTGTTACCCTAGTAGTTCATTATGGTGTGGTTCTTTTTTGTCTGCCTATTCTTCCATTCTGTTTCCTGATTTCAGACCCGATATTAGGGCTGGGCTCTGCAGCATTTCTGGATGGAAGGTGTTGGCTGGTTCTGTTGCTGCTTTCTTTGGGTTTTGACAATTGGGTTATTCCAGGCTGGGGACTTTCAAACTTTCAGTATTCCTAAAGGGTTTGATCCAGCGCAAAATCCAATCATTGACTCCTTTCTCTAAGCTCTTCATGTTCCTGAACTGTGTTTGAGTTGCCTAATGCTGGACTCCTCCCCTACCAGCCAGTTGGAAAGCTCTGTTGGTTCAAAGTGGCAGAATTGTAGGCTCCTCTTTGGTCTGGCTTTCTTGGCTTAGTTGTTCCTCTGCACACTGGGCTATATGCTGGAAGTAAGATCCTGCTTTGCACCTGAGGTCTCCTTTCTCAGTATACTACCTCGGCCCTCCCCAGGCTGTTCACATAGCCCCTTTTCACTTCATCCTGGATCACCCAGCATTGTAGTGGGCAACAAAGCTATAAATTACTTACGTTTTCATCAAAGTAGCCTGATATGGATGTGGGGGTCTCTTATTGTGGGTCAGGGACCCCCTTTGGGGCTAGTATACAGCCTCTCCATAAACACTGGAGTGTTCCCTTCACTGTATGCTCCTGCCTTGATCCTGTCTCCAGTGTCTGCGGACCTCTCCATCCCTATATGCTGACCTGGGCCAGACAAAGAACTCACTGTGATTTTTTTCTGGATTTCTTTATCAGGGCTAGTGAAAATTTAGGGTTAGTAGTTGTGGGTGAGAGCTCAACAGCATTGCTTCCTTCATCCTCAACCATCTTGGTTCTCTAGCATAAGACACTTTGTCTTCTGTTATGTCAGCAGTTTGCAGAAATTTAGGTGTACTTACATGAACTTCATTCCCCTGATCTTATCTAATAAATGTGTCATAAAAGAAAGTAGTCTGTCATCACCAGCTTTTTATGGAGCCCTGTTATGATGGTAGAAGACTTTGTGATAAGTGCTTTACTTTCTAAATCTTCATTAACCAAACACTGTTCTTTTTCCTTCTTCAATTCTCTATTATCTTTTAAAGATAATTGATACTACCTTTATGATCTGTGACTCACTTAATCTCCCATGTCTGAAACTTTGGGGGTATCTTCAACCTTTCCTTCACTTCTCTTAAGCAATAAATTACAAAGTCCTATATGTTCACAAAAGCCCTCCTTCATCTCCCCCTTTCCTCCCTTTTCAATCTTCTTATACCTTACTCCCCAGCACATATTCTTTGATACCATGACACTGACTTCCTTGCTGTTACTTGCACAAAACGCACTGTCTCTGACTCCTAGTGTTTTCCCTGGCTGTCCCCCATTCCTAGAACTCTCTCCCTCCTCATCTCTGCCTCCTGGATTCCCTAGCTTTCTTCAAGTCTCATCTAAAGTCATCCCTTCAGCAAGAAGCCTTTCCCAGTCCTCTTTAATCTTAGTGCCTTCCCTCTGAGATTGCCCTCCAATTTATCATATACATATACACACACACATATATATATACACACATGTATATATACTTATACATATACACATGCACACACATATATACAAATGCATATATATGTATATGTATATTATGTACATATATATGTGTGTGTATGTTCATTCATAGTTGGTCTCAGGTTGTCTTTACCTAGATTTTGAACTCCTCAAGAGCAGAGACTGTTTTTTTGCCTTTCTTTGTGTCCATAGCACATAGCACAGTGCCAGGACATATAGTATGTGCTTAAAAATTCTCATTGACTGATCGACAGTTCTATATTTGTAACATCCCACACATATTTCCCCACTTCTCTATTCCTACTACCATTACTCTGGTCTAGGCCCCCCTAACCCCTCTACTACAATAGAACTACTACAATAGTTTTGTAACAGGATTTCTGCTTCTACTCTCTTGTCTTTTCACTCGTTCTTCATGCCTCTTCCATATGTCTTCCTTATATAGATTTTTGGTTATTTATTTCTAACCCGAAGTTTTTTTGTGGCTCCCTAATGCCTGTAGAGTTTAGTTCCAGCTCCTTTCCCTGGCATTCAAAGCCATATAGAATCGATCTGGAGTTACTCTATTTTTCAAGTCTTATTTCATATTATTTTCTTCCATATTCTTTATGCCTAAGCCATCTTGAATTATGTCTCTATCGTTCCTGTCCCTCTACCTTCTCTCAAGCTATTTTTTAATGACTGAAATATCTTTACTCCCCTTCACTACCTGATGAATTCCTACCTATTCTTTAAACTCCAGTTCAAATTCCATCTTCTCCATGAAGTGTTTCCTAATATTCCTCTTTGTAACTCACAGAGCCCTTTCCATAACACACAGCTCCTACCCTCAGGGAACTAATGGTCTAATAAGATACATATCTAACAATAATTGTAAAAATTACATCATACTTGTATTTGAGAGAATTGAGAAAAGGCCATCGGGTTTGGCAACCAAGAGATCATCTGTAACGTTGGAGAAAGCCATTTCAATGGGACTGAAATGACTTTTTTCACGTCAGAAGTTGGATGTAAAGAATTATGAAGAGAATGAGAAGAGAGAAAGTGGAAACATCTATTGTAGATGGCCTTTTCAAGGAGCTCAGCCACAGAGGACAAAAGCAACATAGGATGATAATGGGAATAGAAGGACTGAGATCCAGTACTAACTTGGCCTATATCATAATTTTACTTTGGCTCAATCTGCCTTGATGTCCTGCCTATGTCCTTACTTTCTTTCTACCATCATAACAAATATATCAGAGAAAACACAAAATAATGGAAAGGAAAGTCAGAAAAAGAAAAAAAAACACCCGGTACAGATCTTTCTGTATCTTTCAATATGTAGCTGACCATGTGTTCTCTTCTTTTAATAGATAATCTAGGACCACAAGTCTAACTATGTCACATACAGCCCTTTCCTCTGCCCCTTATGAAACCTTTAGTGATTAAGTTTAATAAATTCAGCAAATGTGTAAGTGCCTACTGATTTCAAAGCTGAAAATACAATTACAGACACTACCCTCAAGGCAAAGGATAGCTAGGTGGCACTGTGGATAGAGCACTGGACCAGGAACCAAGAAGACTCATCTTCCTGAGTTCAAATCTGGCCTCAGACACTTACTAGCTGTGTGACCCTGGGCAAATCACTTAATCCTGTTTGCTTCAGTTTCCTCATCTGTAAAATCAGCTAGAGAAGGAAGTAGAAAACCATTCTAGTATTTTTGCCAAGAAAACCCCAAATGGGGTCACAAGGAGTAGCACACAACTAAAATTACACAACCACAATGACTTTCAAGGAGTTTATGGTCCATTGGAAGGATACAATATATACACAAATAAGGTAAAATCAAAGAAAATTGAGGGGAAGAGAGCATGAATACTGGGAAGGATCTAAGAGAACTTCTCTGAGAACCAGAGCACTTGAGTTTTGAAGCAAGATAACTTTTACCAGAAGTAGATAAGGAAGATTACTAAAAAAGAGTTAACAATGTTAAGTGCTTTGTAAGCCAAATGCTGGCTATCGTTATACTCACCGCTATCACCACCACTACCATCCTCATTATCATCGTTGACATCATAGACAAGAGAGACATCTTAGGCAAAGGCACTGACGAAGGAGATGGAGCATTCAGGCCAAGGAACAACTGGTTTGGCTGTAACACAGAGTTCATGAAGTAGATTAATATCAAATAACTCTAGAAACATGGGAACCAGGTAGAGAAAGCTTTAAATGCCACAGCTAGGAGTTTGTATTTTATCCCATAGGCATTAGGGAGCCATTGAAGGTTTTTTGAGGATGAGAGTAACAGTCAGGTCTATGTTTTAGAAAAATTATTTTGATCCCTGTGTGGAAATGGGATTAGAGAGGAGAGATTTTACCTTTGCCAATCTCTCAAACAAACCCCATTCTCTCCTCTAACTCTGCAACACTCTAGGGCAGACTGGACGACTGCAGTATCCTATTGGTGAGTCTGCCTGCCTCACATCTACTCATTCTAATCCATCCTCCATTCAGCCACTAAAGTTATTTTCCTGAGGCTCAGGTGCAATCATGCCACCCCCTCCCCCACCCCATTCAATAAACTCCAGTGGCTCCCTGTAACCTCCAGGATCAAATAAAAAATCCTCTGTTTGGTGTTCAAAGCCTTCATAATCTACCGGGTCCCATCCAGTCTTCTTACACCTTACACCTGGCCACATACACTTCCATCCACTGCCTCTTGGCTGTTGTACCAACAAGACATTCCATCTTTTGACTCAGGGCATTTTCTTTGGTTGTCCTCTCCCCCCAATCTACTAACTTTCTTGAAGTCCCAAATAAAATCTCAAGTTCTGCAGGAAACCTTTCCCAACCCGTCTCAATTCTACTGTCTTCCCATTTAAAAATGTTTCTTGTTTATCTCTTATTTGTTTGTTTGTTGTGTCACCTATGAGATTGTGAGCTCCTTGAGGTCACGGACTATCTTTTGCCCCTCTTTAGATCCCTAGCACTTAGCCCAGTGTCTAGTACATAGTAGACAATTAGTAAATGTTTATTGACTGAGACACAGAAAGAAGGTAATTTAGTCAAGAGACCAGGTAAAGAAGTAATGTAGGACTGAATTAGAGTGGTGACTGAGTGACTAGAAAAAAGGGGACAAATTTAAGAAATATTTATTGTGAAGATAGCTTCAGCAAGATGACTAGTGATTGTAAGTGGAGTGCACAAGAGAGAGAAATCAAGGATGATTCTATGGTTATAATCCTGGAAGACTGGAAGGATAATAATCTTGAGCAAAAAAGCCTCAGAGGTTATCAGTTCCAAACCCTTCATTTTTTCAGAAGTTGAGACCCATGAAGGTTAATTGACTTGTCCAAGATTGCATGGATAGTAAGTGCGAGAGGAGGGATTTGAACTCATGTCCTCCAACTCCATAGCTAGTACTCTTTGCACTGCACCATTCTGCCTAGTTCAAACCCTATTTATTCTACAGATGAGGAAACTGAGCCCATAGAGGTTCAAATGACTTGCTTAAGACTGATAGTAAATGTCAGAGCCAGAATTTAAAGCAAAGTCTTCTGACCCTAAAGTTAGAACTTTTTCCACTGAACCACATTGGATGGTTGTGCCCTCAACAGAAATAGGGAAATTTGTAATAAGGGTAGATTTTGGGAGAGAATAGCGAGTTATATTTTGGACAAACTGAGATGCGTAGACCACCAGGAAGTTTAGTTTGTAATTCAAGACTAGAACTCAGAAATAAGTAAGGTTAGATATATAGACTTATAAGTGATCCACATAGAGATGATACTTGAATATATAAGAATTGTTGAAATCTGTAAGAGTATTGTTTAACTCTCTACATAGCCATCTTAAACATAGCAGAGTTCCTAGATGCCTGTAGCAACAAAGTAAAGTGCAAGTCACGTCATCATTTCTCTGATGGCATGGTCTTCTTCAGCAACAAAAGACGAACACAACAAGCATTTCAATGGGATCAGACTACATAACAGAACTACTTAGACAGTCTCTACGTTCTTGTCTTGCTGGACATTGTACTTTAGTTTCCAGCATTGAATGGTGATTCATCACTATCAGTTGATAAAAGTAGAGAATTTTGGATGAGTGTTCTTGGTCTGGGTAAGAGAACAAGAGAATGAGAGAGACATCTCAGAGGAGATCTCTGGGGAAGATTTATGCTAAAGACGTAAGTGAGAAATGATGATTCATCTAAGGATATTGACGAGGTGTGGTCACAAAGACATGAGAAGAACCAGAAGAGACCGATGGAGAAAGAGAATGTTAGAAGGAGGATGTGGTCAATTGTATCAAAAGCTTCAGTAAGGCTAAAAGAGGATGAGAACTGAGGAAAGTCTGACAAACTTAGCAGTTTAGAGATCATTAATAATCTTACAGGGAGCAAGTTGAGTTGAGTAGTGTGTTCAGAACCCAGGTTCTTGAGAGAGTGCAGATAGCATTACGTGTGTGTCCTTTGCCTGACATTTAAGACTCCACTGACTCAATAAGGCAGACATTTCCAGCCTTGTTTTAATCTATGCCCTTCACACCCTCTACGTTCCACCAGCTGTCCCTTAGTTTTATCTTGTCCTCTCTTGCCCCTCAGAATGTACTGTTTATACATTTTTCCTCATTGAATTCCTTCTTCTCTTCCTCTTCCTTCAAGGTTTATCTCAGATGCTATGCCTTCCTTGAAATCTTTCCTAATCTCTTCCCAAAGTGATCCCCTCCAGCCTCAACTTTCTCTAGATCCTTCCTTTGTCCTTATTGCATTCTATCATCTGTCAGACAGGTTCTTGTAGTCATCTCCTTTCCATCCCAACCCCACCAGAGTGTAAATTTCTTGGGAGAAAAAGCTGTAGTATTTTTCATCTTTCTACTTCCAGCTCCTACCACAGTGCCTCAAGTATGTGTGAAATTAATTGAATTGAAAAGTTTACAGGCAGATAAAGTATCCTTTTTAATTTTGTAGAATTCCTAATAAAAATCTTGTACAGTTAGCATCTTAATTAATTTTTGTGAATGTTGAAAGGTTGCTACAGAGAAATAAGACGGGTTCAGAATAAGGAGGCACAGGTTTAACATTAAACTCCCATTTTTTGTTGTTCTGCTTTAGTCATTTCAAACATGTCCAGCTCATTTGGGGTTTTCTCAGCAGAGATACTGGAATGGTGTGCCATTTTGTTCTCTAGCTCATTTTACAGATGAAGAAACTGAATCAAATAGGGTTAAATGACTTGTTCAGGGTCACACAGCTAGTGTTTGGAGCCAGATTTGAATTCAGTTCTCCCTGACTCCAGGTCAAGTGTTCTCTACATTTCAACTTAGCTGTCCAAACTCAACATCTACCAGGATTTAAATCCGTATCCAGCATGTAATCTATTTTCAAACAGTAACATGTACATTTCTCCATATACAATATTTATACATCTATATATCCCCAAAATATATGGTTATGTTTAATTATCTATAGAATTGTAGGGGTTTTTAATCAGTAGCCTGTCCTAAAAAAATTTTTTTTGACCAATTTTTTAAAAACCTAACAATGTTATGGGGAAACTCCGCTTTGAGTTTGTGTAATAGGTTACCGCTGCCAAAAAAAATCTGTCATAAGGCAGAAATTATAGAGATTAAAAATCTAAGTTTTATTATGCTTAAGAATAGATTCAGGAGATAGAAGAATAACCCTAAACAAAGATTGGAGTTCCTGACGAAGTCGTTTTGGAGAAAATTATGTCAGAGAAACAATTTTTTAACATATAAAAATTTTTATATCCATAAAGGTCACCCTGCCTAGTCAAAGAGATTCATTATCTCATATTTCCTCCAACTAAGACTGAACAAATTGAATTAGACAAATTAGTAAACAGACTGATTTAAATAGTGAATTTGCAAAATCTTACCCTTAAAATTACGAGGCTACATTTTAAAGAAGTCACAGTAGGCTAATTGAGAGGGAGAAATTTACATGTCACAAAGATAAATTCAGTGTAAGGGAAATTCTTCCACAAATAAAATTAGCTCAATCTGCTTGGGGAGGCTTAAAAATTTCATAAATACCATATTTCCTTCTTCCTTTCCTTTGGTCTCTTATCTCAGGGATGTAAAAAGTCTTTCCTTAATACTATAATTCCATGAGTCAGGTTTTAGCTAGGTGAGGTTAATATTAACAAGAAACAGGCTTCAGTTAGCCAAATGTTCCAAAAGAAATGGCACAAGAAAGCTGAATAAGAGGAAATTTAAAATTCTCATAGAAGTAGTTTTTAAAGGGTAGATAGGAGAAAGACCTGTGATTTCATGAGTACAGGAAATTCCTGGGTGAGGAAGTTCCCTCTACTAATGCAGGTTAACACTTTCTTCAATATATAGCCTTAGAAGTTCCCTAGAAGCCTTAAAAGTTAGTTGTCCCAGGTCAGGGAGCCTGTACTTGTGAAAAGCATGATTTGAACCCTGTTCACTCTTTAGATACATGCAACCTCCCAGAAGGAAAAAAAAGTGGTTTAAAAAATGTGATTCAGGTCAACTTGAAAATCATTATCAGAAAGTAAATTTCATTCTGCTTATTTATTTTTTACAGATCATGCTACAAGAGAACCAGTAGAAGATACTGATCCTAGCACTTTATCTTTTAAAATGGTATGTTCTCATTTTTGTTTAAATGGAAATATGTCGTTTGATTTCAACTGGCTCATTATTCAGTACTTAACCAAATGTATCAGGAACCATAAAGTGATATTTTTCTGAGATGAACATCTTATCAAATAGGATATACTTTGTGATATAGTAGACATTTTCCCCCTCAAGATTTACAACAGAACTGAGTCCACATGCAGGAAATAATTAACTGTAGTATAAGCAATTGTGTGTGTGTGTGTGTGTGTGTGTGTGTGTATGTGTATAAACTTGTAAACAGAGATGTATCTAGAAATCATGTTACCTGAGACCAATTCACTTTGGGGGAGAAGGTGAAAGGAGGGGGAGAAGAGGGAAAGATAGCTATGATGAGCTCCTAGACAATGGGTTCTTAATCTTTTTTGTGTCGTAGACCTCTCTAGAAGTTGTGCAAAGTCTATGACCTCTCTTTAGGATAATATTCTTAAATACATAAGATTAAAAAATTATGAAATTATAAAGAAAACCAATTATATTAAAATACTTATTTTTTAAAAAAATTTAAACAGCTTTACAGACCTCAAGTTAGAAATTCCTACCTTAGTGAATATTGTTGGTGTTTTCAAGGATTTTGGAGGGGAAAGAAAGTGTGCTTGAGAAGAGTCCAACTGTAGATATATCTGTGAGACAAGTAGGGACAGCCTTTTTCTTTCCCTCTTATTTCAAACTTCACTGGTCCAATACCTCTTTGCCCCAGTTCCTCCTGGTGCCTGTCTTTCTCTCCAGTCTACACGGAGACAGGAAACAATGGAGGAACACTAGTCATGGTGACACAAGTCTATAGTCCACTTCAAATCAAGGATGAAATTTCCCTCTCCCAAGTTGGCACCTGTTCAGTCACCCTGCCCTAGTTACTTTTTATTGAATTTTGCTTGTGATTTCTAAAACACATGCTCTGGAACTATATTGAAGGGATTAGTGTGATTTGATGGATTTATTCAGCCAATCTCCTGCCTTATAAATGCTGAACTGTTTTTTTTTCCTAGAGACTTTAGAAGGAAATAACTTTCTGTTGATGAATCCATGTTTTAACATTTGGATAATGATACTCTTACTATCGCTGCTTGGGTATTGAAAATGAAATATTAACAAAAACATTAAGATTGCTTACATTTGTTTACTATTATTAGAATATAAGCTCTTTGAGGAGGGGAACAGTTTTAGTTTTGCCTTTCTATATCCCAGCCCTTAGTACAGTGTATGTAGTAAGCATTTAATAAATGCTTTCTAATTGATTGAGTGTAACAAAGAGTTTGTTGGTTTTTAAATATCTCCTTTGGGGCTAACAATATTCTTAGGTAAGTAATCTTAGTATAATTATGTAATTATCTCCATTTTACAAGTGAGGAGGAAATTAAGGCTTAGAAAAGTTAAGCAACTTGACCAAGGTCACATAGCTAATATATGTCTGATGAGAAACTTAAATTGCATGTTTTCTGACTCCAAATCTGACATTCTTTTGACTTTACTACACTGTCTCTAATACATGGGCATAAAAGGAAATATAACAAATGCCTTTGAAAAAGTTAATTTTTTTCTAACCATGATTATAATAGGCAGCAAATATTAGCATTAGTTAAAGAATGGGGTGTTCTGTTTAAGTAACTCTGTGGTAAATTCAGGTTTACCATATGCCACATTTGGATTGCCAGTTTTTCAAAAAATAATTATATTATAAAATATCCTTAACACTGAACTAAACCAAACATAATTTAATCTTTCTTTGATGATTCAGAATGCATTTTTAAGGAGCTTGCCATTTCTAAGGCTTATCAATTAGCATTATTTAGTATAATACATACTGAAGGGTAGGAAATGAGGTTGAATATATACTTGATCATGTGATGTATCCAAGGAAATAGTTTTATTTTATTTGGGGTTTTAGGAGATGTTTAAACCCAATAGCATTTTGCTTGCTAGTTACTTGCCTCTTATAAAAAATAGACTACAGAATGAATGCTTATTTTTTTTCTAAATAGACTGCAGAATGTCAGTGGTATCACTATTCTTACAGTGTCAGGCTAGAAAACTTGGATTCATCTCTGATGAATTATTTTACCCAGTGATATCAAACTTAAATAGAAAGACAAGCCATTAAACCATACATAAGGATCCCTGTGGGATGCATATTAACTTAGAAAACCATACATTAACATTACTTGTGTTTTATTGCATTTTTATTTATTTTGTTAAATATTTTCCAGTTACATTTTAATCTCATCTGAGCTGCACTTATGAGTGTGGTAGGACTCATGCTGCCCATAATCTCTATGTTTGACATCTCTGATCCTACTTTCATCCAATTTTTCAGAGTCCTGTTATAACTTAAAAATATTTCCCAGGTCCTCTTTTCATTCTTATTGCTATCACCTCTTGCCCTAATCCTACCATGGCAGTCTCGTAGTTGGTCTTTCTCACATCAGTCACTAATCTGACTTTATGATTCTTCCCTATGGAAATCTTTAGTGTCACATATAGTGAAATTTCTATGGAGGATCTGACATTTGAAAGTCATCCATGATTTTTCCTCTGCCTACTTATCTAACTTTATTTCCCATTACACTTCACACACACACACACACACACACACACACACACACACATAAAGTAGACTACTTGTTCTCTGGTCAGGTCAGTTTCATACCTCTCTTTAATATACTCTGTGCTCCTTCCTCTCTACGTGTCTGTTTACATATACTTTATGGTGTCCCCTCCTCCCTTTTCTCTGCCTATCAAAATTCTAGACTCTATTCAAATCTTACCTTTTCCATAAAAACTTTTCACTCTACTTCAATCACCTTGGTCCAATTAACCTTCCCCTTCTTTAGATTAAAATTATTCACACACAGTTAATTAATGGATTTTTAACTCTCTTAGATCTCATTTTTCTTCTGTATTTGCCATAATACTTAAATGCTAAGCTCATAGTAAGTGATAAATAAATCCTTATTCATTTGATGATTGAGACTGTGCCCCACCAAATCTGGTGAGAGTTTCTAGTAACTTGTTTTGTAAATAAACATGTATGTGCTTATACTTTTTAAAGGTCAAGGAAAAAATCCATTTAGATTAAATGGTTTGTTAAAAAAAACCAAAAAGATTAAAATCGTACAGATATAACTTTCTGATCTTTAAAAAATGCTATTATAATAAATGTGGCTAGAGAACTGGTCTTGGACCTAGAAAGTTCTCTGCAATGTACTATCTCTATGATCCTGTGCAAAACATTTAACCTCTCAGTTCTCTGAAAAACTCTGAGAATCTAAGAGGCAGCTAGGTGTTACAAAAGGTCAGTGGCACAGTGGATAGAGCACCAGGCCTGAAGTCAGGAAAACTCGTCTTCCTGAGTTCAAATCTGCCTTCATACACTTATTAACTGTGTGACCCTAGGCAAGTCACTTACTTAACTTTGTTTGCCTTGGTTTCCTCATTTGTCAAATGAACTGGAGAAGGAAATGGCAAACCATTCTAGTATCTTTGCCAAGAAAACCCCAAATGGTTCCCAATGAATTGGATACGTCCAAACAACACAAGAAAGGTATCACAATGGGTCGACTGCTAGACTTGGAAACAGGAGTACCTGAGTTCCGATCTTACCTTAGATACTTACTTAACTGTGTGACCCTGGGCAAGTCACTTAACCTCTCTCTCAGCTCTAGTTTCCTCATCTATGAAATGAGCATAATAACAGCTCCTACCTTACAGGGTTGTGGTGCAGGTCAAATGACATAATAGATGTAAAAGCACTCTGCAAGCCTTAAAGTACTATATAATTGCTAGCTATTATACTAATTATTATTCCAATCTAAATTAGAGAGAATTTACTAGTCCAGAGTTCCATCTAATAATGAAATCATAGGTCTCATCCCTATTCTTATTAAAACAAAAGAACCTTAAGCCCCAGTTGATGTCAGTGTTGGAAACAAAAATCCAAGTCCAGCAAGAGAATCTGTGGAATTTGTTTCAATCAGATTTATAAATTAGAAGACCTTATTACAATTCTCATACATGCTAACTCTTCATCACGTATCCTTTTGTTTAAGGCCTTCCTGTGGAACATGTTCCATCAGTATTCCTCCTGTTGTACTAACTCCTCATTCCCTATTATCCTGTCATTCTACCGTCGGGATAAAATGGCATACCATTAACAACATTTTCCTAAACTCCCATCCCTGTTGAAGATTGCTACCAATCAGTTTATCTTCACTGTGCCCTAAC
This sequence comes from Potorous gilbertii, assembly GCA_028658325.1. Lineage (NCBI taxonomy): Eukaryota > Metazoa > Chordata > Mammalia > Diprotodontia > Potoroidae > Potorous > Potorous gilbertii. Next base: position 565,138,074 of record CM053770.1, read on the forward strand.
ACTAATCTACTACAAACACTCCTGCATTCTCAGATATTTCAACCAACATTTCTTATACCTCCTTCCTTTAACTGAAATGGGCTCTTCTCTGAGGACATTAAATCCTCTGCACCTTCTCTATCAAGAGCCATTCATTCTCCTAGTGCCCCTCACTCTCAGGTGCAGGAAGTGGGATGAGCATCATCTTATGCTCCTTTCCTGCTTCTATATCATTCCTCTACCACTGTCTCTCAATGACTTTTCATGTTGGGGGTCCACAAAATCTTCATATACCACAATCTCCACCCCATTGCATTTCCATGGGTTTGCCTTATAGTAAATATTACCATCTCATGGAATTGTATCTATCACCAGTACCTGCAACTTTGAAATTCTGTTTCCCTACAAAGCCTCTCTCACAATGTTACTCCTCCTATGCCAACCCTCTGATTTTATTGCAACTTATCACCCGTCAGCCCATCCCTAGTCTTTCCATCTGGCTGACCCATTCTGCCTTCCCTTACCTCCCTACCCCACCTGAATACCATCTTTGACTACTTTGATAATTCACCAGGTAATTCTTTAGAAGCTTTTGGGTTTTTTTACCTCCCCTCATCCATCAACCTCTCAAATCATCATCCCTGGGGAATCTCTACACTTCATTCCTACTCTAGGACTAACAAGCATTGGTAAAGAATATCATGAAACTAGACTAACTTTAACCATTAAAAAGCAATGATGATGATGAGAGCTGATATTTATACAGAATTTTTAGATTTATAAGCCATTTTTTCAGTCATTATCTCAATCTTACGAGGCAGGTATTGCATGTGTTATTGTCTTCATTTTACAGAAGTGGAAACTGAGGTTCAGAGAAATTAAGTTCAATTCAACCAGCGTACTTTAAGCGCTGCTTTGTGTGAGGCACAGTGCTAGGTACTTGGGATAAGGAGACAAAAATGAAACATTCCTGGTCCAGAAGGACAGTCTGTAGAGATTGGGGTGCAGGGTGAAGAGAAGATACAACACGTTCATAGAAAATAAAAGACAAAATGAATAAAAAGTCATTTCTTTGGGGAAATCCCTAGCAATTGTTGAAGAAGTGGGATCAACATAGGTTTCCTACAGGACATGTCTCTTGAGCTGATCTTTGAAGAAAAGTAGGTAGTCTATGAGGTTGAGGGAGGTGGGGGGTGCATTGCAGAATGGGGGGATACTACAAAGGAAAGAGATAGAAAGTGTTCTCTCATATAGAGAGGCTGCATAGGACAATGGAAACAGCACAAGCCTCGGAGTCAAGATTTGATGGTCATTTATTTCTCCCTCACCCTTCTGAACCTCAGTTTCCCTGTCTATCTCAGAGCTTAATTCTTTTACCTGTGATTTGATAGGGCTGGGCTGGATGGCCTTTCTAGCTCTAGATCCGCAATACTATCTTGAAACAGTAAACAGGCCAGTTTAATTGGAACACGTCATTCAGGAAAAAAGCTGATTGTGCAGGATCCCTGGAGAAAAGGGTTGACTGGAGATTCTAAAAGAATTGTAGAAGCCCAAATGAAGGAATTATATTTTATTCTAGAGACAAAAGGAAGTCATTGGCGTTCCTTGAGCATGGGAGTGACATGGTCAGGCCTGTGGTTTTAGAAGATTAGCTTGGCAGCTTTATGGGGAATGGATTGAAGGTGGGAGAGCCTGGAGGCCAGGAAGCTGTTAATTAAGAAACTGTTGCACTTGTCAGAGTGAGAGGTGTGAGCACCTAAATTAAAGTAATGGCTATGTGAGGAAGAAGAGGACAGAAATAAGGGTTATTATAGAGGTAAAGTCAATAAAACTTGTCAAGTGATTGGAGGGTTGAAAAAGAGGGAAGAGTCAAGAATGGCTGCAAAACAGCAATGCGCCCTGCAGAGGTAGGGAAGTTAGGAACAGGAAGAAGTTATAGTTCATTTTAGTCAAAAGGCCAATAGATTTCTTTTACAGATTTTTGCTCTTAAAACCCCTATTGCTTTATTTTTCCCCAGTCTGTTAGCATTTTCAATAACTGACTCATGTTACTTTCCAGTTTAGCTAGAATTAGAAGGGAAGAGTGGAGGAGGGAGTGGGAGGTGAGGTCACTACCTCCCTTCTCCTATCAAGGCTTAGCTATGAGGAAAGACCTTTATAAAGAAAAAAACATTTATTTAATGCCTTTGTTTCAGTAAGTATTAAGGGAAGGTATGTGAGCTGGATTCATGAAGAGTTTAGAGAAGGAAGGGCAGCTCTGCTGAGGCTTAAGTATAGTCTGAGGAAGAATGCTTTCCATTCCAGTCATGGAGTAAAGAACAGGGAATTGAAGCAGTGATGAGCATTTCTGGGAGAGAGACTGCGATAGGGAAGCCAAGTAGATATTTAGCCCCTCCCGAGTGTGTCACAATTCTTTATTCTACAGTATCTTAAATCCCCACAATACTAGATTCCAAATATCCATCAGTGGATGTGGGATCTCATCAATGTAGACACTTCATCTTTTGGTGTGAATTACAAACTATCCATGTGTTTTCTTGTTATGTGTGGTTTTTGTCCATGTTCTTCCATAAGACCCACATGGAGGATCTATCCCACGTGCCTTTCTCTAGTTGAGTCTTTTACTTGATGATGTTTTGAAGATGATGATGGGTTCTTGAAGGCTACCCAAGACAACCTAAACTTTGACAACTTTTCTTATGCTAGAAAGGTTTCATTTATAGTATCTGAAGCCTGAAAGACTGACCTATCTAGGAACAGAGACAGACAAATCACCAGGAGGTTAACCATAAGGGGTTGAATTTTTGGACCATGGTAAACCATGTGAAAGATAAGTAAATTTCAAATATAAACATAAAAATTTACTCCAGACGTAAATATGTGATTTTTAAATTATTTGCTCTTTGAAATGAGTAGTGATTATATAGGAGCACAGGTCCTAGAATCAGAAGACTTCAGTTTGTATTCCATCTCCTGTATTTACTTTTTGTGTGTCCTTGAACCAATCACTTAACCAACCTGAGTCTCAATTTTTTCAGTTAAGATTATAATAGTCTCACTATCCACCTTACAAGGTGGTGGTGAGGAAAATACTTCATAACTATTAAAGCACTATAAAAATATGACTTGTTATGGAAATGAATTATTTAATAATTATTTTTATAACTCCCCTCCACTGGTACTGATAATTATGAACTGATTATAAATCTTTATCTAACTAGATAGAAACTTCTACAAAAATATATGGTAGGTACCCAAATGTTTGCTCAACATAGAATAAATTGCATGCAGAAGTCATGACATGAAAGTCATAGCACCCTAGATTTGTAACTGGGAAGGATCTTAGAGACCATCTAGTATAAAACTTTCATTTTACCCTTGAGAAAGAGAAATCTCAGAGAGGTTAAATCATTTAATATCTATTCCCTCTCCTCTCCTCTGTCCTCTTCAATCTGGCTTCTGATTTCATCTCTTAATTGCCAAGCCTCATAGTCCTTTTGTTTTTTGTTTTGTTTTGTTTTTGTCTGTCTTCCTGAAGCCTTTGTAGCATGTGACACTGATTGATGACTATCTCCTTTTAGGTACTTTCCCTTCTCTGAGGAAATCTCACAGTTCTTTTTTGGTTTTCCTCCTACTTATCTGACCACTCCTTTGTTGATTTATCATCTATACTATGCGACCTGACTATGGGTGTTCCTCAAGGCCCTCATCTTTCCTCTTTACACTCTCCCACTTAATATGGTCACCAGCTCCAACCAGTTTACTTATCATCTTTATGCAGATGACAACCACGTTATATCTGGTCTTGGTCTCTCTTCTGAGCTCCAGTCCTGAATGACCAACTGCCTGATGGACATTTTGTACTAAATGTCCTATAAACATTTTCAATTCAACACATCCAAAGTAGAACTCATTTCCACGTACCCTCTACAAAAAATGTCCCCTTCTATCGTGGATACTGCAATCCTTCCAGTCACTTAGTTTTATATCCTTCATTTCAGCCCTGCCTTCTCCCTCTCACCTCACATAGTCAGTCATTGGCCAAACCTTGTTAAATCCACCTCCACAGTTCTCTCCCTTGTGTCCTTTCCTCTCAGCTCACACAATCACCACAATGTCACCCTGTCTCAGTTCTCTTCCACCTCCAGTCCAAGCTTCCCATAATGCCCAAAATAGTTTTTCTGAAGTACAAGTCTCATTGTGGCGACCCCCTAATATAATAAATTCCAACAGCTCCTTTTTAACCTAGAATCATTTGTACGTCTGTGGTTATACAAATAATAAGATCAGAGCCAAGATCAGAAGCCTTTTACTCCAGATTCAGTCCCCTTCAAACTAGGATCATAATATTATACATATGGAGCTAGAAGAGACTTCAGAAGCCATCTAGTCCAGTTCTCTCATTTTGCAGATGAAAAAACTGAGGTCCAGGGAGTCTAAGTAACTTATGTGAGGTCACACAGCATCCAAGGCAGAATTCGAATCTAGGTCCTCCAACTCCACATCCTGGGTATACTCTTTCCACTTACCACCATATTGCCTTCTGAATCTGTTTGTATAATGGATAAATGTGCAGTTACAATCTAATATGAAAGCAAGTGGCTCTCAAATGAGATATGGATACTTAAAATACAGGAAGTAAGATATGTAGAATAATACTGTATAGAAGAGAAGTGTGGTTTAGCGATCAGAGCCAAAGCTAGGAACTTAGGAACATTTGTTCTACCAACATCAACTCTTTGCCACATTAGATGGATCACATGGTTATCTGAGCTTGAATTTCTTATTTTTAAAAAATAATATTTTATTTTCCCTAATTTTGTGTTAAAACAATTTTTAGCTTTTTTTTTTTTTTTAGTTTTGAGTTCCAAATTCTATCCTTCCCTCCTTCTTTCCCCTCCTCTCTCCCCAAGATAGTAAGCAATTTGATATAGGTTATATATGTGCAATCATTTCATCATCTGTAAAACAGAATTGATAGCACTAAGTAAGCCAGTGCTGTTGGTAAATCCTTAAGGAAAATGCTTAAAATGTTATAATTTTAATATTTGTTTCCCTTATCAAGCTTTCCAATTTACCTTAATCTGATCTGATTATCAAATATCTTCATATTGATATAACAGTTTTCTCTTTTTTATTGTTGTTGTTTTACAGTCAGAAAAATATCCTGTTCAAGATACAGGTCTCCCTAAAGGTATGTACAATCATAATTATTTTAATTTTAGTGTAATTATTTTTATTTAGCTGTTTGGTTAAATGATAAAAAGCTATTTTGAATTATAGATCAGTCAAAAAACAATCCTTTCTTCAGAATTCAATAAAATATGTCATGAATAATTATGACTCCCATTTGATAAGCAGCAGCCTATGTGTATATGTATATACATACATGTATGCATATATATATACATGTGTGAATGCATGTCTGTATTCTGTGCATGCATGTGTTTCTATATAAACAGTCTAACCTATGACTTATTACACAGATATCTCTAAAAATGGATTTTGTCATCAAAATCTCTAAAATATGTCTTATTTTGTCTCATCAAAACTTAAATAAATTCCTTAATTGAATGACATTCCATCCATAGCCTGCTTGTGCTAAATTATAAAGGGTTCCACTTGTGCATTTAAACCTAATGAACCTGAGCACTTTCGACCTGCAGTGCCAATACACGGCATAGACCACTGAAATCACACGGCCAGTCTTCTATTACTTACACTGCAGGGCAGCTTGCAAAGTTAGATTTTGTCATTGAAGCAAGCCAGGTGATTGTGAGACCACAGGTCTGAACACGTATATGGAACATTTGAACCTGACACCATTGCCAAGTCAGAAATTTTGCTTTCAATCTGAGGGCTCCCTTGGGGGGAGGAATGGGGTGGAGAAGGAGAAAAGGAGGAGACAGAGAAACTCCCTGCAGTCAGATACAGCTGCAGATACCTACAATTTCTACAGAAATGGCAGAGGTAGAAAATCTCTTTCTCCTCTCTCAGCATTACCCAAGTGGATAATTTTATTAGCTTTATCCCTACCATGGAAACAGTGGAAATTCCCACCCAACTTGGGTTTCCCCAACAGTTTTCTTATACAGCACATTATCTCAAAGCTACCTCTTCAGAAAACTTCTAGGTTAAGTATAAGTACAAGCAAAGCAGTTGTCAACTACATAAAATGACTCTGAGAAACTTACCCCTCCAATATGACAAAAATAAAGAATAAACTGTATATAGAGTATCCCCCAAAGTCTTAGTACAATTTAAGCACTAAGGTTTTGGGGATATTATTCCCTGATGTTAGAATTTCCATAATTAGAGATTCATTCTAATTCTCCACATCCATTGCCCTCCTCACTCCCTACCTTAGCAATTACCCAGGGAAAAGAAACATGTGACATCATTTACTTAGGGTAAGGAAACACATTGCCAGGTTTTTATACTAGTGAGAAGAAAGAGAGCGTGCAAGCTCTGGGTACCTGAATTGGAGGGAAATTCAAAGATGGGGCACCAGAAAGAGCACAAAGAGCAGCATAAAGGGAAATCTAAGAGTGCCCAAGGTAAACTCTGTCCACTATATTTAAAAGAATTTTTCAGGAGAGAGCAGATTTTTCTAAGCTACTTGGAGATTCCCCCCACCACCATTTTAAAAAAAAACTCCATTTTATATTCAAGAAAAATTGAAAATACCTCAAAATAAGGGTGTTAAACCAAATTATTTTTAAGATACTTTCCAGCTTAATTTTTCATGAAAAAAAAGCAGCTATTCAAAGATACAGTCATTTACCTGAAGCTCCTAAATGTCCTGAGTGACACCTCCCTCCTTGCTCTCTCTCTCTCTCTCTCTCTCTCTCTTTCTCTCTCTTTCTCCATTTCTGTCTTTCTGTCTCCATATATATATATATATATATATAATATATACACACACATACAAATATATATAATTACATACTATATAATTTTAAAACTTCTTTGAAATGAATCACATATATATGATCACACCTCCTCTCTCATGTATAAATATGTACGTGATTCATTTCAAAGAATATAAATACATACATATGTGTGTATATATATATATATATATATTTATATATACACCCACAGAGAGAGAATGTGATCATATATGTGTATGATCCATTTCAAAGAAGTTTTAAAATTTTCACTAACAAAGTCATTTTTCATGTCTGTTTCATTGTCTTCCCATCTCTTCCCCCACCCCATCTCTACCACCTTGATGGTCCACGCCATAATAGCTATTGCCCAGTCATCTTCCAGGAGGTAGTCTGACTCTGATGGACTAGATAGCCCAATGAGTATTTCAGCAAAGCAATTAAAAGTACAAAGTTGGGCTTATCAGAGTTAACCTCACAGGTCTAGAGGCTTAATGAATTTAAGGAAATAAGGAGTGCTATAAAAAGGAAAATCGAGGTAGAGACCAAGGCACATGGAAATAGAGAATAATCAAAGATTTTATTGTAATGCATCAGAAGTCAACCATCGATGCTACAAAGTGAAAACAGAGTTGGCCAAGAAAAGCCAAAGCTCTGAGAATAGACCTTATCATGCAAAATCATTTCTAACTCTTATAAAGATATTATATCACATATAAAAATTCCTGTTTTGAGGGTGAAAGCTTGGTGTTTAGCATGTAAATACTAGGTTAAAAGAAAATTCCAGAATCTCCTAGAATTTGAATTTTGTGAAATCTTAAATGATTTAAAATTAGAGTGATGTTCATTTGCTTGCCCTTTACGTAGTTGATTTGAAAAGATTATATGATTTATATCTTTTAAAATGCTACTTTTCAAAAGTAATGAATTCTATAAGTTAATAAAACCTGCTTCAATTTTGCATCAGGTGAAAAGTTTTAAATTGTCTCCTTTATTTATTGCATAAATTAAACCAACAAGAATCAATTTTACTTCACAATTGAAATCAGATTTTGCTAATTCAAAATAATTGGGGTGTAGAAAGAAAGGCCTAACTGAATTAGTTAAAAAAAAATAGTTTGGTTTAAAAAAAAAAGGTTAATTACTTTCACCTTCACTAAATTCACCCTTACATGTTTCCATGCCTTGGTGAGATGATTCAGTGTTCTCAAAGAGTGTGTCAGTGGGTCACAAGCTCTGGCAAGTCTTAACAAACACTAAGTTCTAACAAAGTAGAGATTTCTTTGGGCTTGCCTAATTTAATAGATGAGTAATTTGTAATTGTACGTATTTGTATATAGTTAAAATAATAAACTTCTTTAAAAGTTTACTGTTAGAGATAGGTTAAACATACCCTATGTAATTTTAGCTAATTTATTAACAAAGCCTGTTTCCATAGCTAGTACGAAGGTAGTCTGTAGCCCAGCCCAAATTAGAGGGCTTCATGTTAATATTGCTTTACTTTCTATGTCCAAAATAGACCTGATGGACTTTCAGTGGTCAGCATTGCTGATGAGATGAAAAGGTTCTTTTCAATCGTGTCACTGCCATTGATCGACATTTGAGTGACATTAAGCTGACAGTTCTCCTGTGGCAGCACTTAGACTTATCTGATCTGCTCAACTTTTCCATAAAGTACGTGAAAACTTTGTATGGGGACCATACTGAAGTTTGGAGCAAAAGGTCAGAGGATTCATGTATGGGATACTTTCATTGGCATCTCATGAGAATGGCTGATTTTCAGACTTCCTGAGACAGCGGATCCCATTTTGTTGGAGAAGCCTTCCTTTTTGAGTGTCGTAATCCCACCACTATGGAAGTACATAGTTAAGTGCTCCCTTCAGCTATACACAACCATGTTATTGAACATTTTATGACCTCTACTTGCCCTAATAAATTAGTGCCCAGCCTATACCCTGCTATATTTTTATTGCATTCACTAAAACTTTGTTTTGGTGCCAGGTCTCTTAATGAATTTATAGTGTATTTAAAGTTACTTCACAATAACCTGGAAGGTAGGCACTGTTTTATTGTCATTCCCATTTTACAGAGGAGGAAACTGAGACTGAGGAAATTTAAGTGACTTAGGGTTGAATAGCTAGAAAGTGTCCAAAGGCTGGATTTAAATTTATGCCTTCATGGTTCCAAGTTTATTTCTCCAATATCCATAATACTGTTTGTGGTAATAGTATTTTTTAAATATACTAGAAAATCACACCCTTATAGATCTTAATCTTTTGATTTTTCCTTAGCCTCTAAAAAACATAGTAAACACTCCTTTATCCCATACCACACCTACCCGCCCCCAAATGATGTCTACGTTACAAATGCGATGTACTCTCTAGTCTACATTTGCATCTGAATAGTAATATTTGCTCACCAACTTCATAGCAACTGGCCCAGTCTTAGGAAAAGCACTCTTTCTTTCATACTCTTTCCATGAACAGCCCTTCTCACACAGACTTTGACATCTTTAATTTTAGGTCAAACCGATTGATCAGAAAAATAGCTGAAGGTCGAACAGTGTAATAGGAAATCACATTTGAGCCACCCCTCCCTGTTCGTTTTTTTAGTTTTGGAGAGGGGAGGAAAGTCAGAGAAGAGAACCAGGAACCTATGTTCAAATATACGTTCAAACCAGTTCAAATGCCTTATTTAAATAAAAGCTGCCAAACTCAGGTTGTTACAAATATTGACCTAGAAATTCAGGAAAACGAACAGAAAATACTGTGGATTTGTTGAAATTACAGTGTCAACTGTTATGAGAATCAGGGTTTATGTCCAATATCTAGAACCTTCTGAAGTAAAGTGTAAGGAGATGCTAAGATCCATGCTTCCTGTTAGAATGGTTCAAAAGTCAATAGGAATAGGGGAAATAGAACAAAAATCACAATTCCTATCCCTAGCTAATTTTTTTTTAATTAACAAGGTTCTAACTTTAAATGTGAAAGGTTAAGCCTTTGAAAATTACAAGTATAAAGAATTAACAAATCTGCTTTGAACTTCCTAGCTTTTTAAAAAATTAAAAATAGTTTAAGGATGTACACTCAACCTCAGCTGGGTGATGTAGAAGGAAAAGATTGTCTTTAAGTTACATGATTCAAGCTAAAAAGCTGGCTGAACCTCATTCTAATATTTAATTGATGTTATGACACATACACAATGGGACTTTTATCACAGGTTGGAAGCTGTGAAATGAAATCATGAGTGGAAGAAGCCCAATAATGAACACTTCAACTTGAAGCCATTTTTGGAAGACGTTATAAATTAACCCCCTCTCTCTTCCCCCTCTCCCCCTCCCTCATTCCTTTCTGTCTTTTGAGTGTTCAGAAGGAAACCATAACAAAATAGAAACTAGATCGTTTTGAAACTTTAGGGGTGAGTCCTAAAGAAGCCAAATCTGAATGTACTATCTAATTTGTGACACAAACAGTAAGATGCTGATTAGGGACCTACTGCTACTTGTTCACACAGCGTTTGGCAAACAAATGACCAAAGTCACTGAGAGTGCCATTTGTAGAAGGGATAAATGTATGTCAGTTATTTTGGTATTCCTTTATATCAAGTTTTGTGTCTTGTCTTTCTTAGCTGAGGAATATAATTCAATTACACTGAAAGTTCCACCAAGTTCTGACATAATACATCAGGTAAGAAAAATACTTTAAACTATATTTTTTGGAACATTGTCTACTCTTATGGTTTTGATTTTTTTGTCCCCTTTTGGCCTCCTTTAAAAATAATTGTGAGCTAAATACAGAAATGGTTGATCAGTTCAAATATAAGAGAACATAGAAGTGAACACTGGGAAAACCAGTAAAGGAATTAAAGAGCGAGAATTCCTGAAGCAAAATAAGTTCAATTATATTAGAAGAAGGTACATTTAAACTAACCAAAATTTTTATGACAATTTTCATCAGAAGCAATGAACAGATGGAAAACAGATTTTCTAAATAAAAATTAGTGTAATAAAATTTTTTGAAATAGTTTTTGTAAATTTTTTCCAATTAGATGTAAAGACAATTTTTAACATTCATTTTTTAAAAATTGAATTCTAAATTTTCTCCCTCCTTCTGTCTCCTCCTTCTTCTCTCCCTCTTCCCTAAAAAGGTAAACAGTTTGATATAGATTATATATGTGCAATTATGTAAAATATATTGGAATTGTGATTTTGGAATGAGTTATTGTATTGCATCCCAATAAAACCAGCCATCTCTATGATTTGCCTTTCTTCTAGTCATTGTGGCATTTTTTTTATTCATAATCTCAACTTTGAAATACATGTGTGTCTACCTGATGGTGGTAAAGGATTTATGCTTTATAAACTAGAAATAAGAGTTGCTTTCATTCATTTTCCACTTGGTGTGATGGGAAAGGAAAAGTGTAATCGTGTTTTGTTTTTGGTCTAGTAAAAATTGTTGTGATTATTTACAGGACTGTAATCTAGGAACCAGAGTTTCACTATGATTAGGAAAATAACCAGATGGTACATGAAGAATTAAAAGCCAAGAATGGCGATAGAGGAAATTAAAGATAATTTAAGGGTTTTTTTAATTAGTGGGCCCACCTGGAGTACTAGGCTAGCTTGTTGGCCTCAGAATCTGGAGAACCTGAGTTCCACTTTCACTTCCAACACAGACTGGCTACATGAATCCAGGCAAAGCATTTCATTTCTCTGTGCTTATGGGCATCCCTTTAATACTTGTCTGAATTGGTAGAAGAAGGTTCTTAAACAGGAGTTCCCCCAACAGTTGAAATCTTGGGTCTAGTCACAGAGAAAAAAAAATATGAGTGTAGAGTTAAAGGAAGCTCAAGTAAGACATATTTAATGGCAAGAGTTCATTCCTTTTGTGAATCAAAATGCCATTGGGGCAGACATATCCAAATAATCATTTTGGGGGAAAAAAATCTGATACTCAGAAGTTTGTAAACCAGAGAATGAGATTTTAAAGTTATTTTCTCACTTGTTATGTCATTCTGTGCAAAATCAGATCTCAAGGATAGATTCTGTCTTTTTAGTGTAGTTTGTTTTTCAAAGAAACATCTATATTTGTTATCAAACAAGGAAGCAAAATCTCAAGTTGAGGTTTTGGGTTTTTTTGCTGGTTTTGGTTCTTTTTGCACTGGTTGCATATGACTCAGCTTATAGAACTTTTTACCATAAGGCACTCTTTGTTATTTTGTTGGTGAGTTGTTTTTCAGTTGTGTTCAATTCTTGATGACCACATTTGAGGTTTTCTTGGCAAAGATACTGGAGTGATTTGCCGTTTCCTTCTCCAGCTCATTTTAGAGATAAGGAAGCTGAGGCAGGCAAGACTGAATGATTTGCCCAGGGTCACATAGCTAGAAATGTCTGAAGCTGGATTTGAACTCACAAAGAGGAGTCTTTCTGACCTCAGGCCTGATGCTCTATCCATTGCACCATCTAGTTGCCCTCTCTTGGGCAGTAAATAGTTTTTTTATTTTCCAAAGTTCTGATTTCAATTTGGTGAAGGAGATGTTTTATGAATTGAAACATTCTTCTATACTTGTGAAATGGGGAGGAATTAATCGGTTTAGGAATGTTCATGTGGGTCTCTCAGCACCACATCACATGTTTAGTGTTGTCCATTTCAATAACTTAAAACTCATTAGCAAAATTGTGCAATGACTAGCATGTGCTAAAACTATATTTAGAGTATTAAATATTTCCAAAAGCATGTCTAGCCTCAAGGTATGCTGGTTCTGTCCTGCACCTTCCATAAACATAAAGTAAATTTTTAACAAGACAAATTTGTAGGTTTGTTTAGTCTTGCTTTTAAAAATTAGCCTGTAATAAATCTTTTATTATTAAATTGTGTTATTCTCGGGCAGGTAAAGCACCTTGGTAATAAAATGAAACTGTACGTTAGTTGTGGAATAGGACATTGTATCCCATTTACAATTAAACCTACTGCAGTTAATGCTTTTTATCCTCTGGACCCTTCGGACCTCATCTCCCTATGTGGCCTTTTCTCTTCTTTCTTAAACTTTCCCTGTCTGTGTAAAATGAACAACATAATATGGCATAAGAAGAAAAATAAACCATTTTTTAAAACTTCATCCAATGCCATTATCTCAAGTTTATTGCTTTTCATTTTAAGCAAGCTCTCAATCACCAAGTGCCAAGCATTGTGATAGATACTGGGAACAAAAAAAAAATAATTAAACAGACCCTGTCCTTAAGGAACTGACATTTTATTTGCAAAGTAAAGTGGTTTGTAAACCTTGACACACTATAAAAACGTGAGTTATTGTTTTTGTTTTGAAAATGTAGACTAGTAAGGGAGCTCACTTTACTAGGAAAAGTTTGACCTAAACCAAGGGGTAGTTTTGATAATAGACAAACTTTAAATTTTAGGTTTGTTGTTATTGAGTTATCCAGTTGTGTCTGACTCTCTGTGACCTTGTGGACCATACTGTCTATGGGATTTTCTTGTCAGTTATTGGAGTCTTTTGCCATTTCCTTCTCTAGTGGATTAAGGCAAATAGAGGTTAAGTGACAGAGTAGCTGAGGCCTGATCTAGGACCAGTGCTCTGTCTACTGAGCCACTTGACTGCCTCCTAAATGTTAGATAGCATCCAAAAAATGTTGGTACCATACCTTGCTTGAATTTAGCTTCATAACAGAGTGATAAATTTAAGTTTCTATTTAATAAATATTATTAATTCAGATTAATTTTGAAGGAAATTTCAAACTGCTAGATGGGGAATTCTGTTCCAAATTAAAGGAAATTAAGCTCACTTCCAACTCCAGTACTTACCAACCATGTGACTGTAGGCAGGTCAACTCTGTGAGCTTCAGTGTCCTCATCTACAAAATAGGGAAAACAGTATTAGAAGCACCTACCTCACTGGAGTTTGTTGTGGGATCCTGTAAAGTAATGGTATCACCTGCGATAATTATTGAGAGACTATATGACTTTTTGGATATTGATCTGTCCTTGAAATCAAAAAGACCTGTGTTCTTCAGATATATATTGTTGACCTGAAAATTTAGTTAAAGAAGAGGCAACAGACTAAATGCATACATTTTATGATTTAATTAATTAAATAATTCCCCATAAAGTAGCGGTTACATAATATTATGGAGCCAGAGATTATCTGACTGTCCAGTACAGAAATCTTCTGGTTTAAATATATTTTGCCATGAGAGAGGAACTCTCTTAGTTGAACAAATCATAAATTTAGTAAGACAAGACAATTAACAAAGTAGTGTCAATTGAGTTTTATGATCGCAAGCTGTGTGAATTTCCTTTCTGTAGCATATGTCTCTGTGACATAAGATATGGAGAAAATCCCACCACTCTGATGAAAAACCTCTTATCATAAATAGGTCCTTGAAGTTGCTGACACAAGAAAGAAACTCTTAACAGAGTTGACAAAGTTGAAATTACAGCTCAGGACATCTGTGTTTTTCCTTATCACTAAGATGCCAGGAGAAGGGTCTGGTAAGGAAGTTACTATGTCAGCCCTTTTTGCTTCACTGAGACTTTCTCTGAGTTTACTTAAGATAACAAAAGAAATTATTAGGTCCAGACTCTTTTTAATTCAAGTTTTGGCCCTTATTAAAGTCCAAAATTTATATGAAATGTTATCAGTATTAACTGTATGACCATAGTCAAGTCACTTATTTCTTAGCTCCCCCAGACAAAACCCTTAATACTGTTAAGTTACAGGTCAGTTGCTGGGGGTTCTCTATCTGGATACAATTCAAGGTCTTAGACAACAACGACCTATATCGTGATTATCATATATCCAAAGTGCAGACTCTTTTCATATTATCTTCAGATCCTTTCCCCAAAAATGTGATTTTTCAAAATGTTTTTGCTTCAGACTATAAAGTCACTAAATGGCAATATTAGAGAATAAAAATATCTATTTCTATCCTTTTCGTGATGCTTTCTAATTATTGTGTCCTACTCCATCAGAACACCTTGGCCTGGAATCTGTGTGCCTAAAACTGAAAACTTAATACTTATGCTCTTCAAAGATCTTTTATCCTAGAGGTGTTCTCTATATTGTAAAGATCATTTGTAAACTTCTGTGGGTGAAATAAATCTTAAACTGATGGCCAACCTTGAAGGTCTTTGAACTTAGGCTTGAGAAAGAAGACAGACAAATAGTTTATCATGGGACCAATACTTGAAACTTTTCCTACTTAGTGGTACCTGCCAAGAATCGTAGCTCTGTGCTCTGCCTTCATAACTTTTGAAAATCCAGGGTCATTTCCACGCTACAAAAAGGCCTACAAGTAGGACTTCAGTAGAAGGATTGATATCATAATAAAATTGATAAAAGAAAATTCACTGCTGGAGTTGGAAGGGACTTCAGAAGTCAGCCTGTTTCTGAATAGGGATTCCTTTACAACGGATCTACTTAGCACTTTCTTTTGCCAAGTCTATGGACCACTTCTCAGAGTAATATGTGAAATGCATACTGTAAAATATATGGGATTACAGAGGAAGTCAATTATATTGAAATGCAGTTATCAAAATAGAAAAAAACAAAAATAACAATAGAGATTAAGCTGCACTGTCACAATTCTGAAAAGAGATGATGCAAGTTTTGCTTGAAAATCCCTGGTGAGAAAGGAATTCACTATCTTCTATAACAACATATTCCACCTTTAGATTGCTCTAATTATAGAAGGTTTTTCCTAAAATCAAACTATATTCTACCTCTTTGCAACTTCTACCTATTTCTACTAATTTTGTCCTCTAAAACCAAGACAAATAAAACCTATTTCACAGCAGGGATTTTCAAATATTTAAAGGCAACCGTCACATTCCCCCTTAAAATCTCTTTTTTTTTCTCCAAAATAATTACCTCAATTTCCTTTCCCTGATACTCCTATGCCATGGTCCCCAGTTCCTTTATCATCCACAATGCCCTCCTGTGAATCCAACTCAAGTTTATCAACAACTTCCCTCTAAAGTGATTTCTAGGGCCAAACATATACTCAAGATATGGCCAGGTCAGGACAGAGCATGCATAGCAGGATTGTTAGCTCCTGCATTCTAGACAGTTGAAATCTATGGAGGTTGTTTTTGGGTTTTTTGGCTGCCATGTAAAATTGTTGACTCATATTTAGCTTGCAGTCCACATTGATGTGTCATGCCTTGTTCAACTTGTATTTTGAGCCTTTGAACCTAATTGAAAGAGCTTAGATCTACCCCTAAGAAATCTTGTCTGTCTTGTCTATGAGGATATAATGAGAAATTGTCAGCAATTTTTAGTAAAATCCGGGTATGTGATGACTTTGGCATTCCGACTAGCTACCAATTTATTAACCCTTTCAAAAAGCAAATCATGTTTGTGTGGTAATCTGTTTTTGACTGAGTCTTACACAAGTCAATATGGATTTGTTGAGCACTTACAATGTGCCAGGCTCTATGCTAAACAAAGAAAGACAAAAACAGTCCCTACCCTCAAAGACCTTATTGTCTAGTGAGGGAGAGCATGGAAACAACTATATACAAACAAGATACACACACATATATACATATATACACACATGTGTGTCTGTGTGGGTACATATATACATATACATATAGAAATATATAGATATTTCTATATGTGTGTATTTATGTAACAAAATAAATTGGAGATAATCTCAGAGAGGAGGCATTAGCATTACAGGGAATGGGGAAAGTCTTGCAGAAGGTAATCTTTTAGCTGGGACTTAAAGGAATCTTGGGAAGCCAGGGTCCAAGATGAGGAGGAAGAGCATTTCAGCCATGGAGAACATCCGGTGAAAAAGTGTTGAGATTTAATGTCCTGTGTGAAGATGAGCAAGGAGACCAGTGTCACTATATCATCCAATACATGGAGAGGAATAAAGTGTATGAAGCTTAGAAAGGGTTGAAGAGGCCAGGTATAACCTCTCTTATTTCCAACTACTAATAAACCACTTAGTTTATAAGATGTTTTAGAATTTTTTCAGAAAAATTGGGTCAAACAATTGTCCATCATTGGCATGACTTTAAGTGGAATACTAGGTTATAAAAGGTAAGGAGACTGTAGAATTTATGGCAAAAGCAAGGATATGTCCATTCCATGGAAATTTTGTCTCAGATGCAGCTGTTTGACTTCAGGCAAGTCATTTAATCAATCAGCAAGCTTGTATTAAGTGTCTACTAAGTGTTGGGCTCTAAGGAAACAAAGACACAAATGAAATAGTCTCTGTCCTCAAGGAACTTATAATCACTGAGAGAGAGAATATGTACATGAATAAGTATATATACATAAATTCAGGATAAATTTGGATGGGGAGGGAGTCTAGGGGATGAAGAAGATGGTACCTGAGCAGAGTTTGGGAGTTTGGGGGTGTGAGGAAAAGTTGAGGACTAGACCTCTCCTTTCTGTAGAACTGCACCTGTTCTATAGACTGGTCTTAAAACTTGCCTAAGGTACTGAGAGGTTAAATGTCTGGGTCACACAAGGAACATGTGTCAGAGGTGGGATTTTAACCCTAGTCTTCCTGACTGAGAGAACAACTCTATCTACTCATTTAAGGTGCCTCTCTTGGGCATAATTTTGATGGAAATAAGAGATTCTAGGAGATGGAGGTTGGGAGGTAGGGCATAGGAGGCATGAGAGTCAGTCAGTGCAAAGGTTTAGAGATCCAGTTGGCTCAGTTTCATGAGTTCCTCCAGCTCTTTTTGGTTGCCAGTGAATAAAGGAGATAGAGAGTGGGAGTAGTCCATAGTTGGGATTTGGCAAGGCTTGAACACTGATGAGAGGGAGGGTAGCAGGAGACTCAAAAGCAGAGGACTCAAACAATTGAACTGTAGGGATGAATTTGGAAATGGAGGAAAAGGAAGTTAGATCAGGGATGGTAGGTACTGATGGTTGTGAGGATTAGTGGATCCTAGTTAGAGAAAAGAATAGGTTTGGTAAGGATAAAGCAGGATGATAGAATTAAAAGAAGTTACAATATGATAAAGGGATTTGGGAATTTTTGATCCTTGAAGTGGAAAACTTGTGAATGATAGAGCAATCAGGAATGTGACCACCCTTGTCTATGGCTAAGGAGGAAAGGAGGACTAGGCTATAGAAATTGAAGAGACTATAGAAAGTTGAATTTGGAGAACAGAGTATTATAGAGGACACCAATATATATATTCAAGTTCTTTCAAATGAGAGCAGGAGTTGGGGTAGAGAGGAAGATTCTCAACCAGATATTGAACTTACTTTTCTTTTAAATAGTATTTTATTTTTTCCAGTTACATGAGACAATTTTTAAAAATTAATTTATTTTAACCTTTATTTCCACAAAATGTTGAGTTCCAAATTTTCTCCCCATCTCTCCCCTCCCCCCGAAATACTATGCATTCTGATTGCCCCTTCCACCAATGTGCCCTCCTTTCTAACACTCCCCCTTCCCTTCCCTTATCCCCATCTTCTCTCTTGTCCTGCAGGGCATGATAAATTTCTATACCCCATTACCTGTATTTCTTAATTCCCAGTTGTATGCAAAAACAATTCTCAACATTTGTTCTTAAAACTTTGAGTTCCAACTTCTCTTCCTTCCTCCCTCCCCACCCATCCCCACTGAGAAGGCAACAATTCAATAAAGGCTATATATATGTAGTTTTGCAAATGACTTCCATGAAAGTCATGTTGTGTAAGACTAATTATATTTCCCTCTATCCTATCCTGCCCCGCATTCCTTCTATTTTCTCTTTTGACCTTGTCCCTCTCCAAGAGTGTTTACTTTTAATTGCTCCCTCCTCCCATTTGCCCTCCCTTCCATCACCTTCCCACCTTGCTTACCCCTTTTCCCTCACTTTCCTGTAGTATAAGATAGATTTTCATAACAAATTGAGTGTGCACATTATTCATTCCTTGAGCCAAATGTGATGAGAGTAAGCTCCATTTTTTCCTTCTCACTTTCCCCCTTTTCCCCTCCACTGGAAAAGCTTTGAGATAATTTGCCCCATTCCAATTCTCCCTTTCACCTCCCAACATAGTCCTATCTTACCCCTTAATTTTATTCCCTCCAACTACCCAGAAACTGAGAAAAGTTTCAAGAGTTACAAATATTATGTTTTCATGTAGGAATGTAAACAATCCAACTTTAGTAAGTCCCTTGTGATTTCTCTTTCTTGTTTACCTTTTCATGCTTCTCTTGATTCTTGTGTTTGAAAGTCAAATTTTCTTTTCAGCTCTGGTCTTTTCATCAAGAATGCTTGAAAGTCCTCTTTCACTGAATGACCATTCCCCCCGCCCCTGAAGTATTATACTCAATTTTGCTGGGTAGGTGATTGTTAGTTTTAATCCTAGTTCCTTTGACTTCTGGAATATCATATTCCAAGCCCTTTGATCCCTTAATGTAGAAGTTGCTAGGTCTTATGTTATCCTGATTATATTTTCACAATATTTGAATTGTTTCTTTCTAGTTGCTTGTAATGTTTTCTTCTTGAAACTCTGGAGCTCTGGAATTTGGCTACAATATTCCTAGGAGTTTCTCTTTTTGAATCTCCTTTAGGAGGTGATTGGTGGATTCTTTTAATATTTATTGAGCCCTCTGGTTCTAGAATATGAGGACAGTTTTCCTTGATAATTTCATGGAGGATGATGTCTAGGCTCTTTTTTTGATCATGGCTTTCAGGTACTCCCATAATATTTACATTGTGTCTCCTGGATCTATTTTCCAGATCAGTTGTTTTTCCAATGAGATATTTCATATTATTTTCCATTTTTTCATTCTTTTGGTTTTGTTTTGTGATTTCTTGGTATCTGTTCCATTCTAATTTTTAAAGAACTATTTCTTCAGTGAGCTTTTGATCCTTCTTTTCCATTCGGCTACTTCTGCTTTTGAAAGCATTCTTCTCCTCATTGGCTTTTTGAACCTCTTTTGCCAGTTGAGTTAGCCTATTTTTAAAAGTGTTATTTTCTTCAACATTTTTTGGGGTCTCCTTTAGCAAGCTGTTGACTCGCTTTTCATGATTTCTTGCATCTCTCTCATTTCTCTTCCCAATTTTTCCTCCATCTCTCTAACTTGATTTTCAAAATCCTTTTTGAACCCTTCCATGGCCTGGGACCATTGCATATTTACTTTGAAGGTTTTGGAAGCAGAAGCCTTGGCTTTTATGTCTTGCCCTGATGGTAAACATTGTTCTTCCTCATCTGAAAGGATGGGAAAGAATACCTATTTTTCCCCTTTCATTTTCCCAACCAGTTAGTTGACCTTTAGGTCCTTTGTCAAGAGTAAGATATACTCTGGGGACCTGTAAGGTCTCAGTTCCTCCAGGGTGGCACAATCAACACAGAGGAGTTTACTCCCTGGCCATCTTTTGACTGTGATTTAGATCAGCTGCTCAATTCCCCCAGGGACTTTATCCAACAGTGGATGTTGACTGTGGCCACCATAGCTACTGCCGCCAGCTGCTGCTGCTGCTGCCTGGGGCTGAAGCTAAGGGGGGACCCTGCTCCTTTGTCATGGATGTGGGTTGAGGAAATGTGAGCCTCCACTGCTGCTGCTGGGGATTCTGCCCCTAGGCCTGCTCCTACCAGCACCTGTGCTGCCAAGGCTGGACTGGGCTCCACTCCATGTCCTGGTACAACAGACCTTTCCTGTCAACCTTGCAGGTCAACCTGGGCCGAAAATCTCCTCCACTGCCTCGTTCTATGGCTTCTGTTGCTCTAGAATTTGTTGAGAGTCTTTCTTTACAGGTATTTTATGGACTGTGGGGGAAGAGCTAGAGTATGTGCATCTTTCTACTCCACCATCTTGACTCTGACCTAAGGGTAATTTTTAACATTCATTTTTAAATAAAATTTTGATACTGAACTTGTTGCTCCTTTGTGATCCTCTGATCCTCAGTTTCCCCACCTGTAAAATGGGAATAATGATAGCACCTGCCTTGAAAAGTCATTGTGAGGACCAAATATAAAACACTTTGCAAACCTTAAAACATGCTATTAATGTCAGCTGTTATTGTCCATGATTTTAAAAAAATCTCAATAAAAGTATATCTGTAGGTTCTTTCACTGTCATTGGATGCAGCTCCTCCAGACTTCGTAACTTGAACTCATTGAAGGCATCTAGATGGTCATATAGCCATCTCCTCAATTATCGTGGTTTTCAGTTCTGTTAAGTACTCTTATTCTAAACTTTCTAGTCTGAAGGTTATTATCCTTAAACAAAAGAACAGAGGTAAACAGCAAATCTGATTTTTCTCCATCATTTATTAAATTTGTCCTGTCCACCCTAAGTAGTATTCTGATACCTTTGTGATATACCTTCAATACCTATCTAGCTGAATAAATCCTTTTTGTCTTAATTAGCATTCATTGCTCATTCTAATTTTATGGGTCCTGCCAGACAAACCTACTTTTTCCAATTATACATTTCCTGGAATGTATCTTGTATACCAGTCATCATTGGTAATGTTCTGCAGCTTACTTACTCACCATTTGTCATTCCACTAACCTTTGGCTCACCCATAATTTTCATTCTTTGGAATTTGTATTGTGCTGTGATTTGTAGGCATATAACATCATTAAGAAAATATTAGTGTTAAAGAAATGAATCATTGTCAAAGAATAACTTTAAAGCATTAAAAATGCTATATGGTTCATCAGATTCTCTCTACCTTCTTTAATTAGTATGTGATTGTGAAGATATGCTCTGCTATACAATACCATTTGCTAGAACCTTCTTGTTTATTTCACATATGCTTATAAAGTATGTTTTTAACATACATTTAAAAGTAGGCATAAGTTCATGAGACTATATGGGAAGAGGGAAGTCAAGTGTCTGCTGCTGTCATCACTCATCAGAGGGAAGATGTAAATTCCGGAGGAGAAATTGACAGATGAGAAGATGTACACAGCAGCAAAATCATCATTCATGCCCCAACACAGGGGATTTAATGAAGTATTCAATAACATTTGGTTACAAATTAATAATGATAATTTCAGGGAAGGAGTAGATCACACATTTGTAAAGTATATTGTGGACCATTTTACTCCAGGGAAAATTGAATATTTTAAAGGGCAGGTATTCGATAGCATTTGAAAGACTCATTTTCATGAGTTGAAATCTGGCCTCAGACACTTTCTTTCTAGTTGTGTGATGACCCTAGGCAAGTCACCCAGTTTGCCTGAGTTCCTCATCTATAAAATGAGCTGGAGAAGGAAATGGCAAACTGCCTTAGTATCTTTGCCAAGAAAACCCCAAATGAGATCACAAAGAGTCAGACACGAATGAAACTGGTGAACAACAAAAGTTTGGTTAGAGCATGAGGTTCAGCTAATCAGTCTTTGCTTCTCATTCCTGTTTCCTTGTGTTCCAAGAAGATTATAAATCATATTGGTTGAAAAGACCTGAATGCTCAGGTTTTTGGTTAAGAAAAAATTAGTGTTCAAAAGCTATCTTTACTTGCAGTAATCCAATAACAATGTCTTTTGTGGAATGGATAATTTTTTTAAAATTCATCAAATTCTTTTTAATGGGGTCCTTAGTGGTCCTTTGTAGTTTACAGTATTTCATTGTATTGTTACTCAAAAAAGTGTCTCTCTCTTTTCCTCTCCCCTTCCATGTATGTAAGATTGAATTTAGAGGGGAAGTACTTTCTATATTATTTATGTTTAAACCTTTCAAGATAATTATTTAGCTGGCTTAGTGTTTAACTAAACATTTTTTTAGACAAGGTCAAGTTCTAATATTTGAGATTTTGAAGTTAAACAAATATACTTACTTTAGAACTCTAATAATCTTTTTTCCTATGACAGCTAATCATTTGCTGGATTCAATCTACCTTCAAGTTACTTGTTATCATACAACCACAAATGTATATAATAAGGCAAAGTTTAATACAATATGTCCCAAAAGTCTGGTTGCTTTTAAGTTTTAAGCTACTGAAGTTTAAAGGTTTTAAAATTATAGTTTTAACCTGTATCAATAACCTTATATTCATGACTCTGTCTCGGTTTTGTTTTTTCTTGGATTGAAATGTATTAAAAGTAAATGTGACATTAAAATGCAAATTTATCATTTATATAAAAGTCCCTAGAAAGTTAAAAAAAAAAGTGGGCACAGAGGTTGTTAGTTGCTGATATCCTCTTAGTCACATCTTTGAAAATAATACTATTCCCGTTTAATTCCCTATTCATTTGTAATCTATGTTCTTTTCTGTCTTTGAAATCTTGAAAATCTATTTCTCATTTCTCCCAAAATTGTTTTGCCTCAGGATAAATTTCTCGTATCTGTTTTAATCTTGGTTCAACCTGTCCTCCTAACTACATCTTCTTTTTCCCAATTAATAGTATCTTATTTTTTCCAATTACATGTAAAGATAGTGTTCAACATTCATTTTTGTAATATTTTGAGTTTAAAATTTTTCTTCCTTCCTCCTTCTCTCCTCTCCTCCTCCCCAAAGCAGCAAGCAATCTGATATAAGTTATACATGTACAATCATGTTAAACATATTTCCATATTAATCATGTAAAAAAAAAAAGAATCACCACAAAAGGGGAAAGCCATGAGAAAGAAAACAAATAAACAAAAAGAAAATAGTATGCTTCCATCTGCATTTAGACTACATAATTCTTTCTCTGAATGTGGATAGCATTTTCTATCATGAGTCTTTTGGAATTACATTGGATCATTGTATGACTGAGAAAAGCTAAGTCTGTCATAGTTGATCGTGGAACAGTATTGCTGTTGTTGTGTACAATGTTCTCCTAGTTCTGGTCCTGGTTCTGCTCATTTCACTCAGCATCAGTTCATGTAAGTCTTTTCAGGTTTTCTGAAATCCACCTGCTCATCATTTCTTAGAGAACAATAGCACTCCATTACATTTATATACCACAGTTTGTTCAGTCATTCCTCAACTGATGGACATTCCC
This sequence comes from Potorous gilbertii, assembly GCA_028658325.1. NCBI lineage: Eukaryota > Metazoa > Chordata > Mammalia > Diprotodontia > Potoroidae > Potorous > Potorous gilbertii. The sequence continues at coordinate 565,161,857 of CM053770.1, forward strand.
TCAATTTTCAATTCTTGGCCACCACAAAAAGAGCTGCTATAAATATTTTTTACATGTGGGCCCTTTTCCTTTTTTTTATGATCTCTTCGGGATACAGACCTAATAGTGATATTGCTGGATCAAAGGGTATGCACAATTTTATAGTCCTTTTGGCATAGTTCCAAATTGTTCTCCAGAATTGTTGGATCAGTTCATAAATCCACCAATAATGCCTTAGTGTTCCAATTTTCCTGCTTCTCCAACATTTATCCTTTTCATTTTCTGTCACATTAGCTAATCTGATAGATATGAGATGGTACCTCAGAGTTGTTTTGATTTGCATTTCTCTAATCAGTAGTGATTTCTTCATCTAAAAACTACCTGTTCATATCCTTTGACCATTTTTCTCCCAATTTCTTGCAGCAAACCACATTCCCTTAAAAACTATAGACTATATTGTTTGTTTAGCTAACTGTGAGCAATTTTCCAGTGTTCTTTAATGTGCTGTTGGGTTTTTTTTTAATGGACCTGTGATTTCATAGATGTAGGCTGCTTCTGAGGAGGAACTAAAGAATCTCACCTCTCTGCAATTAGAATTACTTGGAGCACTGACTTCCTGCACTTCACACAACTAGTATGTAGGATATGTCAGAGACAGGACCACCCACACTACCATGTTGATTCTTTCTGTTTAAGGTTGGGTCTATAACACACTGTAACTAATTTAAGATTAGGTACATAATATTAATCCTTTTACACCTACGTGCTTTTCATAGTTTAGAATGAATTAGATTGAAAAAGACTCCCCTGAAAGATAATACATTTACAAAAAAGCATAGTTGGGGGGGGGGGGAAACATTCTACTTTGAAAATTCCTTTTTGTAGACACTGGAATGTAAGTAGCTGTTTCATTAGTTTAGGGTCAAAACTCAGATGAATTAATAAAGGAGAATAAGAAATTAGGGAAGCTAACTAGGATAGCCTCATGGCTTAAGTAAATAGGAGGTCACTTGGAAACAAGAGAAGAAAATAAGAAAGGGAAAATGAGAAAGTGGAGCTCAGAATGCTGAGTGAAGAAGGTTGAGAATGGCTGCTGTTGATAGGAAGTGAGATTGTGGGTCAACACAAAGAGCTTAAAACAGGATTGTCAAGGAGTACTGAAGATCCGAAGGAATTTTTCTTTTTATTTTTAAATAAGTTTTTATTGTTGCCTTTTTTTTACAACATCATTGTTCTCCCTAGCATCCCTTTCCATCACCCTCCCAGAGAGTTTTCCCATATAGCAAATAGTATTTTTTTAAAGACAAAAAAAGGAAAAAATCAGTACAATCAATTAATACATTGAAAAAGTCCAAAAATATGTATAAAGTGCAACCCCTGTGGACCATTCACCTCCACAAAAGGATAAGTTGGAGCTATCCTTTCAAATCTCTTCATTTAAGTCAATAATTTTCAATTAAATAATCATTAATTAAGCAACTGCTCTGTGCCAAGCACTGGGGATACAATTAAGAAAAAGAAAGACAGTTCCTGTCCTCAAGGAGCTTACAATCTAAAGGGGTAAGACAATGTACAAAAGGAAGCTAGAAATCTAGGGATTGGGGAGACAGACCCCAAAGCAGTACCTGGTAAGGGGCATCATATTCTTTAGAATTCAAACAGAGCCGCAAGTGGATAGTGGAGAGTCAACTGGAGAGTCTAGATTCAGCCTTCTATAAAGGAAAGCTTTGGAAGGAGATTAATGCTCTACCCTCAAGCCCTCTAAATAAGAGAGGAGAGGAGACTTAGGGAGGTTGTAGACTATCTAAAGCTGAGTTAAATATCATATTGATGAGATTTGAGGGGATCAACTTATCCAGAGTGGGAAATCATGTTTCTTGGAGTAAACCAAGCAGAGCTACAGATAGAAAGTGGAAAGTCATACTTGATCTTTATAATTTTGCTATATTCACATTTTATTTTTTTGTGCATATGGTTTTTCCTTCCATTGACATCACCCTAGTCACATTTATTGTTTTCTCATTGACATAGTCATGTTTATTGTTTTCTCAGCTCTACTTGATTCAGTCAGCATCAGTTCATGTAGATCTTTCCATGCTTCTCTGTATTCATCACATAATATCATTTCTTACAGCATAATAATATTCCATTACAGTCATATACCACAATTTGTTTAGTTATTTCCCAATCAGTGGGTGTCTACTTTGTTCCCAATTCTTTATTTTCACAAAAGTGCTGGTATAAATATTATATATTGTTATTATAAATAGGAAGACTTCTTATCAGTGGGGGTATGAACCCATTAATGGAGTCTCTGGTTCAAAGAGATCAAAATAATTTCAAATTGCTTTCCAAAATGGCTATATCATTTCATAATTCTACCAGCAATGTATTGGTGTGCCTCCAACATTGACTGTCGCTCATTTTCGTCATCTTTGCCAATATTTAGGGTGTAATGTGAAATCCCAGAGTCTTAACATAGAATCTCAAGATTTGGAATGAACTTCAGAGTTCATTTAGTGTGTTCTTGAACCAGCCTAATTGACAAGTGGTCATCTAGGGTTCATTTGAATACATTCAGTAATGAGGAACTCATTACATACAGACCACTTTCCCAAAACAACAAATTCTATTTGGGGAATAGCTCTAAGTCTTTTCTTATGTTTAAACAAAATCAGCCTCCCTGTATCTTTCACCCATTAGTCATAGTTTTAACCTTCCAAGTCAAGGAAAATGAGTTTAATCCATCTTTAACATGACAGGCCTTTAGTCATTTGAAATTAGCTATCATACCTCCATCTGCCTCAACAAAGTTTCTCTTCCACAGGCTAAATATCCCCAGTTCCATCAACCTGTACATATATGACAAAGTTTTAAGTTCTATCTCCATACTAATCTCCAACTTTGGATGTTTTTATTCTTATGACAGTCATGCCTTCTAGATATGGTTTGACCACATCAGAATACAAAATTGGCGGTTCCTTCATTCTCAGCACTGTATTTCAACCTAAGATCATATCAGTCTTTTGCAGATTCTTCCTCTATTTCTGAGCCCACAGATTTATCAGAAGATTCTAGTTTTCTGGTTTTTGCTTTTTTTTTTTTAAATACAAGACATGGGGTGGAGGGTGTCTTCACAAAGTCCTCCTCTAATGACTCATTATTATTTGGAGGTAGTCCTTGGGTTCTTGAAGGGTCTTCTAAACTGGAAAGACTTTGAGTGTGAGTCTCGAATGGAACCACCTATTAAAAGACCAGTCTAGAAAACAGCAAGAGACCCAGCCACAGTTTGGCCATATGTAATGAATTCTTTGTCCATGGTAACCCTAGAAACACAAAGTAAATGAAAAATGTGTGTTGCCAAGATTACACAATGTATTTTGACAAGCAGTCCATTGAGGGTGTGTGTGTGTGTGTGTGTGTGTGTGTGTGTGTGTGTGTGTGTGCGTGCGTGTGTATGTGTATGTGTATATTGGACAAACACTGCAGACAGATACTGAACTGGACTCAGAATTGAATTGGATTGCAAGCCAAAGTGCATTTGGAGAATTGTGAAGCATTTTCAAGTTTCTTGTTTCAGTAAAAGACTCTTATATTATTTATTCTTCCATTGACACCATATAGGCAACCTGGAATGGTGAGTATAATACTAGCTTTGCAGTAAGGAAATCTTGGGTACAAATCCTGTGATGTGTACTCACTGTATGAAAATGGGGAGTAAACAGCCACGGTCAACTTTATAAGACAATTACTAAATCATAGATGGGTTGCTATTTTAATTAGTTGAAGGAATTTCCGTACAGATAATTCTGCACCTCCTCCCTCCTTAGAAATCTCCACTACCTCTCTCTGCCTGTGGAGACATCTGTTAGACATTTAAAATCCTTCCCAATCTGGTTTAAGCCTCCTACCTTTCCAGGTTTCTCATACATTATTTCTTCCCTCTCATTTTAACTTCCAGCCAAATTAATATTCTTACTGATCCACCTCTGTAACATTCCATTTTTTATCTCTGCAGTCCTCCATGTTCAGGCTGTCCTACATGCTTGGAATGTACCCCCTCAACTTCCTCCTGGAATCCTCAACTTCCTTAAAAATTCAACTCAAATCCTACTTCCAGCACTTAAAATTATCCTGCTCATCAATTAATAAATTAATTGATGTGACAATTAATAAATGTGATTTAAATAGTCAAGAAAACTGTAGCCCAAAGAATCTCTTGCCTAGTTCATTACTTTTCTCCTACATTAAAAACTCTTCATCCTGAGAATTCAACAACATTTTCATCTAAAAATCAATCAATTAATCAAGACTTTATTAAGCATCTACTCTGTGCCAGGTATTGTGTTAGATGATAAAGATACAAAGATTAAAAATAAAGAAACAGCTCTTGCCTTCAAGGAACTTATATTCAACAGAAGAAAATATTCTTCTTCCTCTCTACTTAACTCTACAGTCTGGTTTCCAACTTGATCATTTAACCAAAATTTTCACTCCAAAGTTACTCTTGTTGTTCAGTTGTCTTTGATTCTTCATGACCCTGTTTGGAAATGGTGTCATTTCTGAGCCAAGGTACTCGAGTGGTTTGCCATTTCCTTCTCTGGTTCATTTTATCCATGAGAGGCAAACAGGCTTAAATGACTTGCCCAGGTTACATAGCTACTACATGTCTGAGGCTGGATTTGAACTTGGGAAGGTGTCTTTCTGACTCCAAGCTGGACACTCCATCCACCGTACCACTTATTTGCCCACAAAGTTACTAATGTTCTCTTACTTGCCAAATCTAATGACCTTTTCTCGATCCTTGTCGTTGACCATAGCCTTTGACACCTGTGATCATCATCTCCTTGACACTCTCTTTTCTGTAGGTTTTAATGATACTTTTTTCATGGTTCTCCTCCTACATATCTGACCACTCCTCCTCAGTCTCCTTTGCTGGATTTTCATCTACATCATGCCCTGTCTATGCTGAACCCTCTTCCCTTCTCTTTTTTCACTGTTTCACTTGGTGATTTCACCAGTTCCCATGGATTCAATTATCATTCTCTATATTGTTGATTCTCAAAATCCACTTATCCACCCCTAATCTTTCTGCTGACCTGCACTCTCCATCTGCCTATTGGACATCTCTTGCTGGGCATCCTATAACTATCCAAAATTCCGTATATCCAAAACTGAACTCATTATCTTTCACCCTAAATGTTCTTTTCTTCCTAACTTCCTTATTATTGGTGAGGATATCACTATTCATCCAGCCACCCAGGCTTGCAACCTAGGTGGCATCCTCCACTCATTTTCTCTCACCCCCTACGGCCATTCTATTGCCAAGCTCTGTTGATTTTACCTTCACAATGTCTCTTCCCATATGACCCCTTCTTTCCTCAGACACTGCCACCAGCCTTATTACCACACACCTGGATTATTGCAGTAGCCTGCTGGTTGGTCTTTGTGCCTCACGTCCTTTCCTACTCCAATTTCTTCTCCATTCAGCTGTCAAAGTGATCTTTCTAAAACCCATCTTTCTCTCCCCACCGCACCCCTCTCTCTCTTACACACACACACACACACACACACACACACACACACACACACACACACACCTCCTGGATCAAATATAAAATCCTTCTTGCACCTTATTCTTATCCCCACGTATTCTGTGATCCAGTGATCCTTGCTGTTCCTTTAACAAAATATTCCATTTCCCAACTCTGGGCATTTTCACTAGCTGCTCCACCCATGCATGGAATTTTCTTCCTCATCTCTCCTACCTAAATACCAATAAAATAGAAGATAGAATTAAACATTTTTTTTTCAAAGGATACAAACTCCTTGAGGGCAGGAACTGAACCTCACTTTTATCTTTGTAAACCCAATACATAGAAAAGTTTCTTAAATCTAGTAGGTGCTTAATAAATGCTTGTTGACTGATTAGTAAGTACAAAATTTATACAATATAATTAAGGCTTTTGGAGTGGGTTCTAGAACCTAAGGAGATCAGGAGAGTGTAGATGGGACTTGAACTAAACCCTAAAAAAGCTAAGTATTCTGAGAGCCAAGGATGAGGAGAAAGAGTATTACAGACATGAGACATAAACTAACAAAACCTTCAAGAATAAGGAGTGTTGTAGAGGACTTATATGTTTCTGCTGAAAGTTGGACTAGAGGAAGCAGCTAGGGGATGCAGTGGAGAGAGCTCCAGCCCTGGAGTCAGGAGGACCTGAGTTCAAATATGGACTCAGACATTAGCTGTGTGATCCTGGGCAAGTCACTTTAACCCATGTGCCCCTCCCTTCCCCCCCAAAATTGGACTAGAATCAGTGGTATGAAACTAAATAGAAATGGATCCCTGCTGCTCTGTATTGGCATTGAAAACTACGAATAACATTATTTATGCTGTCTTTATTTTTATTTATTTACAGTATCAAGACATACAGAAGTTAAGTCACTTGTCCAGGGTCACATGGTATCTAAGACTGGATTTAAACTTGGGTCTTCCCGGCCCCAGGCACAGCATTCTATCTATTCTGTCACCAACTGCCTCTATAAAGTAAAATGTCAAGAAGATGAGTCTATTACTATTCTGATCACTTACTACAAGGAAGGTACAGGAAAAAGGAGGGCTAAGGTCCTTCAGGAAACGTCCCAAAGTCCTAGGGCCCCGACAGAGAAAGTAGTCATCTAATATTCCCTTCTCATGTAGTATGTGCTATATTAAGCCTCTTGTAATATGTTTTGTTCTTCAAAAACCTAGGAGTTTTCAGGGAGATATGTTCTCCTTTTGAGCCAGGGCTTAAGTTATGAATGATGCACTGTTTCTAAATTGGCCCTCAATTCACATTTTATCTATACATTTTTACTTTTTTAAAAACTCTAGAAACGTATTATCTACCTCATTATAAGTGTCACCATTTTGCCCAATTTCTGTAGTAGCAGAGACTACAACATCATGAGGCTTCCCCCACCCCAATTAAGCATTAAGAACTAAGGTCTATTATAGATAATGTGTATGCTATAAATTGGGCACTGCCAATATTTTACTCCCTGGTAGCCTAGTTGGGAAATGGAGTAGGAGATGGTAACTAACTACCTTGAGTATTCAAAGAGCACCAGGAGTTTTCACTCATTCATTCATTCATTCACTTGTTCATTCAGAAAATACTTGTTCAGAATATACCAGAAAGCTTATCAGAGGTGTTTGTCAGTATCATGGAAGATTACCCCTGCAAAGTCCAAACAAAGATGGAATCCATGTTGATTGAGAGGTTCCTACATACTCCTGCAGCGAGGTGATGCAGTGTGGATAGAACTCCAGGCCTGGACTCAGAAAGAGGTTGAAATCAGGCCATAGACACTTACTAGTTGTATGACCCTGGGCAAGTCACTTAACCCTGTTTGTCTCAGTTTTCTCCTCTGTAAAATGAGCTGGAAAAGGAAATGGCAAACCATTCCAATATCTCTGCCAAGAAAACCCCCATTGGGGCTACTAGGAGTGGGACATGATTGAAATGACCGAACAACGTTTTGGGGATCATGTTGTGCTGATCACATCAAGCTTAGAAGCACTTAAAAGCCTCTTCACTGAAATATATGATGGTCCAAAGGAGATTGACTTAGTCGTCTGTGTTGGGAGAAAAGAAAAAGTAGATTAAAAATGCATATTGTCTGGATTATGATGTGCAGTTGGATGGGAAGCCCATAGAATGAGTCCATAAGTACATATATTTTGAACATTCATTGAAGATAGCAAGTGGTAACAGTAACAAAAGGAAGAACCCACCTGCTGCTTTAAAAAAATCACTTTGGCAGCTGTATAAAGGATGGATTGGAGTGGGAAGGGACTTGAGACAGTCTCAAGAGAGTAGAAAGAAAGGGATATAACCAAAGATGGTGCAGAGAAAGAAACAACTTGACCTTTCTAGGCTTCCATTTATTCACTTCTAAAATAAGAGTGTGGGACTAAATGATCTCTAAAGCCCCTTTGAATTCTGAATCTACAATACATACAGGTAAATATATTACAAACTCGAATATGATGAACTATATAAGATGAAAAATAAAATTAAATGTTATGGAGGCTCTGATAGGGGAAGAAAACACTTTCTGAAGGAGTTGGGCATTTTCCAAGAAGAGATGGCATTTGATCTGGGTCTTAAAGGAGAGCGAGATCAATCGATGAACCAACAAAGATTTATTAAGCATACGTTATGTATCAGGCACCATGCTGAGCACAGGGGAAACATTTTCCTGGGAGGGTGTACCATGTACACAGTATGTCTATGACACAACCTTTCTGGAACAGTATGTGTTGGATCCTGTGAGCAACTTGGGTTCTTGGGGTAACCTTGTCTAAGGTATGCTCTTATTCTTGTAGCCCATGAGCTCCCACTGATGTGATTCCCATTAATAATCATGCCAGTATATTTAATTATATTTTAACAAAAACATTTACTAAGATAATATAAGAACAACTGGAATACAACATACCTCAAAAAATCTGGGATGCACTCTCACACAAATAGACACATCCCTGGGGAAAGCAGGGTCATACTTAAAGTACAATGTTAATAAGACGTATCTATAACAATGACAGCTTACAACTCCTGATACTTTTGGGCCTAAAAATCCTTTCCCCCCCACAGAGTCCTTGCCATAGCTCTCCTTAGGTGAGGCATCTCTGCTAGTGGGCCATTCAGCTCAGCCCCCAGGCTCTGCTCATCTGAGTTCATAGATAGTATTCTAATATAATGAGAAAGGTCACATTCCTTGAAACCAGTATTTGTGGGCAGAGGGTCTGACCTGAGTTCAAATACAGCCTCAGCTACTAACTGTGTGATCCTGGGCAAATGGTTCAGCCTCTGTTTACCTTAGTTTCCTCTTCTGTAGGGAATAATAACAGTACCCTTGTCCCAGGGTTGGTGTGAGGATCAAATGAGGTATTTGTGTGCACAGTTCCTGGCACATAGTAGGCCCTATATAAATGTTAGTAGTAGTAGCAGCAGCAGCAGTAGTAGTAGAAGCTGGAGAAGTAGAAGCACTAGAAGTAGCTGTTATTCTCATCTTGGCTCCCAACTGGATGCATTGTGTTCTACTGAGCCAGTAGCCCTGATGATGTGGACAGTTGAGGAGAAGGGATCAGAGAAGAAAATAGAGAGAATCCCCCCTTCCTCTCCTTGCTGTCCTACGGTTCTTGGGAAACCTATGTGTGATGCATTTGAAGAAGTTCACCTCCACAAAGTACTTTTCAAATTTACATGTTGGAGAGGTAGGTAGAGAGTAAAAAGAAGGTAAATTTGATAATAGGACTGAATTGAGAGTAGGAGGAAGGGAGGGAAACTCTCTGAGAATGCCTCCTGCAGAAGGGTAACATTTGAACCAAATCTTATAAGCAGCCCAGCATGTCAAGAGGTAAAGGTGAGAAAAGATAGTATTCTAGTGGTTGAAAATATTCAGTGGTTAAAGTGGAATCTTCCATCACTAAATAACTTATTGCTTTTATATATAGACCCTGGGAGTATAACTTTTTCTCAGCCAATCCCAAGATATTTCCTGTGTGGTGTTGGTTGTCTTAATCCAATGGCCAAGGTCCTATAATTCTCTCAAATTGATTAATTTCACATATTGTGTTAGGGTGACAAGAAAATTCCTTAACACCTACTTAATACTTTGTGATTACTTTGGGACCCTTCTGACCACATCAATTGATGTGGGGAAGAAAATTCCCTCTCTTACATATACGAAATAAATGCAAGGCAATTTTTCAGGGGAGCCACCAAAAGCCGCATGCAGGAGAGTGGTATTTCCTCTCTTCTCTCTGAGTTTTCAAGACAATGCTATCTCTTATTTCTCTGGATACCTGCCTGACCCCTCCTTCTAAGTCTCCTTTGCTTTATCTTTGTTATATTTGTCACTCCACTAACTGTGGGTATCCCATAAGTCCTTCTCCTGGGCTCTTTTCTCTGTTGTCTCTATACAGTCTTCATAGGTAATCTCATTAGCTCCCGTGGGCAGTTATCAGACTTATGCAAGTGATTACCATATCTAATTTATTAAGTCCTAGTTTCTTTTCTGAGCTCCACCCCCATATCTTCAAGTACATGTTGGATATTTTAAATCAGAAAAGATGTAGGCATCTCAAACTCAACACATCTGAAACAGAACTCATTATCTTTTTCCCTAAAACATACCCCTCTTTCATATTTCCCTGTTATTATCAAGGGCAACACTATTCTCCCAGTTTCCCAGGTTTGTAATCTTGTCATCCTCGATTCTCCAAATTTATACTATACATATACCCTATTAGTTGCGCCATATTGTCATTTCTATCTTCACAACTTATTTCAGTCATGTTCAATTCTTCATGACCTCATTTGGAGTTTTCTTGACAGAGATACTGAATTGGTTTGTCATTTCCTTCTTTAGCTCATTTTACCAATGTGTAAACTGAGGCAAATAGGGTTAAGTGACTTGCCGAACTCACACAGCTAGTCAGTGTCTGAGGTTAGAATTGAACTCAAGAAAATGAGTCTTCTTGACTCCAGGCTCAGCACTCTAACCATTGCACCACCAACCTTCCTCTTACCACTCTAATTTAGGCCCTTAATATAGTTGCAATAGCTTCCTAATTTCTCTCTTTGCCTCTGTTCTTTGCTTACTCCAATCTTTTCACACATCTGCCAAAGTGATTTTCTTCAAGCTTGGATCTCACCATGCTATTCCGCTTCTCAGTAAACTCCTCCAATCAACTTGAGTCTAGCAATATTGGCATGCTTACCCTTCTTTGTGCACAATGCTCTGTATCCTCCTCCTTTGTACTGGCTCTGTACCACCTATGCAGGGAATGATCTCCCTTCTCACCCCCACCCGTTGAGATCCTTGTCTTCTTTCAAGATTCATTTCCAATGTTACCCTTCTGCAGGAGGTCTTCTCCATCTCCCCCAATTATTTCAGTCCCCCAGGGAGTTGCCTCCCTTCTGTGTATCTATATTATATGTCTACTTATTTACATGTTGTGTCCCCAATTATAGGTAAACTTTTCACTAAGCTTGAGCCCACTTTCCACTCCATTCTGTATAGACTGTGGTAAAAGTATGTTACAGATTTTTAGGGGAAAGCGGGACATTTTTGTACCAATTATTCTCACTGTGCCACTTTAGTAAATACCCTTTTCTAAAACTACATAAGTCTGACTGAATAAATGATTCTCAATTAATAATCATAGCAGGAAACACACCACTGAGGGCCCATGAGCTACATTGTATTAGAAAACCATTCCCCAACCCCTCAGGGGCATGGAGAAGATGGAATGAAAAAAGATGATGATCAGAAAAAGAATTTTGGAGTTCTTGAACTTGAAAGGAGTTGATACTTGTGGCTGATAGCAGGCTCAAGGAAATAAGACCATCCTTTGTGTAGCTTGGATGAAATTGAATAATAGGTCATAGGAGTTGAGTACATTGAAAAACTGTCAAATCAAGGTATTTGAAGGAAGAGCAACCTATGTACTAAAGTCCCCAAGTGTAAGGACAGGAGTTGGGGAAGTAGGAAAAGTGAAAGACGGAGTCAGAGAGAGCACCAGGTACGCTGATTTCATTGAGAAAGGAGGGAGGAGATAGCCTGACATCTGGAATTACCTCACACAGGCAAGAGCCAAAGGTGGTATCTCCTAAGGGCCTTCTCAAGGCAAGCATGAACAGATCCTAGTGGCTTTATGGCCCCTGTCACTGGAACCTTATTGAGGAAGTAGGAGGTGGTACATCTCTGTCAGGAAGAGCAGCCAGAAGGCAGGAAGTTATGTGACCCAGGATCCACCTTATGATTTTGTGTCTGGGGAGCTTTGGAAGTCTAGCCAAATACTTGAGGTCATGGAAATAAATGAAATTTCTGAGAAAGAGAGAGAAAAAAAGAGAAGATAATCAGCCAGGACCTCAGAGAATACTTACCTAAACCAAAAAGAAAAAAAAAAACATTAAAGAGGTAAGTGGAAAACCAAAGAAATGAAGGGAGAAGAAAATATCCAGAAGAGGGCATACGTGGTCAAGTGTCCAATGCTGCAGAGTACTCAAGGAAAAATAGAGACTGAAAAAGACCATTGAATCTGGCAATTAAGAGGTCTTTGGTTATATGATAATGACAGTAATAACTAGCATTTCTGTTGTATTTTAAGGTTCGCAAAGTGCTTTACAAGCATGATTTCATTTGATTCTCACAACAACCCTGAGGGGTAGGTGCTATTAATTAACTCCATTTTACAGGTGAGGAAACTGAAGTTAAGTGACTTGCCCAGAGGTCACCAAACATTTTTATACTTGAATGAGATCTCAGAAATTAACGAGTCCAATGTTTCTCATAAGCAGCTAGATGGTGCAGTGAATTAGAGCACTTTACCTAGAGTTAGGAAGACCGGATTTCAAATCCAGTCTCAGACAGTAGCTGTGTGCAAGTTATAACCTCAGTTTCCCCATCTGTAAAATGAGGATCAAAATGTCATACTTTCCTCCCTGGGGCATTGTGAAGAACAAATAAGTTAATATTGTAAAGCGTTTCACAAACTTTAAAGTGCTGTATAACTTTAGTACTAGGTAATGAAAATAGTAATTCACATACATAGTCACTTTCCAGCTTATGAAATTCTTTACAAAAGAAGTTGATTACAACAAAATTAAGTGACTTGTCATGGGTCGTATAATTAGCTAGACGTAGAAATGGGACTAGAATTAAGTTCTCCACTACAGATGCTCTAGGTAATACCCTAGAAAGAACAGTATCTATGGAAAGAGAAAACCTTAGGGTCAAGTACTGTCCTTGACGCTACTTGTGTGACTTTGGGAAGTCACTTAGCTTCCTTGGTCCTGAGTTTCCTCATCTTTGCAATGAGGGGGTTGGGTTAGATCCATGATATTTATCTTAAATAGAAAGGGGGCATTAATGCATGCATAAGGACCTCCGCTAGCCACATATTGACTTAGATAATAATGCAATATTTTCTATGTTCTATTGTACTTTTATTTATCTTGTTAAAATTTTTCCAATTACGTTATAATCTGGTTCTGTTGGCCTTTGAGGAAAGTGTATGATACCTCTGGATGAGATGCCCTCCCTTCCAGACCCTGTTTGTTTAAATTCAGAGTGATTTGAGGCTTCTCTGAAATGACAGATTTTTTTGGCTGAAAGTCCTGGCAGGCAGTCAAGACGTATTTATACTTACAATAATGCTGATAAATAATAACTCATCTTTCTCGTGGCACTTGAAGGTTTACAAAGTGCTTTCCTTACAACCATCCTGTACAGAGGTAGTACAAGTATTACTGTTATTTTTTATCATTATTTCTACCACCATTTTACAGATGAAGGGTTTGAGGCACTGAAAAGCTACCCAAGTTTACACCTAGTGAGTATCTGAGATAAGATTTGAACCCAAGTCTTGTGATTCTAAGCCCTGAGCGCTACCCACTTTCCCATGAGACTCATAGAGGTGATCTTTTAAATGCTAGAGGGACTAGGATAACTGTCCACCAAACAAGCTCTTTGTCTTGGCAATAGAATGATTTGCCCAGACTATCTGCAGACCTGAAGGGAATTATAGTAACAGGGAATGTAACACAGCTAGTACTTGCTACAGGTGATCCCCTCGTGTGAGTCAACATAGCATGTTCTGACCTGCTCTTTTTCATATACTGAAATCTTTGCAAGCTTCGGCAAGATCTACTTAAAAGAATAGTAAGTTCTGCTGGGTTCTAACTCTAAGGATGAAGCTATCCCATTTGTCATTTTAGAGGATAGTTCCCCAAAACAGTCCTTAATTTTAAGGGGGAGGAAACATAGAGAATTCATCCTTTTGTCTCCTCTTTCTGGGAAATATCATTTGTGATTAATTGTGAACTCTGGGAAAAAAGAAATCTCAACTCAGCTTCCCACTCATTATCTGCAACTAGGATCAGACTGTCTTCTCAAAACAGGCTGTGGAAGTTTTCTTCATGTACGGTTATACAGGGGAGTAATTGGACTAAGCCTTCAAAATAATCAAAGATCTCTTTACTGACAGATCTCATTTTCTTTTCTCTTTCCTAAACATCTCAACCTATTTGCTGCATTTGACACCACTGATCTCTTTTCCTCTCTGGGTTTTCATGACACGATTCTCCTGGTTCACCCCCCACCTGTCTAACAACTTCTCAGTATCCTTTAATGACTCTTCATTTATTTTTTATATCATACCCTTCTAACTGGGGGCAGCTAGGTGGTGCAATGGATAGAGCACCAGAGCAGGAGTCAGGAGGACCTAAGTTCAAATCTCACTTCAGACACTTGACACTCACTAGTTGTGTGACCTTGGGCAAGTCACTTAACCCCAACTGCCTCATCCTGGGTCATCTCCGGTGATCTTGATGAATATCTGGTCACTGGATTCAGATGGCTCTGGAGCAGAAGTGAGGCTGGTGACCTGCACAGCCCTCCTTTACTCAAAAAACAAAGTCAAGTGCAAGTCATGTCATTATTTCTCTGATGATGCAATCTTCTTCGGCAACAAAGGATGAACATACACATCTCTCCCTCTAGCTATGGATATTCCCCAAGGTTTTATCCTGGGACCTCTTCTGTTCTCCCTCAATATTCGCTGTCAGTAACCCCATCAGTGCTCATAGGTTTAACCATCATCTCTGTGCAGATGACTCCCAGATATACTTATCCAGCCTGTTTCTCCCCTGAACTTCAGTCCTATATCACTAATTGCCTATTGGACATCTCAAATTGTATGACCCAGAATCATCTTAAATTCTACATGTCTAAACCTGAACTCATTATCTTTCCCACTTAAACCCTCTCCTTATCCAGACTTCATTTTTTCCTGCCAAAGGCACTACTGTCTTGCTAATGTTTGAGGTTTGTAATCTCAGCACCACTCTCACCTCCTTATTCTTTCCTAGCCTCCATTCTCCAATCAGTGACCAGATTCTTTCTTCACTTCTCTTGCATCTGACCCTTTCTCTCTACCTATATTGCTACCCACCTTAGCTCAGGCCCATGTCACTTTCTCATGTAGATTATTGCAACCACCTCCTAACAGGTCTCCTTAATGACCCCAGTCCATCCTACATACAGCTGCCAAAGTAATTTTCATTAAATGCACATCTGACCATGTGACTCTGCTCTTCAACCAAGTCCTGTGACTATCTCTAGGGGAAAAATATAAACTCCTCTGTCTAGCTTTTAAAGCCCTTTACAACCTGGCCCAAATCTATTTTTCCAGCCACACCGAGTATCATTCCTCCTCCTACACTCAGTAATCCATTCAAACTGGCGTTTTCTTTGTTCCTCGTTGGCATTACTCCTCCCACCTCCGTGCCCTTGCTCTGTGCAGTCATTCCCCCTGCCTGGAATGTACTCCCTCCCTCTCCCTCCTTCCTGACTCAGACTCAACCTTTTCCTTTGAGAGGCAGCTCAGATATCTTCTTTCACCTGAAGCCTTTCCTAATCCCCACCAGCTGGTAGTGCTCTTACCCTATATACACTGTGCGTGTATATATGTATATTTATTCACTACACACACACATACACACACACATATACACATGCTACCTGCCCAACTGCCTGGCATAAACTAGGGAACATGATAAACTGAGATGCCCAATATAGTTTATCATTAAAATATAGCTTGATCTGAGACTATCTGCAGTCATTTTATTTTTCCCTTAATACTGTCTCAACAAAAAAGGCGTGGAACATATTAGTTGGCTTTCCTATAGTGAACTTATAGAAAGACATGGTCAAAGCCACATAGGATGACAGGCATCGATGTGCTGCAATTTGCATCAGTGGAGGGACCATCCAATTGATAAGATCATAATGGATCCACCTGAAAACTTTCTCAGCATGAAGCACAGAGTCTTGGAAAGCTTTCTGAATTCATTGAAACTCAGATAATATCTGATCCAGCCAGTACCTCTCTTCTCATTTTCTATTTTGCGTGATATTTATCTGCATATATATAATATCTCCCTACTAAATTGTAAACTTCATTGGAAAAGGGATTGTATCTTATTTGATCTCTGTATCTTCAACACCTAACACAGTGATTTACTCATAGCAAGTAATTATTTTTTTTAAAATACAGTTACATAAAGAATTTAATAGGTGAGTGTAAGTGACTATTAAGTTTTTTATATAGGAAAAACTCTCTTAGAATGTTCAAGGACACTTGAAACATTCAGTTCTCTTAGCTTTTTAAGTATTCCCCTATAATCTTATTTCCATGTAATTTGCACCATGAAGAGTTTGTTAAACAAACAGCTTAGCCCAGTCCTGTCTAAATGATCACAGATTCCTAATTAGTGGAGTTGCAATTAATGAGGCTTATATACTTTAAAAGGAATTCCAGCTGATTATCTGAATGTGAATCTGACTTTTAAGTTGGATTTAATGTTCAACTCCTACTTTCCCAAGTACTCTCACTTAAATTTGGAATGTAAATTTGTATATGTAAAGTTCTAGTAGGGAAAATGAACTTGAGAAAGGTGAAAGTATATATAAAATGAATGTGGTTCTCTCTCTGATCCACAATTCATCTGAACAATGACTCCCTTAAAGAAAAGATGCCTTGAATTTTTTCCAAGGAAATCTAAATTCAACATATATATATATTTTTTTATCTCAGCTTAAGTCTTCCCATATACTGAAAACATCTTAAGTAGGCCTCTATTCACCCAGCATGTTAATCTCAACATCAGAAGCTTTTCCTGGGTTGTCTGTCCATAGCTACAGCTTCTTTAGGTGTCAAATCACCAAATTCAAAGCTCCATTTGTTTTTTTTTTGTTTTTTTTTTTATGACCAGTGGTCTTAACTTCCCTACTGTGAGTGAGCTCCAACTCCATACTTGTAAATTAATAATAGGAAAATGTTCTTTTGCTTTTGCTAATGTCCCATCTGCTCTAAGAGTTCCTGCCACTCATTGTTTCCATGGACTCTCAGCCCCTGTTACCACAGTGGGGCAGAAGCCAGAGAGAGAAAGATACCTGTGGTTCCTTTTTCTCTACAGCTCCTTTGTGGAATTCCTCCAACTCCCCCCTCTCATTCACACTCTTTGATCTTAAGTAAGCTGTCCATGAACTAAAGTTCCATTTGTTGTTACCCTTAACAAATAGCATTTTTACAACCCACTTTCTGATGGAGATTGTCTTCTTCTAACGCTTCCTTTGTGGGAGGTGGGGCAGGGTTTCAGTAGAGGAAAAGGGGACCTCACAAAAAAGAAAAGAAAGAAAAGAGGATCATTAAAGTTTTTTTTTTAATGGACAGAAGGAAATTCAGAAGGAAACACAGACAAGCAGCACATCTTTGAAAGAACTGAATTTATTATTTTCTTTTAAAGCAAGCTATCTGTAATAGAGATTCACGGTCTCACAATAATCCTCTTTCTCTGTTCTACTTTGTGTGTGGAAATATTATTTTAGAATTTGTTAAATTCAGTAGAATTTTTTAAAAAATAAAGCCACTCTTTACTTTTATATAGTGATCCAAGCTTACAACAAGCTCTGTTATCTAAGATCCAGGATGTTTTGCAAAATTAAACTATTTAGAAGATATTTAAATAAAACTTAGTGAGGTTTTAAAAAAGGAAATGAATTGTGGTTTTATGACAATAGTATTGTTAGAAAACGTTTTTTAAAAATCATCCCAAGTTTTTCTGGGCTCACACAATTAAAAGTACTCTCACTTTGGTTTACATACTGCCTCCTCACCTATCATATGACCATAACAAGTCGCTTAAACTTCCCTAGGTCATAATTTCTTCATCTGTAAAATTAGGCAGTTTGATTGCATGACTTCGGAGGTTCCCTGTAGCTAGAGAGCCATGATACTGTGACTCAATTTCAAGACCCATCAAGGAGGGGGAAACTGCAGCCTCAAGGCCCTAGATTATATTTAAATTCAGAGTCTGAAATCATAAATTGTGAGCAACACCTCCCTTTCTAAGATAAATGCTTAAGATATGGAAATGAATCTGTTTTTCTCAAAAATCTGTGATATCATTAAAGCAGTTTTATGAACCACAAACATTCCTATAATTCAAGGGAGAACAAAAACCCCCACAAAACGACTTCATTTTATCATTGAAGGGCTGACTGAAAACAGTCTAGGGTAATGGTCATAGCAGACGATCATTCTAAATTTCTAGACTTTAGTAGGGCAGCTGGGGGCAGTGGATAGAGCACTGGGCCTGGTGCCAAGACTACTCATCTTGTTGACTTCAGATCTGGCCTCAGATACTTCCTAGCTTTGTGACCTTGGATAAATCACTTAATTTTGTTTGCCTCAATTTCCTCATCTGTAAAATGAGCTGGAGGAGGAAATGGCAAATTACTCCAGTATCCTTGTCAAGAAAATCCCAAATGGGGACGTAAAGGGTCAGACATAATCGAACAAGTACGAACTCTTCCATAATAACTTTAAGCTTGAGGTCATGTGTAGTAGCAGACAGTCAGCCTCACAGGGGAAAACCCCTGGGTTCAAGACCCTCTTGGAAGAGGTTTTGAGGCTTCTGGGACCCTGAGAGTGCCAAAGTAGAGTTGCCTGGAATAAATTTACCCACTCAAGCCTTCTCTTAGGCAAGTGACAAAAAGTTTGTTGTAATGCTTTAGCCAAAGTGGGAAAGGATTGTTATGAGAACCTGAAAGAGAAGGAGGACAGTGCTAGGTTTTATATGGAAAAGGGGCAAGGGAAAGGAATGTCAGGGATGCTAATTAGGTAATCTGAGGGTCTAGGTGTCTTTGGAACTATGCATGGGAAAGTGTAGGGAGCATGCCAGACATTGAAGCAGTTGTCAGAGGTGTGAACCTTGGGGATCAAGTGGAAGGAAGAGTCCTTGGACCAGCCAGGGACAAAAATCCTTGGACGAGGCACTCCTCTTGTCTGTTCTGATAAGGGAATGTGTTCTGCACCAAGAGAAAATTTCCTCATAGGACAGGGTCCTACTGAAAAATTGGGATGCTTCCAGAGACCTGATCTTAAGGCTGGGTCTGAGCACCTCATCATCTTCTAACACACATAAGCAAGTCACTTGTGTCACTCTCCAAGGCAACTCTCTAATTACTATAATTTTTTACAGAAGTTTCTGATCTACATTGGAGGAGGAAGTTACTTCACTAAGAGTTCCCTAAACCAATGACATTACATCTTCAGTTAAAAATAATTTTTAGAAATTTTAAGCAAGTTACTTACTGATTCTTTTAGCCATAATCCCCATCAGTATATTGAGCATGGCACTTCCCCAGGCATGTAGCTCAGTAAAATGTTTTCAGGATAAAGATTTGTAACACCCCGGTGGAGTTGTGATCTCATCAATGCTCATCAGTGTGGGCATCCCCTCGAACTTCACAGCTTCAAATTATCCACACTCTCATCATGTCCAGCCCTCATCTATATCCTCCTCTAAATCTCCCATAGCAGTGGTCCAATCCACGTTTGCTCTGAGAACTACCCATTCAAAAGGCCAGTATTCTACAGTTTTTAAACAACATTCAAAGGTTTTTTCTTAATGTACAGGGGTTTTAATTCCAGTAAAAATTACTAAAATATCTTACATTTCTCTAATTAAATGCTCATATAACATGTTCATTATTAGTACCTTGATTTATATTTTTAACCACTTCTTCTTGACAAGAGGTAGCTAGGTAGTGAAAGGGATAGGGCATTGGATCTGATATCAGGAAGACCTGAGTTCAAATATGACCCCAGACACTTACTAGCTGTGCGACCATAGGCAAGTCATTTAATTGCTATCTGCCTCAGTTTCTTCATCTGTAAAAAAGTGGGGGAGTAATCATAGCACCTACCTCCTAGGGTTGTTGGAAGGATCAAATGAGATGATATTTTTAAAGTGTTTTGTGAACCTTAAAAAAAAAAACTACAAAAATGCTACTGAAAAATGTGTCCAAGTACAAACATTCATGTCTCTTATCATTACCTCAGAAAGTTTCTGCTTCCATTCCTTCAGCCCAAGTTTTCATTTCAGTGGTGGTAAGGATACCATAACTAAAACGGAGAAATAAATCAATGTATCATGATCCAGGATTTCTGAAACTATGAAAGAGGTAAAAAGGCAGGCCTCTGCATGACTTGGTGAATGAGATCCTTAAAGTTTTAGAATCTATGTGTTTAGCTTTGTATAGAGCTAAAAGGTCAAATGGAAAAGGATCTATTCTGTTCCTTCAACAACTGTCTCTGTACACATTACAAAAAAAATGCTACTAGGCTGGAGGGGCTGAGGGGAAGTTACAACCTTTAAGTTTATGAAAAGATATTGCATGAGTGACAGTGAGGAGTTTTTATTTAGTCCAGTAAAGACAGTTTTGAGAGGAGGAGATTTAGTTGAAGTAAGTGAGTCGTTTAAAAAAAAAGTCACACACACAAAACACCTCTCCAATTGTTAGATGTGGGAATTCGTTTATCAAAGAGTTTAGAGGAAGAAAAGTGAACAGTCTTCTTTATAGACTGTCAAGGAAAATAAATCATAGATTTAAAGCTAGAAGGGACCTTCGAGGTCAGATCCAACTCTCATTTTATAGAGAAAGGAAAGTGAAGCTCAGGGAGGTTACAGTGACTTTAATCCAAGGTCAGAAGGAAAAGGGTCTGAACTGGACCTGGAGTGCAGCTCCTCTTATGCCAAATGTAGAGGTCTTTCCATTAATAAATCTCTTTTTGTGACATATCTTCAATATGGTTCTTTCTAGAGACAAGGCATTGGACTGGGTAATTTCTTGAGCTACCTTTCCCAGCTTTTCTTGTGATGCTTCAAAACTAAGTAATAAAAATAAGAACCTTGTCGTTAATACTGAAACTGACACACAGATGTAAATACAGCTGCAAATTTAAGGATCAAATGAGATAGTAATTGTAAACACTTAGCCCAGTGCCTGACATATAATAAGCACTTAATACATTCTTATTCTCCTTCCTGTCTTAAAGATAGTCTCTCAAGTTGGAGGTAATAGCACAGGGCATCGAATTAGAGAATTTTAGTGCTGGAAGGGATGACCTAAGAACCTATAGACCAATCTCTTTATTTTATGGATTAGGAAGCAACATCTCAGAGAGACCAAGTAACCTACTCAAGATCACACAACTAGGTAGTTAGGACTGGACTCCTAGTTGTCCAGTTCCCTAGAGGTTAGGAAACACAAAGCCTTGACTCTGGAAAGAACTATGTTGAAGATATCCCCCACCAAATCATGTTCATGGAAAGAATGCGTTTGGCAGATGAGGAGCTGAGCTCCAAATCTGGTTCAGTCCTTTTTCCTTCCAACCTTGGGTTAGTTACTATAACCTCACTGCGCTTCACTCCCCTTTGCTCCAAAATGAGAGTATTGGACTTGACCCTCGAAGGTCCTAGAAACTTCTAGTACTAGATATATGGTCTTTTTTGTTCTTGACAGTCTCCAAGATGAGTCCCCTTTTCTTCCTCCAGATTCTTTGGAGAATGCCTTCTCATGTCCAGCAATTGGAGAGGGAGTTTTTTATTTGGTTTTGTTGGGTTTTGTCTTTGGTCTTCTATTCACCACAGGTATAGGAGGAACAGGTGCTACAGAGAAGGAGGCTTATCAAACTGAGGTGAATTTACCATAAATGTGTTGCTTTTGAATATGCTGAGGCTGGGATACACTAAAATTAAAAACATTTTTAAAATCCTTTAAAATAAAAAAAAACTATATTGTTATAACCCATAATTAGGTCCAAATTCTCTCTATATATGTATATATAGATAGATAAAAAATATATATCTATATATAATATATACACACATGTATACACATATATATGCATATATACATACAGATAATATAAATATGTGAAATGTATTTAAACATACGAACATGTAAAAATATATGTAAAATTGTGTACAGCTCACCTATACATTATATATAATGTACACACATAGATTTTATAGATTTAAATATATTTTATATATTTATAATATATGAAATATGTATTGTGTATTTATATGCAATATAAATATATCTTTATTTATCCATATGTATATATTATATATATAGTATACATAAATATTTTTCAAAGAATTTTTAGCTAAACCCTTTAAGTTGGTAGTACAAATATTATTTACACTCCTCATTTTACAGATGGAGAAACTAAGATTCAAGGATTTGTCATGACTTGCCCAACATCAGTCCGATGGGGTTCGAAAGCTAGGTTCTCTGTCTCCAATTTCAGTGCACTTTCCTTTCTGCCACACTTACCAAGCAGCCATTAGGTTCTTTATCATCCTTGTGGAAACAATACCATTCATCTAAGATTTAACCAATGGCTGCCACAACTTAGTTTGTTTCTTGCTTGGTATTTTCATTAACTAAAGGTGATGGTTGAGGAGACTCAGGCTCGGCTTCCTTCCAGGTACCCCCCGCCCCAGGCCATTCTCTAAGGCTGTAAATAGCAGAACTGCCCATCCACATTGTAGAGGGAACTTCCTCACTAGGGATTGATCCCCTACATCATAAAATTCTATGCCCATAGCAATAACAACAAAAGCTTTGGATTGGTATTTATGGTGAGAGGCAATAATTAAATAAGCAGTGATCTATTTTGGACACAGCTCTGGTGAAAAGTTAAACTACTCTACAAATCAGGGCATGATTTATTGTCTGAATGATTGTCACTTAAGAAAAGTGTTACTAGATTGCAGATTGAACTCTAAACTGCATCATTGGGTTATTTTGAAGAGCATACCCTTGTCTATAATGTAAAAAGAAAATTAAGCAATTCTTTCATGCTTGAATTTTTTTTGAAAAAGAATATATCCTTTAAATTTAAAATATATTTTACATCATTGAAGATTAGTTATCTGTATTTTCTCCCTTATATAACATATATTAACCTATTGCAAAATTCTACATTTTTATAGTCATCTAGCTGATTAACTTGGATAACTGTCATTAGTTTTCTCCAATACTGTACATTTAATGAAGCTTGCTCTTTTTCGTTTGTAGCAAGAAGAAAATGGCTATCCAGACAGCACTGGGGATCCGCTTTCAGGTAACCTCTTGACCTTCATTATGTCTATAATGCAATGAAAGCCAAGTTCAAGCTTTAAGAAAAAAAGAATTTCACAAAATAACATTTTCCAACTGAAAACAAATCTGTAAAATGGAAAGAAGTATTTTGAGAAATTGCCAAGCTACTATTTGTTAAGACTTGGTTTATACTAATATGAAATTTCAAATGGTTTAATCAAGGGAGGAATCATCACAGTGTAGGAGAAGAGCTCTGGATCTAAGATCAGAGGTTATTGTTACTGTTCAGCCATTTCAGTTGTGTCCAACTCTTTCCGACCTCATGTGAGGTTTCCTAAGAAAGTAGAGTGGTTTGCCATTTTCTTCTCCATCTCATTTTACAGATGAGAAAACTGAGGCAAGCAAGTTTAAGTGACTTGCCCAGATCACTCAAGTCTGAGGCCAGATTTGGACTCAGGAAGATAAGCCTTCCTTGGGCACTCTGTCTGCTGTCCCTTCTAGAGATGCAGCATGTGCCTATGGCTAAATCACATTAAGTTAAGATAACTCTTAGAGACAGCAAGTTTTTAAAATTGAGCAATCTTAAAATTATTTGGCACTCCCTGTGTGTACATATGTGTTAATTTAAGTTTTTAATTTCCTTTGGGTGTTCTATAATAAGTCAGTAACTTCCAAGATCCCTGAAACAGCTTGGTTGGTATTTGTCTACATATGGAAGCAAGACTTAATCTTTGTCCACATAGCCTCTTTTGTCTTTCTTTTTTTTATAAACAAATCCAAAATTTATTTAAAACTACACTTTAAGTTTAAAGTTACTAAACAAATCACAATGAAAAATAAAAAAGAGAACGGTGCAGCAAGCCCTTATGGCTTGCTGTATCATATAAATTTTCAGAGAATCTTAATCTTAAATTCACTTCTAAAAGGGAATGTGATATTAGTGGAAAGATCACTGAATAAGGGAATCAGAAGACTTGAATTCAGATCCTGGCTGTCCCTCTACCTCCAAGTACTCTCTGTATGAACTTGAGTAATTCAATTTAACCCAACAAACATTTATTAAGCACCTACTTATGTGCAACACATCTTCAAAGAGCTAGGAATGATAATACAAAAATAGTCTTTTACATGGGTTATCTCCTTTCATCCTCACAATAACCCTGAAAAGTAGGTGCTATTTGACAGATGAGGAAACTGAGTCAGATACAGGTTAAGTTATTTGCTTGAGGTCACATAGTAAGGATCTAAGGCAAGATTCAAACTCATGTCTTTCTGATTCCAGGTCCAATGCTCTGTTCACTGGACCTCTTAGAAAACACTGCTTTCAAGCATCTTATATTCTGCTGAGGGATATGATACATCCATAGATGAGTAAAGATAATTTGAGAAGGGAGAGAGTGTAAATAAAGTAACTTCTCCAAGTCTCGGTTTCCTCAATTGTAAAAATAGGTTTGGACCTAAATGGACCTAAAATAGTTTAACAGATAATCTCTCATATTCTTTCCACCTCTAGAGCTTATGATTTTTCCTAGCGTATTTTTTTTAATGATCTGCAAATATGTGCTATCTTTCACAGTCCTTAACAGATTAGAACCAGCTCACTGGAGTTGAGAGATGGTGGGAAGAGGGGGGTTTTAAGATTACTAGCAATAGCAATGATAACAGTTGAAAATGAAAGCCTGATTGACTATGAGATGGAGAAAGATGAGAATTAAAATTCTGACATAAAACCTAGAAAATTCAGTCACTTTGGGTTATGTGATATAAAAGCAAATAATACCATTAGAAAAATCAATATTCACAATGTTGATCCTAAGCTATTAAGAAAAGGTCAAATTATCATGGCATCCTGGGGCAATCATCTAGTCTCTCTTCAGCATTTTGAAGATTAGTAAAGGAAATAAATTATCCAAGTTCTTACATATGCTTAGTATATTCTGTTTTGAAAGGTATTAAAACATGTGATGCACTTTTAAAATATTTCGATCAAAGATAATTAATTGTTTTTAATTTTGTCCTTTGATTTAATATCTTCCACTCTCATATAGTTCAGATTTTTTTTCATTTGAAAAGTACAGTGATGAAAGCTTAAGTCATTGTAATTCCAAAATGTTATTTAAAGTAATATTCTAAATAATAAAAGATGACTCATCCTGTTTGAAGCAAATAATCATGCTATTTTGATAGAAGAATGCTCTCAAGAAGGCCTTCCAGTCCCAATTCTACCTAGGAAAGTGCCTGTTACCTTAGAGTTCTCATTAATAATTGAATTAAACAAGGACAGAAATAAATAGTCTTGCTTCCATATGTAGACAATGTAATATTTCTGTCAAAGATAATTAATTATTTTTAATTTTTTCCTTTAAAGGGACAAGAGTCAGTTACTTGGGTGTTCCAATTAATTGTAATATTTGGGACCTTCCTGAAAATATAAGATATAGCCATAATGAGGTGAAAAATTAATATATGATTTTAAAAGAAACTTATTAAATGTAAATAGTTATGGAAGTGATGGGTATTATTAAGCTACTAATGCCTTATATTTTTATTTAGTAGTTTTCTTCCAGTAGAGCTCAGTTTACTTGATTTTCATTATTCCATGTCTCTCTCCAAACATTTCTCATTCCTGAGAATGAAACAGCACTCCTCCAAGAAGTAAAACAAGACACAGAACAATTCAAACAATTGGTCAAAACAACACTGATTAGCAGTAGTTATGGTGTTGGGGCCACAGCATCCAAGCTGATGCCATCTCATAAGAGTATTTTAGGATAGAGAAGAAAACCCACCAGCACCCTAAACCAGTTTCTTCTGGATAAAAATAAGAATCATCTCTTATCTCACCAATATGGGTTCTCCCTCCAGTGATGCAGATTGCAGCCTATCCACATTTGCCCATTCTGTGTTTCTCTTCCCCATGTCCTTCCATAAGTGCACCAAACTGGCCTCCTGTTGCTAGTTTGAGATTATGATAAGAATAATTCTTTATCACCTTTCAGCTTTCAGTGTGGTAACTTCATCTGTTGTATATGTACCCATGACTGGACAGTTAATTTGTCAAAACCGTGAAGTGGCATTTAAGTAGTTTTTGTACCAACCACATTGAAAACCACATAGAGAAAAGCTGTGTGCTTGCACATCCGTGATGAAAAAATGTCCCAACTCTGACACACGAATACATTTCATTTTATAAATCTTTTGGAATTTAAAGTCACTTATATATGATAAAGAAACATTTCCTCATTCATGGACTTTGATGTATAAAAGTATAAAAATGCTAACTACATCTTTTTTTTAATGTATGCTAAAGGATCATTTTCTCATCCATAGACTTTGACTGTCTCCAAAGGCCCCAATAAAAAAATACTAAATGCTAACCACGTCTTTTTTTTTTTTAAGTTATCAGATGTCTCAGCTCCAGCCTCAGTTAACCTGGGGAGCATCACCAGGAGAGATTTGAGATCTAACAGTTGTGCTTCAGTGCCTTCATAAAGTTCTGGGAAACACCCATATGGTAATAGGTCTCTAACAGCCAGAACATACAAGATAAAAGAGCATCTCACCTGCAAGTAGATCTATTAACTTAATCTATGATCCACTGCCAACATCCTGATTGCAACCATTTTCTAGGCACAATTAATAATGACCTTTGTGATTTCTGAGTCTTGTTCAAATGCTCAATTAACTGTTAATTGACCAGTATTTTACAGTCTGCAAGCCAAAAAAAAGATAAATGCAATCTAATTTTACATTGGGTGTTATGAGCTGCTTCTAACTACATGCATATTTGGTGCCTGAACCCCTCATAAAGGTGTAAATTTCCACTGAAGTAGAACCTAAAAAGTAATGCATTCAGAAATTTTCTGAATTACATGAGCACTAGCAAATATCTTCCAGGCTCATATAGTTGGTTCAGATTTTTTTTCATTTGAAAAGTACAGTCATGAAAGCTCAAGTCATTGTAATTCCAAAATGTTATTTAAAGTAATATTCTAAATAATAAAAGATGACTCATCCTGTTTGAAGCAAATAATCATTCCATTTTAATAGAAATATGCTCTTAAAAAGGCCTTCTAGTCCCCATTCTACCTAGAAAAGTGCCTGTTACCTTAGAGTTCTCATTAATTATTGAATTAAGCAAGGACAGAAATAATGTAAATAAGCTGAAGAGTTTCTAGTCAATGTTTGCTGGAGAGAACTTTTTGTGATATTGACCAGACACTGGCAACTTCGTTATTTCATCCTTTTTGTTCTTCCCCTGTCTTTCTCCTTTAAAAAAATGACATTTAGATACTGTGTACTCTGTGATGCTATAATACATTGTCCAGAAGTGTGGTTCTGGGATAGAGAGCTGGCCTCAGAATCGGAATGACCTGGTATCAAGGATCACCCCGGACACGTACTAGCTGTGTAACTCTGGCCAAATTATTTAACCTCTCAATAATCTAGATAATTCTCTAAGACTTTCAGCTTCAGTGAAGGTGTTCACTTGAATTGGTAGAAAGAATTTCCTCACCTGGGAATTCCCTATGCCAGTGAAATCACAAATGAAATTGTTTCTTTCATTTAAAATGCTATACCCTATGAAAATAGATTTTCATTGTGCGTTTTCTAAAATAGAATGAGAGGAAGAGATTGAAAGGGGGAGAGAGGGGAGACAGAGATAGAGAAACAGGGGCAGAGACACACACAGAGAAAACTTATTAAGTGTTTACTATGTGTCAGGTACCATGCTACACTACCTATATGATGCTATTTGATGATACAAATAAAAGCAGGCAAAATACTTCCTTACCTGAAGCAGGTTTTGAAATTTAAAATTTGTCAGTCTTCTCTTTCTAACCATATAATGCAGGGTGTCCCAAAAGTCTTAGTTCCGTTTTAAGTTAGTTTAAGCACCCTGTAGTTTACCTGACTTCCAAGAAAGAAAAAGCTTGGAAGTCAGGATCATAAATGTGGAACTGTCAAGGACCTTTGAGTTCATCATGTCCAACTCTCTTATTTCAGATATGAGGAAAATGAGACCCAAAAAGTTAAATAACTTTCCCAAGACCATACAGCTAGTAGGTATCTAAGATAGGATTCAAAGTCAGATCTAATTAACTCTTAAGTCCAATACTTAATACCTTGTTCCTCAAGGTATATGCATTATATTTCCAGTTTTTCATTTTATGAAGATTTCTACCATGCTTGAATGCATATTACCCCTAGGGGACAATTTCATCTTGATATAAAATCTTATAACAATTCAAATGACTTCACTTGAGCTTGATTTAGATAGATGGCACAGGCAGACTTTCCAAATATAGAAAATGCAAGGCATTAACTCTCATCTAAGTAAGCATATAATAGCCCTCATGGTTTACCTGCCTAACTGTCCTATGGCAAACTACTCAACCACAGTTTAGAGATTTTCTGTAAATCTCTCTCCTTACGATAAATTTGTTGTTCGGTCATTTTTCGGTCATGTCCAATGTCTTTGTTACTCCATTTGGGGTTTTCTTGGCAAAGATACTGGAGCTACTTGCCATTTCCTTCTCCAGCTCACTTTACAGATGAAGAAACTGAGGCAAACAGAGTCACACAGTTAGTAAGTGTCTGAGGCCAGATTTGAACCCAGGAAAATGAATCTTCCAGACTCCAGGCCCAGAACTTTATTCACTGTGCTACCTTCTGCCCATCATAGATTGCCACAATACCATTCTTAATATTCTCTTTCCAGTCCTTCCTTATATTCTCAGTAATATTCAAACTAGCATCTCTTACAGGTATCAAATCTTCTCAGTTTTGGCTTATTATAAGAAATGTCCATCCAATCTTCAGTACTTAATAAGGGTTAATGAATTTCTTGCCTAATTATGAATAGTGGGACTCATTCGTGCTTTCAAAGTTCAAAATAACAGGGCACCAGGCAATAGCAAATCTAGATAATGGGGAGAAGACCCTATTTAGGTAATTGTTATTTTGGAATCCAGTTGAGTTATGAACATTATTAGTAGCTTCATCCCTTTAACACCAACTTTAAAAAAATTCAAAGGGCACGTACCCCTTTGAATTTAAATCTGCCCCTTTAATGAATTTTCTGCTATTTTCCAAAATTACTTCTATTTATGTATTATTAATCACTAACACCTTTTGCTCTCATCATCATTGTTCCTTTAGGTTCTAACATCTCTTTAAGCAGTAATAATAAATCTGTCCTCTCATTTAAAGAAGGTAGAAATCATAATCAACAATGAATGCGTGACTTTTCTACATGCTAATAAAATTTCACATGGCTTCAGACAAAGTTACTTTTTATCTAAAAAAATTATTTTCCAACAATATTGACATTTATTGAAATTGTTAATTAACTTGGATTTTGTGATTTCCAGGTCTCCTCTTCTCCCATTATTTTTTCCTTTTGGCATTACCCACTCTACCCTTTCATGTGTGACTTTACATGATAGGTTTTTAAAGTATGGCAGAACAAAATGTATCTGGTAGATAAAACATGTTCCACCTCCCACACCCCTCAGAGGGGCTAATTATAGTCTATGAGTCTCACGAGCTGCTTTAAATTCACTGATGTTGCCAGCTCAAGTGAATTCCAATATACTAACTAGTTTGTCAATTTAGTGATTGAAGTACAAAGAACAAAACAAACCCCACAAAGGCAATCACTCTTTTGGCACATTGTACCTTTTTAAACTGAAACTAACGCATGCTCTCACCCCGGACTTAAAGAAATAAAATTATCTTACAAACTGAAGATTGAAAGTAGTTCTACCAACTTATTCTTTTCCTTGATTATTTCTTTTTCTTGAATATAAAAACAAAGGTAGCATTGAATTGTACACGCACATGGCCAGAAAAGATGATTTAAAACTCCTTCCCTGTGTTCAGAAAACATTATGCATAATCTTGCAATGATGGACATCAACACTACTTGTAAAGGCTTCTAAGATAAATTTGATAATCCCCTTACTAGTTCATTCTGACCTTAAGTAACTCTCGTTGTTGGGAAGTGCTGTCATATCTAACCTAAATCTCTTACATTGCAGCCGAAATCTGCATCTCCTTCCTCTCTCCTTCATGAAGATAAGGGTGATTTTCTGTGTATTTCATTTAAAAGATTTCACTTCCTAAGCTATTGGATGTTGCTGCTCCTCAGATTTGTTTTTTTTCCAGTCTTTTAGTGCGTTTTAATTAATAAATATGTATCAAGTGCCATAGTACCATGTACCCGTTCCCCCTTAACAAACCCTTCACCAGGACTCAAGCACTATTCAGACTGGAATTACTTTTCCAGATATCCAGTCTTCCCAGAACATTGATGGTTCTGAAAAGTGCCCATCCTCACAAAGTGGTGGAGAAGGTACAAATATTAAACACATTCCCTATCCTTTGGGAGATTACAGTCTAATCAGAATATGACAAACATTACAAATGAAGTACATATTATCAGGTAACAGTAATATAAAGTAACACATGATATGAGAGATAGTGTGGCATTGTGAATAGGGTGGGGAGGGTGGATTCAGAACCAGGAAGACCAACACATGCAGGCTGCGAATCTGGGCAAATCTCCTAACTTTTCAGTACCTCTCATGTCAAGAGGGTGCTGACCTTCATTGGTAGAGGATGTTTCCTATTGCAATGGGATCATAGGTCTAGGCCCTAGCCATACCAGTCCATAAGATGGCAAAGTCCTTTTGTGACTAGAAGGGAAGCATTAGTAAGGAAGCATGGCTTTAGGGAGGAATCATAAAATTTACTCTGAGATACCTATTTCTTTCAGCTAGAGATGGCCAGAATGAGATGTGATATTCTACTAAGGATCCTTATGGCCACTACTCAAATCAACAAGAGCCTTTATAATACCTTTATAGTCAATCACAATTTTAACCTGACCCGACTGGAATCTCGTAGACATTTCAGGACACTGTGGCAGAATTAGCCTCTTTGCCCTGGTTATGTGGAGACACCTAAAGTTAGCTGGTGTGAATTGCTTGCCAACCACTATTGCCAACCAGCTCCATTTTCCTTTATCTTCTCAGTAAGATACTTAAATTCACCTTCAATATAAAAAGCACCTCAGATGTGAATACTGTCTTGCACTGGATCAAAAAATTCAAGCTGCAGAAGAGTTGTGTTTTTATATAATGAGAACTTTGGAGAAGAATCTACAGCTGTTGGGTTTCTTTTTTTCTTTTTCTTTTCAGCCTGATTCTCATCTCATGTACATAGCTAAGGTTTTGGCTCGGCTTCAAAGAGAGCCCCATGGGTGAAGACAAAACAGAAGGATGATAAATTGGCCATAATTTTTTTAAAAATCAGTATTTTGACATTGTCAATTATCACTCATTTTCAAATATGTGTACAGGGTGGATTTTCAAGTTTGTGTGTATGTTTTTAAAGAACTGTTTAAGGGTTTTTCAATCATTTACACCCTAAAGTACTGTTTTTGGCATTTAAAAGCTGTCAGGCTTGACTTTTAAAATTGGAAGGGGGATGGGGCAAGGAGGAGTGGGGCTGTGTGCATGCCTGGGCTGGTTAGTTCAGATGGGGTAGAGCATGGTGCTAATGAGGGTAACTTTGATACACAGATGGGCAATTTATCTTTGTTCAGAGAAAGCCCTTTTGGGAATTCCTAACTCAGGCCAACTATCTCACAAATGCATGTTATTAGTTATTCTGAAAAAGTTATAAAAGGACTAGGAAAAGGATTCTTCTGCCAGAGTCCTCTTCTGATGTCTAATTGTGCCATGAAGTTACTCTTGAACCTGGAAGACTGTGCCAGCAGCATACAAGATCTGACAGGCAGATCCTACCAAGAAAAAAGGCTTTACATGCAGACCTAGCAGCAAACCAACCACTCTTCTGTAAGGAAACTCATTGCCAGAGAGGCCACAAAGGGAAAAGGCTTTTGGCCACAGCAACTCCCAACGACCATCTATCTATTGAGTCATAGAGGATTGTCCATTTCTGTCAAGGAAGGGAGTACGATCCTTGAGTTCTTAAAAAGGAAGGGGACTGTAGCTAGGGACAAACCCTTCCTCATTACTGATCCTCATGTAAAACAGGGGTCAGCTCTGGCTAGAGGGCCATTTGCCTTCTTTTGTACTGCCTGAGAGCTAAGAATAGTTCTTATATTTTTAAATATGTAAAGTATTATTTAAATTAAAATCTGTTCAGGCAATACAAAAACAGGTGGGTATAGTTTGGCAACCTCATTGAAGAGGAATGCAAATTCCTGTGTATGTAAAAGAAGATACATACACATATACACATAGCGCTGTGTGTGCATATACATATATGTATGTATATATTATATGTGCATATATTTGTATCTGTAATATCCCATGAGATATACATACCTATCTCCTTTATGTATCCATTATTTATAATATACATCTCCATTACATGCATGCATAGAAAACAGTGGCAGCATAGTGCGGTAAATAGAGAGCTGGACTTAGAATAGAGAAAATTTGGGTTCAGATCCCACTTCTGATACATACTGACAGTGTGACCTTTACTTTCTCCAGATCTCTCTTGCTCTGTAAAATGAGGGGGCTGAACTGGATGATGGTCCCTTCTAGTTCTAGAGGAAGTTCTTCCCTGGAGTTCCCTCACATTGAAGAAATCATGGATCTAGTACAAAAAAAAAAATGCTAGAAATACTCATTTTACCTGACCATCCCTGTCATGTTTATTCAAATGCTACTGACAACTCAGAGGATAATGGGATTAAAGCTAGAAGAGGTAGCCAGGCATGTTGAGGCAGACTAAAGCTAATGGATCCTTGAGCTCAGGAATTCTTAGCTGCAGTGAGCTAAGCCTGTAGAATAAGTCCAGTTCCAGTATGGTGAGCTTCCAGGAGTGGGGGGGGGGGCCACCAGGCTATCTAAGAAGGGACAAACCATTATTGGGTGGAAATGAAGCAGATCAAAGTTCTCTGGTTGACCCATATGGGGCTAGGCCCATCAGTAACTCTTGCTACCATTCCAGCCAGAGTGAGATGAGGAAAATCATTTTCAAAAAAGGAAGCCAAAAACCCACTGATTTGTGATTTTCTTGTTGACTTACTGGAACTTACTATTTCTCCCCTACAGATATAAAGAACAACTCTTGCCAAGAAAATTGCACATGTTCCTTATGCTCAGTTCAAGCCCCCAACATCAGTGACTTACTCAACGATGAGGACTTGCTAGATGTGATCAGAATAAAGCTAGATCCATGTCACCCAACAGTAAAAAACTGGAGAAATTTTGCAAGCAAATGGGGAATGCACTATGATGAATTGTGTTTTCTGGAACAGAAACAACAGAGTCCTACCTTGGAATTCCTGCTCCGGAATAGTCACAAAACTGTGGATCAACTGATTGAGCTCTGTAAGCTCTATCATAGAGTCGATGTAGAGAAAGTCTTGCGGAGGTGGGTGAAAGAGGAATGGCCAAAAAGGAGGCATGGAGGCTACCATAATCACTTCTAAAAGCTTTCTTTCTTTATTCCATTGGTTCTTTGGACATTGAAAACCACTTTAGCTTGGGATGGAGGGGAGGATAGGACATTGGTCATTCTTTTTTTAAAAAGTGTTTACTTCAAAAAACATGACATTTGCGTCCCCCTAAGCAGTTTTTGGTTTGTTTTTTGTTGTTATTGTGTGTATGTGTGTGTTTGCACATTTGTATTTTGATTTAATGTTTGAATGCAGAACTTTAGGAGGATAAAATAAAGTGGTAGGCAAGCTTATACAGCAACAAATCCCTAGAAGCAAAATGTTTTTGTTCCTTCATAAAATCAAATTATCCATTGACTTTAAGGATACAGACTATAAGAACAGTTTCCAGGGCCCAAAGCTGTTGACCCCAAAGGAATCACATACAGTATCTGCCATCAGTAACCTTGATGTCCATTGCTTGGAGGCCAAACACACTAAATGATTGCTCTGTTTTATTTTCATGTCATTATCACTCATCCAGTGTAAGGTGCTATAAAGTCCAGTTACTGGGATATTGCTCTCACCTTGAGATTACCTTCAGTTGGTATATCCACCTGCTATCATTGAATACCATTGTTCCCTTTCAAGGATCTAAAGAGAGATATTATTTGTTCATTTTTCAAAGAAAGAAATTTTTTAAAAATGCAAGCAAATACAGTAGAAGTTAGAGTAAAACCTTAGAGCAAGAACTTAGTTCTAGGTATTTATGCTCTAGGAGAGTTTTCCATGAGTGACCTTCAAAATATTTTAATATTAGCTATGAATTATTTTAAATTAATATAACACTCACTTTTGCATCTTCCATGTGAGATTGAGACTGTGTGTTTTGCTAGTGAAGGGTTTTAAGGCTCCATTAAGAGGTCAATGTGGATCTACTGACCTCTCATTGAAACATGGTTATCTCTAGCATCTCTTTTACCAGCTAAAACATGCCCCAACAACACTATAAAAGCACTTAGCTAAGAAGTAAAAAACCTCCACAAGTGGAAATGAGAATCCAGGAATCCAAACAAGTTAATTAACAGTTTAGCTTAGAGACTTTTTCAGTGTTCTGGCTTGATGGTTTAGAAAACAGTAGAGAAGCTACATTGGGTCATATGGATACTAAGACTGCCCAGCTCCCCAAACTATCATCTTTTCTTTATTCCTTAGTGGAAATAGATAGCATCACCTCCCACAGAATCATAGAACATTGGATCCAGAAAGAACCAAGAGTGTCATCTAGTCATAGAGTCACAGTCTTAGAGCTAGAAGAAACCTGAGAGATCGTCTAGTCCAACCCCCTTATTTTAGACAAAGAACTTCAGATTTAGATAAGTGCCTGTGTTGCTCATGGGGAACACAAACACAGAAGGAAATCAAGCCCATTTCCTCTGACTCTTTCCACTGTACCATGCATGCTACTTCCTACCCCTTCATTTTATAAATGAGGAAACTGAGACCTCCAAAAGTTAGCTCATTTGCCCAGGATCACAGAGTATATCAATAGTAGAGGCCCTAAATGCCCTAAGCTGTAGACCCTAAATGCTCTGACTCAGTCCAGTGCTTTTTTCAGTGTACCAAATTATCCTCATCAGAACTGATTAATTAGGCAACAATAATGTAGGTTTTTGGGAAAAACAAAAACTAGTTCATTTTTAAAATTGTAAATATTTGGATTTAGTTCTGGGCTTAATAAATATTAGGGCACTTTAGTCTGATATCTGGTATTCAGTTCTGTCCAAATCCCTAATATATATATGAAAAATAAGTGTCATAAGTGAGAATTAGGTACCCAAAGTCCTGAAGCTAACACGTTTTTGCTTTTCTTTTCTTGAAGCACAATGGCTCTCAACATCAATAAAATTTAAAGGTGACTTAGAATAAAAATGTTTGCTAAGCCACCAGCACTTTCTAACAATACCTTATGATAATTTTCATTTAGAGCCTAATGTTGCTAATTTAATCAACTCTACCATGGCAAGATGAACTTTAACTTTAAAATAAAAGAGATAGTTGCTAAAGTTTCTGACCCATTCTTAATTATTCACAACTCCCTTTCTTCTCTGGTTAGAGTTCCTGCAAGATGTGATGGAAATCATTTTCAATGAATTGTAATTTTTAAAAATAGATGCTTAGTAAGTTGTTAAATAGAACCAATAAACTATTAGTTGAATTTTTATTGAATGTTGACAATGGAGTAGGCATTATGCTGAACATTTAAGTGAAGGCTCCCCTCTGAGTGCCTGTTTAACATAAATATGGCAGTCTCATATTTCTTCCTACAGTTTATTAAAGGAAAATGTAATTATAATTGGTATTCATTTAGACCTTGTAAATATGTGAAACTAAAAGGGCAGTGGTTATTTAGTGGTACATAAAGAATATCATAGATCCAGATATGGATCTCACTCACAAGCTAGATTCTCATTGCTTCTTACATCCCTTTAACCTTTTTAAGGTATTCGGTTTTTAGAAATATAGACCACCTTGAGCATACTTCTGTCCCATTTGTAAAATGGCCACCTCTGCTGCATGAGCACAGGAATTCCCTTCCCTCTCCACTATCCTAGGAGATTGCCTTACCCTTTTTCCTTCCTACTATAGACTCCATGCTGCCTTAGATTCAATTTAGCCAACTCCATTTCTAGGTTCTTACTTTGTCCCACAGGCCAGATCTGTAGCAGATGAATATACTCATTACCACCCCTATCCTGGCTTTTTAGCCACTGAAATCCCAAAACCCATATTGCCATCCCTCAGCCTTCCTAAATCCAACTTTACTAGAGCCACCTATTATATATTATAGCTTGGGAGCTATGGGAGCCCCAGACCTCAATACCCAGCAGATAGAAAGAGGTTGAATCTCTGCTGTCTTGTCAGGGCTTCAAGTGGAAATAAGGGGAGTCTATGTGGTACATTTTTCCACAATGCTGGCAGTACATTATTAGGTATGATACAAATAGTACAGTAGTGTAACACTCTTCTTTAGGTACATTATAGGTGATTGTGAATATGGGAATCCACCATATGGGACATCATTTCCCTGGGAAAATGTGTTCTCAGACCCAACAATCCACTTAGAAATGAACTTTTGTAACATACATAGCCCTTTTATACGCATATTGGATATGTTCTGTGTTGTCATTAAATTTATAGACATATAAATTTATAGACCCAGTTTTTATTTATCTAGATTACCTTTCCTTTTTTAAGTTAGGTCAGAAAACTTAACTGAATTAAACAGAATGTAGACCAAAAGTTGTCCTTAGCTTTTTATTTAGGAATTAAAGGGAATTCCACTGAAACCTAAGTGAGAAATGAACCATAGTACACAACCCACTCATTTGCATCACTTTTTCCATAGTAGGTAGATAATTGCTTCTAACAATTTCCACTATTACATCTTCCATTTACTTATTTTATCAGCATGGTTATGAAATTTAAAAGTATTGGTGTTTTCCTCCCTATAGCAAATATAGAAGTTGACATCTGTTTATCACTGAATTAATTTCTCTCTGCTCATTTGTCCTAAATTCTGGCATACTCTGATCTTTTTGAGACAATGTTGACTATATTAAATAAAAACAGAAATTAAATGTGCACTTATCAAAAGCTTACTGCCCCAGGGCAATTAAATGTAGGGTGAGTTTTGTATACATTGATCCAGAATTTCAAAGAGTAGTCTGAGTCTGAAAATAAATGTAGACAAGTCAAATATGTGTGCTAATCCAAAACTACTTAATAATACTTCTTTACATTAGGTAATCACTGCAATATTATAAATATGCTTGTGAAGGGTTCTATGGACTAGGAGAAATGTGAGCAAAGAGAAAATGAAAAAGAGGGTGGGAAGGTAGAAAATAACATAGTAAGTCAATCAAATGATTTCTTGTTTTTTAAAGTCTAGCATACGCCCAATAACTTCATTCTAATGCTGTCCTCAGGGTCTATGCAGGGTGACCACTTTATGGATTAAATTGTCTTAGTATGAGGTCCTTTTGATTTTTTGATAAATTAAGCTCCTTGGATAAGACCCACAACAGATTCTTCTTATTCCAAATTTTCATTTATAGGGTTCTATAATGAGATTCAGAGTCAGTAATATGTAGCACAATTTGTAAATACATAAGTAAGCAGTGTGCCTTCTGGTTGACTGCAGTGTATTGCTTCTTGACTAATTTAGGGATTTTAAGTCAGCTGTCATTTAGATCCATTTTATGCCAAGGAAGAAGGAAATAAAAGACATATTTGATTGTTATTCTCTCCCTAAAAGAAAGGAGAGAGATTACAGTGAAGTGCATTTTAAGACTATACATTTTATGGTATACAAATTTCCTCTTCCCCCACTTGTTTTACGAAAGAGCATTAGACTAGTATATCTCATGTGAACAAATAGAAATGGTAAGTGGAAGGCAGCAATAACAGCTGATACTTAAGCTTTTTTAATGTTAAGATTGTAATGACGTTTGATATGATACTGCCCTCTGCTGGAATTTAAAAGCTATGGAATTGGAAGCATTATTTCTGACATACTGCTCTATAGCGATCACAGATTTAGAGCTGGAAGGAGCCTTGGGGATCCTGTGACCCAACTTCCTTGTTTTGCAGAAAAGAGAACTTGTCCATACAGGTTCAGTAACTTATCCATGAGGCTACCACAACCAGCCGCCTTGTACTTATGTACTTCACTGCCTTCTCTAATTCTTACAGGTGGCACTCAAAGAACTCCTAGAATACGTCTGTAATACCCCCATAAAATAGAAAGAAGGCAAGTATCCATATTTTACAAATGGAGATACAGAGAGCCTAAGTACATTGTTGAGTGTCCCCTACTGAGTGAGTGGCTAAATTCTGGTCCCCTGAATCTGAGGAGTATGTAGTTATCCCTACATCACCCTACCTTTCTTAGTACCAACATGTAGCTCAGCTACTTTAATAGTGATTGAGCTGAAAGTAAAAGTACCCAGTGGCCACTGATAATAGCACCTTCATTCTGGGTCTTATTTCATTAAAACTTCTCCCATGTAAATCCTGGGCTTGCCATCTTTGATATTTTTTTCTTTCAGATAAATGAAACTTTTGACACAACCAACATAATTAAATGATGCAGAGGCCAAGGGTAGCGTTTCTTATTAAAAGGTATAAGCATGGATTCAATAGCACTAATCTCTCTGACCTGACTTTAGGATGTAATGCAAAAATGTGATTTATTGTACACTTATGCATTCTAGTAATAGCTTTCACATAGCCAACTCTTCTGGTCATCTTTTCTTCTAGAGGAGTAAGGCATACCTTTCCTCAGTTTTTACTAAAAGCTACTATCTCTGTTGAAAAGAGTATTTCATATCTGCTAGGCTACCTTCTTCCTTCATTCTCCCTCTCCTTAGTTGTCCTTCTCACTGATCTTGGTGATTGGCCCTTGAAATTTTTCTCTGGTTTCAAGCATCAATATCTTTTATATATGCACTACAACCTCCTTCCTTGGTGATATTTAATGTCTGTTTGCTTAGCTTATGAATGAAGATGGGATTTGTTGAATTTTTCATTTAATAAATTGTCATTTTTAATAGGCATATGATTTGATAATGTCATAACTTTTTTCCCCATTTTTTAAATGAGAACATACGTACACACACGCATCAGAATCCTAAAAACTACCCTTGAAGTATATTCCATGAATTCTAGCTTAGTTAATTCTGTCTGTGTCTCCACCTTTTAAACCACATTACTGGTGGTGGTAAGATGGATATGGGTACATCTCATTCCTGCTATATTCCTGTTTAAAGTGATGTTGCCAGATTTTGTGTTGGACGTCTCTAGGCTACTCAGTTCTTGGCTAGAACTGAATGACTTTGGTGATGAAATCAGTCCCAGAAGGATGGGTCCATGTTTTCTACCTTCTCATATGCACGTGGCAGAAGCTAATAGATCTTTTCACTGTTGTCCTACTGGCCATAATTGGATCCAAGAGAACAGAATCTAGTTGCAGAAATGCACATTCTACAATAAAAGACCAGAGTTTTTATCAACTGTTTTAGTGATTTGAAAGGGAACTATCTATTTCAACTTCCTTTAAACTAAGCCAGGTTTCCTTTCTTTGTCATCTTGTAAAAGAAAAAATATATTGCAACCTATGAAAAACAGTTTGCTCCTTTGAACTTGGCAAATACTCTCTGAGACTCCATGAGGAATATTTCTCCAGTGAGTAAGGAAGATTTTAGTTTCTAAACTATGGGCACTCTTTGTGGTACTCTCCTGTTGTGGGTCTTGGTACTGTACTTTTTCATTTGTGTTGTATGTGAGACTTCATTATGGATCTCCTTTGTTATTTTGTATTTTTCTTACAAATAAAGACTTTTAAAAAAAAACAACCTACATAGTGATAGATGCTATCATCGCTTAAGATCAACTACCACCACGTACTGTAGTTCACTGTAGTTTCCAGCCACCTACATACAGGGAAACTTTTCCATTACACTTTTCAGGGCACAGAAAGGTGAAATGTGACCAAAAGTGAGGGAACACGCCCACTTGCCAGAGCTCCTGTTTCCTCTACGTTTTTCCTCCAACCTCTGCAGAGGGAGCTGCTTTAGAGGATCACAGGATTTATATCTGGAAAGAACCACAAAAATCATCCAAGTCACTTCTCATTTTACACATAAAGAAACTGAGCCCAAGGGGGATCTAACCAGCCCAAAGTCATACAGGGAGTTAGTCAATCAACTAACATTTATTGTGTAAGGCACTGTGCTAGGTCCTGGGGACGCAGACCTTCAAGACAAGGACTCTACTGGGGGTATCCTTCATGGTCATAGCAAAATATAGTCTACATTCAAAGTAAATACAAAGTGATAAGGGGAAATGGGGGTGGTAACTAACAGCTTGGGAAAATCAGGAGAGATCTCTTAAAGAAGGTAACAGTTGAGTGGAACTCTGAAGGAAGCTAGGGATTCCAAGACAGAGAGATAAAGAAGAAAAGTATTCAAAGACTGGGATCAGTCTCTATAAAGGCATGATGACAGGGAAGGGAATTCCATGTACTGGGCCATTAGGCCAGTTTGCTGGAATGTAGAGTTTATAAGGGGAAGTCAGTGTGTAGTCAGCTTGGAAGGATGGCAAATGCCAAAAAGAGTTTGTATTTTGTTCTGAAGGCAATGGGAAGCAACTGCAGCTTTCTGAGTCAAGAAGTGTCATGGTAAAACCTGCTCTTAAGGAATATGAATTTGGTAGCAATGCTGAGGAAGGTTAGAGGTGAAAGACTGGATTTTGGGAGACGAATTAGACATGTAGCCTATGTAAGACTTCTTATCCCAGTTCCTATTTCTAATGACAAGTCTGGTCCCCAGAGCCTGACTAGCCACATCTTCCTCCTTAGGGATTTAAGGGTACCTTTAAGAAGTCAGGGTGATTCTCTAGTGACATCACTTCAATCCCCCACCAAACTGTCAGTTAAGAATCATTTCATTAGCCAACCTTAAAACAACTTTTAGAAAAATATATTTACCAAGGTGGTACAATAAGAACAGTTGATACAAAATATTTCCACTGCAGTCTGTGATAACAGTCTCCTACAGAAAATTCAGGACCAAGGGGAAAGCAAAAATGACAAAGGGGGTACTTCACAGCTCCTCCTTGCTCGAAGCTCTTTTCTGTCATTCCTGGAATACTCAGTAAGTTTCCCCTAAGCATAGTGAATCTATATTCATCTATTAATGGCTCCTGATGGAGATACCAGCTGATCCAGGAACATTGCTAGGACACAAGGGAAAATGGAAAGCTTTCAAGTATCTCCCCTGGTCAGAGAGAAAGGGAGGAAAGGAAATCCAACCAAGACTGAATCTAAGACTCTCTATACCCTCCTTCCCCTCCACCCAAGTTCCTGGCAGGGGAGAGGGGGAAGGAGGACTTAGGGGGTTCAACCAGAATGCCAGGTATTATCTAATTTCTGGGATTCC
Organism: Potorous gilbertii; assembly: GCA_028658325.1. NCBI lineage: Eukaryota > Metazoa > Chordata > Mammalia > Diprotodontia > Potoroidae > Potorous > Potorous gilbertii. Next base: position 565,203,275 of record CM053770.1, read on the forward strand.
ATCACATCTCAACTTACTTGATAGTTTTTAAACAATCCCCAGAGCATGGTCCAGGTTCCTCTGCCTATCCAAACAATGGGGTAGTTAGGTGGCATAGTGGATTTTTTCTGGAGTCAGGAAGACTCATCTTCATGAGTTCAAATCTAACCTTAGACAAGTAACTGGCAAGTTACTTAACCCTGTTTGCCCCAGTTTCCTCACTTGTAAAATGAACTGGAGAAAGGAAATGGCAAATCACTCCATTATCTTTGCTAAGTAAACTCCAAATGGGGTTGCAAAGAGTCAGACATGGCTGAAAATGACTCAACAGCAACAATTCAGACACGATTCTTGTGTAGTCAAAAGTCTTGTAGCACTTAGTTTGAGGCCCATGCATATTAGATTGACTGAAGCATGTTCTCACCTAGTTAAGATAGCAAGGCAACAGTGGAGTGGTATGGTTTGGATCCCTTTCTTTCATCTATTTTCATAATCCTGAGAAGAATCGATAAGGGCCTGAACTATAACTGAACTATAGTAGTAGCAGAGAAAAGGCACCCATCTGATTCCAAATCCATGATTTTCTGCTACCCTTTCCTTCTTCAAGGCTGTCCTGGGAAAGAAAAGCCAGAGAAGCCAGAGTGAGACTAAGGCAAGACATTCAGCGGAAGGAGAAAAGGAGAGAATCTACTAGCCCTTCATAACAATAGTAACTCATGTTCGCCTGACTCTTTAACATTTAACTTGAACAAATAACTTTCATGTATATAAATTCACTAAGCTCCACAAAAACTGTGAGATTTGTGGTGCAGATATCATTCCATTTTGCTGATGAGAAAATTAAGGTGCAGATGAGCTAAGTGATGGACCCAAAGTCAACGAAGGTTAACTAGTGCAAAGGGTAAAGGAACTGACTTAGGAATATACTGAATGAACTCTACAAAGCAGAAATTTCAGCTCTCAAATTATATTGCGCTGAGGCGATGGGTGTGCTGGTAAGTTTTAACAACTGGTTTTATGAAAAAATATACACAGGACACACTTTTTAAAGTTTAATCTGCATCATTAACATTTCCTCCATGATTTTTATTAAGTCTAAACAATCAAAAAAAGTAACAAATTAAGTCTTGGCTTATAGAGTTTGCAGATTTCCAAGACATAAATACTCTCACTGAAAATTTCACAATCAACTTTCTCTAACTGGTACACTGATTCCAACACACCCCTGTCTGAGGCTAACATTGATATCACTTGTATCCTCTGAGTTTGCACCATCTGGATGGTGAGGGGAAGTACCCAGTACTGTTACAGCTAGCAAAAGGAAGTCTCCTATAAATATTTTCCATTGGTCTTGACCAGTATGGTTCATTGACAAATAGGTGGGTGGTAATGTGAATGGTTGATTGGTTTTTAGATAGCAATAATAGCAGTTCACATCTTAAGAGCTTTTAAGGAGTCATTTAGGGTTTTCAAGGTGGTTAATCCTCACCACCATCTTCCCCCATTTTACCGAAGAGAAACTAAGGCTCAGAGTAGTTAAGACTTCAAGTCACAGCTCATAAGTATCTGATTCAGGAATAAACACTCAAGTCTAGGTCTCTATTCTACACTGTCTCTCAAATCATTAGGATATTTGGGGTTATGAGTATCAAATAAGGTAACCTATGAAAAGCACTTTGCAAAACTTTAAGCATTTTATCAGTGCTAGCTATAATAACTATTACTATCCATACCTAGGGCAAGAGGAAAAAGAATTTAGGGGTATGTTTTAAATGACAGGAAAGAGATGTCTTAATAGATATATAGGGAATGGTTAATACTTTCTGCTGTTTTAAGGTACTTCTTCCTTGGGTTAAATGTGGATTGCCATTTTAGACGGCCCCTTGTCAGTGGGCTAACACTTGAGCTGCATATCTGGTTGAAGGAGAATTGTTGGGGGGAGGGGGGAGGCAGGGTGGAAAATGGCCTTGGAAGCACATTTCACGTTTTCATTCAAGTCATAAATTGTAGCCCGTAATTGTTGCTGGAGCCTAACTGCATTTCCCAAACTCCGTCCAATTCAAACAAAACACCTGTGGCCAGAAGCAAGGATCTGTTCAGATCTTTGAAGAATCTATTTTTACTTCCTTTCACGAAAACAAAAAATCCTTTTACACAATATCCAACAGAAAACTACATAATGGACAGTGGCTTAGTGGTGTTGGCAAGGACAACAAAGGAAGCTTTAGACAAGTTGGTAACCAAGTAGAGGGGCTGTGTTTGGCTCCAAGCTAACATTTGAACTTCTATTTGTTTCCCCAAACTAGGGTTTCACTGGGAAGTTGCCAAGGGCTTGGAGACCAGTCTTACCAACTATTCACTTCTTCCTCTCTTTCCACCAGCTACCCCCAACCACAAGTCACCAACTTATCGCCCACAGCAGCTCTTTGTTTTGTCTTCTATTCCCATCATATTTTGTCTATGAATGCTGTACAAGCTGCTGCTAGCCTGGGTGAATGAGATACAAATTGATTCCAGTCTTTCTAACCCATCCCTCTCCTACCTTAGGCTAGTCCTGAAGGATATATGTAGTGCTTTATGGTTTGTGGAGTACTTTCCTCATAAAGTTCTCTGGGGTGGGTAGTACAAACATTATTAGCCCCTTTTTTACAGATGAAGAAACTGAGTCTCTGAGGAACTAAATGTCTTTCCTATGGTCACAAAACTAGTAAGAATCTTAGACTTGAACTCAGGTCTTCTAACTCTCAACAATGCTTTGAGGCAAATAGTTTAAATAACACCATCCCTATTTTATACAAAGAGTAAACAGGCTCAGAAAAGTTCAGTGGTTTATCTTAGCATCAATAAGCTAGTAAATGTAAGGACCAAAACCTGATGTCTTCTTTCTTCTAATTTCAATGCTCTCTGATCCTTGATATAAAATACTTCTAGTCGTCTTACCAAGTTTGTTGCTTCAGTTTTGTTTTTGTATCCCCAGAATCTGTCACAGTAACCAATGTATAATAGAGGTCTAATAAGTACTTGTTGACTGATTGATGGAATGATTGTTTTCACTATAATACTTCAATATGACAAGGATTTGAGATTTCATAGGGAGGCAGGTAGCAGTTTCTCTACAATTAAATGGACCATCTTTTGGCAGAGCTACTGTGGCTGAAAAATTCATTATTCTGAAGTCGACTTGATAATGAGTCACTGAACTTAACTAGACTAGTCTTCAAATGACAGACATACTACAGGCAAGCAGACCTCTACTTGAAGCCTTTCCAACATGGTGGAACCTGCCAAGGTTTGTGCTTTGCTGGCATAGCTCTTGAGTGCTCAGGGTTGTCTTCATACCATGATGAGTCATCAGAGGAGGATGAAGATGCCCCATCTTGAGTGAAGAGGCCCAGATATGCTTCTGACCTTCTTCCTAAGTGGCAGTCAGCCTATACTTATAGCATAGTACTATTCCATTACATTCACATATTTACATTTGTTCAGTCATTCCCCAATTAATGGGCATCTACTTTGCTTACAATTTTCAGCCATCACAGAAAGTGCTGTTATAAGTATTTTGTTGTGTAAGGGACTTTCTTCTTATTGAGGGCTTCTTTGGGGTTTAAATTTGGAATCTCTGGTTCAAAGGTTATGGACATTTTGGTCATTTTATCTACATAATTCAGATTTTCTTTCCAAAATATTTGTACCGTTTCACAGCTTCACCGATCAGGATGTACCTTAAAAAAAAATAAAAACTCTCAGTGATCTTATAAAACCTTCCCAGGTTACCCAGATCAGACACTAGATTTTCTACGTGAATACAAAAAGTGACTTCTTCAAATGCCACAGCTACAATCCAAAGTGAGAAATTGACAAAGGCTTACCCATTCTATGTGAACAAAATGATAAGTTGGCCATCCAATGATGTGGTCACTTGCCACAGAATATACTGGTCTCTATATGGGGCTTTACCAGTTGAGTAAATACTACCCAGAAAAGGGGCAAGGCGGGGACAAAGAGTGTCCATGACCCAGACAAAAAGCAAGACTTAAAATCCTCAGGCATTCCAAGCAGGTAGTGTACTTTCTTTTGATGGGAAATCAGGGCATTTTAAGGTTGGCACAGGAGAAGAAAGGGAATATGGTTCCTTTGGAGGCATAGAGGGGAATGCCAACCAAACTTCTATATTGATGTCTGGAATGAAGCCAATCATTTTGCTAGACTTGCAATGTATCTTTGGCAAGGTGCTCAGCTAACAATGCCAAGAAATCAAGGACTAAAGAACCAAAAGATCTTAAATATTTGGATGTGATCTCTTCCTTTAAACATTTCTTCCTTTCAACTTGGTCTAGATAACTGCTAAGGATCCTTCCAGCTCTAAAGCTATGAGCCTTACCCCATTCCCCATAAATCCCTGAGCATGGGTCCATCAGAATTAAGAAATACATGTGTGCCTCCCTCAGTTTTACTTTTATTTGCATAGCACTCCAGTGTAAGACTGAGTAAATAAATCAGTGACTGTGTGTACATATTCAGAGCTTAATCCTGCTTGCCACAATGTCTGGGTATTACAGCCGTTAGTGGTGGAGGTGGTTGTCCTTCATATTTGAAGAGGACCAAAATGACATCACTATTTTGTGGTCAACGTATAGTGTGTCTGGCTGTTGCTGATCCTACCAATAGGAGTTCCGAAGGCTCTATCACAGAATGAGTACAGATAGCCCTTATTAATAAGGATGTCTCTAAATGTCTCTAAATTTGAGCATCTCACACTTCTTTTGGGCTACTGCAATTCTGCTTTGCTCATAGAGCACAGTGCCTTCTTTAATGTGGGCATCCTATGCTGGGTAGTCCTGTGCCAGCGTCAACCATGTGTAACAATCAATACCAAAAAAGTTTTTCAGAGACTTCTTAAGAGTGTCCTTGTGTCACTTCTGACCTCCATGTGAGCACTTGCCTTGTGTGAGTTCTCCATAAAGTAATCTTTTAAGCAAATGCACATTTGTCATTCGAACAACATGGCTAGTCCATCAGAATTGTGCTCTGAGCAGTAGAATTTGAGTAATTGGAAATTTAGGTCAAGAAAGGACCTCAGTATCTGGTAACTTACCTTGCCAGGTGGTCTTCAGAATCTTCCTAAGATAGTTCAACTGGAAATACTTCATCCTCCTGGCATAGCACTGGTAGACTGTCCAGGTTTCACAGGCATACAACAATGAGATCAGCACCATGGTTCTGTAGATCTTCTAATACCTCTTCTCTCCCAAACTTTTCTTTGGAGCTTCCCAAATACTGAGTTAGCTCTGGCAATGCATGCATCAACCTCATTGTCAATGTGTACATGCCTGGAAAGTATGCTACCAAGGTAAGTGAACTTATCCACAGCATTCAAAATTTCTCCATTTCTCAATGGTTCCACCTTTGAATGGTGCAGTGCTGGCTAACGAAGTTCTGTTTTTCTAATGTTCATTGTCCAGAATTGTAAGGCCTCAAATGTCCTTTCTGTCTTCAGAATCTTCATGAAATGCACTGCCGTACATAACATCTGTGACGGATGGGTCAATCCCCTTGGTCCTCACAGGGCACAGTATATCAGCTGTATCGATGGTTCAAAAACATCGCTCCTCACAGACCATGATGCCTCTGCTGAATGAAAGGCTTAACTGGATTTGCATATCACAAGGCAAAGCTCATCTGCAACTGTCTCTGGGATACTTCTGTGCTCTTTCAGAAAGAAAAGATAATCTTGATTTAGGATTGGCAAATTCCTTTCTAATTCTGCTGTCTCAGGGCCTGAGCTCATAGGTTTGCTCTACCACTGTTTTCCTGGGGCAAATTGTATAATCTCTTTAAATCTCAGTTTTTTTGTCTATAAAATGAGGGAAATAATACCTACTTTCTTTCCCTGACATTTATTATGGAAGTCAAATGTAATTAAAGTAAGAATACTTGGTGAGCTACAATACTCTACATAGATGTCAGCTGTTATTATGAGACAAATGTAATGATGTTATTCTTATATTATTAGTAAAACAATGGCTCATTATGAAAAGGGCTAATCAAAACCTGGAAGCCTAGGGAAAATGAGTTGCCTTGGTCCTAATAGTGCAGGGCTCAAAACAGTTATAATTAACTACTGAGATGTTTACTAAAGATGCACCATTATCTTCTTTTGCCTCTTAGGAATATTGTTCAGAAAGAATTATTCCTTTGATTCCCAGTTATTGGGTGTTTTTTTTCTTTCCCTTCTCTTCTCTTTCCTCATTTATTTGAAAATAATTATATTTGTTTTCTGTGCCCCAAGGGAAAACTGTAGACTTTAGACCTGAGTAAGCACAAGCTTTGAACTGTGAAGCTGCACAGGTCATGGTTCCTTTGTAGGTTTTCACGTGACTATGAGGAACAATGGACAAGTGCTTTCTATTTCTCTGAGTGTATCTCCCTTGGGGAAAAGAAAATTCAGACTTTCCAGTAAGAAAAATAGACCATTTAACTCTAACCCTTTTTCTGGAATGACAGATATGGACTGCTTGGGAATTTGTCTGCTTGGGTGCTCTCTGTTTATAATTCAGTGACAGACTCTATAAGTTATGGGAGAAACGAATTACAGTTTTAAGAGATGGAGGCCACTTCGTGAAAACTAAAGTTTATATATGAAATCTTCTGGCATCTTTCAGTGCCTAAGAGAGATGATGACATCCACCTGTACTTTTTCCATTTAATGGCTCTACTTATTAAGTGGTTCTTCTTCTATGGTTGTTCATCTATCTTTGCTCTCTTCTGTTATAGACCATAATCAATCTGTGCCTCTTTTAAGCCTACTCTTTCCTCCTCAAATGAAGCAGTTCAGAAAGCCTATAAACCGCTCCAAAATAAGGAACTAGGCCACTGTAGCTCATCTTCATTCAGAGGTGGGGAACCTGCAGCCTTTTATTAAGAGGATTTGTTCCATGAAGTTTATATTCAAAGAGCTGCACTTGAGGGGGCCATGTGTGGCCTCAAGGCCACAAGTTTTCCCTCCCTCCCTCTGTACTTAGTTCATATGAGATACAAAGCAAGGATTTAATAAGACTTATTGAATGAATGAATGAGAAATTTAAAGATCTTCCCCACCCATTAATGGGCCTGTCCATTAAGGGAAATTTGATTAGGGAAGATTTGTTTTGTAGGAAAGTTCACACTTTTTGTTAATTTCTTTTTTTTTTTTTAAAGCCAAAGAAAACAAAGTTTATTAAGGATTCACCAAATTGAGTTGCCTCTTAAGGAGCCTAAATATTTGTGAAGCTTGTATTCACAAGCAGGCCAGATAGAATCCCAGCTATACAGAGTCTGAGCTGGATTGCATCTGAGCCTCTTTTTGTTCATTTCTAATTAATTTCTAATTCATTAATTTCTAATGAGGCACTGATTCTCAAAGGAAAAGTATATATATACTCTGAGGTGAGGTTTTATTTTGGGACTTACTCATTGGAAGTGTTTGTTTGGCCAGAGGAGACTCTGGGAAGTTGCTAAGGAGCCCCCTGGCTTTGAAAACCCAGATGTTGGTGCTTCTCTCTCTGATAATTATGTATATAATTGCTTATGGTGAGACAGTTGAAAGCCCTGTCTGTTGATCTTTATTTCTCTGTTTGTATTTTCTCTGAAGTTCAGGGGGATGACTTTTTCCCTTGTCCTAAGTGAATGATATATGTGTTTGATTAAAGTGATTGTTGACCCCTCAAAAGTTGCTTTCCTTTTAGAAAAGCAAATCTAAAGAACCTGTGCAGCAGGTCCTCCTGTGTATTCCAGGGTCCTTGCTGTTACAGTGTGAGATGTGACCAAACACAGTGTTAATAATAAACAATAATAATTCACATTTATAGAACACTTAAAACCTAACAAAGTACTTTCCTCCCAACAACTTTATGAGGCAGTCAGTCCAGTCAAGCAAACATTTCTTAAGCATCTACTATGTGCCTGGCATGGGGCTAAGCATTAGAGGTAGAATGATTAATCTCAAGTGTTCGTCATTTTTTCTTTCTGGTTATGAGAGTGTTCTCAATCAAATTTCCTTTCCTGAAATTCAGCAGAATTGAAAAGCAAATGTAAAAGATTCATGTCTTCTAATCTTCCTATCTGACCACAGTCTATCCATAGCAAGGGATAGGCTTTGTGCTCCATTACTAGAAAGATCTCCAAGTATATTGGTTGGTCCCTCTGTGACAGACCTACAGAAGGACAAAAATAAGAGTCAGTCAGGTTAGTAAAATGGATTGCTCTCTCCATTGTAGGCAGGATTACCCATATTGATTGGGTCACTGTTCATTTGGAAGATTGGAACCTACAAGGCTGACTGCATATAAGATTTCAGCCTCTCTTTTTATCTAGCCATCCAACAAAGTAATTTTGGTAATGTAAGAAGGCTCTACCCACTTTTATCACATAACATAAGGCATAAATGAAAGATACATACAAAGATAAATAAAAGGCAGGGATAGTAATCATAATCTCAGAGAAAGTTAAGGGTAAAATAAATTTAATCAAAAGTGAAAAATGGAAAAACTATATTACTCGATATTATTCAATATTCTTCTAGACCATCATAGTCCAATGCCTAGACAGTTTAAAATACCTGAGCATATACCTGTCAAAACAGACACATGACTATAGGAGTTTGTAGGAGACTGTAAACATAACTTTTTATACAAATAAACTCAAATCTATATAACTGAAATAATATTTATTGTTCACGGGTAGGTAAAGCCAATATAATTTTAAAATAATAATTTTACCTAATCTATTCAATGTCTCTCCAATTAAATTACTAAAAAAGTATTTTACTGAGACATGAAAAAAAATAATAAAGTTCATTTGGCATACAAAAGGTCAGGAACTTCAAAGAAATCAGGAAAAAGAGATACAAAGGAAATAGATTCAGCAGTATCAGATCTTAAGATATATTATAAGAGCATTATTGAAGTACAAAATGGAAAATTTTGATTATTTTAAATTAAAATTTTCTTGTATAAACAAAACCTACATAGCTAAGAAAAGAAGAAATGCAGAAAATTGGGGGAAACCTTTCATAGACAATTTCTCAGAAAGGATGTGATTGGGTTGGAATATTACTGTAGTAATGATGAGCTGATTGATTTAGAAAAACATGGAAAGGTTTGAATATATGAAGGAAGATGTTATTCACCTTCACATAAACAGATGATAGGAGGAAATAAGCATAGTATAGTCTTACTGTATGTATGTGTGTTTCTCGGTATCTATATACTCACACTTAATTGTAACTTTCTTTAAGGTGGTGTTGGGAAGGGTGAGGAAAACAAATAAGAAGTTCTCTGCAAAGAACAAAAGAAAACCCACAAGGAAGCAAAGAAAAGCTAGGCAGTTTTGAAAACAATGTGTAGTATTTGTTACATAGATTTTCTTGAAATGGAAATCCTCTCTTATGGTCTGCTATGTACATGGCAGTGGGTTTTTTTTCTCTTTTTTAAGTTAAAATAAAACACTACCAAAAATAAAATAAGGTATATAAAAATACTTTATCAGCCTATGCAAGTATAGGAATTTATTATTATTATTTTAATTAATATCAAAAGGTCATCCTCTGAGCTACCTTGTATGCATAAAAACATATTTCTACTAATCTTGATCTATTTCCCTGGCAAGATTAATCTTTCACATATGTATATGCATTTATATGTGTGTGTGTACATATACGTATATTTAGGGAGGAAACAAGGTTTTTCACTAGTCAAAATACAGCAACATTATAATAAGATTTTGCTATTGACAGAGATTTTTAATAAAGTCAGGAATCTGAGCTTCCTAAGAAGAAAACTGGCCTACCTCCTTAGTTCACCTTTTGTTTTAAATCAAACATTTCTGTGGTAAGCCAGAGAGAATTTCAGTATTATCTAACTAACCCTAAGTCAGAGAGTTATCTGTAACAAAGGACTTTGCGCTCCTCCTAAATGTAGGGATAGAAAAAAATTCATCTTAGCCTGTAGCTGCTCTGCCTGACTTTTGTTGGCTAAATATAATGGCTATGACAAAAAAACAAAAACAAAACAAAACAGACTAGACTCATCAAGAAAAGATTCTAGCCACTATACTGTAGCCCAGTGGTCTCAAACTCAAAAAGAAAGAGGAAACATTAGACCCTACCTAAGGGGCAGCTAGGTGGAGCAGTGACTAAAGTACCAAGGCTAGAATCAGTAAGATGCTGGGCAAGTCACTTAATCCTGTTTGCCTTAGTTTCCTCATCTGTAAAATGAGCTGATGAGGGAAATGACAAACCACAACAGTGTCTTTGCCAAGCAAACCCCAAATGGGGTCAGGAAGAGTTAGACAGTGAAAACAACTGACCAACAATAACAAACCCTACCTAAAGGTCCCTGATGGTGGCATGTTGACTTAGAAAACCACATATTTACATTGTTTATGTTCTATTGTATTTTTATTTATCTTAAAAATATTTCCAGGGGGCAGAGCCAAGATGGCAGAGTAGAAAGATTCACCTATGCTAGCTCCGAACCCACAGCCCATGGATTTCCTCTAAAAAGAACTCCCGACAAATTCTGGAACAGTGGAAGCCACGCAGCAACACAGTGACGGAGATTTCCATTCCAGAGAGCCCTGAAAAACTGGTCACAAAGGTCCATTGCTCACTGGACAGGAGCAGAGCCCTCCCCTGCCCTGGCCATGTGGCACTGAGAGGAGCGAGCAGATCCGAGCAGGCTTCAGGGACGGAATCTCCAGTGGCCACAAAGGTCCCTCCACCCGCAGACACACAGGTCAGTGAGAGAGACGGGCTGAGAGCGGGAGCAGGTGTCTCCGGGACTCAGGCCCCCTCGGGAGGCAGCAGCAGAGGCAGTGGCAGACCAGCGGCAGAGGCAGCAGGCGGCCAGAGGCTCCCAGAGCAGGCAGGAGCTCAGCAGCAGCTCCATTACAAAAGGTCTCTGCATAAACCCCCTGAGGGAACTGAGCCTGGGAGGCGGCCCTGCCCCGACCTGAGCACCAGGAATTAAGCTCCCATTGAATAGCAGCCAGGCTTGCTGCTAAAAGCCCTGAGGCTGGGGAGCAGCATTTG
>CM053770.1:565214821-565357288 GCA_028658325.1 Potorous gilbertii
AGTATTGGTCTTGCTACTGGGAAATAAGAAATACAAGTAATGGGGAATAGAAAGTTATCTGGCCCTACAGGACAAAAGAGAAGGTGGGGTAAGGGAAGGGAGGGATGAAAGAAGAGAGGGCAGATTGGTGATATGGGTAATTAGAATGTTCAATTTATTGGGGAGCGGGGAGGAGACAAATGGGGAGAAAATTTTGGAACCCAAAATCTTGTGAAAATGAATGTAAAAAAGTTAAATAAGTAAAAATAGAAATGTTTGTAAAAAAAAATATATTTCCAATTGTATCTTAATCTGGTTTAGGAAGCACTTGAGAGCACTGACAGTATTTTTGACATCTCTGGTATAGCAGACTGGAGCTATGTTGACCAACTAGTGATCCTTAAGAAATAAGCCTGGAAGGTGGTAATAGGTAGTAAGCAACACACATCCAAGACCAGTAGATCAAGCTTCCAAGGCAGTGGAACATCTTTCAGTTTATACTCTATACCTAGCAATTGCTATGAGACCATCAGAGACCAGTGGAATATCCTGTCCTGCGGACATGCAAATCTGGGCATTTTGGCCCAGGGAGAGCACCTTAATACTGCTCTTGTACAAACATATCATCAGTGGTCCTATAGTGTCAGAAACATGGGTTGTTCCTCTATGCACATACCTTGTTCCTCTATGCACATACCTCAGGGCAGCTAGGTGGTGCAGTGGATAGATTGCCAGTGCAGGAGTCAAGAGAACCTGAGTTCAAATCTCACCTCAGACACTTGACACTCACTAGCTGTGTGACCTTGGGCAAGTTACTTAACCCCAGCTGCCTCATTCTGGGTCATCTCCAGTCATCCTGATGAATATCTGGTCACTGGATTCAGAGGGCTCTGGAGCAGAAGTGAGGCTGTGACCTGAACAGACCTCCCTCACTCAAAACAAAGTCAAGTGCAAGTCATGTCATCATTTCTCTGATGGCATGGTCTTCTTCAGCAGCAAAGGATGACCACACATCTCAGTGGGTGCCAACTCTCCCTACAGATGGTATGTGTATTTATGGAATAGTATGCCCTAGGTTTACTGGTGAAACGTTCCCTTGGGACTTTTCTTACTAGACTCTTTCATTAAATGGCTTTTCCTTGAAATTATTTGGTGATCTGGGTGACTAGAAAATTAAAAAAAAAAACATTATTTGGGGCTTGTGAATTAATTTTTAATGGATGTAAACACACAAAGCACCCTGAATCTGGGGTGACTATTATAGGGGCCACACATGAGAAAAGTGAATGCCCTGGGTACCACATACACATAAACATACATGTCTATATATGTGTATGGAGACATACATGGCAGCTGGCAGCACAATACGGAACTTAAGAGTCAAGAAGACCTGAGATACTTACAGACTATAAGACTGTGAGCAAATCTCTTCATATTTCTCATCCTGCTTTCTGATCCATAAAATGGAGATCATAACTCCTCTACCATCAACCTAATGGAGTAGTTAGGAGGGCCAAATGAAATGACGTATGGTGGGCATTTGGCAAACTTTAAAATATCATATAAATGCAAATAAACATAGTATTTATACAAGCGATTTAAGGTTTGCAAAGTGCTTTTTATGTTATCTCGTTTGATCCTTACAACAAACTTGTCAGGTGTCATTATCCCCATTTTAGGAAGGAGGAAACCTACAAATAGAATTAAGTGCTTTGCTCAGAACTACACAGTTGGTAACAAACTATGACTAGACTTGAACTCAGATCTTCCTGACTCTAGGTCTACACTCTATTTACTGGGCCACCATGTATATACATATATATATATATATGTGTGTGTGTGTGTGTGTGTATAAATATATTGATTACATATAAATATTATTTATATTGCATATATGTTGTTGTTCAGTCACTTGTCAGTCATGTCCTACTCTTTGTGACCCCATTTGGGTTTTTCTTGGCAAAGATACTGGAATGGTTTGCCATTTTCTTCTCCAGCTCACTTTACAGACGAGGAAACCAAAGCAAACAAGGTTAAGTTACTTGCTCAGGGTCACACAGCTAGTAAATGTCTGAAGTCGAATGTCAACCCAGAAAGATGAGTCTTTCTGATTCCGGGCCTGACATTATATACATATACATATGTGTATGTATGTGTGTGTATATATATATATATTATATATATATATGTATATATATACACATACACGTATACATATATATATAATATATACTTACATATAAACATGTGTGTGTATATATATCTGTATTACCCATTAATTTGAATAGTAATACCTCAAGTGGGCAGGATCAATATGATACTCTTCTGAACATAATATTCCCTAAATATCCACCAGCTAAAATAATAAATCTTGCAGATCTGAGCATTAGGATTATCATGACTCTGCCAAGACTTCCTCTTTAGTAAATCTCTCTTGAGCCAAAGAAAATATCCAATTAAACTTATTTATCATTACAACCTCAGAAGGTTCAAAGGAAGCCTCCTGACACAGACCTGAGGGGAAACTCATATATATATATATATATATATATATATATATATTATATATAATATATATATCTTTAACCAAAATAGCTGCGTTATTGACTATTTCATAATTAGCTCTCCACTGCTGAACTTCATTCTTAGACCATGCTGAAATCGATCATGTGCCCTTTAAATATATCCTGACCCTCAGTGTTGCTGAGTCTGAGGTTAGCCACAGGCCCAACCAGAACGGAATTGGTTTCTGTTCTCATCCTGTGCTTCAGAGAGCTTTTCCACTGGAGATAAGCTGCAGTGAGAAGATAGGTAGGCTGTTGCTGTAGTAATTCTTGTTGTTTTTCTTGGCTTTTGCTTGTGCCCCATTCATTGCATTTGCTCTATTTTTTAGCTACCCTTCCAAAACATGACTGCCCCAGACATGCGTGGTACAGCAGCTGCCATTCGTATGACATCTGAAAGTTTGCAAAATACCATGCGTACATAATAATGTACTTAAGCCTCCAACAGCCCTGAGGACGATTCTAAAGCTAACGGTATTATCCCCATCTTACAGATGAAGATGTTGAGGCACAGAGCAATTAAGAGATTTGTCCGTAATCACAGCAGTAATACATGTCTGACTCAAATTCAGTTCTTCCTGATGTCAAGTCCATCATTCTGTCCCCTATGCTACCCTTTCCTTTCTCAACTCCAGGGAAGGCATTATGATCACATTACAACAGTAATACTATTATTTGAACTCGTAGATTTTTTAGTTAATACAAACAATGTTAAAATTAACTGGTTTAAAAAAATTTCCTTTTCTCTACATTTAGGCAAATCATATCTGTTTTCCTGAAAGTCCAAGGAGGTGCTTATGAGTGAGAAAAGAACCATTCAGACTGCAGACCTGACCAATGGGGCCAATAACCATCACTGAGGGAGGGGAGGGGACAGAAAGAGAGAATTTGGAACTCAAAATTTTAAAAGAAAAGAATGATTAACAATAAATTAATATTAAATTAAAATGTTAAAAAAATCCATCCAAACTCAAGGTCAAGGCCAATATAACTTGAGGAATACCTAGGCTGAACACCTGAGTCCCCTAAAGTTCCATGTCAGTGTTCCTGTGGGCAGGGCCAAGTCTATGTTTTACTGATAAATCATAGAAACATAGGACTATTACTAGATCATCTAGTCTAATCCCCTCCTTTTTACTGATGAAGAATTGGAGCTCTAGAGAGGTTGGGTAACTCATCCAAGATCCCACAGTAAATGGCAGAGCTGAGATTTGAACTGAATTTCTTCAAATCTGAACCCTCCAGATCTGAATTCCGCTGTTATAACATACCTCTTTACATTTCATCAGCCTAGCTTGTTATTATAAAAATATAATAAAACGTAATGACTGCCCTTTTTTTTAAAGAACATTATATAATTTCACAACTTCTGACAGGCCTGGTTTTTAAATAGTCTAAGTCAATGACATTTTTATTACCTCTATAGATACACAGGTTCCTAGGATCATAGATTTAGACCTGGAGAGAATCTCAGAGGTCACCTAATCCAATCAATTCATTTTACAAAATGGGAAAATGAGGCCTAAAAAAATGAAGTGACTTCCCAAAGTCTATATAGTAAACAAGAGATGAATCTTTAAAAAAGTGTATTTTAGTTTTTTACATTGCCATAATTTCTCCCAGTGTCCTCCTTCCCCTCCCAGAGAACTACTCCATATAACAAATGGTATTTTTATAGATAGGAAAAGAAAAAGAAAAGGACAAAAATCAGAATAACTGATCAATGCACTGAAAAAAATCTGAAAATACATGCAATATATTTTCTTGTGGACCTCCCATCTCCTCAAAGAGGCATATGTGATGGAAATGTCTTATCCTATCTCTTCTTTTGAGCCATGGGGGTTCTTTATAATTTTGCAAGACTCACTTTTGATTTTTTATATTATCACTCTTTCTATTTATATTGTTGTATACAGCACGTAATATACTGTGTATATTATTACTTGACTCTAGAAGATATATCTTAATTAGAACCCATGTCTTTGGACTCCCAACCTCTTTCTATGCTTCTTTTTAAAAAGAGAGACTCAGAAATTTCCCCACACACTCTAATAGGCTGAACCTGTGAACCTAGTGTCAGAAAGTGATGCAAATCACACCTTTCACTAGACCCAAGTAGATGTTACCCTCTTCTGGAGATCTTTGGAGTGATTGCCAGTGGTAGTGGCTACATAAACAAGAATGCTGTATTTCGAACCTGGGCAGAACTCGACCAGACTTGTGTATGGAACTGACTGGATAGGGTTCTGACATCTTACGTTCCACTCTCCTTTTCTCCGGTGCATCATTTTTCTACCCTTGTCTAATAATGCTAGAATTGGAATTCCTGTGAGCAGGCCTAGGAGAAAGATTTGCCTCACAAAGGGAGAACAAGAAATTTTCCCTTGCAAATATGGGTGGAGAGTTATTTATCATCCTTACTCCTGCTGGTGTTTAGAAAGAGGCATTCATCCCTGTAACCTCATGTGATAAAATCAATGAATAAACCCTAGAATAAAAAAAATTAACCAAATTATACACAGAGGCAATAGTCAATCTTTCTATATAACACAAATGTCACCATAAAACTTCATAACCCACAACACTTGGGACTGTGGAAGCATCAATCATTGATTGAGATTCTGTGGGATATATTTCCCAGAGGACTGTTTATGTCCCTGTGTGATGACATCACTAGGCAGAGAGCTAGGAAGTGTGCTCCTAGATTGGAAGTTTTAAAGGAGTCTGCTGGGTGAAGAGAATAGACCTGGAGAGATAAGTCAGCACAGACCACTGTGAAGCAGTATAACCATCGTGGCTCTGGGAATAGGAGTTATAACCGGACCCTCATACTCCAGAACTGAGACAAAAACTTTCAGCCAGCTTTCCAGTCCACTGCAAGAAATGGCTGAAAAGAATGGGATGGAGATAAGCATTTATATAGAGACTACTATGTGTTAGGCACTTTACAATTATCTCATTTGATCTGCAGAGCAACTCTAAGATGTGGATGCTGCTATTATCCCCATTTGACAGTTGAGGAAACTGAGAAAAAAGGGTTAAGTCCCCCCAGTAATAAGTGAGTGATATTGGATTTGAACTCAGGTCTTCCTAACTCCAGGTACCCCTCCCTCCTTCTATTTACCTAGCTACCTCAGGTGGATGACATTGTATTGTGAACATTTACCACTGAAGCTATGAAATCAAATGAGATCATGTATGTAAAGCACTTTGCAAACCTTAAAATGCCACATAAATGTTAGCAATGATGGTGGTGACGATGGTGGTGGTGGTGGTGGTGGGTGGTGATGATGATGATGATGAAGAAGAAGTGACTGTCTCCCACTACGCTAGGGAATCAGGAATTAAAGAATTAGACTGAAAATCCCCTGGATACATAGACTATTGCAAAAAAAAATTTATTGCTTGATTCCTTTCCTTGTTTGCCTTTTTTCATGTCTCAGTCAAGAAAGTAATAAAACTCTGTTTGCCTCACATCTGCAAAATGAGCTGGAAAAGGAAATGACAAACCACTCTAATATCTTTGCTAAGAAAACTTTAAATGGAGTCACAAAGAGTTGGACATAACTGAAAAATGACTAAACAACAACTGCAAAATGCTTAATAAATACTTTTGGACTCATTATCCTTTATTGTATATAAATATTATTATGATATGGTGAAAGAGAGAAATTTTTCATTGGATGGGGGCTTGGCTTGTGTTCACTAGTCTGTTTACTCCAAACAATCATATTAAATTTGGGAATAGCATGAGGTGCTACAAACATACCCATACAAACATCATGCTCAATAGGAGATTTTTAAAACACCTTTTTAAAATTAATGATGACACCATTTTTCTGTTCACAATTCACAGCCCATTTGTAGAAACTTGCAATAGCTGCCTTTTATGAACCCAAATGTACATAGGATATCCCATGAATCTTAGTACAGTTTAGAGCGATTAAACCTTAAAACTACACTAAGACTATTGGGACACCCTGTATTTACTAGCATCCCCTGTAACCAATTCTGATCTTATTTCGATATGCTGGACTACACACCTTTCATTACTAAAGAATTTATTGGTTTTCACTGGGGTAACTGCATCGCGTCCATTTGAACTGTCTTCGGAAGATTCTGAGGATCACTTGGCAGGATAAGGTACAAGACACCGAAGTCCTTGATCGATCTGAACTGCTAAGCATTCAAACCATGCTTCAACTCCAATGTGCTGGCCATGTTGTTCAAATGCAAAATGTACAATTGCCAAAAAGACTATTTTATGGAGAAGTCTCATAGGGCAAGCAATCACTGGTGATCAGAAGAAGCGATACAAGGACACTCAAGTTCTTTCTCAAAAACTTTGAATTTGATTGTGCAACATGGGAGACACTAGCACAGATCCGCTCAGCATGGCGTGTCCATATCAGAAGGGGTGCTGTGCTCTTTGAGCAAAGCAGAATTGAGACAGCACAAAGGAAATGTAGGATGCACAAATTTGGGATTTCCACCCCAAATATTCCCACAGACTATCTGTGCCGAACCTGTGGTAGAGCATTCCGAGCTTGTGCTGGTCTGATCAGCCACAGTCGGACACACTGAAATTTCACTTTATCATAGTGATGTCATTTTGGTTTCCTTCGAAGATGAAGGGCAACAACCAACCAACCAACCATTTTCTTTGAAGTTCAGGGTGCTGACTCCCCTGAACTAGATGAATGATATATGTGCTTGGTTAAAGGAATGATACATGCGCTTGATTAAAGCGATTGTTAACCCCTCAAAAGTTGCCTTGCATTTTATGAAAGGAGATCTAAAAACCTGTGATAGCAGGCCCCACTGTGTGTCCTGGGGTGCTTACTGACACACAGTCTTCAAGAATGGCTGTGGCTGAAAACATCGTTGCCCTGAGGCCAACCTAGAGATTCCTTCTGAGGTCTAAATCTAAATATGTGATCCTATGATTTCTTTAATACTTCAGTGTTTTCTAGTGAGGTAGGTAGGACAAGTATTACTACTTCCATTTTGAAGATGAGGAAACTGAGGCACAGAAAAAATACAAAGTGACTACTAGGGATACATAGCTGGTCAGAGTCAGCCCAAATTCTAGGTATAACTGAAGAGCTTTTGGGGTGCTTAGGGGTGCTGGGACTCAAAAATATCAAGGCAGAGTTGCCTAGAATGAATTCACATGCTCAAGCCATCTTTCAGTCAAGAGGCAATTTATCATAGAATAATAGAAGCCAATAGAAGAGTGCAAGAGTCCTTACAGAACCTGCAAGTGACTGAGGATGGTGTTGAGCTCTATATAGAAAAGGGGCATGGAGAAAGGATGCCAGGGTAGGTAATCAAAGGGTCCAGGTGTCTTTGGGAATTATGGATGGGAAAGTGTAGGGAGTATGCCAGACATTGAAGGAGAAAAAACAGTTGTGTTTTTTGTTGTTCTTATTGAGTTGCCAGAGGCATGGACCTTGGGCAAGCACTAGAGCCAAGATCCTTGGGCAGGCACTCTGGGAAAGAGTTCTTGGATCAGTATCCCTGTCTCTGTCTTAATAAAGGAATTACAGAGGCAGGCATGCAACAAGGGAAAATTTTCTCACAAAGGGAGTGGGGTGGTGCTGGGTGACTTTCAGAGATGTGGTCTTAGAGCTTTTGGGGGTCCACATCCCACCTCCCCATCATAACTCTAAGCCAAATATTTTGTTGGGGTTTTTTTTTAATTGCATCATGCTTTCATATCTTCATTTCTCTCGTATTGTCTAATGTAGGCAACTCTCAAGATCTTGTCTAGCCCTGAGATTCTCTGATTTTATGACATATAGCCCAAGGTTCTAGAACTTTGTGTCTTGAACGCCACTATAGGACTCAAGGGGAACATAAGTGGTAGGTTTTCCACTCCAAAGTCCAAGAAGGACAGAGTGAGGAGCAAAAGAAATTTGGAGAAAGATCTCTTCTTAAGGATTCTTCTCTGGTGGCATCAGATTTGTAGAGATGATAGGATATGTTGAACCTGACCTAAGAAAGGTGGGTAGAATGAAAGAGATTGAGTCTGACCAGAGTGGAGAGGATTGATCCAGAGAAGCAGGTAAGACCAGTGAAATTTCCAAGAAAGGAAAAAAGAAATAAGAAATGTTAAAGGTTATGGTTTAACAATTAAACTTGAACAAGAAAGAAGAGACAGAGACAAAGACAGAGGAGAGATGAAAGATGAGAGAGAGAGAGAGAAAGAGAGAGAGAGAAAGGCAAAAAAGTGATTCTAGTCTGTGGCAATGTTTTCTTCCTCTAAACTCTTGTGAGTTACTTTCAGTAGAATTCATTTGACAGTCACACAGAGCCTTGCAACATCCCTTCTATTATCTGAACTACTCAAATCTTTCACTGTCATATGACTAGTCACATGTTGGTGCCTTGTTTCCCCATCTAAAGTGTAGGTGCCCCTGGAATACAGACATTGCCTCTCTCTGGAGCCTCAGAACACCTCGCACATAAAAGGTAATCAATACATATATGCAATTTGAAAGGGGAATGAGAAAGTAAAGCAAGGGCCAGGGCCCAGTAGGGAACAAGATGTGCCAGTGAGGGATATTTTGTAGCACTTATTCTCAGGAAGAACTAAAGAAACAAGTACAAATTCAGGGCTAGCTTGCCTGCCTGATCCCTTGATTCAATCCTATGTTCCTACCTCTGAAGTCCTAAGATCATAGATCTTGAGCTGGAAAAAACTTTAGACATCTGCAAGTTCAACCCCTTCATTTCACAGATGAAAAAACTGAGACTCAGATTAAGTGACATCTGGCTCGTTTATTTTATCTAATATGTGTCTGGGACTGGCTTGAATCTGGGTCTTTAGGACTGCAAGTCTGGCACTATCCACTAGACAACCATACCCCTCAAGTTGCTTCTTTTAAGCTACCACCGTCTCCAGAAAGATTTCCCTTACCTAATTATCTAGGCAAAAATGATCCGTTCCTCTTTGCACTTTTATCTAGATTTTACCTTCTCAGAGTAACATAGTCATTGTTTATTTAACTACTCTTCCTCTTTTCCCTGTTTCCCTCCCTCCCTCCTCCCCCTCATTTAAATCTTAAGCTCCTTGAGAATAGTATTTGTCATAGCTATCTTTGTGATTCCAGCTTCTAGCAGAGGGTGCTCTTCTTTCAGTCTCCCTCTCCATGCCAGACAAGCTCTTTGGCTTACTCTCTCCCCACTTCCTCCTCTGGCTGTGGCATCCTCAGCAGTGACTTTGCAGTGTTCTGGGGTCTCCTTCCACTGGTGTCCTGAAGTTCTCATTTTATCTCATTTTCTTGCATTCCTTCTACAAACGTGTTTTTGTGCTCACCCACTGGCCATAAGCCATGGATGTAGCAGTCAGTTGACATTTTTTAATGATGAGTCAAGCACCGGGTTAAGCAATTGGGAAACAAAGATAGGCAAATCAACAATAAAAGAAAGCCATATAGTAATTAAGAAAATTTTTAATAAGTAACCTTGATAAATAATTAAGAAATTAAAATGTAAGAATTAAAAGCTCATTGATGAACCTGGAGAGAATAGTGGACAGTTAGATTGTGAGGGACTGAGAAATTAGTTGGGAAGGTTCCAATTTCAATCCAATGTTTTTCCCAGTATGTAATACTGCCTCTCAAAAACAGCTGTCTCTGGTGAGGTTCATTTTAAGCAAAATAATTAGCCTCTGTAAACCTGATTAGAAGTGTATTTTTTTAGAGATTTCTTTGTATTTTATCTTACAGCACAAGAGTGTAAGAGCAGTTAATACAAAGTCAAATAATGGAAGAATATAAGTTTAAAATTTGTGAATTATGATTTCTTTTTCTGCTCTAATGACAGAGTCCTGGGGGCCATTTCAGAAAAAAGCAAACAAAACCAAACAAAACAGACACACAGACAGACCATTCACAGCTAAGGCGTCAGATCACTGGTCCCCATCAGGTTAAGATGGCTAAGCAAAGAGAATACGACCAGAGTTGATTGGCTGGTGCTGTCATGATCAAAGGGCCGCTGGGCTGGGATATTTGGGAATTCAGTGAGCTAGTTGGTGCCAGGATGCTAGAGAAGAAGGGACAATTTACTTATTTACTCTATCTCCCTTCCACCCCACCTGCCTGCCTCTAGATAGAAAGCAAACCTTATACAGTAACAGATTTATTGTTACTGTTAGGACTTTCTAATAATATGTTTCTGCTTCTCCGCCAGCGTGCCTTTGCTACTTTTGACACCAGAGCCGGCCGGACTTCCAGCAAGCCTAGGTTGTCAGGTCAGCTCCCCAGCTCAGCTGAGTGCGAAAGTAGCAAAGTCGCAGACTACATACAGACTTTCTTGGCTCTGCTTCTGGGCCATGACGTCACTGGGCAGGGACCCGTGAACCAGGAACTGGAAGCCGACTCATTTTTTTCTCTCCTTTGCCACCCGGACACAACTAAGTAATACCTTCAGACAGGCTGGAAAAACAAGCTTCTGCTGGAATCTTCTGGAGGGTGGAGGACCCAGGGTAAGTAAGACAAAAAATGTATCTTCCTGAGCCATGATGCCTGTGCTGTGGCTATGAGAGAGGTGGGAGAGTTTGTACAGGACCAGATCTGTGGACAGCGCCCTCTGACACGGTCGAGGTAGAATAAAGAAAAGCGTTAGAAAGACGACATCCCCTAACTCACTGTTTATTTGTTTGGATCTGGCTGCCACTGCTGGAGAGTTTTCCCTGTGCCTGGTCTGGTAACAAGTTACTTTGCAACGGGGAAGGTGGGTAACTGGGAATGCAGCTCTCCCTACATTTCTTCTTTCTGTTAAGAGGGAAGATTTCCAGCATGTACTCTTCCCCACAGTTCCCTCTACGCATCAGGAATTGGATTTGTTTAGGAAGGAAGTTTTACCTTTAAGGAGAAACTCTGTTAGCCGTGAGAGTAGTGGGGATGAAAAGATATGGGGAGAGAACAGCCTTCAAAAAGTAAAAGATCCGCTTAGGCTGCGCTTAAACCTTCTCCACTCGGTTTGCACTGAAATATCAGGGCGTGTAAAACCTCTCCCCAGATCTCCCACCAGTTGGTTCTTTCCTCTCCTCATTTTTCTATGGGACCAATGTTCACTGCCCCCAGGCCATGTGGGGTGAAGGGAGCACAGATCCAGAAGGGACCTCAGAAGTCATTTAGCTCAATCCCTCCCACCCCCTCTATACAGATAGGAAGCTGAAGTTAGGTGATTTGCAACGTCACCCAAGAAATAACACGAGAGGCAAGATTTCAACCCAACTCTGGTGCCAGTGTTTTTTCCCACTGCTTCCTAACTTCTGTAGGAAAGTCAGTGGTTGCAGGTATATAACAGTACTCCCTTCCAGCTAGTTTCATGGCAGCTCCCCATGTTCCCTGTTAATTGCCCCTTCTTTTCAAAAGCCTATGACCTCAGCTGCTGAGTCATCTTGGGGTTAATTTTTTTAAAAGATAATAAGAAAGGATTAAAAGCAACAAACGGGGTAGCACAGTTTCCCTCCCCTGACTTTCCAGAAGCCCTTGTTATGGCTCTCATTCTATTGAAGAAATGTAGTGGGAGAAATGACTGGTTTTGGGTCCTCGCAGAGTGATCCACTTAAAATAAGCCTTTCACCAAAAGAAATGTTGTTAATGGAATGTATTTTTAAATAGGTCACTGAATCCTTGTTTCTTTTAATTAATGAATGTGGACATGCTCATTGACCTCTTGTCGAATAGGTTGTCTTCTGTTCCTGAAAACTTTCTGAATTTTGCAGAGTTCTAAAGCATTCTTCCTGGAAGGAAGGGGGCGGAGAGAATTGTTCTAGTTCTGTTTTTGATTTTTGTCTGTTAGGTTGAGGCGTGGAGCAAAGGAAAATTTGCAGTTTTCAGCTGAGAGAGACCAAGCTATAGTTTTGGTTGATATATGTAGATGTACAGGGGAGAGAAAAGGCAGAGTTTCTGGAAATAGATTTGACTAGTTTATTCCTCTTCTACTGGTGGTCAGTAATTAGGATCTTCCTGCAGGCAATGCTGTGCACTAAGGTGAAGTGGATGTTTTTCTCTTTAAAGCCCTGGTTGGGTCTCACGCATCTTTTCAAGACCTTGGACTTCCCTTGCCAAAGAACTTGTTTATATTGGTAAAGAGACAGAAAAAAACAAACCAACCAAAAACCCCAAACTACTAAACTATCTTTTTTTCACCTACCCAATTACTGCTTCTGATAAATGTCCCAAATAATAAAGGGCTGTTGCTTAAGTGATGTTTGATATAATATTTCTGTGTTTTTCAAGAGAGTTTATTAAATTCTTATCATGTATGGTGTGTACTGGTTTCTATCCTTAAATTAGAGGAATTTTGTTTGTAAATAAACCAAGTAAGGGTTTGGAACATTTCTGTAATTGTTCCAAGGCCTAAATTGCACTGTGTTTTATAAGTATGATTAAGAATAAGAATTTTGCATGAAAAATAGTAGATGGAGGAAAGTGGTGAATTTCATCCTTGAGAGTAGAAATTGCTTCCTTTTCTGTATTTGTGTCTTCTGTGCCTAGCATAGTGTTTGGCATATAAGGAAGGGCTTGATAAATGCTTGTTGATTGATTGAGTGAATGTTTTCATCTCCATTTGTTTTTGAAATTTTCATTTTATACTGGGGCATTCCCCAAGTTTTCACGATATGTAGTTTCAAATAAAACTTATTTAAATCCATAGGTCAGTGACAGAAGAAAAACGCAGATCAACAATCATTTGGAAAGACAATATGATGCTCTCAAATAATCTACAAAATGTTGTCCACAATCCGGTAACTGACTTTCATGAAATTAGTTGTTTTTTTGGTGGGGAGGGTAAGAGTACCTCTTAATATGGTTGTTTAGTTTATTTATAAAGATGTGAATGAAATCAGGAATTGCCAAATACCAAAAATCTTACCTTATCCAAGAGATATAACTTCTTTCTCATGCTTTTCATCGGACACTTAGTAAAGAGCAAAATCAGCAATGAATGGTATCAACTCCTCTCATTCTTCTTTTGTGGAAGTATATGGTTAATAAACAGAGTTTGGAAGGATCTAATCAGGATCATAGTTCTAGAGCATCAGAAAATCACGTAGTCTGATCTCATTTTATAGAGGAGAACAACTGAGGCCCACTGAAACTAAAGGACTTACCAAAGGTCACACATTTTAATAAGCGGTTGAGTCGAGCTTTGAGTTCAGGTTCTCCCTCCAAATATAGCAGTCTCATCATTGTACCACAATGAAATGGAAGGTGTTAGGAGAAGAGAGGATATAAATAAAGGGCCTTCTCAAGCTGCAGTATGTTTAGTTATCCCCTAAATCTTCATCTTAGGTAGACAGACAGACAGATAGACAGATGATAGATAGATAGATAGAAACAAATAGAGACAGAGATAGGTCATGTTAGAGATAAGTAAAAATAGGTAAAGATAGGTGGAGACAGAGATGGAGGATAGACAGGTAGAAATAGATATAAACAGAGAGACAGAGACAGAGATAGGTAGATATAGAGAGATATAGATATAGATGGAGAGAGGAACAAATGGATAATACAGAGAAAGAAAGAATGGCCAGCAAACAAAGCTTCTGAGTTTATGTATGATGAGACTTGAGAAATGAGCCCTGTTTTTCAAGCTGAGAGGTGTTTGTGGGCTTGAGAAGAATCCTAATCCTCAGGGTCTTTGCTATGGAATCTTGGACAAGCAGAAGGTCAGCTCTGGCCATGAGTTCAGGTCCCATCTCTGCTCCTTACTTTACTCTAAGTGTGACCTTGGCCAAGTCATTATGCCCTTCAGCTTCCTCATCTGTAAATTTCATAAAAACAAGGCTGTGCCTTGAAGAATAAGGCCATAACTTACACTTTTTTTTTAGCTGTTGAGCTGATTTGCTCCTTTTGCACTAGGTTTTTCTGTCTCTGGGAAAAAATCTTGTACAAATGAGAGTGAGCTACTGTACTATTTTCAAATGACAATAGAATATGAAGGAATCCAATTATAACAATAAAGCATAGAGATATGAAGGGGGAAACTTCATAACGATGATATTACTAAGAAAATACAGGATAAATTGCATGCATTTTGAAATTGCAAGTCTCAGGGTTTCAGTGTATGCTTACACGAAGATTTTGTGATTCATAATGAGACAGGAAAGAACTATATAATGATAATAGCTAGCATTTATATAGTGGTTCACAAAATACTTTACAAATATTGTGTCATTTGATACTTATAACAATCCTGGGAGATATGTTCTATTATTGTCCCCATTATACAGTTGAGGAAACTGAAGTAGAGGTAATTCAACGAGTCTGCAAACACTTACTACATTCCAGGGACCATGCTAAGTGCTGGGAGTACAAACACACTCAGAAAGAAAGACAACCTCTTTTCTCAAAGAGTTCATATTCTAATGAGTGAAGATAATCCAGAAAAGAAGGCTATCAATGGTGTGGAGGTGGGGAGAGTAAGTGAGGGTTCCGAGCACAGGGCCATGGTAGAGAAAGTCTGGAGTCAGTAGTATAGTGTGGAGAAGAATGAAATCATGGTTGGTCTGGGCATCCTCCTTAAAATGGAGTGTCTGAGGAGAACCAGCTAATCAGAGGGAGAGGCCATCAGGTCAGATGGTACTTTCAAAATGAGAAGTAGTCCATGGATGGCGTGATCTTCTTGAGTGAAGAGATTTCAAGGACATGGTAGAGAATGTCCATGGAGAATTCAGTGACTTGCTCGAGGTCACACAGCTTAAGTGGCTTGCCCAAGGTTTCATTTCTAAGTAAGTGCCGTGAGGCAGGATTTAAACTCAGGTCTTCCTAACTTCTAGTCTAGTGCTCTATCTCCTGCCCCACTGAGTTGTCAAGACATGGCATTCTAAAAGATTGAGCCCCTTGCCGAGCAAGGAAAATGGACTCCAAAAAAGAAATTAAAACCCTAACTTCTGCCCCTCACAGAAGAAATATCCTGTATTTGAATATCAGATTTTATTCATTCAACAAACATTTATTAAGCACTTACTATATGCAAGGTGAGAGAGAGTGGATGCTGCAAGAGCCAGGCTTGGATTCACCTCAGACACACTGGCTGGGTGAGTTTGGGCAAGTTACTTCCCCAACCTCTGAATGCTACACACAGCTCCCTTTAGACTCTAAATTGTGGAACAATTGCAGATCTTCCTTATCTGATAGAAAGTTTACATTTTGTGAGTTCCCTATAGCAAGGAAATCATAGGTCTTAAGAAAAAATATATAAAAGATATAGAGGCCAGGCAGCATAATCTGCTGAGTGCCAAACTTGAAGTCAGGAAAATACAGGTCTACATTCTAAGTTCTATAACCCTGGACAAATCACCCAAGTTTTGTATTTTAGGCACCCCTCTTTTAAGTAACAACATTTGCAATTAGTGCCCACACTGGGAATTTCCCACAAAGAAATCAGGGGTGAGGAACCAGGGACACAAAGATAAAATGGTCCCTGCCCCAAAGATTTGGACTGAAGGTAATTTTTATTTTTATCTGTAAAATGAAAAGCTAGGCATAGGTCAGAGTTCTTAATATTGTTTTTTGTATTATGAACCCATTTGGCAGTCTGGTGAAACCCATTTGGACTCTAGGCAAGTTACTTAACCTCTATTTGCCTCAGTTTCCTCAAGTGTAAAAGTGAGATAATAGTACCTACCTTTCAGGGTTGTTGTGAAGATCAAATGAGATATTTGTAAAGCACTTAACAGAGTTGCTGAGCTTTTAAAATACTTATTGCTTTTCCTTTCCTTCTTTCTTTTGGAGAAAATGATTTTTAAAAGTATAAAATAAAATATATAGGAATGTAAATAAATAAAAACAAATAGAATAATATAAACATAAAGAAAGAATATAAATGTAAAAAAGAAAGAATAAAAATAAAACAAATGAAATCAATTATACTCAAATAAAGATGAAAATTTTTTTTCCCCATCTAGGTTCATAGATCCCAAGGTTAAGAAATCTATCCAAGAACCCCAGGTTAAGAGCCCTTGGCCTAGATCTTCCTGACTTCAGGCCCATCACTCTGTAGCCTATGCTGCCTTGCCTCCATATCTTGCACTCTTCCAGCTTTAAATGCTGTTGCATTGTATGGGAAGAAGAATGATCCCAACTGAAGAGGAAATTAATAGTCCCTATAAGTCACTTTAGTGTAACCGTTGAGTTGCATGGCACTAAACTATGATAGTTCACATAAAGGTTCCTTAAACTCTCCAAAGGACAAAATTAGATAGAACTTTCATAGTGATAGAGGCAGCCTGGAGAGTCTAAGCTGCTTTTAGAAAATGTGGCAAAATCAATAACTCCAACTCAAGGCTGGTGTATCCTGAGTTATGTACCATAATGACTCAGTGCAATATAAGTCCAGTGTAGTAGTAATTGGAAAATATCTTTAACAAAAAGAACTCCTTTTCCCTCCTAAAGATAATCTTTCTATTTTTAAACCAGCACTTTCTTTTTCAGGGTCTCTCTAAACAGAATTAGCTGGAAAATCTATCTAAATCTTTTGGTTCTTTCTTTACCTTTTAACTTTTGGGAGATTTCTCTGTTCTGCAGTAGGATGAGAGGACTAGGCAATTAGAAATGAATATCTAAAATACAAAGCCTTGAATCTGATTTATTAGTAAATTGTACAATTTTGAATGTCCATAATTCACTAAGGTTCTTCCTCTCTCTGGTTTGCAGTTGGCTATCCTTCTAGAGTGTGAAAGATAAAGCAATATCTTTCCTATACCTACTAATAGGTCAGATAATTCACTAGGGTATTTTATGATATAGACTTGGAAAAGTTATGGCTCCTATTCTCATGAATGTATTATTTCATATTCATATAAACAACTCTTTAGACAGTACATAATGAATGTTTCTACTCTGCTTGGCTAAGTATAGTAGTGCTGTAGTGGATAAAATAATTTTTCTCTTAATTTTCGTGTAGAGTTTTAAAGGTTTACTCTTGTAGCCCTTATAGCAGACAATGCAAATTGTAGCCATCTTGGAATCATAGAAAGCAAAAGGTAAATTGTGTATGTGGCTTCTGGGCCCCCTCCCACCTTATTCATTTTACACATTTTTCTATTTTAAGGAAACTCCAAGAATTCCAATGCAAATTAGGCTCATATTTCTCTCCATTCAAATTTAGTGAAAAGGGTGGAAAGGCAGTAACAATTTATTGTTTTATATCTCATTCTTCGCACTCCCTTATCATTATAGCTGCTCATTGAATAACTTACAAGGTATATGATACAAGGATGGGGCCTTTGAGAAAATGACATGAGTCATATACTGAGGTAGCAAAGAACCCTCTAAAGCTAACTCCTTAGCCTGTGCTGTAGTCACAGTTTTTTTATTCCTGAGGTGTATACTATCTCTGGAGTATCTCCTCCTACCATAACACAATCAGATTTTCATTCTGTTAATTTTACCCCCCAAAACACACAGGTCTCCCCTATCTTTTTTTTTAAATCCTTTTGTTTGATCTGACTACCCCTTTCAGCTACTGAGCATTTCTTTTGTTTAATAGTCATTTGTTAAGTTCCTACTGTTTACAAAACACTGTGCTAGGTTCTGAGGATACAAAAATTTTTTAAAATGGCACTTCCACTTCCACTTTAAAAATGGGTTGGAGATATACATAAGGTAAGTATATTATAAAGATAAGTAATGATGGGACAAAACACTGTTCTAATAAAGTTTTAGGAGTAGGAAATTATTTGTAGGTGCAGGAATCGGAAAAGTCTGCAGAGGGGAGGTGATCCCTATAACCTATAGCCCTGATCCTGGACAGGAGAGAATCTTGGTTCAAGGCCATCTCGCAGATTTCTCTGCTTCCTGTGGATGTGGCCAGTGGCTGGTTATATCCATGAGATCAGTCTTGAAAGAAGAGAGGCATTCTGAAAGATAAAGAAACATGGGGAGGCAGCTAGTCAATTAAGTATAGCACTTTGAGAGGCCAAGACAATTTAGAAAAATTTAATTACCAGTATCCAATGGTAGAAGCATAGTTTTTAGAACTGAAACAGACCTTAGAAATGACCTATACTCTTGGTTTAGTCTAGGGGTGGGGAAGCTGTGACCTGAAGGCCACATGTGGCCCTCTAGGTCCTCAAGGGCAGCCCTTTGACTGAACCCAAACTTTCCCACCCCTGGTTTAATCTGTACTTGGCATACAGATTTTTGGCTAACACTGTTTAATAAAATTATTTCATTTCTTATTAACATAAGTGAATTGAGAAAAAACTCTTATTTCCTTCTTCCTTAGGTGATTCCATATGTTGGTACACTTTCTGAGGAGCTGGGACCGGGGAAGTTGGTTGTCATCCATGGTCATGTGCCCAGTGATGCAGACAGGTAACCCTCTCTCTTGATGTTTAACCTGGTTAGTGTCCTCTACCTTGCTTATGTTAGATGGAAAAAAACAAGGAAGAAATTGAATTTTTGTGACTAGGAGCAAAAGAAAAAAAATAGGAAAGATCGTTCTGTTATTTCTTGCTCTTTCTCCTCAGGAAATTAATCTTATAAATAGTAGCTTACATTTATATAGCACCTTGTAATTAAAAAACACTTTCACATATTATTTTAGAAACTTGTCAGAAACATGGGCTGAAGAGGGGGTTCATAGACTAGGGGCAGACAGACTGGTTAGGGAGCTATTACAGCAGCGGGAAGAGATGAGATCCCCAGGAATACACGTTTAGAGAAAGGAGACGGTGATCTAATGCCGAACTCTGCCTGATCTGCCTTAAGTAGCAGAGAAGTTATTGGATTTTTTTCTCTCTTCTCTCTGTTAAACTGGAAGCTGAGCTATACAGAATTATTAGTCAGATAAAAAGGACTACGAGTTGCATTTGTATGGCATGTTTTTCAGGAATACCTCAGATGTTTTACATTAAGTTCATTGTACAATATATTACTTAATTTGTTGTTTTTTGGACTTGAAGAAAAGAATTATGATGTTATCTGAACTTTCATAAGTTCATGGCAGTTTGTTACTCAATTTGCTCCTCACAACAGCCGAATGAGGTAGATGGTGCAAGTATTATTCATTATCCTTGATGGTGTGCTTGGGAGTCTGTGCTTGGATCCCAATTCTAAAGTCACATTTCTCTCTAAAAATCACCTTTCTCCCTAGCCTGTCCCTGGCAGTTTCTCCCCAGTCCAAGGACATCTTGCCCTAGCAAAACTTTTACCTCCCTTCCTGATACAGTAGCCAGCTGCACCTATAGAATTTATTAGTTTAAATCACCTGTGTACTGGCTGAACTGGCTGTGTACTGGGTCATAAAGATATTTACTACTCACTGACCAATCATATGCATCCTAGACTTAGACATATGTATACTCCCTTACGTTTATCTTATCTAATCAGACTTTGATGGAGACAGAGTGGGTATTTTTCTGGCAGCCCTGACTATTAGTTGACTTAGTGACTTTTCAGACCTAAGATCACACTTCCATGTAGCCCCTCCTTCAGCTATTTCCCAGTGAACTCTGGAGAAAATACCTGTGCAGTAGATACTAAAAGTACATGTTCCTTTAAAAACTAACCACTCCCTAATCCTGCCCTGAATCACCTAGTTAGCATATTTGGCACATTTTACTATAAAGTGTTCTATATGAACTTTACCTGTACCCCTCTAATGTTGCAGGTTTGCTAAGAACTCTTGCCCACTGAAAAGCATAACAATAAATCCTTAACACCTTGACTTCAAGAATGCTTGAGTCTGCAAATTCATTCCAAGTGACCTACCTCTGTACTCCAGGCTTTGGGGGTCTTACCCCACTCCCAACCCTCATCCTCCCCATTTCATAGAAAAGGAAACCGAAACTCAGAGAGAAAGACTTAATCAAGGTTGTACACGTAAGCAGACTAAGGAGGTGGGACTGAATCCAGGTCTTCTAGCTCCATATCATCATCCAGGAAAAAGGAATTTTGAAAGCTAATATTATTACCAAAAAGTAGACAGGGTTCTTCTTCATAAACAATTATCTAGATTTTTACATCGTAATTTAGTATTTTCTTATGAGCTACCAGAATAATTTTCATTAAAATTCTTATAGACAATCTCTTAAAAATCATACTATCCCCCAACATCTTCCCCCAAACCTTGCAGATCAGCATTGCTTAACTGCTAATCAGTTTACCAGAAAATTTCACGGTTCATTATTATATCCAGGTGATTATTCTGGGCTAATGTTAAGTACTCTTTGCTTTGTTCTCAAGGAGATTTTTGAGTTCTGTGTTTGTAGTAGGAGGATTTTTCTTTTGTCAGTTAATGAAAGATAGCACCTTTCTGGTGTATGATTCTAGCCACCATGCTAAGTTTTTGGTAGGTGGTTAGTATGCTTATCGCCACCATCACCATCATCATCATCATCGTCATTGTCATCATCATCACCGTCATCGTCATCGTGTCATCATCGTCATCATCTCTTACTTTTCTTTCAATAGGATTCAGATGTAACAGTCCTAGGACAAGTTGTGATTCTGCTGACTCTCTCTTGTTGTTCAGTTGTTTCAGTCGTGTCCAACTCTTCATGACCACTTTTGGAGTTTTCTTGGCAGAGATACTGGAGTGGTTTGCCATGTTCTTCTCTAGCTCAATTTACAGATGAGGAAACTGAGGCAAACAAGGTTAAGTGCCTTGCCCAGGATCATATAACTAGTCAGCGTCTGAGGCCACATTTGAACTCAGAAAGATGAGTCTTCCTGATACCAGGCCTGGCACTCTATGCACTGTGCCACTGAGCTGCCCAGACTTAATGCATAGTTGGATAAAATAGCTGCTTTTTTGGAGTTAAATAAAAGTATCAGGATGTAAATTCAAACTCTCTCGGTTCATAGAAAGTATTCTTTGTACAACTCCAGTAGCAGAAAAGACAGTAGGCATGATCCTGTTCCTTCATGACTTTGATCTCCTCTGCTAGGCCTCTGTCTCTCTAATGTTTTATCCTAAGTAGTTTGGAGGCGATGGATGTTGGTGTGGTGATGTATGTTTAAAATACTTTCACTTTTCTGGTGGCTCTTTGTTGTTCGGTTGATTATGCAATTTGCAGATGATTCTATCTCTTCCTTTCTTTTTTCTTTTTCACAGTTTCACTTTCACTTTTGCAGATCTGACCAAAGAGTTGGGGAAGTTGAAAGTCATAGCTGAAATGATGTTTTTTAGATTATTTCTCTGTTTTATTTATATGCAGAATTCTTCCCTGGCACATAGTAGGTGCTTAATACATGTTTACTGACTTTACTTGATTTGTCTCAGCATCAAGAGTCAGAATATCCTCCACAAGGATAAACAAATATTAAAAGTTTCAAGTAGAGGACAGTAGATAAGTGGAATTACATATTAGAAAATCTACTCCTTCCCTTCATACATGCTTAGAGCAGGTCTACATAACATGCAGCCTGTGGGCCACATGTTGTGCAGGACTGGCTTAGAGGATGGGATGGTTCACAATTAACTATTATACAACTTCAAAAAATGTCAAATAGAAGGATCAAAGAGATTCCCCAAGGGAGGAAATTCCTTTTCCCTCAGATGTGAGGGAAGGTATGATAAAAGAGGTCCATCAGTCAAAACTAGCATTTATTAAGCACCTATTGTGTTCAGGGCACAAGGAGCTTCTGACCTGGACCTTGACTTCCTAGGCAGAAATGAGCAAGAAGTCAATTTCAGGCATAAGGGACTCGATTTCTTAGGCCCTATACCAGAGCCATTTCTGACCCTTTTCTCATTATACCCATTGTGTGTTATCTGATCATTCTGTGACTTCCGAACACCAAGGGGCCCTGGGCCATTGCAGATTCAGTGTGTGCCTTAGGGAAGAGTTTCAGTGTCTTAGACAGTCCATGCTATATCAGCTTTAGGTTTTCTCCTCTCCCAACTCTTAAAAATTACCCTTGGTTCCAACATATCCTTCTGTACTTTTTCCATGGACAGATCTAACAGCCTGTGTAAATGCCTGAAGGTAGAAGATGGTAGTACAGCTTGGGAAAATGTGATGGCAGTCCAGGTCAGCTGGAGTGGGAAAGATAAAAAAAAGAAAATTCAAAATTATAAATATGTTTCCATCACAATTGCTTTCTGCTGGAATATCTCAGAGACAAATAAATGAATCGAAGTGCTGAATAATTTAAGGCAATTCAAAATTAGGATCCAAATAATTCCCTTGATCTCTCAAATAGAGTGTCACTTGAAGATATAGGTTATTAAAATAATATTAATATTAAAACATTGTTAACATATTGTTATTTTAATTCATTTTAATTAAATATTATAAATATTAAATTTAATTAAATATTGTAAATATTGCAGCAAATACTACAGGGCATTATAAATGTCGAGTTCCCTCAATGTACATTTATTAAGCTCCTGCTGTGAGCCAAGCACTGTGCTAACTGCTTAAGGTATGAAAGAAAGGAAGAAACTGTTCCTGTCCTCAAAAAGCTCAAAATCTAATGGAGGAAAAGACTTGTAAACAACTACGTACAAACAGAATATATGTGGGATAAACTGGAAGTAATCTCAGAAGGAAAACACTTGTTCTAAGGGCATCTAGAAAGGCTTCTTATGGATGGAATTTTAGCAGAGACTTGAAAGAAGCCAGGAGGCAGAGACAAGGAGGTAGAGAATTCCAGGCCAGTGAAGATGCAAGATCTGTTTTGGGAATTTATCACTAATTAGGAGAATCTTGGTGCAACACTCCTTGGTGTAAAAAGAGCTAGAGTGTAAGCTTAGACTGCAGAAGTGTTTCTTAGGTAAGTGATGGCTTATTGGTTTGGCGTAGAAATGGGACGTGGGGAGGGAATTAAGGAAGCAAAGTACAAGGTTTGAAAGTATCTTTTTCTCTTCCTAAAAGAAAAGGCCTGTCTTACATGCTCATCTCCAAACAGGTTCCAGGTGGATTTCCAGTGTGGCAGTAGCGTGAAGCCCCGAGCCGATGTAGCCTTCCACTTCAACCCACGGTTCAAAAGGTCAGGTCACATCGTATGCAACACCCTGAGAAAGGAGAGATGGGGATGGGAAGAGATCACCTATGAGATGCCTTTTGAAAAAGGAAAACCTTTTGAGATCACAATTATGGCACTGAAGGACAAGTTCCAGGTGAGTTTGAGGGAAAGAGAAATTATTTACTTACTGCCCAGTAGAGGATTATGGCATCCTGGATGTGGAGTTGGAAGGTGATGTAGCCTTAGAGGTGATGTAGACCAGTGTCCTCATTCTCCAGATAAGGAAAATGAGACTATGAGAGTTACAGTGACTTGCCTCCCATGGTACCAGTAATGAGAGGCTGGATTTGAACCCAGATTTTTTGACATCAAATCTAGTGCTTTTATACATAAATTCATAGAGAAGATTTTCAGTACGTTCAGTCTTTAATGAATTTGCTGCTCTAAGCTAGCTTTGGTATGTTGTCAGGTAGATCCTTTTGTTTTCAGCTAATTGTGCCCTAGGGAAGGTGATTTTGTCAAACATCCTATATTTCAAAATTGAGGATGGAGATAGGAGGCAGGGAAATGGAATACTTTTATTATATTCTGGACATTAAATTCTGAATCTCTTCAAAAGCCTCTTGCAAAGAGCCTCACCCCAATTACTAAACGTGCTTCTAGTTTTGACTTTCTTTCTTTTCCATTATGTTTAACTGTTTGCCCATAAAGATTCACCTCCCCTAAATTCTTTCAGTGGAAAAACTTAGGAACTTTTTCTTAAATTAGCCAAAGTCAGTGTATCTCACTATACATTATTTTCTTTAATGCAATTATTTCCCAATACCACAACCCTATCAATATAACCCTTTATAGTGGAAGAGAAAAATAATAAGCAAAACAAATTAGTATCTTGACTATGTCTAATACCATAGGCCTCATTCCCACCTATAGTGGGAGAAAGGAGTTATATTCCATCATTCGTCCCCTGGAATCAAGATTGCTCAGTACACTGATCCAAGTTCTTAAGTACTTTACAGTTGTCTTCCTTTATGTTATCCTAGGTATTGTGTATGTGGTTCTCTTGGCTCTTCTTACATGGTTCTGTCCCTGATTTCTTTTTGGTGTTGTTTAATTATGGAAGCTCTGTAATAGTGTGCTAGGCATTTTCATAGAAGAGTAAAAGCTCCCTTTTTCAACCTTACCATCTCGGGCAACATAAGTTCATAGAACATTAAGTCTGGAAGGGACCTTCGAATGAATTAATTTCGAATACTTCCCCCAAATATTAATTTCTAAATGGATTAAAAACCAACAGGCGTAAAGTGTTCCCCAGCCATCCATGGCTTTCATCCATGGTTTCCAAACCAGTTCAGATGATGCCTGCCAAGTTATGACCTGGATGATTTACAGTTTACACACCAAAGGAAAATCTGCTCTTGAGAGGCATTTTGTGTTATTCATCTTGTATAAAATGAGCTGAATCTTTATACTGCTAATGCATGGTTTCAATAGGCTGTGCAGATATAACCAATGACTTCGCTTCATGTCATAGAACATTGTGTTAGTAAGGTTGGCAGACTTCATCCCCATCAATGTGAATTAGTTTCCATTGCACAGCCAGAGATGGTAGTCTTAATCCTAGCCAAACTATATATTAACTATATTTTATTAATCCAGAGAGCCTACTCAGCACATTCTGTTATTACTTTTAGGTTCAGTTTTCCCTTTCATTGAACCGGAATCCTGTATCTTTTCAAGTTCTACCCTTTGCTTCTAACTCTGCCCTCTAGGGCCAAACAGAACAGTTGGATCTCTGTTCTACATGAATGCCCTTCTGTAGATCAATCCCTTTTGAAGACACAGCTGCCATCTCTTCTGTTTGGTCATCCAGGCTAAACATTCCCACTTCTTTCAAGTGACCCATATATATGGAATGGACTCAAGTCCCTCACTATCCTGGTCTTCTTCCTCAGGACTTATTCCACTTTGTCAATGTTCTGCCTCAAATGTAAGGCCTAAAGCTAAATACACAATTTGTGGTCTGTCCAAGGCAAAGTATATATAACTGGGTGAGCACCCCTCTTGTTTTGGACGTCACACCCTTGCTAATGTAACTCAAGATTGCATTAGGTTTTGTTTTGTTTTTTGGCTGTCATATCTTACTGCAGAATCACAGTGAACTTGAAATCCATTATTCCTCTTCATGAAGGGCAAAACATTTGAAAAGTCATTAATTAGACTTAACTCCTTCAAATAGTATTGTGTTGGCGGCAGATAAAATTATGCTTATGGTGTCTTATAAAGAATATTATTACACTGGACACACCATGAAAGTATTTGCTGTAGCATTCTATTACAATTTCATCCATTTTATATGTCTCCAATTCTATGCAAGGGAAGTTAGTTATCTTGGTACCTAAATGATCACATTTATAATAAAATGTGTCCCCCAAATCATGGTATAGTTCTAAGTTTTAATAGCTTTAATAGCTTAAAAAACACTTTTTTTGGAAATGAAGAAAGAGGAAGAGAAAAGTGAGGGAGGAGCATTTAAACAGTATTTAATGTTTGCCAGACGCTATACGTAGGTTATCTCTCTTGATTATAATGTCATTTCAATATCATTATAGTAGAGCCTACACAAAAGTCCTGTCCTCGTATCTTATATCATGGAAGTGACTTTGGGAAATACTATATATAAGATACACAGGTTTGCCCATGCCAATAGAGCTCTGTGTACCATTCCAGTGACAAACTGTCTGTTTTCTCAGGACCTTCTAAGTTTGGTAAGTCTAATTACCAGTATGATGGCTACTAGGTGAGGATGAATCCTTTAGCTATGGCAAGTGGCCCTCGCTTCTTTATGGCTTTTTTTCTTGCTTCTGGCAAGGATGGCAACAAAAAGTTGGGAAGAAAATAGAGAATCTGAGAATCACAAAGCTCTTAAACCCTCCATCCACACTGTCAGCACCCTAAATATGAGACCCATGCCCAATGACAGTTAAATTGATGTGCCCAGTGAGGAGCCCAACCATGTCAGAATTAACATTCTTATTACAAATGAAACTGGAAGCTGCACAGCTAAATGGAATGAGGACCCACAGGTTTTCCTTGGAGAGGCAAATGATGGGGTTGGGAGAATTATTTTTGCTCTGTTCTAAAGGAACAAGAAACATCATTTTATGGGACCTGTGAAAATAATCTACACAGTATGAAGATTATCTTTTATGAAGGTATAAGGAGGAAATAGGAAGACTTTTGCAAATTATATTCTCCACTAGGCCAGATCTTTACAGTCATGGAGTTGAAAGAAATGTACTTATTGTATGTTAATATTGGTTTGCTAAAGCACAGTGACACCTAAAAGCCTTATGTTAACATCAGACAAGTTTATCTAAAAGACCCAACAGTGAAAATGACTTTGTTCAGTGACCTGATTATTTTCAAGGAAGGCATAAAACAGGAAGAAATGTTCCCTCCAAAGATGTTTACCACTGTTATAGAGGGAGATTTAGAGAAAAGGTCAAGTTACAGAGGGATTTCCTCTGTAATGAAGTCCTCCAAATATTCCATTTACAGATAACATTATTTTGATTTTGAAATATTGAAACATTGTAGAGAATCCTAAATGAGATTCATAACCACTCAACAGAGTTCAGAATCAATTTCTACACAGATTAAAAACTCAGCAAATGAATGGTTATTGTACATACTCCAACTTGTTCTTGGATAGATATCCCATAGACCTGTTCCAAGATAGCTAATAAATAATGAACAAAATGGTCCCAGAACTGAGTGAAATCGAGGGACCATATGTAGGAAACTGCTTCTCTCTAAAACCAAAAAGCAACTTTTTAACCCCAACATTCTGCTAGTGGTGCAAATCATACCACAGTCTTTGAAAAGTAAAAATGGCAGACCACCCAAAAGGAAAATTGAGAGACACATGAGTAGGCTAACAACATATTGTCTTACTAATGGAGGATGTATACAAGAGGTAGCATAAAATCTATCATCAAAAAGGTGCATGACTGAAAAAGGAAATGTGCTAGTAATGAAGTGAGGGGGAGAAATAATGGATGGTCAGCCTTGTGTGCTGCATTAGTACTAACTTAAATTCAGAAGTAGAAGGAGATCAATCACACATTGGATAGGCTTTCTCTGGGTGATTTACGTGAAAACATGGTTAAGAATCATACAGAATGAGTTGCCATCTGTAATAACATTACATGTCTCTTGGAGTAAGCAGATATCTATCCAACATGGTATAGCATTTAAGTGAAATTCAAGCAGAATGCCTATGACATAGTAAAAGCTTAATAAATATGAGGTAATTGATAATGTAGGCAAGGTTTAGAGGGAATATGATTTTCAAATCATATTATGGTCCAATATATTGTGAGAGCAAAGAAGAAAGAATTGAGACACAATGTGATATAGTGGAAAGTTTATTCAACTTGAAGTATGGGACTTGGTGTCACTGAAATTGAGTTCAAATCTCAACTCTGCCCTTCACTACCTTTGGTCTATCACTTAACATCTCAAGGCCTCATCTGTAAAATGATGGGATTGGACTAGATAATCTATAAAATCCCTTCCAGCTCAGTTATATTGTCATAATGAAATTAATTCCAAGACTAGAGATTAAAACTAGAATACTAAGTTAGTTACCCAGAACTTAGAGATTTTAAATTATTTAAATTAAAATTAAATTTTAAAGTCTTAAGATTGCAGTATATTTCTAGTTTTCTTCTTTCCTCATAGGTGGCTGTAAATGGAAAGCATCTATTGCTCTACAAACACAGAATTGAACCAGAGAAAATAGATACCCTGGGAATTTATGGCAAAGTACAGATCATGTCGATTGGCTTTCGCAGTAATTTGGTAAATACATCTGATAACTTCATGTTCTTTTAGAATTGCTTTTCTAGCACTACTGTTCACCTTTAGAAACCAAGATCTTATAGTGCAGGAATTCTTCATCAAGTATCCATGAATTTAGGTTTTGGATTTTTTTTTTACGATAGATAAGTAGGTAGATAGATGAAGAGATAGCTAGATATCTATATTTCAGTATACATAATTGATTTCCTTGGTAATCCACTGTATTTTATTTCATGCATTTAATTCTGAGATGGGGTCCATAGGATTCACCATTGCCAAAGGGGTCCATGACACAAAAAGATTAAGATCCCTTCATCTAGTGAGACAGGGCTAGTGCTATTCAAGCAAAATCCCCATGAGTATATTGTTCACCTCCGAGGGAGTTAATAACTCCTTCAGATTCCCAGAGGATCATTTAATAAACCTGGTTTCATTGGGCCTTTATAATGTGTACTATCTCAGACCTGAAATATTTTGTTTTTTGAGGTGAGCTCAGGGATTTTATACTTGGCCATCACTGATACCAGTAGCTAAATGGTCTGTCCTTCCTCAGATTTTTCATATATTACTGTGTCTGAATCTCCTTTGCCTTTATCACACTCTCTTATTATACTTATTTGTGTATATATTATATACCTTTTCTCCTCCCACCCCCAACTAGGTTGGAAGCTCTTAGAGGGGAGGTACCGTGTAATTTTTCATCTTTGTATCTTAAGCACTTAGCACAGTGTCTTATATACAACAGGTAGTTAATAATGTTTATTGATTTCAGTTAGCCAACTTAGGGCCATATGGAATTGGCCTTCGATATTTTTAACTCACCATTGCCAGAGAAATGCATAGTTTATGGAAAAGTACTTTATCCCAAAGGTGAGAAATGGATTCCAGAGAAAATGTCCAGGAGGACCAAGATTCTTTTCTTTTCCCACTTCTCTTTCAGTTTCATAGATGGAGAAAGCACAAAATGCTTTAAAATGTCTCACTTGAAGTTACATTAAAGTACAGATAAATGGATATCTCTTGTCCTCTTTCATTTTTCTGGGAAGAAAAGAAAATCACTGTTTGACATCAATTAATAAATTCCATTTTTATACTTTAAGAGTATGTAATTCCTTAAGCAGACCAAATTAAGAAAGAATGTTTTGAAGTGTCAGCAAATTTAATTCTTAATCTGTTCTTCAGTCTTTACAAGGAAACCAAGCAACTTCTTTGGGAACACTGAAGACGAATTCAGAAAATGTAAGTAGAAAAAAATCACCATGGCGGTCAAGGTTCTTTGGGTCACTTTGCAAATAAGATGCAGGGTATTTATTTTTGTAATTATATCTCAAATATGAGACCACAAAAGGCATATACATGAATATTAAGAGAAACAATATTTCTAGACTTCCAGATTCAAGCAGAAACTTAGGCTAGTAATGAAAGGATAGGCTTTCATATGGAAAAATAACTCACTGCTATTAGGAAACTGCTACATCATCTATTTAAAGTTAGAATGCTGGCCAGATGAAGTTATTAGATTAACAGCTACAATAATACTAATAGGTGACATTTATCCAGCTCTTTCAGGTTAGATTAGGGTTAGCACATTTTCTCATTTACAGTCTGTAACAGAAAGGATTTAATAAATGTAAACAGCTGGAAACAGTCGTGCCTAAGGTGAAGTTGTTTTTAATTTCAGGACAGTTATACCACATGAACATAGCAATTCTGAGCAGACAGAAATAGGAATAAAAAAAATCCTAAGTGCTTACTATATGCCAGGGGCAGAAATGCGTGACATTCACATATAATTCTGTGAGAAAATATTATATCATGATGACACAAAGAAGACTGAGAAAAGCCATCCTCTAACATACTGAATTATCATTCCTAATGACTAGCTTTCTATATTCTCGATGAATCTTAAATGTATTTCACGTGCCAGTTATAGAACTTGGAACACAAAACATGTGGCGTCGGGATTAAAGATTTCTCAGCCCTCTCCAGTCACATGTTGGTAGAAACAATTACAGGATCAGACTTTACCCAGATTATAAAATATAATCCTTTCCCATTGTCCTTATTCATGTTATTTCTTTCTCTTCTAGCAAATGCAAACATCCGAGGTGTCCCAATTTGTAAGTATTTTTTATTTCTAGATGAATGGCAAAATTATTTATACAGTGGATTAGAAATCAGTAATACTATAGGCAAATTAATTTAACCCTATTTTACTCCAGAACCTTCTCCATGAAGCCTAAAGAGATAATGGATGATAACAGTAGCAGCAGCAGCACAAAAAAACCATATTTACCACGAATGTTCTATGGTTGAATGTCAATTAACAATACTTGCTTATCTATCACACATTTGTTTACCTCTCTGCCACTGAAATGCTGTTTATCAATCCTGATTCAATGGGATGAAAGTCAAAAAAATTCTATATTCTTTATAATAAATCATAGAAATCTCTTAATGCATCAGAAGCCGAAGGCAACCATTTCCCATTCATTTGCAGCATATAAACTTCAAAGGTATCATGATATCAAGTTTTAAAAAATATACAGGAGAGTAATTAGGGCTGATAGAAGTCATGTATATTTCCTAATGCACTTCCCCATTGAGAAGCCTGCATTGTTTTGCAGAATGTTGGTCAGTTATTTCGGTGGTGTTTGACTCTTTATGACCCCATGTGGGTTTTTCTTGGCAAATATCCTAGAGTGCTCTGCCATTTCCTTCTCCAACTCATTTTTATAGAGGAAGAACTGAAGTGATCAGGATTAAGTGACTTGTCAAGGATCACATAGCTTACAGAATCCTGAATTAAGATTACCAGTGTAAACAATTCAGTTGGTGTCAGTTTCATGACCCCTCAAATGCAGCCACATGACTGGTTCATTTTGCCCATGTAACCTGCCTTCTGTAGCTCATGCAGATCTACTGAAGATGGTTCTGTTTTTCAGACACTTCCTTATGTTGCAAGGTTGAACTCTGCACTGAACCGTGGACGAACCATTGTTGTCAGAGGAGAAGTAAAGAAAAATCCAAAGGGGTGGGTAACACTAAAACTATCACTCCTAAAATATTATAGCTTTTTGCCTTTGGACAGATCAGATAACAGTTTAAAGCACAGTAGTGCACTGGATTTGTGGTCCTATCAATATGTATATTTCCTCCAACAATACTCACTTGAGTTGGGGGGAAAATCACTACTCATCCATGCCAACTCATACTGTATGGGTATGCTTTCCCAGGCATTGTGTGTATACTAAGAAATGTTCATTAAACCTTGTTTGGGTCTAGAATTCAGATGAGTTGTCAGGATTGGAGGAGGAGATTTGGGAATCATCATCATGGAGGATGTAGGTGTGAGTGAAATTGTATAGAGAAGGGAGAGAAGAGGACCAAGAACTTGTTGGAATACCCACATTAGAGGGACTATATTTAGCGAGGGTAGATATTATCTCCACTTTATATGAAGAGATTAAAGTACAAAGAATTTAGGTAATTTACCCAAGATCACCCAGCTGACCAATGGAAAAGCTAGGAACTAGAACTTGGATCCTAGCCTAGGAAGCATGAAATGGACACTGGACAAGGAATCATAGATTTAGGTTCTAGTCTGACTCAGCAACCAAGTAGGCTTTGTGACTTTGGACAAGTCACCTTTCAAGAACAGGTAGGAGGAAAGGGCAGTTAGGTGGCACAGTGAAATAGAATACTGGCCCTGGAGTCAGGAGGACCTGAGTTCAAATCCAGCCTCAGGCTGTGTGACCTTAGGGCAAGTCACTTAACCCTGATTGATTCCAAAAAAAAAAAAAATTGGTAGGAGGTCATTATAGTAGTCCAGATTTGGAAAAGTAATTACGGTGACGGAGGTAGGAGTGTAGAGGAGAGGCTGGATGTGAGAGAAATTGCCACAGTAGAATTTACAGAATTTAACAATTGACTGGCTGTAGAGAGGTGAGGGAGAGTGAAGAATCAGAAATGACTCTTAAGTCATGAGCCCAGGAAGTAAAATACAGGTGCCATCAACGAAATTAAGAAGTCAGACTTTAGAGAGAAGAAGGTGTTTGCTTTGGAATTCAGTTGGTTAGAGGCTTCTATAGAATATAGTGTTAAATGACTGATGTGAAAATGTGTTTAATAAGAATGTATGTGTAGAACCCATATAAGATTGGATGCCATCATAGGGAGGGAGGGGGAGAAAATTTAAAACTTATGGAAGTAATTGTTGAAAAATGAAAACACTTTGATTATATAAAAAAATAACAGTGTTAAGATTAGTTCCATCCTACATCAAGGCCCCTTGCATCAATAATGCCTTGTTAAAACATCTAGCATATAATGTAGAAATACATTTTACATTGCTTCAAATGTAGAATGGAGCACAAAATTTCTTGCCTTCTCAGTGGGTAGGGGAGGAGATGGGGGAGGGAAGGAGAGTATTTGGAACTAAAAATAACTACTTATTTAAAAAATCTATCATATACTGACACCTTCCACTATTTACTGACTTGAACTTGTGTGTGTGTGTGTGTGTGTGTGTGTGTGTGTGTGTGTGTGTGCGCGCTTTTAG
Source organism: Potorous gilbertii (assembly GCA_028658325.1). Classification (NCBI taxonomy): domain Eukaryota; kingdom Metazoa; phylum Chordata; class Mammalia; order Diprotodontia; family Potoroidae; genus Potorous; species Potorous gilbertii. The sequence continues at coordinate 565,247,731 of CM053770.1, forward strand.
AAGCTTTACTATTGACCTTATAGCATCCAGTACAAAGGACATTGCACTGCATCTGAACCCCCGGCTAAATGCTAAAGCATTTGTAAGAAATTCTTTTCTTTGTGAGAGCTGGGGAGAAGAAGAAAGAAGTATTACACACTTTCCATTCAGCCCAGGGATGTATTTTGAGGTAAGGTAATCATGTGAATGAGATGGGGGATATAGGAACTGTTCACAACAGGCTCAGTTTAAATTGATGTTTGGGGGCTCAGTTAAGTAGGTGCAAGGGGAAGTCTGTTTTCAGTGATCTTAATACACAAAGAGAGCCAGCTGGCTGACACATTAGAGTTCATTGAACTACATCAAAATTTATGTCCTTGAAAGTAGCTGTCCTAAGTTACCTAGGCAGCACTATACTAGAGAATGGTGATTTTAAATGCACAAGTGATGTCAAGAATTGGAAAAGCCACCATGGTATTGAGTTTACAAATAGAAAGGTACCAAAGTTATTATTAGTACATATCATTAGGCAACATATGAGATTATGCTGAAGGACTTGCATAATTTGAATTAGTAACCCCTTCCCTCAAGATCCTTGCAATCCATCAAAAATAAATTGAATAGAATATATCTATAAACTATATACAGCAGAAAAATCATATAAATTGGCACCAATGTATGCAGTAGAATAAGGAAATAGAAGAAGCTGGGTATATCATGGATGATATCCTGGGAAATAGATTTTAAGTTGGGTTCAAATAAGAACCATGCAATAGTGAAGGATATGGGATAGATTGTTTCAGATATAGGCAGGAGATGGGAAGAAAAATATATGTGAAATGATAACATTTTTATCTGTCTAAAGAGAAGAGAGTAAGAATGAGTCAGTTAAGATCATTGAAGTAAGTAGGGTGAAGCCAAGTTGGCTGGATGCCCTAGAAGGGAGCTGATATTTGATCCAGCTACTATTATGGGGCTGATTCAGCATACTTGGGCAAAGTCTAGATGGAATCAGGGAATTTTACAAGAAGATTATAGCACACACCTCATGAGGTGACCAAAGCCTACTTCAAGGGTTTTCATTGTCTCATAGCAATCTAGAGTGATATAAATAAATACAACGTTGCTATAAATAAATATGACTTGCCCAAGGTCACATAATAGCATAAGCTATGATGAGTACTCAAACCTCTTGACTCTAAAGCCATTACTTGGATTGACTTTATTGAAAAGGATGCTAGGGCTTAACAGCTTTTCTTCTACAAAAAGAATTCCCATCCTTTTTGTGACAAGCTCTGTGATATCTCATGATAGGGGAAGCAGAACAATCCCCAGGTGGCTAGGGCTGAGGGTATAACGAGTGCTAACAGTGGAGACCCTGAGCTCTAGGGATTATGGTGAAATACCATTCGCCTTCCTGCTGAAAATCCCAGAAAACAAGGGAGAGGCCATTGTCGTAGCCATACCAAACTTAGAGAAAAAATGCTACTGCTCTTGACTCAAGTAATTATTGTTTTTATTCTTAAAGAGATGCAACCATATTTCCTCTTTTTTTATGTTTCAGATGATCATTTACTGTTCTACTAACGAATACAAAGTTGCCATAAATGGAGTTCATATCTTGGAATACAAATATAGATTTCAGGAGCTTGACAAGATCGACACAGTGAAGATTGATGGAGATATTGATTTATTAGATATAAGGAGCTGGTAGCTGTAACCATCAGAACAGAATTGAAACAGGGGTTAAGTAGTAGGGGCTTTTAACACTGCATATGTAGAATTTCTCTGTTGTCCATTTTCCTTATTTTGTCAAGTTATCTTTCATAATATAAAAACTGAAAAGGGTATTTTCAGGAGTTACCACTAAAATACAGCTTAGACTGGAACAGGGAGAAGAAATCTGTGACACAGGGGACGTTAGAGCCACTACTGGTGTTCTTCTGACTCACTCGCCAGCACAGGTTCCTCTTTTCCCTCTTTCTTTTTCCCACTTGCTCACCTCCTCCCTCCTTTTTTTCCTTTTCCTCGATACTGTTTAACTGCATCGGTACAATCAGGGTTAAAAAAGGATCACTAAATTCTATTCTAAAAGAATCCAAAACCCAGTCTAAGCTGAACTATATATATGAGATGTGACTTAAAAAGTCACAAATAATCTGATGCTCTAGTTTTGGCTTATCATGATGCATATAGAATATACTTAACAGCTAACTGTACCAAAAAAAAAAGAGAAAGAAAAAAGCATGACTTGTAGCTAATTCCTTTGTCTTAATACCCATCTAAATTGTACAATAGCCTTAAACAATTCATCTGTTACATAGACAAGGATGAATAATGAAATCTCCTGAAGTGATCAATTTATTTGAATTCTCATTGTATATATTCATTGGGCTAGAACAAATGATATATTTTACATAGTTATAACTCTGAAGAGGATGAATTCAAATACATGTGATCATGTCAGGGGATTCATTATTCATACTAATCAGGACCTAGCTATAGTACTTTGAACTCTTAATCACAGTACATGAGCCAAAGTTAAAAAAAAACAAAACCTAACTGGTCTTGAATCTGGACTGTAGTTGTGTCTGTGTAATACAGGCAAAACAAATAGGCTTAGGGTGGTTATTTGTGTATGAGCAAATGCCAGTTTCTTCAAAGATGTGAATGATCTTTCATTCACTTTCATTCTAAATCCCTGCGGGCCTGTGCTAAAAATAACTTCGAGGACACACCCAGGAACTTAAGATGACTTCACTGTGAAACAGCATATCTATGTGAATTTTATTTTTAATAGTGTTCAGTGGATTCCATGAAACTTCAAGATCAGTTTTCCTACATCTTGGGCATATGTGCCACCCTGAATGTTGATAGAGTAAAAGCTATCAGAAAATGCACTACTGAATTTTGAGAAAAGACAGTGTGGTAGAAATGATGGGCTAGTTTGCATGTGCTTTTCATCACTCAAAATCTTGTAATTACTAGTTGAGATCCAAACATTACCTAATGTGATTAAAATGAAACCTTTATTAGTAAATCAAGATGCTTTATAGTTCTATCTTTAGTACTGTCTAGCTGGTGGAAATTCAATGTAATTAATTCACTATAAATCAAATTATTTAGCAAATTTCAAGAGGTACCCAGATCATTTTATTCTGTTGAATATTGCTGAAATGAACCATCTACTCGGTCTTGGAAATTTTTTCATTATGGTGAGATTTTTATAATATAATGTGAGAACATATCTGCATTCATATTTTTGAAACATTTGACATTTTCATTTTTCAAATACTTAGGGCAAAAACAGCTAGTCCAAATGTTTGGGGTTTTTTTTCCCTCTCTCATTCTCTCTCTTTCTCTTTTCAATCTAGCCATAAACTATTTCTTCAGTATTAATTTTTATTCAACGAAATGTGCTGGTGCAGAGACACTAGTAAAATAACACTTTCAAGGGTTTTCAGGTCTCCCTGTTAACCTTTCTGGGCAAAGTGGAGAAAGCTCAACTTTCCCCTCACTAAGTAAGGGCAGAGACACTAGTAAAATAACACTTTCAAGGGTTTTCAGGTCTCCCTGTTAACCTTTCTGGGCAAAGTGGAGAAAGCTCAACTTTCCCCTCACTAAGTAAGGGCTGAGGTTTTATAGAAACAATTGGCTGGTAGTGATAATACAAGAAATCTAGTTATATTAAATGTTAGTAACGAAGATCGTGTATATATGGAGCAACTAGATATTTCTCAGTTCAGAGGTTATGAAGACTGAATCTTTTTTTCATAGTGTGCATTATAAAATCCTCAGTAATTCCTATAGGAAAATTATGCATCTACATATATGTATGTACATCTATATATATACATACATATATATATATATATGATATGTATATATATCAATTGATGACCTTGAAAAATCTGTAAGCAATGAGCTATAGCTGGAGATTGAAAAGGAACCTTTCATTTCCTTTGTTAAAAGATTGTAGCTAGCAATGATCTAATGGAAAGCAAACCATAAATACTTTAATGCTACGGCTGTTAGATTTTGTATAAAATTTCTATATTCCATAGAATTTTAAGGTAGCTTCTTGAAAGAAAATATTGTCATGGCTGATATGTTTAATTTGTATAAAGTCTATCATTTCTAGGTCACATTAGAATGTTAACATCCTGGAAAACCACTGAAATTGATTTTCTCTCTCATACAGGTAGCTCTTGATCATCCATCTATAGAAATCTCTGGCAAACTTGTAATTCCAATGTGTCTTCCTCATGGACCTTTCATGTTTCTTAGTCATTTCTTTAACTGTGTGCTCAATACATATTCATTTACCTCAATAAAACTGGGGTGCCAGAATGCTGAAAAAAAATTCCACAGCCAAATGGAAGAAATTGTTGGCTTTTCCGTTGTTTATTTTGTTGCTTCATATGCCACAATTCCCTTCTTCTGGCACAGATAACTGAAAGTTGACTGTAAAATTCTAAAATAATAAATAGATATTATTTGATTCCAGTATAATGTATAATGCTTAAATAGATTTAAAATAAAATGCTTTTTTGGTTATATAAGTCTAATCTGGACATTTTAAATTACCTCCTTCTATATGTAAAAGATCTGTGATTTCATCAGGGTAGGTCATTGCTCTGTATGTGTGAACTACCTTCACTGAAGCAGACTGTAGCATTTCTATGACTTAGTGCTAAATCTTTGTCTGAAACAATGAAAATCAGCAAGTGGTGCTTGAACTCGAGTCTTCTTGACTCAGATAGAAGGAAGTAGGTGGTACAGTGGTAGAAAGCTGGGCCTGGAGTCAGAATGACATGAGTTCAAATCTGTCCTCAGGCACTTACTAGCTATGTGACCCTGGGCAAGTCACATAGCTTCTGCGTCAGTTTGCTCAATTGTAGAAAGGGGATACTAATAGCACCTGCCTTCCAGGATTGTTGTGGATCAAATGAAATAATGTTTGTGAAGTTCTTAGAACAATGTCTGGCACACAGTAGGTGCTTAATAAATGCTTGTTTCTTTTTTTTCCTTTCAAGTCCAGTGTTGTGTGTCCGTGACTGGCCTCTTCCACTGTTTCCTTTCTATTTTCATGACTTTTCCTCCTTTGCCCTAAAAGTAGGGTCTGCTCAACCCTAAGGCTTTTACATACATTTCTTTAATGATTCCATTGGTAGGCCCTCTATCTTTTCACTTTGCAATCCCCCTTCATGCTTGCCTTAGTAGATAGTCTTGATTTTTTAAACCTAATTCATTTATTTTTAGTTTACAACATTCAGTTCCACAAGCTTTTGAGTTTAAAATTTTCTCCCCCTCCATTCCCTCCTCACTCCTTAATACAGCGGAGTAGACAGTCTTTAAGAGTTTCTGCAGTGAAAATGAATGATCACTTATTGGCCAATTTTCTACCCTTAGCTAGGTTGGTTTTTGTGAGAGCCAGGATCATACTCAAAGACATTTTCAACTGACTTTAAACTCACCTTGCATGTTACTGATATATCCATTGAGAAGCCTGGTTCACCTTTATGTAAAGATGAAGTACCCTCGGGATATCACTGGCTCTCTTCAAGAATGAAGGAGGTACAAGAAGTATCAGTAGGATGTTAGTAGGAGAAAGCTCTTATTATAAATTTAAAAGTTGGCCTGTCTCATAAATTAGTCTCTTTAGAATATGGTTGGCATGAAATCAGTCTAACTGGAGCCTGTCCACTTCTGCAGCTACTCTGCAGCTTGTTTTTGCATGGACCTTCCTCAAAATGTAAAACTTACCTTAGTTTTTTTTACTTTTTACTTTATTTAAAAATGTAAAAAACTTAGCTCCTGGGCCATACAAAGCAGACATTGGACTGGATTTGGCCTTCAGGTCATAGTTTCTTACCCCTAGACTAGACTTATAAACAGAACCTGAATAAGATTCTGCCACCCTCTGACTCCTACCTTGCGTATGCATCTAGGTTCTCTCCAACATTTTGACTATAACAATGGTGTTCTAAAATGTCTATTTATTTTGTCAATATAGGTTCAAAATATTCTTATCAATCCTTCTGACCATGTAGCAAAAACCTGCATCAGTGTCTACTCACCATATCTCAGTTCTCATCTCTCCTAACTTTTCACAATCACCTATACCTTCACCATTCTAACATTTAGGAATCACAAACAAGAAAGCCTTCAATGACCAACCTGACAATAATTGCTTGAGGATTCTTGCGTTCCACCTACTCCAATTTAGATCTTTAAAGGAAAACACAATCTTATAGATACCATATCTGAATAAGACTTTAAATGACCAATTTTACTGTCTTGTTATTAACTTGAAATTCCTCCCAGGAATATAAAAATGGGCATAATTTTGTTCTGAGTTTCATCCCAAAATAGTAATAGCTAACATTCATGCAGGACTTTTAAAGTCTCCAAGTTATTTATAAGTATGATGTCATTTGACCCCGGGAAGTAGCCTCTATTATTATCTGCATTTTACAGAGGAGGAAACCAAGGAAACCAAAGAGGTTAAGTGACTTACCCAAAGTCACACAGCTACTAAGTATCTAAGGCTAGATTTGAACTTGGGTCTTCTCGCCTCCAAATCTATCACTCTACAGGGGGCACTGGGCCACCTAGCTATCCCAGAGTAGTACTGACCCTACCTACTTAGCTGCCTCTTTGAAAAAAAAATAGTTCATCAGAATTTTCACCTTTAAGCATAGAATTTAGAGGCAATACGTCCTATATAGGCCATTGTCATACATTTATGCTTCAGGTCAAACCAACGACATGAAATGAATAAGGTCTTCAAGGTTCAAACACCTCACTTCAAAATTTTACCTCTAGAAAGGTCTATTCTGTATAAGGAAAGGATAAAGTGTACTTGGTTTTGTAATTAATTCTCACTATCTCAAACCACTTCAAGTGCATTGCTAAAGGGATCAACTTCCTAGAAAAGTTTGTAATTTTATTATTCCATACCGTAGCAAACTTTTTAAACCAATGTATTCACCAGATTCAGTGTGTATAGCTCACCTGTGGCCAAAGGGGAGAGAAGATAAGCTGCCACTAAGAAAAAATAGCCTCAAACACTCTGATGTCATGCCAACCCAAAGGTTGAGGGTACCAGGGTGTTTGCTTGATTTCAAGCCAAAATTCCAAGTGAGTCGATAAAGGAAAAATTAAACATCGGAGGGGGAAAAAAGGGCAACCAGTTATACCTTAGGCATTTAATTTTTAAGGTTGTTCCAAAATATAATCCTTATAATTAATAGTTGGTCAACCAATACGAGTTATATTCTTGAAAAAAAGTAGAAAATATATCATTATAAATCTAAAAGTTCTGCAAGCAGGCTGCCACCTGAATATTAGGCAAAGTACATAATTTGTAATTCAGCTCAAAGGACAATGATCAAGGTACCCCCCTGCTTCCCAGCAGCAGCAGCACACCTAAAATGCAACTTGGGTCTTTTTGAGAAGTTAATAAATCTTTGTTTGCAGTCTTAAATTACAGAGTTACAAGAGGCATCATCACATTTATGAGTTGGTAATATACAGAAATGTTTATGTGTAAAAAGTGCCAATATGGCCACTGTTTTTCTCCTTTCACCATCAATGTTTATACTCTACATTTGTACATTCTTTCTTTTGATTGTACTGGCGCCTCCCCAGAATTAATGAAAATCCTTTAACTTACCTATGGAGTCCACTACAAAATGTCTTTGGATGTGAAGCATTAATTTAGCTCAGTATTTCCCAAATGGAATTAATATTTTGGGACTTGAAATCTAATTGATAGAAAGCAGAAATGTTGGTTGCAGGGGTGGAAGGGAGTAAAATGTATCTGGAGAAATTCTGGGATATGAGGGAAGGAGAGAAGATTTTGAAATAAGACAAGGAATTAAGCCTGTTTTTATATTGAAAGATGTCTACTTGTAAAAAAAAAAGCATTTTATGTATCATTTCATATTTATATTTTAGAGGAAAAATATCACTAGCATTAAAATTTTCTCCTGGAACTCATACTCACATTATGCTGAACATCATGGTCTTAGGGGACCCTGATCTGGGAAGTACTCATTTAGCAGACATTATTGAAAGATAAACTATTTAGAAAAACTATACGTTATCTTTTAACAAAAAAAAAAATTACTTCCAGCAGCAAAGATAGGCAGTGAGGTATGAAATGAGAGGCTTGAAGAGATATCAGAGGGTGTGGAACAGTGTCTGTGGAGAGTGAGAGATAGCAAATCAACAGGCTATGAATATTTGCCTTGCTGCAATGAAAGCCCAGTTGAGCTTAGGTAACATAAATCTGTAGTAGACCCAGCCAGCATGGTAAGGGGAGGATACAGGGAGAGATGGAAGAGTAAGTCATTGTGGGGGTGATGGCCCAGGGAAGAACCAGAAATGGAGAGAATGGAATTCAAGAAGATGAACTGGGTTAGGGGATATAAGATGCAGGGAAGATGGAATGATAAGAGTTTACAATCATGGAACGTGGAACATGTGGGCTATGGAAGGTCAAAGGTCTGACAACACTGTGTGTAGCTGAGGTGGAGTAGGGTAGGTCTTGGAAACTGAGTAGATTGAGAAACAAGAAGTGCGTAAGGATCTGTTTTTATGTTGAAGCCACTAGTGTAAGGAAAAAAGATTATGGGCTAGGCATGTGTGTTCCTCCTTCATGGCCGAAGAAGACCATGCCCTCAGAGAAATAATGACATGACTTGCACCTGGCTTTGTTGTGAGTGAGGGAGGAGTGACAGTGAACTCATGGAGGAAGGACAGAGAATGTCCTGAGGATATAGAGAGAAAACCACAAGGTTTGGTTTCGGTCATAAAGTTGGGAAGCATGAGCCTCAAAGGAGAAGTTGCTTAGCAAAGGTTGTTAAGGAATAGTCTAAAAGTGGCAGTGAGGATCAAAGAGTATTTCAACGCCCACACCATGACCAGTGAACCAGTACAGAAAAGGATGGAATGAAAAGTGATGTTTGGAGGAAGCCATGCCATGGTGTGAACTACAAGATGGAAGGACTGAGAAAGGTTTAAGATGAATGGAAATTTAAAAATGATGGAGCAGGTATTCCAGAGGGCATAGTAAGAAGGGATGGAAAGATCTAGAATAGCCACTGGGGGATGGGGCAAGGAAAACAGACCTGGGGACATCTCAAGATAGGTAAAGGGGGTTTTACGTTGGCCTCTTACTTCACTGAAAAAATTGGGGCAATTCCTCTTTTCCTCTCTTCCTTAAATTAAATCACTCAGATGTCTTCTCCCACTATCTTTTTCCACCCCAAGCTCAAATGAAGAGGTAATTCTCCTTGCCAAGGCAAATCTCTCTACATGCATGATCCCTCTACACGAGGGATCCATCCTTCTTGATCCCATCCCTTCCCATCTTCAGCAGATTTCCACCACTATCATCCCCATGGTTTCTCTCCTGTTTCCAATCTTTCCCTCTCTACAGGCTTCTTCCTTCCTGCATTACAGACATGTTCATGTCTATCTCATTCTTAAAAATGTTCATATGATCCTATCATTCCCATTAGCTATCATCCTATATCTAGCCATCTACTGTTATCAGTGCCTCCATTTCTTCTCCCCCCTATCATTTTCTTCTAAATCCTCAGCAATCTGACTTCTGATTCCATCAATAAACTGAAACATCTCTCTCTGAAGTTAATTGTTAAATCTATTGGCTTTTTCTAAATTATGACCCTTCTTGACCTTTCTGCAGCATTTGACACAATTCCCTTTTCCTTCCGGTTGGTCTTTTCTCTAGGTTTTCATGACACTGCTCTCTCTCTCTTCCATTCTAACTCCATGTCTTCTAACCATGGCTATACCCCAAGACTGTCTTGGGTCCCCTCCTCTTTTCAATCTATATTATCTCACTTGGTGATCTCATCAGCTCCCATGATTTAATTATCACCTCTATGCAGATGATTTCCCGGTGTATATATGCAGTCCTAGTTTCTTTGCTAAGATATAGTCATGCACCTCCAATCACTTATTACATATCTCACAGATTTCTCACTGGCTAAAACTAAAACTAAACATGCCTAAAGCAGAATTCATTTTCCCCCTAAATCCTTCCCCCATTACAAGTTTTCATATCACTATTAAGGGCACTACCAGCCTCCTAGTCATCTAGGCTTGTAACCTTGGTGTCAACCCCAACTCCTCACGTATCCAATCAACACTTGACCACCATCTCCCCTCAGATCCTGATGGAGACAGTCCAAGACTGACTAAATAGCCTTAAGAACAGTGTGTGCCCTTGGGAATAGTATGTCCCAAACCATCAGACTGATTTCTAGCTCAACTCCTGACGCCATTATTAAAGGGAGAAATCATTGTGGAGCAGAGCCCACCTTCCTCACCACCAGCAACTATTGCTGACAATCTGACTGACATTAGCAAGTAGATGGGTACAGGAGCCCTGGAAGTGACAGCACCCTTAGATCAACAATCTTGCTTCTAGCTCATCCCTCAAAGTGATTATATGGGGAGGTGGTTCCTGTGGAGAAGCCAGCCATCTCCACCAATTGCCAGACAACTACTATTCACAGGGCAAGCAATCTAGCTTTACTGAAGCAGCTGGCATCCTGAGGGGAAAATGGAAGCCAGTATTTGCCTTACCAGGCAAGTCAAACCACCACCACCACTTTGACCACTATCTTCCTTCAGACCCTGTTGGATATGGTCTAGGATCTTGAATCTTAGAGCCTCTGAAATAGCAATGCTTTCAGTCCAGTGTCAGTAGACATCCATCATTCTGGGAAGATCCAGTTTGTGGAGGTGCAGCCTGACAAGTGCTCCAACAGATGTTACATCCACATCTATTATAGACCTAGCAAAGAATGTTGTCACCAAAGCCCTTGAGTGTCAAATGGTTCAACATCAGAAACTGATAGGACTTTACCAGTGCATTAAAGAGGGATTATAATGTTTACAGAGGCAGCTAGGTGGTGCAATGGGACCAAATGCAGGGCCTGGAGACAGGTAAACAAGTTCAAATCTGGCCTCTGATATTTACTAGCAATGTGACACTTAACCTCTATCTGCCTCAATTTCCTCATCTATAAAATAAGGAAAATAGTACCTACTTGTGAGGATCAGATGAGATACTTGTGAAGTGCTTAGCACCGTCACATAGCAGGCACTGTATAAATATTATTTATTATTACCTGCTTTGTTACAGCATCGTGAGGACCACGTGAATTCTCCATCTGTCTTACAGCTGAAACTTTCCATAGAGTGCTGTCCCCACCAGAACACGAGCTCCTTGAGAGCAGGGACTATCTTATTTTTCTATTTAAATCCCCAGAACTTTGCACAAGGCTTTGCACATAGTAAACCTTGATGAATGCTCTGATCCTTCACTGCTGCTTAGTTTCCCCTGGCTTTCTTCAAGACTAAGCTTAAATACCACCTTCTGAAAAATTTTCCTGGTCTACTCAGCTTCTGCTTCTTTCACCTTTAGATTACCTTCCATCACCATCATCATCTCTCTCCATATATATTACAGTATATATGTAAATATGTATGTGCGCATATACACAAATATACATGTATGTATATAGTTATTTCCATGTTGTTTCCTTACATTCCTCAACTGATAAATGGTCAGAGGAGAGGATATGTAAAAGCTAGTTTTCAGAGGAAAAAATCAAAGCTATTGATAGTCACATAAAAAATTCTCTAAATCTTTACTTACTAGAAAAATGAAAATTAAAACAACTCAGATTGGCTAACATGACAGAAAAGGAAAATGCTGGAGGGGCTGTGGAAAAACTGGGACATTAATTTGTTAGTGGAATTGTAAACTGATCCAACTATTTGTGAGAACAATTTGGAACTATGTTCAAAGAGCTACAAATCTGCATATCCGTTGACTCAGCAGTATCACTACTAATTCTGTATCCCAAAGAGATTAAAAAAAAAAAAAAAGGAAAAAAATCCACTTGTACAAAAATATTTATGGCAGCTCTTTCAGTGATGGCAAAGGATTGGAAAATTGGGATGCACCATCTAGATTAGATTTCCAATGGATTGTTGATAGAGTAGATACAATCAAAAATGCAATACTGAATTTTGAGAAAAGATGGTGCTATGGAAATGGCTGGCCAGTCTACATTCAAAGCAGCATTCATCTCTCACTATTCAAAATATTACCCTATTATCATCAGTATCTGAGATCAAAACACTACTCTGCCTAATGTGATTAAAATAAAACCTGTATAAGCAAGTGCAAAACCTTTACATTTCTTTAACTTCAGTAATATCCCTCAAAGCTACTTGGCAGAAATTCAATGTAAGTTACAAGTTAAATCATGTAGTGAATTTATTTCAAGGAGTCCAGATCATTTTGTTTCTTAAATATTGCTGAAATGGGCCATCTGCTGGTCTGTGGAAATATTTTCATTTCATGAGATTTTGAAGTGAAACTAATGTATATTAATTGCTGCAGCAAGGAAACCAAATTGCCCAGAATGCACCTCAGCAAATCTGATTTCTTTGCCAAGTGGATGGCTGCCCAGAGCAACACTGGGTTAGAATATAAACTCATTTTATTATGAGTTCTTCGTAAAATCTTATGAGGAATGACAGATGAGCAGTACTATCTCATAAAGAGAAAAGGAGGAGGCTAAAACTAGTCTAATCAAAGTTTGGCAAGGTATCGATCCAAGTAAAGGCCATTGAGAGATAAAAATGGAAAGAGAACTACAAACAGAAGAAAAATGGAAAAGATTTGCAAAAAATATTGTAACATTGTTTTTGGCATCCAAGAGAGTGAAACCATAACACTTGGACCCTAACCTCACAGTCCCTGTGAATAGACCAGAGAAAGAAATGGTACTAAAGAGAAAAAACATGAAAAAAGCAGAAAGACTGAAGTAATGACAGGGGCAACGAGGTGGCAGTGGGCCTAAAGTCAGAAAGATATGCATTCAAATTTAGCCACTGACATTTACTAGTTGTGACCTAGGGTAAGTCACTAAACCTGTTAGTTTCAGTCTCCTCATCTGTAAAACAGGGATGAAAATAGCACCTACCTACTTCCCGGAGTTGTTCTGAGGATCGAATGAGTCGATAACTGTAAAGGACTCAGCATAGTGACTACACAAATGTTAGCTGTTATTGCTGTAGAGGAGATCCATGCTGCAGGTAAGCTGACACAATCGTGGGCGAAGAGAAGGACAAATGTATATAAGTGGAAGGTATCAGACATATGGGAACAATCTCAGGCCTTACAGATCCCCACACAGAAAAGGTGACCCGGAAAATATCAACTAGTGACCTACATGCTTATATAAAGTTTTAGGGGTATTATCCAGACATCATTTGAGAGCACCCCTGATGAGGGTATATTAGTAGGGAACAAGCTGGAGAAGATGGGATAAAATGGGCCTGCTTACGCAGAAGTGGGATTAGTTCTGGAAAGGCAGGAAGTCATTGCATCGTATGAGACAGGGATAAAAAGGAAGAAACAGTGGCAAGAGGCACCTGAGTAACATGAGATAGGAAGGGGGGAAAAAACATAGCGCAAAGAAAAAAAGCCTCATCCTAAGTACAAAATACAAAGCTAAGTACAAAGAATTGTTGGCTGTTTCATTTTCTTTATTTTGACCTTAACATCATATAAAATGAGTATTTCAATATAAAGTAGAATAGAAAACGGATTGCACGTGAAACAGAATTTCTTGGTACATAGTGTTTGCTTTTCCTTATAAGTATGTAATAATTTCAATATATAACTTTTCAATCCGTTTTTCTGATTTCTTACGACTTACCTTCTGTTATCTTCTGTGCATTTACAAAAAATAATTCAATGACCCTCTTTTCCTTTTTTTTTTTAACGAACTTGTTACTATCCCCTGGCTTTCCCCATCATTGTTTTTCATGACTTCTCTCACCATGACCTCCCACTAGGATAGACAAGTGAAAGAGGACCACATGGTTTAAAAAACTACAGACAGGCATTATCTAATTCCAATGTAATGTGCACATTTAAATGGAAAATAACCTTCCTGTATGTGCAAAAAATTTATCCTTTTCTTGTATAAACCTTTCAGACAACACTAAAATGAGTAAACATTCACATATGAAGGATCTGTGATCTTATCAAAGCAGTTAGGCAGTTAACTGCATATGGGAACTCCTTATACTAACAATGGAGGGCAAATGATTTATTACTTGGGAGATAACAGTCTTTGGCACTTGCCTAAATGACAAGGGTTAGGAGGGAATTTGAAACCCAGTATTCTGCACTCCAGCCTTAGCATGCTATTCATTACAGAACCAAATGTAATAATTCTTTTACAAATTAGTTTACAGTACATGGAACTTATATTACAGATTACAGTCAGGTGTCTATAGTAAAATTAAATTGTCTTTATTACTAAAGCTAATTTTCTATAAAAAGTTACAGTCCAAATGAAAAACAGACACTTTTCTAGAAAATAAAAAAACAAGGTCATTTGATATAAAAAAACATGTTTCATTTACTCTTTATGCAAATATATACAGTTAGAAGATGGCATCATCACATATTAATACAAATCAGAAGGACTGGAATATTGCCATTTTAAAAAATCAGCTCATGAAATTTTCTAATTTCAGGTAGCTGGTTAAGGCACCAACAACATGGCCCTAAGATATTCACAGATACAACTATGAATGAAGAGTCCCAAGCTCTGAACAAAGAGGACAGAAACAAACACAAAACAGTATCTTAGAAATAGCTCTGGAGTGGCTCTCCCAAGATGACTTCCAGTTGCTGAATAGTCTTCTGGCACTGATTTTCCACTTCCTCACATTCATCTGAGGGAAAAGATACCTTGAGGTCAGTCTTCCTGCCCCTATTCCATTCCCCCACATTCCTTCATTTGCCCCAGCACCCCTTCAAAATACCTGAATATTGCATACAGTATTATGCAGAATGAGATTCCAGATGGACCCCCAAAGGGAGAGGGAAACCCCTGGCATCCTAGGGCAAAGCCATCTAACAAATACTCATCAGCCCTGTGAGCCACAAAGATCTCTCAAGTCCAGAGAAGCAAGGCAGAGAGCACTGGTCCTTTCTCAGGTGTGCAATGGAATAGGATTGGATCATACACTATCTATCCACTACCTATTGTTATGAAAGTAATTCTATAAAACATTTCCATGTTTGTAAAACACTTTACATACCTTACTTCATCTGACCATCACCATAGTCACAGTAAGGTAGGTCCTCTCATTCCATTTTACAGATAAGGAACCAGGCTCAGAAAGTATGACATGCCAGGACCTCAGAGTTCCTACATCTAGCCCAGTGCCTGTGACTGGCTCACATGTGTCTAGTGAATCTGGGTATGCTCTCAAACAGCAGAAGAGGATTACCTTCCATCAGCTCTGCTAAGAAAGGAATGGATTCAGGGAGGAGGACAATGTAGTTCTCCCTTAGTTTTTCAGCCAGCTCTAAGACAGCAATCAAGGCAGCAAATCGAACCTAAAAAGAAGAAAAAGCTACAGCTTGACACATACATCTCTGTAACAGTCCTGAAAAATGAGGGGGTTTACAACTTTAGAGTCTAAGTATTTCTTGAGCTATAGAGAGTGCTACTGCTATGCATCTTCAACTTTTTACCACAAAGGGCCCATAACTTTAACAAGTTAGGATAGTATGAACAATGATTAGGCAAAAAATTAACTGTTCATTTCTTTTACTCAGAACAGTATGTGGATGTCCATTTAATGTCAGTTTATCTGATCACAGATATATAGTTGAAAAGGAACTTAAGGGGTTTCTGAGTTCAAACTCCTTATTTTACAAATAAAGAAACTGAGACACAGAATTGAGTCACACAGCCAATATCTGAGGTTTGTATCCAAACATGGGTCTTCCTAATCCAAGTCAAGTACCCTATTATACCATGCTCAGGTTGGGGTTCATCTTTAATCATTACAATAAGAGGAAGAAATTATAAATAACTACCTGAAAGAGGTACTACTACCACTAACCTACTTGCCTCATATAGTTGCAGAAGAAATGTAGAAATGAGAAAGCTCTAGGGCACTACAGAAATACAAGAAATTAATCATCATGTCTTTATTTTACTGCTTATACATCTTATCCTTTGTTATAATATAAATAATATTAATATTATATTATTATTTTGAATCAATATTAAAAATTTTGCCAGGCCACTTCACTCATACTCTTACAGCAGCCTTTACTTCTCAGTGATATCCAAAACAGTTCTTTGCTAGGGCATGTCACAATTCATCACCGTTTAAAGTTATGCGATAAAGAAGTTATAAAGATAAAGTTATGAGATATAGCAGTATCACCAAATGATCATAACAGCCCTCACCTTAGGTGATGTATGCCGCATCTTAAGGAGAATTTGGTAGTTCAATGGCTTCCAAAGAGAGTCATCTGCCATGGCCACAGAAAACTGAGCAATACATGGTATCAGGTGCTTTGTCACTCTTTCCTGGAATGTCTCTTCTCCTCCAAGCATGTTTTCAAGCTATTAGGAGCAAAATAAGTACTTTAATAAACTGTTTGAATATTTCAATTTGAACAAAAATCCTTATTTGTACAAGTTTTCACTAACTTCCAAAGATTAACAGACTGAAATCACTAATATTCTAACACCCCATGAACTGTTACATTCAGAAATAGCATAAAACAAATATTGTAGACTTGAAAGGGGAAGGGAGATTAAATAATTTTCTTAGCAAATTTATCAACCTTTTAAGAAACTTCATCAAATGAAATCTATGGGAAATACAGTCAACACTGTCATCATCTACCATTCCCTCATTTCATTAAGGATCTTAATGAACAAAAACCTTACATAAAGTACGTATTATATACTTGGGCAAACCTGCTGTATCAGAATATAAGGAATGTAATAGAAGTAAGTACTGTTAAGAGAGTAAAAACCCAGTCTAGAGATATATACACATATGCTAAAATTACAGAGAGAATGAATAAAGATGGTTTCGGGATTAGGATCTCTATATTGCCCTGGCTGGTGGAGCAGTGGCCATTCATATGCCTGATCCCACTAATGATTGATAGGGAGCTCTGACCTGCTTCAGATAGTGTGGAGTTGCCCCCTCCTTAGGCGTGCACTCTCACATTGGCAGTGTGGTCATCTTAGCCCCATGTCACCACCCTGAGCTCAAGCCCTCCACCAGCCTCATCACTCCTTCCTGGCAGCAGGGATTACAGACATGTGCCACCACACCAAGCCTCAAAAGCTCAAAGGAAATTCAAGAATGCTATGATTCTAAGTAACATGTACGCAAAGGAACTTCCTTTATTAAAAAAAAAAAAAAAGCTTTGAAAACTAAAGAAATGCTTGATTCCAAGGAAGGAATGTTCATCAAGAAAAGCAATACTCCTTAGCCATGAACCCCTATGAACCCATGAACAGAATTATCACCTATAATTTTAATAGCTATCAAATAAATCAAGATTTATCTGTGAGAAACTGAAGTTATCTTCTTTATAAAAGAGAAAATTCTATTCTAATACCTGATCCACCAGAGGCATCATCAAGGCTTCGGCTCTCTCTTTGCTCACAAAATGCTGAGTGTCAAAAAGAAATATTTTGTGCAGACAATCCAATATAAATTGTAGTAACAAACAGCTCTTTTCAGGTTCATTTTCGGAGTCAAAAAAGGCTTCATCTACAAATGAGTAAAAATTTGGAGAGAGAAAAGTTTTACATGGCTCTGCAAAATCTCTGTGGCGTATGTACTAACTGGAAACAGACTGTCACTCAGTCTAAGAACATTTAATTTTATCTAAAATTCACATATTCAGTCTGCTTAATAAATCAAACATAAAAACAAAAAAGATGTTTGAACTGGCATCTGCAAGTACAGCCTGAACATGTGCCACCAATGCTTTCATAAGTGTGCTAAAGACCTTGGCTTCATCAAACTGGACTAAATGACATTTACGAACCTTACTTCAGTGATTACTCTGACCATCAGCAACCACCATTTTACGGAACTCTGGACAACTAGGTGATGCATCCACGTAAAGGTCTATCCTGTTGTGCATACTATACTAATTCGTACATATAATTAAAAAAGGTCACTAAAAAAAAATGCAAAGACATATGTACTCTCCTGGTTTGTGCCCTTGTGGTTCTCCTCTTTTCTCTAAACTTTACCACCTTAACTGATGGTTTTTCATCCTCTTTGCTCCTCTTAAATGTAGGTGTGAGTCTCCAAGGTTCTATCATAAGCCCTCTTCTTCCCTTTCTTTATGGCATCATTCACCATCTCTTGGCTTCAGCAACATTCTCTAAGCACCGAACTCCCTAATCAATGATCCCAATCTCCTTCCAGAAATCAGGTCTTCTAATACGCCTGGATGTTAGGCAAGTACTTCAGACTCAACTCTCAAACCATACCTACAGTATTCATCTTTAAGCCAGCTCCTCCTCCTAATTTCCCTATTTCTGTTAATGGAACTAGTGTCATCCCAGTTTCCAGAGTCATGTTCAATCAGTTCCTAAATGCTGTCATTTCTCTTTCTGCAATATTCTTTAAATTCTGACTGTGCTTTCCACTCCTACTGAAACCTTTCTAATCCAGCCCTCATCTCTTCTTTAGTAAACTATTATAATAGAGCCTCTTAATTGGTGGTCCTGCCTTCTAGTTTATTCCCTTTCCAATCCATCTCTATTTTACTGTACTGCTATGACCCTGTTATTTCCCCTCTGTTCAAAAACTCTGCAAGTGAAAAGTAAATGGGTCTTCATTTTCTAGTTTGTCTTCTTTCTACTCTAGATCTTACTCTTATGATGTCTTTTTTGCCTGGACTTTTCAAAAGCTTCCCAAAGGAACTGTCTTCTGCCGATTTCAGCTTCAACTCAACCTACAAACCACTGCCAAAGGAATCTTTCTAATGCTAACTCTGGTCATTCCCTTGATATACAGCTTTCACTCATAACCACTGTTGCCTGCCATAACTGGTCCTGCTCAATGTTATTGTGCACAACTCCTCTTCCTGTGATCTAAGCTCCAACAAAAGAAAAATATTCATCATTCCCCAATTCTGGTCTTTCTACTCCCACTTTAGCTTGATGCAATGCACCAGCCCTACTGAGAAGCCTCCACCCAATGTCCAGGTCATGGATCACTTGCTTCAAGAAGCCAACCCCCAGCACGCAAAGCCAGAGTTTTCCTCCTTCCTCAGATTCCTCAAAGACCTTTGTGCATCCCCCTTCAGTTTCTAGGGATACTTTCTGTATCCTTGCCTTATCTCCCCTTGAGCCTGTAAGATCTTTAAAGGAGTAGTCTTAGACTGTTTTCTAAGAGTAGAGTATCAATTTCCTGCATCTCAGGAGCTTGAGAAATGCTCATGTAAACTATCCTCTCCATTATACTTCACAAAAGTGCTACATGTTTGGAACATGGCAAGAGTAAAAATGTCTAAATGAGAAAAAAAAATACCTGTTTTTGAGATGTTGACTTGGTTCAAAGTATCAGCAAAAGGTTTCACTAAATGACCAGCAAATAAGGTAAAAAGGCCTTTCAGTTTTTCAGCAATGCAATCTGCCAAGTTGCAGAATGTCAGCAGCCTGTCCTTTGGAGCATCTTCTGTTCTGGCCCAATCAAATAGCTACAGAAGAAAAAGAAGATATGTTTCCATTCCATACGTTGCTACAATAGCTGTCTGGGACAATCCAGGCCTGGATGAAGAACAGTCTTACCTTAAAGAAGAGGGGTCTGAAAGTAACTTCAGAAAGTTTCATAACCATGCTCACTACACAGTTAATTATACAACTTTCAGTTTGACCAACTTCCTCTAGGTTATCCTGAATGTGAAAGAGAAGTTTTTAATTCGTTAGCCAGGATAACATTTATTTAATGCTAATTATGGTTTGTTAAGTACTTTGCATATATTATACCATCTCAACCTCCCTACATCCCTGTGGTTTAGGTTCATGGGTGTTATCCTCATTTTACAGATGAGGCGATTAAGGCTCACAAGGATCAGTGCCTTTAATCAGTGCCTTGCTCGGGGTTACAAAAGTCTTAAATGGAAGACAAAGCATTTGCATTAAGAATTGCTATGCAAATACAGGGCAATAAGAGGCAGCAAAATTGTGGCCTACAAAATTCCTGAGTGCAGCCCAAACCAAATAAAACTGCAACTGTGAACTATTTAACAAAATAAATAAAAAATACAACATGAATAATGCTAATTAGTGGTTTTCTAAGCCAATATGTGGGTTGCAGGGATCCACTGCTGTTTGAGTTTGACATCATTGCAGAACATGATCAACTCTGTCAACACTGCCTTTCTTGAAAGAGAATCTGACATCTAATACTTTCCTATGGGCCCCCAAAATTTAGGGAGTATGACAGTCTTTGATAATAGCAAGCAAGACAAATTTCATCTTGAGATTTCACCTTCTTTTCTCTTTCTTTCGATCACTATATAACCTAAAAAGAGAAAAGCTTTATGGAGAAGTCAAACAAAAATTATCCCCCCAAAATCTACAGAAATTAAGAAAGAAAAACTTGGGATAGGAACCAGAATAACTAGAAATATTTCACCTCTGAGTGTTGTGCTCTGAAGTTCAGGGCTTCCAAGAAAAATGCTGTTAACTGAGACTGATGAGAGTTGAGGTCCTCCTTCTCCATTACTGCAATGTGCTCTTGAAGGATATTCATAAATGGTCCTATTCGAATCTACCAAAAATATGGTGAACATCTATTTAAGTACAGGTTTCCCACTGAGCTATGCTATTCTAAAATAATAAAGAATTCACAGAGATGCACATTATAGCTAAGCCCATAATATTCAAAGATAAAAGCTTTTAAATGTCATTTCTCTGAAAAAAAAAATTTAACCACCTTCTCTTTTCTAAAATTCAACTCTGAAAATTATTCTAACCTTCCAGTTCTTCCCAATTTGCTTGTAAACTGTTTTGAGTGCTGACAATAAGACTCTTGGAGAAAGTGTAGTAGCCAATGTTGTTTTCAGGGATGTCACCCGGAGAGTAGCCTGGGAAGTAGGACCCATCTCCTTTGAAATTGTCTCCCAACGAATTGCCTATAAAAATGAAAGTGAATTACTAGAGCCGTTTTGGATTGCATAAAGCACCTCTACAGGAAATTCTTGATGACTTAATCAAGAAATCAAATTTGATGATATTGGTATGGTCAGTGTTTATAACAATCAGAATACTGCTCAGATTGAATAGTTTTAAGTTTTGCATAAACGAAAATCCTATGTTAAACAGAAACTTACTAGGCCTTTACAGATAAACCTGAGCAGAAGGATATCAACTCATCTCCCTCATGCTAGAAGCTGAGGGATAACGGTATTGCGAAGTAACAGAAGTGTCAAACAGGCAGAACACAGGGGATACTTGGATTTGAAACTAAGCAAGTCTGAAGTACACAAAATAAACTACTTCATCTTGAAACATGTAGGTACACCTCAGAATAAATGCTTCTCTGCTAGAAATCTGATTTAATTCTGACCTCAAAGGACATGATTCAGCTACATTTGAGACTTTGAACCACTCTTTTACTGCAGTAAGGAAAAAACTTGACTTGTAAGTCACTGGCAAAGAAACTCCCCAGGAAAAACTATCTTGCATTTTAAAAATAAGAGATTTCAACTACCTATTACTGTTGGCATGCAGATATAACACTGTAATGCAGGATATTCTGCTTTTAAAGACACTATGGAATATACAACCTTCCATAGCAAGAAGAAATGAAGCCCACTAAATTTCCCATAAAGTGATCCTACATGTATAAAGAAAAAAATGAATGGTCAGATAAGGACTTTTAGTGTTTTCATGTTAATTCTGTTATTAAATCAAGAATAGGATAAAAGAAGAAATAGGTACACATTTGATCCAGAAACAAATTATCAAAGACCAGAAGGGGATAACTGAAATCACAACAATTTCTCCTAATAGAAAGAAGTTTAAAGATCGTATTTAAAAAACTAGATTGTCATTTTATCAATCAGTCAACAAACATTTATTAAGTACTGTGCTTTATGCTGGGCACAAAAAAGCAAAAACATGGTATCTGGTCTCAAGGATATCATTTTCTAATGGGGAAGACAGTATATCAATACCTATGCAACAGATATATATACATACATACACACGGTGTAAATGAGAGGTACTTTTCCATAGAAGTATATAGTAGTGGAGGAATGGGGGGGAGAGGGAGAATGGTTGTTGTTGAGTTTGTCCTTTGTTGCTGAAGAAGACCATGCCACCAGAGAATTGATGACATGACTTGCACCTGACTTTGTTTTGAGTGAGGGAGGGCTGTGCAGGTCACCAGCTTCACTTTTCCTCCAGAGCCATCTGAATTCAGTGACCAGATATTCATCAGGATGACTGGAGATGGCTCAGGATGCAATGGGAGACCTTGGCCCGCTTAGGCTAAGGTCTATTCAGATATTCAGGGTGAGGTAATACCCATTCAGTGAACAGGCCTGTTTAAGAAGTAGCCAGGGGTGGTTCCTTTAATAAGACAAACAAAAATGAAGATATCATGCTGGGAGGGAAACAGCAACAGTTACAGGGAGACTGGAACAAGAAGTGGAGATGAAGGTAGTGTTACCTAGTGAAGGAAATGCCTGCTGATGAACTTTTCCTATTAATGCAGGGCAGTACCTGCTCTTCAACTTGGTGAATACTCCAGGGCACTGAGAGGCTCAGGGACTTAGCCAGTATTATATAACCCGGATAATATCATTAATTCACAGGTTTTCTTGTGCCTGGATTTTAATACTACAAATAAGACAAAATATTTTCCCTACCCCTCTCCAAATTCTGTGGCCTACCTGCGTCAAAATACCATGTAGATATGGGCTGAGAAAATGTGGAAGTGTTTCAACGACTTTCTGAAGGGCCGCCAACGCACTAAGCAAATAAACCTCACTTGCAACCAGCTCGTTGGTATTCGCCAGTGTAGTCAATAATGCAGGCATAAGACTACAAAATAGTGAGCAAAACATTAGAACAGCCAGTAGGATGAACCACTCCAACAGAAAAGGGAAGAATCCAAAACAGAAAAAATCATTAAGAAATTCTGCCTATTATAGTAGTATACATGAAGTAGCCTTACTTTTTAAAGTCACTGATGTGTCTAATGTACCACAGTAGACAAGTAAGACCCAAGGGCCAGTAATGTTGGCCACCATTGTGGGATGGATAAGCACTATCATCCTAGAGGTAGTCGAGTTTATCCACCAATAGAAT
Source organism: Potorous gilbertii (assembly GCA_028658325.1). Taxonomy (NCBI): domain Eukaryota; kingdom Metazoa; phylum Chordata; class Mammalia; order Diprotodontia; family Potoroidae; genus Potorous; species Potorous gilbertii. The sequence continues at coordinate 565,270,953 of CM053770.1, forward strand.
GGGTTTAATTCATGGCAGAAACAAATGTCTTCCTATCTCCCATCTCTCCATTCTTAGCCTTCGTAAATAAATGGGGATTATGAATTATGAAGTAGTCTGTGTTTGTAAGCTTGAGTAATTCTTTACTAAATGTATCTGCATTAACCTTGAAGCAAACAGACTTGACTAGCTTCTGTATGTAATTTTGCCCTACCAGAATACCTGGGCAGATGAGGTATTGCCAGGGCTCCCAGGACACAGGTGACCTCAGCTATGCACAACAAAGCACTTCCCAATACGTTCTTCTCATCCTTCATTTCTGGATTGATCAGGTTAATGGCTGCACTCAATACAGGTAGAAAAGTCTCTGAATTTTCTGTGCCAAAATTTTTGCACAGTAACTTCAAACTATACAGGGCAGTCTGTCTGTTGATGGCTTGCTCGTCATCTTTTTCCTTTATTTTATGCTGTGCAATAGCCAAGAGATCTGGAACTAGTTTCAAGAAAAGGGCCACCTAAGAATAAAAAATGGAAATTTAATCTAATTGAAATAAAAAAATTTTTAAGCAAACAAAACAGATCTTTGTTCCATTTTTCACTACCAAGAAGAATTATTAAGCTGCAATGCACATCGGACACCAGAGGTGTCTGTACTCAGGTGGAATAAAGCTAGATCTTTCCCTTACTTGTCCCTTTTTCCACTTTGCATAGTGGTACAACTTATTGTTCAAGAGGTCCATTGCTTTACGACGGACAGAAGGTAGCTGGTTAGTCAATAATCCTCTAATCACGGGAATAAAGGTTTCCGTAGGTAATAAGGAATTGACCTGGGAAATACAAAAGGGAGAGAGTTCTATTTGAATCATTACTCTATGACAGATATAAAAAATGTATTTCTGGAGACATAAATACAAGGACATGATAGGGGGATGCTCCACTGCAGTCATTAAACAGGCCTGTTTCCAATCACTGAGGCTCTTTACTAAGAGAAAACATGGTATTGATTTTATCTAACCAAAAAATATTGATCCTTCAAAGTTGTAAAAAAGGTAAACTAAGCTAAAGAATGACAGCAAGTGAAACAACAAAACACTGTAACCGAGAAGGAAAATCAAAACTCACCTTATCCAGCATATCGTAAGCTTTACTTAAGAGAGCGCGCCAAAACTTTGCAGTTAATTTGTCTGCATTTTCCTTCACTGACTGTGCCACAGAATTTATGTAACCAAGAACAGTTTCAAGTAATCTAAGAACAAAGGAGAAATTGCTCAATTAGCAGTGGTTATGAAAATACTTAAAAAAAACACATTTTTAAACTTCTGAGGAAGAATACAATTAAATCAATGACTGGTTAGCACATTTTTTGAAATTTACAAAACATACAATTATGTTTAGTATTCCCATAAATAATGAGGCCTACTAAATATCCTTCTTAGATGGGCAGAAAGGTTGCAAGAGCAGATAGGCAGAAGTATAACTCTCTTAATGTTGAAATATTAAGAAAGAGGAAAAAATTGTTATTGTTATTAAAAGACAAAAATGAACACACCTCTGTTCAAGGCCTTGTAAAGCCACAGTACCACCAGCTTCCATGACCTAAGTATTTAAAAAGAAGATAATTACAAGAAAATTTAAGCTGAAACTGAAATTGTTGAAAAGGTATTCCTCCTAAAACTTAGCTTGAAGGCTCTCTACTTTCCATGGCAATCATTTTCAGAGATTATGGACTTTATTCAGATTGAAACCATTGATTCAAACCCACCCAACTCTTCCCCTTCCCCCAAATATTTCGGTTTTCCTTGGATTTTCAAAGACTCAAATTCAAGACATTTACTCTTTTGCAAATTTTATAAATTACTATTTGATTACTATTATTTCAAGAAAGAGTTCTCACAGGAAAAATAAAAAAATTTATACAAACAAGAAAGAAATGAAAGCATTGCCTTTTTGATAAAATTATGGGAAGCCAAGAGTTGAGATATGAAGGACACTGATAAAAATATAAAATGCCGTAGCTGCTTGCTGGTATGAGCATCCACATCAAAAACCTGTACCATCTGTTCTTGTGTCTTGGTCTTGTGAGATACTGTTTTGGGAGGTTCTTCTGGAGAAATAAAAGGCAACACAATGATTTCACTAAATTTTAAGTTGAACTGTCAGTACAGAAATGGACAGGATGTGCTTTAGTACTTGCATAGGATTATTACAGGAAAGAGGGAAGAGTGACTATTTACTTAGACTTCCACGGTATTCACAAACTCATAGAAAAGGCTACAGCCTTTAAGAGTGATTTCTACTCACCTTGCTCTTTTTTCTCTGGCAGTTTTGTTAAGTATCTGAGTATATCCATCAAACTTTGGAGCTGTTGTTGGACAGTAAATTCACAAGAAACTGAAATCCAAAATTCAGTGTCAGTTTCTAAGATAGCATCCTGTTTAAAGAAGAAGGAAAAAGCTGAAAGAACTACATCTTTCAACAAAGTCAACAAAAGTTAAGGAAATTTAAATGAACGTGGAAATAGTGTCAATTTTTGTTCAGTAAAGGAAATCAGAACAATGTTATTCACTACAGTCAAATGTAACCCTAGCTGGCAGAACTGTATTCTAAAATCAAGAAAAATGGGTGGATTAGAAAGAGTGTGAAGAAGATGACTGATGGATTGATGGATCTACCATCTACCTATACATGACATTCCACCCCAGGGCAAAAGATGCCATCCTCTTTTTCCTTTGGGAGCCCTACAACCTATTTATCTGCAAAGATAGTTATTAAGATTAAGTTTCCTTGTAAACAAGCAAAGACAATTAAGAGCATCCAAACTGTCAAGAATATCAATGGAATTAATAGGAAAAAATGTGAAGGAAGGTAGCCTAGCCATACCAAATCTCCAAACTATATTACAAAGCAGTAATCATCAAAACCATCTGATACTGGCTAAGAAACAGTGTAGTGGATCTGTGGAACACATGAGGTATATACAAGATACAGTAGTCAATAACTACAGGAATCTACTGTTTGAACAAATCTAAAGATGCCAACTTTGGTGGATAAGAACTCACCATCTGACAAAAACTTCTGGGAAAACAGTATGGCAGAAACTAAGCACAGAGCAACATCTCACACTGTACACCAAGATAAGGTGAAAACGAGTAGATGAGTTACACACAAAGGGTGATACCATAAGCAAATTAGGAGAACATGGAATAGTTTTACCTGTTGGATTTATGGATAAGGGAAGAATTTAGAACAAAAAAGATATAGAAAGCATCACAAAATGTAAAATGGATAATTTTGATTATAAAAATTTAAATGCATTTGCACAAACAAACGTGTCTGATAAAGCCCTCATTTTTCAAATATATAGAGAACTGAGTCAAATTTATAAGACTATAAGAACACAAGTCACTGTCCAACTGATAAATGGTCAGAGGATATGAACAGGCAAGTTTTCAGATGAAGAACTCAAAAGCTATCTATAGTTATAGAGAAAATGCTCTAAGTTACTACTGATTAGGGAAATGCAAATTGAAGTACCTATTCACAACTATGTCCAATATGACAGAAAAGGCAAATGATAAATGTTGAAGGGGATGTGAAAACATTGGGCTTTGTCGGTGGAGTTGGGAACTGAACCAACCATCCTGGAAAACAATGTGGAACTATGCCCAAAGTGCAATCAAAATGTGCATAGCCTTTGATCAAGCAATACCACTACTAGTCCTGTAAACCAAGAAGATTAAAAAAAAAAAAAAGGCAAAAGGACCTATCTGTGTAAAACGAGCAAGTTGTGGTATATGATTCTAATGGAATACTATCATGCTATAAGAAATGACCAACAGGATGATTTCAGAAAAACTTACAAGAACTGATGATAAGTGAAGTGACTACACTGTACACAGTAACAGCAACATTGTAGGATGATCAACTACGAATGACTTAGCTATTCTCATCAACACAATGATCCAAGACAATTCTAAAGGACTCATGATGAAACATGCTATCCCATACCCAGAGAGAACTGATGAAGCCTGAATGAGGATTGTACTACTTACACTTTAAGAATTAAAGATTTTTTACTTTATTTTTTCATGTTTTTTTCTTTTTGGTCTGTGTAATGTTAATGTGTAATCCTTGTCCCTTAATAGGCCCACATGACCTGCTCTGAGCTTTGGCCCAGCCCACAGCTTGAGTCACATGAAATCTATGGGGGGAGGACCTTGCCCATGGGTGGGACAGGAAGGGTGCAGTTGAGGGACAGTGAGGCAGAGCGGGGAGAGAGAGCGGTTAGCTTGAGTAATAGAGGGAGTGATTCTGTCTCTAAGGGAATTTGTGGGGAGGTTTATGGAGGGAAGGCTTGGGTGTGGCCATGCTCCCTGCCTTGATAACGTGTATGGATTCCTTTGTTACTATAATGGATATGGCTTTTTGTGTTTGAATAAACATCTTGGTTTCTTCTTTGAGGAATACAGTTTATATTTTGTGAATATACTCAGGAAATATGCATGCATATCATACTGGCTGCTGTGGGTATCCCATTGGTACTACAGGTGGTTTCTTCTTTCACAACATGACTAATATAAAACTTGTTTTACACCATGGCACATACATAACTTACAGCAAATTGTTTACTCTCTTAGGGAAGATGGTGCTGAGGGAGGGAGGAAAGGAGAAAATATGGGACTCAAAATTTTAAAAAATGGACTGCCTTTACCTATAGCTGGAAAAAAATAAAATACTATTAAAAAAAGGCGTATCCTAGCTATGTACAACCTTGTTTCAAAATCACTTGTGTCCAACCAGAGCCTAAAATTCCCACAATCTGATCCAAACATTAGGATGACCCAATCTCATTGGATATGGCTATTCATATATATGCCTGTTAAGGTTTTATCTTGCCCTAGTATTGGAACTTATACCCTTGAACTATGTTATCTTTACTATATACTTTGATAACAACACCTTAAAGCAATGAAATATAAGCATTTTAAGCTATTTTCAGTTTTTAAAAGTTTGCAGTTAAATATTTTATAAGTAAGCTATAAAAATAACCATAGACATATTTAAAGTTGATATAATCTCAATCAAGAACAACACTGTTAAAATTTAAAACTCACATGTAAGGAAAATACCACAGAATCTACGTGAAGCATTACCTTCTCTCACCTCCCCACCCAGTATTCTGACCTTTTCTCCATGGGCAGCAACCAGCACTGTTTTAGTAACATACTGTTCAAAAAGCAACAGCAGGAGAATCCAGAGGAATTTCTCTACACCGAGAGTATCCACAAGTTCTACAAGGATGGGGAGGCGCCTGTGCTCAGGGACATGAGGCAGAGCATCCACAAACACATTTATAATTTTCACCCCAACTTCTTCTATGTTCCTTGTGACATCTGCGGAGTTACCACTGTCTGCCTGTAAACCAACAAACAAGTGAAGAGTCAGAAAAAGCAAGTTTCTGCCTGATGAAGCAAATTGCTTCTCTAAGTCATGAGTCAAAAGAAAACAAAGTCCTAAGACCTCCTAAAATATATATATGTGTGTGTATACATATATACACACACGTACATACCTATGCACACACATATGCATGCATACACACACAGACACACACACACACAGAGAAATTTAGTGACTAAAGCCCTACCAAATCATACATACTAACTGCCTACTACGTGGTAACTGATGTGTGCTAACTTGTGCTAACTACATGAGGACATAAGGAAGTGTAAGCTATGGGCCCTCTATCAAGAGGTCTACAATCTACATTAGAAAGATATAAAAAAGAAAGAAAATGAACATTTAAAATAATCTGTAGGAACCAATGAGTGGTAGCTTCATGGTGAAATGGGATGAGCCCTGAACTTAGTTAGGAGAATGATGGGTTCAAATCTCACTTGAACAGTTACTAAGACACATGACCAAGGACAGGCAGCTCATCTAACTTAAAACTGTAGGATTTTTTCATATGTAAAATACCTACTTCAAAATACTTTCAATGTATTTTTCTCCAATGTACTTTTCTCCAAAAGAGAACCAATGATCTTTTCTCCCATTCTTTCCCTTTGATTTCTGTCGAAGGCACTATCATCAGTCACTTAGGTGTACAAGCTCAGAGTCACCCCAACTTGTCCCTCTCCCTCACTGCTCAAGTCCAACAAGTTGCTGAGTCCAGTTGATTCTACCTCCATAATATAATTTGTATATATTCCCTTATCCCCACAAACCAGAGCCACCCAAGATCAGGACCTCCTCATTTCTTGACAAGGCTATTGTAACAGACTCTTCTGATTGGCTGCCTTGCCTCCAGTCCCTCCCCTCTCTAAAATAACCTTCACTCAGCTACGATATTGACATACACAAAGTAAAGGTCTGAACATGTTACTCCCCTGCTAAGAAAAGTCAAATAAAAAAAAAATGCAGCAACTGGGTGGTACAATGGATATGGCCCTGGAGTCAGGAAGACCTGAGTTCAAATGTGGCATCAGACATTTACTAGTTCTATGACCTTAGGCAAGTCACTTAATCCTGATTGCCTTAAAAAAGAGAAAAGACTAAGAAAGTCAAGTGGATTCATTTTGCCTCTAGGATAAAGTACAAACACTTGTTTGGCTTTCAAAGTCCTTCACATAGAAGAGCTGCATCTTACCGCACAGCACTAAATCAGCTAGCATTAATTATAGCATTTTAAAGGTGTGCAAAGCTCTTTACATATGTAATCTCATTTGATTCTCACAACAATTCTGTGAGGCAGGTGCTACAACTATCATCACCATCTTACATATGAAGAAACTGAGGCCAAGAGAAGTTAAGTGCCTCACTCAAAGCATGGAGCTAGTAAGTATCTGAAGTAGGATTAAAAGTCATATCTTCCTAAAAATCCTGTGTTCTATCCCCTACATGAGTAAGCATTAAACCACCCCCACTTCTCCCCCTTCACCAAACTATGTCCCCACCAAATTGGACTGATGATTTACTACTCCCTGTATACAGTATTCCATCCCCCATCTCTTTGCCTCCATTCAGATTGTCCCCCATTCCTTGAATGAACACCTCTACTTATCTTTGCCTAGTAAAAATCCATAGTCTCCTTCTGAGATTGGCTCAAGCCTCATCTAGAGAAAACTATCTTAATTCATTTACTTGCTAGTGTTCTCTTGCTAGAAATGAATTTGTGCATATTTTGCCTTAATTTTCTATGTACACTTTGGTTTCCCTTTGATAGCGTGCCAGCTCGAGAACGGAGACTATTGGTTGTCCTTCTACAGAAGAGCTTAGCAAAACATTTGACACCCTACAGGTACCTAATAAATGCTGCCTAACACACACATTTCTATCATTTCAACAAGAACAATATAAGATACTTTTCAGAATTTCGCATATCCACAGTATGTCACTGACCTATCACCATGTTGCATGATTTCTTCTTGACGAAGCTATGCTGGCATTTTGAAATTACCACTTGCTTTCTAGATATATACTAACCATTTCTTTAAGGCTTCACTGATCTGGGTATTTCCTCCACCCATGCAGATTGCAACCACCCTTAGTCTTTCTTAGTCATTCAACGACACAAATAGTCTTATTAGCCATTACGTCTTCTCCCAACCCCAGTTTTTGTATCAGGTCTCTGAAGGAAATGATAATACTATACAGATAACATACCTGGATAAGAGCAGGAATGACCATTTTCACTGTCTTCTTGATAACTTGAAAACTGTAAGTGTCATCAAGGCGCATAACATTGGCTCCCATGAATGTAAAAATGGGCATAATGTTGTGCAAAACTTTATCCTGAAAGGAAACATCACAATTTTCATCTTTAAAAACATCTTATATAGAGGCAAATAAGATTTCTTAAACTATGAAATACATTTAAATACTTCAAGTCAAGTCACTGCCATGAAACAGTATCTCTATTCAAAAATCTCCTTTCAGATGTGCATTTTTAAGTGTTATATATTATATAACATTATATTATATAATATATATTATATAATATTATATATATGTTATATATTCAGTTGTCTCTCATGCCATTTGTAATTAATACGATCTTAAGTCATTACTCAAGGTTACTTAGGGGGATCAGTTACCCAAATAATTTATAATCTTGCTATTCGATGTAAAGTAATTTAAACCAGTGCATTCATGAGAGTTTATGTTCACCTGTGACTTTCCTAGAAAGAAAATAGGCTGTTATAAATGAAAAATGCCCTAGAACATTCTGATGTGATGCCAAATTAAAGACTAAGAGAGAGGTCTGGTTTCAAGCCAAATTCAATGTGAGCTGATAAAGGAAAAGTTAAGAATCAGCAAGGAAAGCAAGCAGCTGTACCTTAGGCACTTCCTCTAGTTAAGGTTGTTCCAAAACATGTTTACAATTAATAGCTGGTCAATACTTCGAATAACAAGTTAGACTTTTGAAAAATCCATGTAAAAATGTATAGTTATAAAGCTGTGGGTGTATACCCATGAGACCCACCACCTAAATCTCAGGCAGAGCACATAATTTGTACTTCAGATTTAGGCATATGACCAAAACCTTCTTCTGTCTCCTGGCAGAAGAATACCTAAAATGCACGTTGGGATCTTTTTGGGAGACATAATAGCCCTTTTTAAAGGTTCAGTCTGTAATCTTAAATTACAAAGCTAACACCACAGTTACATATATGGGATGACAATGAACAAAATGCTTACATTTCCCCTGCTGCTGATTTTCTAACCACAAATGATACACAAATATAAATTCCAAATTTGCACTTCCTTCTTGTAGGGGGAAGGAAATAAGTATTTAGACAGTATTTAATATGTGCCAAGCATTGTACTAAATGTTGCCCCAGGTCACAAAACTGGTAAATATCTAAGGCAGGGGTAGGCTATCTGTGGTTTCAAGGTCTTAATAAAAAGATTTGTTCTTCAAAGTTTGGTCAAAGGACCTCACTTAAGAACTAGAGGATCACGTGTGGCTCCAAGGCCGGAGGTTCCCCACCTCTCATCTAAGGCCTATTTTGAACTCAAGCCTTCAGGCTCACTGTTCTACCAGCTGCACCTCTAAAAGTTCTTTGGTTAAACTTTGACTTTTCTACAGAACTAAAAAACACCTTTGTTTATGAAACTTTAATTTAGCCCAGCATTTTTCCAACGGAACACTTTTAAGGCTTGAAATTCTGAAGCCATAACTGCTGAGTGGAGAGACAAGGGTAGGAGAAAGGGCATAGACTACCCCTGAGACACAAAGAAGGAAGATTTTAGAACAAAGTAAGAAATTAAGCCTATTTTCATTCTGTCAAATTACCATATGTAATAAGCACTTCAATGTGTAATTTTTCTTTCTTTTTGAGGATCAAGAAAGACCTCATCTAGGAGGTAACATTTATTATTTTAAATTATTTTTAACATTTTTATTTATAACACTTTGCATTCCAGATTCTATCCCTCCCTCCATCCCCTGACCTCTCCCTGAGATGGTAAGCAATCTGATATAGGTTATACTTGTGCAATCATGTAATACATTGTCATACTTAATGTGTAATTTCATACTGAACATTTCAGAGCACTGAAACTCTAGGATAGAAATCTCTAATGGGTTATACCCCACCCTCCTTACAAGAGCCAAATGTTGTATAGAGACTTTCACAGTGTTACCTCCTTCTCCCAGGAGGTCACAAATCCCACCACTTCTTCCCCTCCTTCAGCTACAAGAGTAGTATGGATAGATACTTAGGTCACTGACACTGCTTCACACAGAAGGGTGAAGGTTTGGAGCTTACATAGCTGCAGGAGAGAAAGGAGGGGTAGATCTGCAATCCAGACCTCATTACCACAGCCAACCCCCCACCTCCAATCCAAACTTCAGAACTTTCTATTTCTGTTGAGGGGAATCTTGTCTTTCTCGGGTATGACTCCTGAGGGTCATTCTCCTTGACTCTTCATCTCAACTGAAACAGCACCTTCAAAATCACTAATGATCTTTAAGTGACAAATTGATGGCTTTTTCTCAGCCTTCCTGATCTCTGCTGCAGCTGACAATTAACTACTTAGACCCCTCTCTGGGGTCACCTATAAAAACTCTCATATCTGCACACTGTAAAAACCTGAAAGCAGAATATTGTGACCTATTTTTAAATCTTCCAAATGAAGAGTTCCAGTGGGTATTGATATTTATTAAAAATATAAAACACAACATTTTCTAATTAGTTAGCAAGAATGACTAAACAGCATCAGGGAAGATTTTTTTACTAGCCAAATTTCAACAAAAACTTTTACATAATTGTTGTAAGTGTTGAAAAGTGAGTTATCATGATTTAGCACATGACAATAAAACACTTCTTCCATCTAGACTTAAGTAACCTTTGTGATTTTCTTCAATTACGAGTCAATAAAATTAAATATTGAAATAAAATAAACTTAGAATCAGACAAAAAGATTATAAAATATTTCAAATGATCAACCTTTTAATTTCTGTTTTTGCCTAAGTTTTATGTTTGTATAAGTTTTATATTTTTATCTTATTGTAGTCTCTTATGTCCAAATTTATAAATAAACATAAAGAGTGTGTTTCCTGATAGGGATGTATGATCAAAAAAGTCTAGAGAACACTACTGTATAAATCTATTAGCCTGAAAAGTTTTCATGGACCCCTTATTCACATTATGCCAAACATTGGGGATCTAGCAGACACTGCTAAAAGAAAGACTATCTGAGAAAAGTATATTTCATTCTTTGACAAAGACCTATTTAGGTTAAAGGTCTAATATTTTTGCCAACCAAATTACATTCCAAAATACATATTGCTGAAATGAATGTATTCAGTAGAGTTTCACTTTTTCATTTACTTGGTGAAAAGACAATTGATTAGATGTCTATTTTTAAAAAGTATATTGCAAATGTATACATCTAATTCATCAAATCAAATAGGCTTTGTCTCTGTCAGTTATACAACTGGACAAAGTATGGTAGCTTGTTATGTAGGATCTCTGTAGAGAAGTATATCACAAGATACACATATTAGACTAGAATTCTGCAAAAACTTTCCTCTTTTAGGATAGATGATTATTCTAGACTTTAGGCTATCTGCTGTAAAAATATTTTAATAACTAGGGAAGTAATGATTCTATTTCAGATTTATAAGAAAGCTTAAACTATCCCTAAAATGTAATATAAAACAAGATACCCATCTATCCAAATCAATAAGTACCTACCAATGGATAATTTACATTATCTGAATGTAAGCTCCTCAAGAGCAGAAGCAACACATATCACTTTTGTATTTATACTCTCAGCACCCAAAACTGTGGCTACCTGGAACAGAAGGCACCTAAATACCTCATGATTTAAGAATTAGCAAATTACCCTTAAATCACAACTTCCCTTGAGTTAAAATAATTCTATCCTTAAAATGTTAAATTGGCTGTAAGATTAAAAGGAAGTCTATCTTTTCCTAAATATTCCTATTTCAAATGTTCTAGAACTTTTGTGGAAATTTTTCACAGTATAGAATAGGAGGTGGTAGTAGTAGAGAGGTCTGTACTTACAATCTAGGTCTGACACCTACTCATTCGTTGGCTGATCATGTCCAAGACGGTCAAGCCCTCTGAGCCTATCTCAATTACAAAATGAATTGCTCTACATCATAGGACTGTTGTGAGCAAAGCATTTAGAAGTTGTAAAGTACTATATAAATGAGTTATTATTATGGAAAAAAAATACTTACAGGAAATATTCCAGCAACAGCACCCAAAAGCAAGAATGCATGGTGATGTGTTTGAGGCATCTCTGAAACCCGCACACACTGAACTAACAATTCTACATTGAATTTTTCTTCATCAAGAATACCTATAGAGGGAGGAAATAAAAGCTTTAAATGGATCGACAGGTACATGTGTCCTGGAAGCATCCCTCATCCTTACAATGTAATACATACCTTTAGGGAGTTTAGATCCATCTGGGGATAGTTTTTGGCAAATATTGAGCAGACAGCTAAGAATCAGCTGTTTGGTATATTCCAGATTTCCCTGCTCCGGTGGTAAAGTTTCAAGACATCTTCAGATTTTAGCACAAGTGATGATGAGGAATAAAAAAGTACAATTTTTGTTGCCAGTGTCCATTAGAAGACATAGATATAACAGGTTTCATAAAATAAAATAGAAATGACTAAAATAAAATCAGCACATGCTAAGTTTACTGTAGTCTTCTCTAAACTCTTCCAAGGAGTTTAATGGCAAATTGCTACCCTTATCACACTCGAAAGAAAATGAGAGCAGAAAGAATCTCCATCTATCTAGTTCTGCAGAGGGAAATGCGGGAGGTATACTGTGCTGATTCTCAAGATTCATTTAAATTTCAAAAACTATCCAATCAGTTATGAACTGAAGCAATTTGGAACTATGTCCAAAGAGCTATAAAAATGTACATACTCTGTGATCCAGCAATATCGCTTCTAGAGCTGTACCCCAAAGAAATCTTACCTAGAAAAAGGACTCACATGTATAAAAACATTTATAGCAGCTCTTTTTGTGGTGGCCAAGAATTGGAAATTGAGGGGATACTCATCAACTGGAGAATGGTTGAACAAGTTGTGGTATATGAATGTAATGGAATACTATTTTGCTATAAGAAATGATGAGCAGACAGACTTCAGAAAAACCTGGAAAGACTTGTATGAACTGATGCTGAGGGAGGGGAGCAGAACTAAGAGAACATTGTATGAATTTACAGCCACATTGTGCAATGACTGACTTTGATAGACTCAGCTTTTCTCAGCAATGAAAGATTCCAAGACAACTCCAAAACATTAATGATGGAAAATGCTATCCACATCCAGAGAAACAATTATGGAGTCTGAATGCAGATGGAAGCATACTATTTGCTCCTTTTTGTTTCTTCTTTCTTGTGGTTCATTCCATTGGTTATACTTCTTCTTTACCACATGATTAATGTGAAAATATGTTTAATATGAATGTATATGTACAGCCTATATCAGACTGCATGCATGCTGTCTTGGGGGAGGAGGGAAGGGGAGTGAGGAAAAAATTTAAAACTCAAAAGCTTGTGGAAGTGAATGTTGTAAACTAAAAATAAATTCATCTTTAAAAAAATCTATGCACTCAAGATCCTTTATCTAGGAGAATATAAACAGTAATACCAAACTATATCTGTCTCTCATACGTAACCACAACCCAAACTTGTATATTCAGGCAATAAAGCCCAAAGAAGTGGCAGGCACATGCCCTAGGTTCATCTAACAGAATGCCCAAAGGAAAGCAGAACAGATTTATGTTCAGTGGCCATTCACTTAATCCAAAACTAAGGTAAACTGGAACTTTCTAGAGATTCTTGGCCAAGGACTTCCCAACACCCCCCATTTGGTTACATTCCTTGTTTGGTTCTCCAATTACTTTATCTGCACAAATGGCAGCCATTTCGTAAGCAACACAAATTGAAGCCTCCTATTACATTTAGAGGTAAGTAAGAACAAGAGAATAGTGACAATTCTTAGGCAGGGGTTAGAATTCTGCTCTCTCAAGGACTATAATTAATTAAAAGCCATTTTATGAGTGATTTACCTGGAGAGCAAATTAAAAAGACACGGCACTAATAACTGAGGACTTCTGAGTTTCTTTTTATGCTGAAGTAATTCTAAGATGAGGGTTACTCTCTGCCAGTAAGCACTGCCAACATCTTGTACAGGTTCTGTATCTTGTAGTTTTCTGCAACAGGAATAAAAAAATTATTCTTAGAAGAAAAAGATGGTAAGAAAATATGAAAAGATTGAATAAAAACTGATGGGAAAAGCCCCCACATAGCTAAAATAAGAGAAACTTTTTAGTGAGGGAAAATGGTTGCATCAAATATCTGGTTGATTTACACACATGGCTACATGTGGAAGTGACAATGAGAATTGAAAAAAAAAGGTAACACCCATATGAAAATCTTCCAAATGACAAGGGAAAAAGAAATTAAAGTACTTCTGAGAAACTGACAATAAAAGGCAGTTCCAGTAGATGCTAGAGGAGTTGTGTGAAGATGAACACATCAATACAATGCTGTTAGAAATACCAATCATTCTAGAAAGAAATCTGGAAGTATATGGGACTATGCCAGGATGTATCCCAAGAAGGCCAAAGTCAGGAAAGCCACGTACATACAAAAATGTCAATGGCAGTAATCTTTTGTGAAAAAAAAAAACAAAACAAAACTATAAACTAAACATCTATGGAACAAACTGTGGCATAAAATGGAATGGAGTATTATCACACAATAGCAAATCAACTATATGAGGAATTTATAGATACATCAGAGATTTTTAAGAACTCATACGGAGAAAAACAAACAGAATCAGAATACATACAATAACTACAATAAATGGAAATATAAAAGGCAACTAAATTTTGATCAATTATAATGACTAAACAAACTTTTCCTCAGTAAAAAAGAAGAGGGGTGAGAGAGCAGACCACTGGCACTGAATGTGGTTATATGCTGCCAGACACAGTCATTGTGTCTGGTTTGTTTTAAGTGCTTTTCTGTTACCAGAGTGTATTCGATGGTGGAGGGAAGGTATGGGGGGGAAAACAAAAGTCATCAATGAAACTCCAATTACATAAATAGATTTAAAAGTTAGGTAATGTACAAAAAACTAGAACAACAAAAGGATTTTTCTTAATGAGTTCATAATTCTTACTTCTGTTGCATTTTTTGCCTTCTTGTTTGCTGAACTGTACGCAGGGATTTGGTTTTCTCTGGTGGCTCTAGTTCTAATCTGATTTGTTCAGCATCAACAGAAATCTGAAAGTATATTAAAATAAGAATTACCAATAATTTCCATTTCTAGGATAAACAAGTACAATGAATATATATATATCTATATCTATATATATATATAGATATAGATATATATTTAAAAACCACAAATAATTAGCTGCTTTTAATCACCTTCATAAACTCACTAATTTCAAAATAAGGAAAGTCAATACTATCAAATTATGTATTTAAATCAGACTAACTGACTTGCCATGCTTAAAGAAAAAGTATTCTCTTATTTAAAGGGATTAAAGCTGTCCAAAAAAGTAGGATGGTAAGAACAAAGTACTCGATCACAGGAGTATCAAACTGTGTGTTGATTAACTATAAGGGACTAATGAAATATGGGTACGAATAAAAGTTTGCAAAATTGTGTAAGTAGAGAGAATTATCACACTGATTCAATCAACAAATCATAGATTTTCCCTGGGACCAGTCCACCTCCCAGGTGTAGATAATGTTTAAAAACAAACTACAACTACATTCGCTAACTCAAATTGATCCTTTGAATTAGAAATTTTTTTTAAAACCATGTTTGTATCTGTATAGTGAGTGTCAGGTCACATAAGGGAATTCTGTAACATACCAAACAAATGTTCTTTAGTTTCTGCTCAACATCTGTTCAAAAGGGGGGGGGGGGGCCGGGGGGAAGAGGGGCAAGGGAGAGAAACACACCCTGAAGACATCTGCAAGTATGTAGGACACTGTGAAGGATGAAATTAAGGAAATGAATTTTAAGGGATGTTTGACTCATCACAATATTTATAGATATTCCTATTTCTACAGGTATTCAAATCCCAAATCCTAGCTTTCATTTGCTCTAAGAAAAGCACATTATCTTTCTGGCATACTCACTGTCTCTCCAACCTGATTTGTTACTTAACTCTGTTTCCACATCCATGGCTGATTAACAATGCCACTCAGCACTCATCTACAGTACCAGTGAACATGTTCTCAATCCCATTGTTCACGCCATCATATGTATCATAATCCTGGCCCCCCAGGTCAATGGCAAAACTACCAATGACTATTTTTGGTATGTGGCTCTAGAAGCTATCATGTACTACTTAACAGGAGTCTCCCCCAGACTAAACACTACCAAATGAGATACAAAGAAGTTCAATCAAAAAAGTAAAAATGATAATGCTTGGAAATATTCTAAACGATAACAATTAATGCTGTGTAACGTGGCTCTAAAAAGGCATAACTTACTGTTTTAAAAACACTGCTAACAGTCTGTGCACAGAGTGTATTTTTGCAATTCAAAAGTAAATCAAACAGCATTCCCAAAAGCTTCTGTTGAACTTTTTCATCTGATATAGCAGCAAAGAATGGTTTTGTAATCTAAAAATAATAAAGAAGCACATGAAAGCAAATTCCCAAGAAATCTTCTTACATAGTTTTGTCATGTTTAAAAAAAAAATACATGCTCATTCCGTGTCATGTAACTTCTATACAACTTAAAAGCAAGTCAAGAAGCAACCTGATGAGAAGCTTCATCAAAGGGAGTGAGGTTGATCCAAGAACAAACACCCTGCTCATTACTGGGGCTATACCTGAAGCTTCTTCAGCCTGGATGAGCTTGCTGCTAAGAGCTTTTGCTTCTCTTCTTTGTTACATTTTAAGAATTAAGACATCCCCATGTCAGGATGAGGTATTAAAAAAGGACTTTAATGGATGATTATAAAAGTTTTCAAATTAAATGAAATCTTAAACTCTTCATATTTCTTTACAACCTGTCCATTTTTACAAACCTGATCAGTAAATACAATTCATTCCATATTATGCAACACTTAACCTCATTCAAGAACTTCATTTGTTCATTCAGCCATACAACATACATCATATATTACCCAATTTCTGAAATGTACAAATGCATTGTGCTCTAGTACTAGGAGTGATAAAGGGAGTAAACTAAAAAAAATCTAGATTCTAATTAGAAAACACCAACCTTTCCAAGTGCAAGGATCTGGAATGATGGCATTCCTTTGAAGACTTCTTTTGTTGTGTGCACAGCTTTTATGAATATTTCTAAACTCTGTGGGTCTTTGTGTAAGAGAGAAGCTGAATGCTCATTGTACTTCCCAAGGGCAAGGTGCAAAATGACAACTTCATCCTTTAGTATTGTAGGGGGTTCCTTCAGGATTTTCTCCAGCAATTGATCAATTGTGGGCAACAGCTGAGAAAGCACCATCTAAAAATTGGGAAAAGCATTAACTTCAACTGACATACAACTCTACTTGTTTGTTACATAAGAACATTATCAATCCTCAGAAAAATTTGATATGGGAAGTAGCCCAGAAGATCTCAGGAAAGTGACAGGATCTTCAAAAAATAGAGCTAAAAAGTATCAGGAGTGTTTTGAGGGAACTTGAGAATAAATTCCAGTAGGAAGCACCGAGGTCTCAAAAGGACATCTTCGGACGTGTCTTTAAGAACTTCAGTGAACAGAGCAATCCTCACAGCCATGACAACCCTAACAGTCCTGAAGAATAGGGAGGGTGTCAGAGCATCTGTTCAAATTATATTGAATGCTTTGGTTTAAAGATGCTAACAAATATTTTTAAATAATCATAAACATTAAACACTGAATCAAACTTTTGCCTTCAGAAGCACTGTTAGCATGCTTTTGCTGGCTAAAATTTCCAGTAGGTATTTTTTCAATTAGCTGAACAAGTGACACTAAATTTTAAAAGATCTCTTTGTTAATCCATTATTCTCTCTTTTCAGGGTTTAACAATAATTCAAAATTTTTTATTTTACCTACAAAGTAAAAGTACAGAAAGCTGTTCATTAAGTTCAAGACAAAGAATTGTTACATTTAGAAAATCTGTGACCATATGTATTTTTATTTAACTAGAATAGTAAGTTTTCCCTTTAAATAAACCTTTGTCACCTTTCTCTGAAGTGTGCAAATATAAAAAAATTACATATAGAACACATTAAATCACTATAGATTACTCTTTCTGGATAGAACATATTTAATTTGATTTACACTTCATGTATCTGCTCAAACTTGTAAGGTTAAAATAACAGGTAGTAAAAGAAGGTTTTAACCTAATATAGCAGCATGTAGTTCTCTTTCTTGTCTCTATGTTACATTCCTATTAAAACTACTAGTGAAGGTCCTAGAACGCAGTACTATGAAAACTGATGATGTAGCACCGATAACAGTAACAGTAATGTATCTTTATAAACGACTTGAAGGTTTACAATACATTTTCCTCATAGCATGATGAAGGTGACAGTCCCATCACCACCAAACTGAGACTGGAAATTAAAGTCAATTCTCCAGAGGCGCCCTGCTGGCAAATGTATGAGGTAGGGAGGCTGCAGTTCGCCATTTATAACTTACAGAAGACCCAGAGCAGGACTTTCACAGGAAAATAGTTATAAAAGCTCAAAATAAAATTCTACCAAGAATCACAGCTCGTTGTGATTTTAAAACACGAATACACACGCGCAGACTTACGTACAGGCTTATACTTATATATAGTCTCCAATACGCAGGAATAATATGCTTGTTAAAACAATCCCTCCTACACTGTTCCAAAACAACATTCAAGCTTTTCTCTCTCTGCATTCAATATCTCCTTCCTGTTACCTCTCAAACTAATTAAAACATAATTTCCCCTACACACATCGGTTATCACAATATTTTGGTAACATCAGAATTAAAATATATTTCTCATTAAAATATACCTCACTATTGACTTCCTGAAGAATTTTCATCAAGTTTTTTGCAATATAGGACGGACAACTATGTACACAACAAAGCAGATGTTTTAAGGCTTCAGTCAACTTCTGGTGAGATTTTGGCTTTTTTCCTGTTTGTAGATCCTCAAATAAAGTATTCAAGTCCTACAACATTAAAAGGTAAAATACAAAAATAACTTATGAAGGGTCTTCAATTGATAGAAGTGCTAATTTCTTAAAACGATCAACCAAATGGTAACATTATTTTGCTACTAATTTGACATTTTTTGAGTGTTGTTCACTCACAGGTGTTATTACTGGCTTATTTTATGTAAAAGTAAACGTCAATTATTCCCAATTATTTTATTCAGGGTGAAATGTATCTCATTACTATAAAAATGTTTCAATAACATTCAATAATCTCAATAATAAATATTTCAAAAATTCAGCTTTTACAGATGATAGCCTAGCTCTTAAATATTTTTAAATGGCTTCTCAATAATTTCTTTTGATACTTCCTTAATTTTCCAATTATATCTCCCCATTTATTCATGTCAAGAAGAGATCTTTTTCTCCCAAAACTGCATTTTCTATTGTATAAATTTCTGTGAAGCAATTGATCAAATTTCTCAAGAAATAAGATGAAAATCATATTTACGGCCAGAGGAATAGATTTGAACTCATATATGCATGAAATCTTCCCCCTCCCCTCCCCCTTTACTATCCATCTACTTATACACTGTTAATGGGAAGACTTACCTGTGCTACATAAGTAGCATCTGAAATAATCTCTTCTTCTTTTTGGACTAGATGTTGTATTATTGGTTGAAATGGAGACTCTACTTCACGTAAGGCCTGGAGGCAGAGAATGGCAGCCCTTCGTACTTCTCTTACAGGACTTCCCAAATTTATGAGTAAACATGTCACCACTGAGAAAAAAAGAATAATGTTAAACATGTATTAGAATAAAGCTCACATATATAAACACCAAACACAGGATAGGAAAATTTGAAAAGGCATTTAATCAAATATTCTCTTACTTAAGAAAAGTCAAATCTGTGTTAATTGTAGCATTTTCAGAGATCTTTATTTTCCTTAATTCAACATGTTCAATTCAACCAATGTTCACTGACTACTACCCTATTATGTGCATGGCACTCTAGCAAGAATTAGAGAAATAAAAATGAGTCACACACAGGGTACACAGAGTCCTTGCCCTCAAAGGATTTATCAAGTTAGGGAGCGAGAGGAGAAGAGATAAGACATGTACACAATGTGTACAGAACAAGTTAAACAGGGTGGAATAAAAAATTCAGGTAGGGAAAGGTTAAGAAAAGTTTCATGAATGAGGCTAAAGTAATGCATCCAATCAGGAAGTTGAGGTCTATTTCTCATCTTCCAAAGCCCAATGAATATATTTAGTCATAGCTAAGACTCTAGCCAGATGTCTCTGTACCTTGTATGACAAGCCAACATCCAAGCTTTTCTATATCAGATTGACTCAAAAAAGTAAGAAATAGAACTCCACTTACTCTGAGCAGAAATTTCTAAAGGTTATTAGCTCTCTTCAAATTAAGTTTTTTCCCAACACAAACAAGGCCATACATAACTTAACTTAACGATTTATCCTTAGCTGACTTCTTTTCAGAGGCTGACACATCTTGTTTCTATAACATTATAGCATTGTATGTGAAGATTATTTTTCAAAATTTTGAAGTGATTTCCTGCTCCCACCACTCTAGTGAAATCAAGATACTTTCTCTTTTGTCCAAGAAAGGGGAGAGGGGTGGGAGGGGATTGCAGAAAGCATAAGGCCCAATTATAGCAGCATGAAGTATGCAAAGGTATAAGCATACCTGTATAAGGCTGAAATTTTATGAACTCTAACAGAAACAACTTACACAAATTAGGGAAGGGAAAAATATGCAAATATGGTTATGAAAAAATGGCTATTCTAATACCTGGAGAAGATGTTGATGCCAGCTGTTTTTTCTTCTGTATAGTCTGGCTTGAGAGCATTGCATGTCCTATGTAAAGAGCCTGAGTCTGTAGTATTGTTTTCACAGTATAGTTAAGTGGATTTGAAAGGCTATAATTATAGGTCCATAAAAGTGAAAAGAACTTAAATAACTTGGAAACATCTTCTAAATGTACCTAATTAAAATAAAAGGAAGTTTAAGATTAGTTTCTTCAAATTACTAGCTAACATATTCCCAAATATCATTTTCACTGCAGTTCTGTATATGATGGGAAATGTGAGTAAAAAAATATATATTTTTAAAAATTCCTGTATTTGAGGAGAGCTACAATTTCAGAATTACAGCACAAGTACAATTCAAAATATAAAGACAGGTTTGGCCAAAATTCTTCTCCTGGAAAATAAGCCATTGAAATGAGTAATGTCTAAAATTAGAGAAGACAATTTAATTCCACCACTTTTTATTTTCCATACAATATAAAATCATTTCAGCTGAAACAGGTTTCAGAGTAATAGTGAAGTACCTTTAAGAAAATGCTCATCAGAACTCTGAAGTGAAGGGCATCAGCACCAGCAATAATAACTTCAAACGCCTGGATCAGTAAGTGCAGATAGTCTCGGCTATCTTCTTTCATATGTTCAGGATTCCACCACTTGTCATCTAAAGGACATGAAAACATGTGAGGTATAAAACCTAAGAACATGATGAGCCTCTGCTCTGCAGGCTAAACACAACAAGAAATTTTTCACTCAAAAAAGAGAACGATTTTCTAATTATAACACAAAAAATTAGCACAAAAATAATCCCAATGATTTACCTTTAAGAAAAGATTTAGGAGGCTTCAAGATCTGAATGAAGTTTTTCAATGAAAAGACAAACATAACTGCATCTTCCACAGCAATCATCTGACCTCTGTTGAGCTTTTCTATATACTGAATCCATATCTCCACTGGTATTCCTCTGTCTGACAGTTCAGAATGGCATTCAAAAGAGATTTCCTGAATTGGTAAAATAAAAAAGGAAAAACTGTTCCACATGCTCTTAAATATAAATTAAAAACCAAAAAACATTTTGTTTTTGCATCCCAGAGTCATTTATTATTTATATGTTGAGACAGAAATTAGCAAAGTCAGAATTTCCTTATTTTCCTAGAAATGACACCAGGAAAAGAAATTTTTTCTCTACTTATTGAATAAGGGAAAGGACTGACTGGAAAATGAAAAAAAAGGAACAGTCTCTACATGAAGCAAAAATAATAGGGTTTCCCAAAGATTCTTGAGAGGATGCAGACTAAGTCAACATTTTAAAATTTACATGGAAGAAGGAATGTACTGTCAAATACTTTTGCATATAATACTAGAATTTTTTGGGTAAATGAAACAGTAGCTCAAAGGTGATGTCACTTCTAGAAAATGAAGGAAAGAAAATGACAGATAAGAATCAATCTAGGTATATGTGAAGGAAAAACACCCCTAACTACTCTTAATAAAATGGTAAGCTTACTACTATTCATTATGATCTTGGAAAAGGATAGTTTATTCCCTAAAGATATTGGCCTAATGTGAACTGTGGTATGGAGGGAAGAAAGGGAAGACAGGTAAGACAAAAAACATTATTAGGAAGGGCACTGGAAAAATGAGGTTTTCTCATACCTGGAATACCATGTGGTAGTGTCACCACACCTTAAGAGAAATAAAAGGTAAAGGGAGTTTAGAAAAGAGCACTTTAAGTAAATGAAAGCATGAGAGAAGGCAGAGATATTGTAGTTAGACTACAAAGAGAATTGCTGAGGGATTCTAAGGAAAAGAAGAAAATGGATAATCACCAAATTGAGTATGTGAATGAAATGACACCAGGACAAATGAAAGAAAGGGTAAGCCATAGATTTTGTTAATCTAGGAGGAGGTAAAAGATGGAAATAAGTTTTCCTAAAAGGGCTGAGGCAAAGTCTTAGGTTACAGATTCACGATGGGTAACGCATTTAAAGATGTCCCTTTTATACGACATTGGATGGCCTAGAACCTTCTGTACAATTTAACACTACCTCCAGAATTATTTGTCTGTGATCACCACTCAATGACATTTCCTTTGCTGAGGAATATTTTTAAGGACCATGCAGTCTGTCTACATCACCTTCCCATCCTTTCTGTCTTCATCCATAGACTTGGAGGTAGTTCTCCCAACTTTTTCCAAGATCTGAGCCCTGCCTCAGCATTCTCTCCCATACCCTCCCACCCAGTTCAGTAGCTCAGCTACATCCTACTCCACTGATGAATGTCTCAGCAATTTACTTCTCAATCCCTCATCTCTTAAAATCTAATGATCTTCTCTACCCCATTTCAGCTTCATAATATGAACAGGAGACTCCATCACTTCATGTGAAATTCCATTCGGACCACAATCCCATACCCCTCTGACCTTCTCTCGTTCTCAGACTTAACCTAAACCCGATTTTTACTTTCATCATGACCTCTAATCCAACGATCTATCCTTATTACCCCAATTTATCTCCTCTGCTCTGGCTTTGTTTCCTCTATAATGAGGCTTATCCAAATGGCTAGATACTTTAATGATTCACTAGCTACAACTGCCGCATCCTTTTGTGTCCTGATGTTCCACTTTTCCAGAATGAAGAATATTTTCTCTAAAAACCACACACTTTCCAGTTTCTTCAGTCCTACTCCAAGGGAGGTAAACATTGATGGAGGAGAAAAAGAATAAAATCAATCTACCTTAACCTACCTCAATATGTTTATAACCTTAGCTGCGCCCTTGCTTTTGCTTAAAAATCTTGTTCCACCATTTTCAACCAAAAACACTTCCTATATTTTACACCTCCATGTCTTTAATCACTCAGGTCCCTATGACTAGACGGTTCCTCATTACCTGATGAATTCCTACTCATCCCTTAAAAGTTAACTCAAAGGCCACCCCCCTCCCAAAAGCCTTCAATAACACTCCTATTCAAAACTCACAAAGCACTATTTTCCATTTCTCTAATATATCTAATATATTCTATTTTTTGCTATAGCTGTCTATGCATTACATTAGGCAGTTAGTTTGTACAGAAGATAGAGTGCTGGGCCTGAAGTCATGAAGATTCATCTTCCTGAGTTCAAAACTGGCTTCAGACAGTTACTAGCAGTATGACCCTGGGCAAGTCACTTAACCTTGTTTGTCTCAGTTCCTCATCTATCAAATGAGCTGGAGAAGGAAATGGCCAACTACTCCAGTATCTGTGCCAAGAAAACCTCAAATGGGGTCATTTCATGCTGAATTAAGCTGAATGGACCCTGAATCTGGCCCAGAACAGAAATCCTTTTGTTCTACTTTAACATTTTACTTAAGACGAGCCATCCCTATTTCTTGTAATTATAGGGAGAGAAAGAAAGCGTCATGCTCAATCATTAATGGAACTAAAGAAAGGCATTGTAGCAACAGTGTTGGATTTGGCCTCTCAAGAATTGGATTTGGATCTAGATTCAATCCCAGTTAGTTGTGTGATCTTGCATAGGTCGTGTGATTTCTCTAGGATCTGTAAAAAAGACATAATGCTACCTGTACTGCTTGCCTCATAGCCTTGTTGTGAGGCAGTTTTCAAACCTTAAAATGCTATATAAATACGAGCTACTTCTAAAGGACTGGCACAGTAACCCTAACCTACTCTGGGATAGGGGCAAGGTTGTTTGAGAATTTTACCTCTCATCTGACCCATACCTACTTAAATAAAACATTTCCCACTCCTAAAATTGCTATTTTAGGTCTTAAAAAGCAACAGACTGTCACATTTAATCGATTATAAACTTTCAGAGGCTTCTCTGTCCTTACCAAAGAAGTAATAACTTCACTTTCTTTTATTTTTCGTTCCAGCAAATTGAAGACTCTTAATGCAAATGAAAAGTGAGTTTCTTTTAATGAAGAGCAGCAAGAGACAAGAATTGCAACGATGACCTGGGAAGTCACTTTCTGCTTTAATGTGTAGCTTTCCTTTTCCCCAACAGCTACCAGATCCTCCACCTTCAAAAACAGACAAACCATCATTGCTTATTCTGTACTTCATAAGATAAATCTGCGACATGTCAGTACTTACAGCTCTATACATCATATGGTACTCTAAAATGTATCTTGGTTGTAAAATACAACTAAATGTTTACAATGAAGAGACTATGCTACCAGTACAAAAAACAAAGAAAGAAATCACAAGTTCTAATAATAACAGTTCAAAATACTCAGAGTAAAAGGTGCAGTCTGATACTGGAAAGAGTTACTAATTAAAATGAATATTTAAGGTCCTATTTTTAAAAGCAGATTTTTACTGAGATCTTTTGTTTTTATATATCACCTAGATTTTCCAGTGCTCCTCTTTCTCCCCCAATTAAGAGAATCATTCCTTATAATAAAATTTTTAAATAGAAAAAAAAATCACCAAAGTTTATTAATACACTTAAAAAAAGGACATTATAAACTTTTCCATACTCATGCACAGCACTCCCTTGCAAAGGTGGGTAGGGCTGTCCTCTTGTATCTTCTGAAGGAAGACTTTTGACTTAAGGTCATAATTCATTTACTCTGTCCTTGGACTCTATTTTCCTAATTAAAAAATACTGCAGATATTTCTAGACTCTCCAGAAAAGATGAAGAGGATACACTTATAAGTAATGTGGAAGATTTAGAATCTAGTGTATATTCTCTCTTTAAAGTTAATAAAGTGCCACTTTTTATTCTGTACAATTATTTGATATGATATTGTTTATTTTTAAAAGCAACAGAGCATTCAAAAAGCATAAACATTTACAAAGAACTTTGACAAAGCAAAGTCAAGTTTCAACAAAATGTATTTTTAAATGGGAATACTGATAACACACTTACCATCTTTAACATTGAAGAAGGATTCCCTGACTTTATATTGTCAGCCAACAATTGAACCATTTTCTGATTTGCTACACCAATCAATTCTCCTGGCTTTGTGGTTTTAATCACTTTTTCAAGAGCTGTGAAAAATAATGAATGTAAGCTTACAAATCACTGAAGAAAATTATGTGAAAACTTTTACTACTTAAATCCAATTCTAAGTATATTACATTTTTATTAACTTTATCATCCCTCACAACGCTGACTTTCCTTTTATTATGTACTACTTATCTTAGAAAAAAAGGCTGTCACCAGTCATAAACATAACAATTCCCTTTTAAAGCATAGGATGTTTTCTTTTATCATTTTCTTTTGCAATATTTTGCTTATCTTCTTTTAATTTAAGATAACAAAAAAGAGTATCTTACCTTCTTTCCAACCTTTCAGAATAGGATGCAATGAGCAAATTCCTGATTTTGACAGGTAGGTAGCCATTTTCATTTCTTGGGATTTTGAATTGTCATTGGTAACAACCATAAATGGCAGCAAATATATCACCACTTGATTTAGTAACTGATCATTTCCACTCAGAATCTCTTCTTTAATTAGAATGTCAGATGCTAATTCAAGTATCTTGTACCTGTTTTTAAAGAACTAGTTAGGAATATGGTAGAAATCTCTAAACAATTACTATGGACTAAGACAAAAATCATCATCCATTCCTCCCAGAGAAAGGCATATTTTTTCCTTCCAAGGCTCCAGCAAAAAAACAATTTACTTTATTTCCCAATTAAAATCTGACTCTGACCTTTCAAAGAGCTGAATGAGATAACTAGCAGAGAATCTATATTATTCAAAATGTACATCATTCCAAAAATGTTCATACATAAGAACAAAAATTTTCAACATTAAAAGAATACCACAACAGTCTATATCAAGGGTTTTTAACCTGAGGTCCATGGCCTCGTTTTAAAAATACTTTGATAGCTGTATTTCAATACTTTTCCTTGTAAGCCTATGTATTTCACTTTATACACTTTATATATGCATACTATATATATATATATATACACGTGTGTGTGTGTGTGTGTGTATATACATACACTTAAAACATTTGCAAACATTATCCTGAGAAGGGGAACATGGGACCCACAAGACTGCCAAAGGGTATATGACACATACACAAAATTAAGAATCCCTGGGGTACAGAATAAAAATATCAGATCTCCAAAGCCAGATTCGTCTGACAGTGTTTACAAAACAATCATCTAGAAGAGAAGTGAGGCTGGCGACCTGCATTCAAAATAAAGTCAAGTGCAAGCCATGTCATCATTTTTATGATGGCATGGTCTTCTTCGGTAATGAAGGACAAACACACACACAAATACTACAAAGAAAAATAAATACATACCATGCCCCATCCTGTGAAAGTCCTGCTCTTTGAAAAAGATTTAAAAGACTTGAAACCGTTTCCTCTGGGTTAAACTTCTTTTTGAAAACCTACAGATAAACAAGAAATCCCCATTTCAAATGTTTCTTGTCCCTTTAAACTGAGCTTTAAAAGAAAAAATATTTAACCAGTATCTATCCCTAAGAACCCTGAAGCAACTTACATTTTTTCCACTCCACTATTTCCAAAAATAAAAACATGATTTTTCCAAATACTATAGATGACAAAGTATTTTCAAATCCATCATCTCATTTAAAGTTTTAAGTTCCCCTGTGACAGTTAAATAATGTGAACTACCAGATCAGCCTTCTAAAATAAGCTATTACTTTACACTGCGCACAAGAAAAACGGCAATGTACTCTAGCAGTCACCACCAAAGTGGAGAAGGGCAAGTAATATCCTGATTTTCAAAAAAGGGAAAAGAACAGAGTCTAAAAACCAAAGGCCAGTGATTCTAACTTCAATTCCTGAGAAAATTCTAAAATGAATCATTGATAAAATGATTGGTGAACTTATAGAAAAGGAAAACAGTGATTACAAAGAGTCTGTCTGGCTTCACCAATAATAAGTCATAAGAGATCAATAATCAACTTTTTTGTGGGGGGACAGAATTACACAACTAGCAGATGAGGAAAGTACTGTAGGTATAGTTTGCTTAGATTTTAGTAAAGCTTTTATAAAGAAGTTCCTACTATTTCTGTGGTGAAAACGGAGATAGGAACTAGAACAGAACATAAGTAAATAGGTTCAGAACTGGCTAGATGGCCACACTCCAAAAGCAGCTGTTAATGCTTTAGGGTCAGCATGGCAGAAGACCCTCTGTGGAATCCCTGCAGGGTTACAAATTTGGTCTTGTGCTGTTTAAAATTTTCATCAGTGACTTGGATTAAAGCATTTGGGATGAGAGTGGGGGATGTTTGCTCATCAAATATGCAAATGACACAAAGAGCTTGGAGGGATAGCTAAAACCGCAGATGACAGTCAACTACACGCAAGGATCTTGTAGACAAAAGACCTGGGCTCAATAAATTAAGATAAAAATAAAATCTTGTACTTCTGTAGAAAAAGAAAATGAACTTCACAAACACAGATGTGATAGGCATGGTTATAAAGTAGGTGTTTTTTGTTTTTTTTCTAAAGTGGGGTTTTAGTGGCCTCCAACTTCAACAGGGTCAGCAGTACAATGGGGAAGCCTTCCAGAGTACTACCCTCTTTCCTCACTGGACTTTGTCTCAAGTATTGTGTTCAGCTTCAGGTGTCACAGATTATGAAGGAGAATGCTAACCTGGAAAGAGGACAAGGGAGGAAGATAAGGATAGTAAAAGGGCTGGGTCCATGTCTTACAAGCATGAGCTGAAGGAACTCTGTTTTTTTGTCCTGACGATGAGAAGATTCAGGGAACAGGATAGTGTCTTCAAGGATCTCACTTGTTCTGTGCAGAGCACTGGGTGGGAATTGCAAGGAGGCCAATTCAGGCTTGAGGTCTAATGGTTTCCTAACCATTAAGAGTTGTCCAAAAGAGGAATGGCTTGTCTCAAGAACTGCTGAGATCCTCCTTTTTGGAGGTTCTCAAACAGAAGCTGTTTTCTAACCTGGGTATTATTCCCTATACTTGGTGACATGATAATGGAGAGTTGCTGCAGCATCTCTGATCTCTAAAATCTTCTGAAATCACTTAAACTTTCTGGGCCTCAGTATCCTTATCTTTCCATGAGGGGGAAGGGAGTAGGTCTAACGAGCTCTAAGGTCTTCACCTGCTCAAAATCCATGATCCTATGAGAATGATTTACATGAAGAAATTAAGTGCCAAATACAACCCTGACAGAAAATTTGGGGAACATGGGATGTGAGGAGAGAAGAAAAAAGGTACATTAGTGTACAATATTTGCATTTTAATGCCAAGAATATACTTACCTCAAAAGCGTTCACGGCTGACTGAACAACATCTAAATTATCATCACCAAGACGCATTATGATAGCATCTTTTACGAAAGATTCATCAACACTGTCCTGGATAACAGAACACAAAAAGAAAAATAAAAAATTAATTTTCCAATTATTAAAAGATCTCATCAGCCCTTACTTCAAATACAAGGCATCAGGATAGTGAGAGAACATTTCAATTAGGAGACCCACGTTCTGGTCCTGATGTGTGACTAATCAGTTATGACCCTGCACAATTCACCAAACATCTCTGGGCCTCATCTGTACAACAAAAGGGGTAGACTACACCTTTCCTTCTATGTCAAAATTCAGGCTTTTCTTATTCTTCATTGAATATTCACTTAAATATTTATAACAAGTACATTTTAACCATCAATCAATTTATATAGATTTTAGTGGGGAAACTACATGTCAGAAGAAAGGGGAAAAGCTAGACTACACTAAGATATTAGGCAGGCTATGCTTGCACTTTATGTTCTTGTGTGTAAAAAACAACTGAGCAGGGCACCCTGAAGAGTCAGGAGAGGCAGAGCCACCTTCAGACTTATTTCCTTTTCCTCCTGATCATCTCAGCTCACTTAACCTTTAATCATCCAGTTCATCACTGTACTAAATGATTTTGTTTTTACCGAAATAAAAATTCACAGATTATAATTAAAAGGGTAAGAAAAATAATGGCTGTCAGAACCTCCACATCTAGCAAGAACATACAGAAGCTTGTCTCTACATCCAAAGCTCCACAGCCACTACAATTACAGATCATCAAGTGTACATAATGTAACTCCAATTTGTTATTCTAGCATAACTATGGCATTACATATAAGAATTGCATACGAACATATAAAAGTAATTTGTCACTGACCATTGATGTTTCCATGATATTTTTCAGATGATTAACTGCCAAAAGTCTCACTGGAGCCAATGGATGGTTCAAGCTAAGTGTGAGGCAAGTGTCAGAATCTGCCAGAAACTACAGGAGGACATGTCATAGTCACTGAATGAGTCCACAAAAAAGATCATCGTTATATAATTCACAAAAAATGTTGATGGAGATAATTTTTAACATAAATGTTAAATAGCCAACCTATGAGTAATTGCCAACCTAATTTTAAATACCAGAGTCAAAACGCACCACTTTCTGTCTTCCTTATGTAGTAGCTCTCCATGTACTAGCTCATAACAGATCAAGAATTTATACTGACATGCACTAAGATAAGCTTGATTTTATATTCGTAACTTTTTTTTCTCCAAATAAAAGCTACAAGGCTAAGAAATGAACAATTTATCATCTAACTACAGAAAACAAACAAATAAAAAACTCCATGGCTATGAGTGGTCCCTGAATGAAAATTAAACTCATTTGAATGAACTGACAACAAAGATTAGTATCCAACTTAATGGCTATTTAACAGCATTAAAAATTTAACACTGAACAAATGAGGGAGACATGCATGTTATTTGTACTGACCTAGAACTCGTACACGTTAATATCAAGGATATACGGTTAACGCTTGTAGCAGGGAATTACTCTCAAAGTAATCAGTTATAATCTAATTTATAGAACTATTCTCAAAACTAGTTTTTGTCAGAGATTTTACAAGCACAGGGAAAATGATGGTTAGACATGGATTCTCAGCAAACTTTGGATAATCCAAACTGTCTTTGAAAACACAAACATCAAAAACTTGAGAGGCAAATGTACACATCGACATTGAATTATTCAGGTTATTTCATCTTTTTTTACCCCTTAACTGAAGAAAAGAGGGGTGGGTAAAAGGACAAAAACGAAAACGGATGAAAGAAAGGCATGGCTCACTAGAAATTTTCATTGCATTATATTCTAGAGAACATTCCCGTCAGAAACTTCTACAAATCAAACACATTCAGGGCATAACTTTTTAATCATGCTAGCATATTTTTGTCAAACTGCACTACACTAACCAAAGCCTTTCCTCATGCTGTACCCCAAAACCAAAACATGCTCCTTAGCTGACTGAAAGCCTCACTTTTCTACTCAGCAATTCCTGAAACTCGATTCTTTCCAAGACTTTCCTAAGCAAATGTCCCTTTGCCCTTCAGTATCTAATCACGCAGTCTTTATAACTGTTCCCTTCCCCTGACTGCCTGCAGTAAATAAGGCCTTACCTGAAACTTTCCTCCACTGGTGGAGAGAGAGATAAATTGATGAAAAAATTCTTGCTTTTGAGGATCTGTAATGTCCTTCAGATGGTCCTCCAATACTAAATCTAATGTCTTAGGGTATCTGTCAGAAACAAAGAGTCACTAATCAAACTACCAGAGAATTATGTTATAGAGCTAGGAAAAATAATAAAATCTATCTGGAAAAATAATGAGTCAAGAGTGTCAAAGGAATCCATTTTAAAAATATGAAGGAAGGCAGCCTTAGTAGTACCAGATTTCAAACTATATTACAAAGTGGTAAACATCAAAACAAATAGAAATAGAATGATGGATCAGTGGAATTGATAAGGTACACAATACACAGTGACAAATGACCACAGTAATTTAGAATTTGATAATTCCAAAGATCCAAGCTTTTCGGGCAATAACTCGCTGACAAAAAGTGCTGGGAAAAATGGAAAACAGTTTAGGAGAAATTATGTGTAGACCAGTATCTCACACCACATAGCAAAATAAGGTAAAAATGGACAATTTATACAGAAAGGGTTGAGGAACATGAAAAATGTTATCTGAGAGATCTAGGGATAAATGAAGAGTTTATGATCCAACAAGAGACAGAGATGATAATGACAAGTAAAATGGATGTTTATTACATGAAAAAAGTTTCAAGCACAAACAAATTAAAGCAGACAAAATTAGAAGAAAAAGAGGAAACTGGAAGCAAAGGGATTTTATAGCAAATTTCTCTGAGAAAGGCTTCTTTTCTCAAAAACATAGGGAACTGAGTCAAATTTGAAAAAATAAGAGCCATCCGCCAATTGACAAATGGTCAAAGGATATGAAGTCAGTTTTCATAAAGAAGAAATCAAAGCTATCAAGAGTCACATGAAAAAATGCTCTAAATCACTACTGATCAGAGAAATGCAAGTTCAAACAACTCTGAAATACCATCGCATACTTATCAGATTAGCTAAACATGATAGAAAAGGAAAATGACAAATACTGGTGGGGACGTGGAAAAACAGAGACAGTAATAAACTGTTGGGGAAGTTGTGAACTGGCCCAATCATTCCGAAAAACATTTTAAAACCAAAGTGCAATCAAATTGTGCAGACTCTCTTATCCAACAATACTAGGTTTGTATCTCAGACATTAAAAAAAAACAAAAAACAGAATGCAGACCTATTTGTACAAAAATATTTTAAAGCAGCTCTTTTTGTGTAGGCAAAGAACTGAAAAACCAAAGGATATCTATCAATTGAGGAATGGATGAACAAATTGTGGTATATGAGTATGACAGAATACTATTATGCTCTAAGAAGTGACAAGCAAGACGACTTCAGGAAAACCTGGTCTTTTCGAGACTTTCAGTCTTAGGTCCTCTGAACAAGATAATTCCAAAAAACCTATAATGAAAAATACTCTCTACCTCCAGGGAAAGAACTGAGAAACACTGAGTACAGAGTGAAGCATACTTTTTCCCCCAAATTCTTTGTTTTTCTTGATTTTTTTGGGTGTATTTTCTTTTACAATATGGCTAATATGGAACTATGTTTTACATGACTTCATATTTCCTTCTCAAGGGGTAGGGGAGGGGCAGGAGGGAGAGGAAATTTCGAACTCAAAATTTTTAAAAATGGATATTAAAATTTTTTACATGCAATTGGTAAATATTTAACCAGTAAGTAAAAGTATCTATTTTAAAAAAATAAACAAAATGTCAAAATTAATCCCTATCAGTAAACTATTAAATTAGCTAGAAAGGAGAAAAAAAAAGAAATATGATCAAAAAGAATGTTTTTCAGAAGAAAATATAAAAGTAAATCTCTATGCTAGGAGTTAATATTTGAAGCTTAGAATATCTGATATGGACTTTACTGGCTCCCCACAATACCTAGTCCACCATCCTAGTCCATTTATTTCTCTGGTTGTCAATATTGAGTGACAAAAAACTCTTTTTGTTAATAATAAAGATTGGAAGATGTCAAAAACATTATCAGCAGGAAGAAGTGCAGTGAGCTCAGGCCTCTGCACTCACTCTTCAATACAGATCTAGAAAATATACCAGACTGAATCCTTAGCTGGAAATTTAAGAAAAAAGTCATGATCCAGCCTAAGTCAGTACAGAGACATAAAGGTTCTTTGGATATCAAGGATAGGATCTGGCTAGCACCAGGAGTCTGTACTCGTGGGTGAGAGGACGTACCAGACCCCCCATCTGATCCCGCTGCAACAGGAAGTGATGCTGAGGGGCCTTAGCACTCAAAACCCTGCTCCAGGTTACAGATTCAGGATGGACTGAGGAAAGGCTCTGAATGCCTAGGTGGCATTGTAGGAGAAGCAGTCGTGGGAGCCTTTGCCAGTGGCAGTGTAGCTCAAATCAAGAACACAACAGGATCTAAGTTCCAGCTTCTAGGCCTGCCTAAAACCAGCAGACTAGGCGGCCCTGTGGTCTGTCTCCTAGAACCAGCAGAGCTTCCCAGTTGGCTGAGAGAGGCTGAGTTCAGCAGCATCTATTGTTGCTCAGACTCAGGTCAGGAACTTGCACAGGTCAGACCAGAAGGGCAGCAATCAGACCCTGGATCAGACCACTTTGGGGGCACTGAGCTTGCAAAAGTCATTAGAGTGAACTGTCCCTGAGACCCTGCAATAACACAACACTCAGCCTTCCCTCCAGAAGAGTGCAGAGCATGCCAGAACATCAAGTCTGAAATCAGGACGTAAGCTAGAAGAATGAATGACAAAAAGAACCTCATCATCAAAAACTGTTATGGATGGCCAAAACACAAACCTCAAAGAAGAGAATGACTCCAAAATATAGACAAGAAAAATGTCAAAGAAAAACAGTTTGGACACAAATTCAACTTGAATTCCTGTAAGAGATTTAAAGTAAAACAAAAATATTTAAAATGTTTTTACAAATGAAATGGGACACTTAGAGAAAAAGAAGTGAGAGTTATTTGAAAAGGGAACTAATAACTTTAGCACAAGAGGTACAAAATCTTATATAAGCAGTAAACTCTATGAAAATCAGAATGAACTAAAAAGACGAGCTAGGTGGCACAGTGAGTACAGCACCAGGCCTGGAGTCAGGAAAACCTGAGTTCAAATCTGGCCTCAGGCACTTACTAGCCACGTGTCCCTGGAGAAGTCACTTAACCCCGTTTGCCTCAGTTTCCTCTTCTGCAAAATGAACTGGAGAAGAAAATGGCAAACCATTCCAGTATCTTTGCCAAAGAAAACCCCCAAACACAGTCATAAAGAGTCACAAAGAGTGAAAACAACTGAACAACAAAAAGAAGACAATTACTCCATGACACAATGAGAAATATTAAAACAAAGTCAAAAAAAACTTAAAAAGAAGATGTAACGTATCTCACAGAAAAAACAAATGGGCTTAGAAAACAGACTGAGGAGAAAACAATCACTAGTCACTGGACCACTGAATGCCATGATGAAAACTATGAAGACTAGGTATATTACTAATAGGAAATTAAAAGGAATCTATCCATATCTCTTGGAACTAGAGTATCAGAATGAAAATAGAATGCACTGGTCACTTCTTCAAAGAAAAGCCAAAATGAAAACTCCCAGGTATATTAAAAATAAAATCTAGAGCTTACAGGATCAAGAAAAAAAATACAAGCAGCCAGAAAGAAAGAATTCAAGCACCAAGGAGGCACAGTTAAGATCACAAAAAATACAGTAGACACCATTATGATGGAGTGGAGAGCTCTGAATACCATATGCCAGAAAGCAAAGGATGTACATGATTATAGCCAAGTATAACTTACCCAGAAAACCTGAGCACAGGGGGGAAAAAATGGACCTTTGATGAAGCAGAAAACATCTTGATGAAAAGACTAGAGCTGTGCAGAAACTTTTAAGTTCAAACAAAAGAGTTAAGAGAAATGTATTTCATTCAAGAGGGAAAGAGGGGAAGGGGGAATTACGATTAGTTCTAAATAAAACCAATCTTAAGAATGTACAGAAATATTTATTGCTCTTTTAAAAGTGGCAAAGAACAGGGCAGCGAGGTGGCAAAAACCACATGGTACCACTGGGCTTGGAGTCAGGAAAGACTCATCTTCCTAAATCCAAATGCAGCCTCAGACTCTTACTAGTTGTGTAAGCTGGGTAAGTCACTTAACCCTATTGTCTCAGTTCCTCAGCGTAAAATAAGCTGGAGAAGGAAATGGCAAACCACTCCAGTATTTTTGCCAAGAAAATCCCAAATGGGATCACAAAGAGTCAGACACAACTGAAAAATGAACAGCAACAAAAACAAAAGAATGGGAGTATCTCAGTGAGTGCCCACAAATTTGGGGAATGGTGGAACAAGTTACAGTATATAAATGTGATGAAATATTACTGTGCTGTAAAAAATGATGGAAATAGTGTCAGAGAAACCTGGGGAGATTTGTATGAACTGATGCAGTGGAGTAAACAGAATCAGGAGAACAATTTACACAATAGTAATAATACTGTCAAGACAACTTTGGAAGAACTAGGAAAAGCTTTGGAAGTACAACGGCCAATCATGATTCCCGAGAGCTAATGGGGAACCATACTACCTACTTTCTGATAGAGAAGTGAAAGACCGGGAGTGCAGAATAAGACATTTTTGAGACATGGTCAATGAGTAAATTTGTTTTGCTTAACTATACATGTTTGTAATAGGAGTATTATTTTTCTTTCATTTGCAATTGCGGGTGAAGAAAATCAGATTTTTTACAGATTAAAAAAATGTTATTAATATTAAAAATAAAATCTATCAGCACTTAATAAGGCTGGAATGGGCACTAGAAATGGAGATACTTTGCAGAAAAACTGGGGAGCTGTCCAAGTATTTTATGGGGACATCTTTTCCTAGGTATCCTTAGAACTTCCCCCTACCAAACACAGATGATATTTTGTACTTTAATTTAAGGAAACTGGTTAAGTATATGCTTAACTGTTATAATATATGTCATTTATCTAACAAAAAAGTTAGATGCAGAGAATTAGCTTTAAAGATTTTAACGCAATTTTAAAATTTTTTCAATTAACAACCTAAGAATCTCTGCGAATTCTATTGTTTGTCATGCTTTCCACTTCCTCTCCTCTTTCCCTCATTCATGGAAAAAGAGGGCACAGGTAGTTGAGGAATAGTGAACATAGACTAAAGAGCCCAAGTTTGGGAATAACAGTTATAGTATTCCTTCCACATCACTGACTTAGAGCTCAGTCTTTATGGGTCCCACACAAGCCTTTTATAAATTTGAAGGATCCAAGACTAAAGAAAACTAAATTAATCATGAAATCAATCAATATAACTATTCTATTTTCTTTCTTTAAAAACCACAATTCTTCCTTTTATTGTAGGTATGTACTAGGGTTCAGATATATTAATAGCCCCAAAATTTGGACTGTGAGATCCTTAAGGGAAGACTGTCTTTTGCCTCTTTTTGTATTCTCTTAGCACATATAGTTCCTGACACATAGTAAGCAGTTAATAAATGCTTACTAACCAAGAATTAAATGGTCAACTTCAAAACCAAGAGAGATCAAATTACGTTAAAATGAATATTTCTCTAAGAAAATCTCATAGAACAGAAATATCTCCAATACTTTCTCCTCCTGATTGCCCACTGCATACTGCAAACAATTCAACCCAAAATTTCTGAATAAAATGATTTTTAATTTACAGAACTGATTAGAACTGGGAAGCTCTATTTGATTCATAAAGTATATATAAGGAAAAAGTAACTTACTTGCTTTCCAAAAGCCTGATGAGAGGAAGAAGTTGTTCATTAAGTTGTGATATTTTCTTAGAATCTGTTTTGTTCTGTGAACTGTATGAAATATATTCTTCAAGAAGAGTGCTAAGAAACAAAACAATCAATAGAATGTGGGTCAATATGAGGTTTCCTTACTAGGTTTGCAAGTTCCTTTAACCAGGAAAAAGAAATCCCATTTCTTCCCTATAACTAAGGCTTTCCTTTGTTAACATTTACTGAGTGATATGCAAGTGCACTCAGTTTCATATTAATTTATCCTGAAAACTTCTGACTCGGAGCCACCAATACAATAAAGCAGTATTACAGAAAACAAAAGGAATCTAATAAGACAAAATAATAGATGTGTTTTCACTGATCAGTCTCACAGAAATACAGTATCTGTGAATAATAAAATGGTTGCATCAAAACAAGCCAGAGAAAAGCAAGGGAACATGGAAAGGATGGAAATCCATCCCTGTATCAACTAGACTACATACGAAATTTAAAAGCGGTATCTTACCTAGCCAACAAATGGTCTAACTTGTTTTCCAGCGATATATCTTTAAGTATATCTTCTAAGAGTCTAGCATATATGTGACTGTCCAGTTCCTCAGTATCTTCTTCTTCTTCTTAGCAAGCAACAACATAGAAATAAAGAGTATGGGAGAAATCTCAATTATTTTTAAACTCATATCTCACACTTCAACATTTCATCATGAAAGAGAATCTGGCTTCTCAACAACTTTTTCAGCATAGAAAAAGTCTACCAGATCCAATCACACTGAAAAAGACCCAAGTAAAGATCTAACAACAACTTTTGTACATGTCATCTAGGAATCAACCAAGCTAAACAGAGACTTGGTACCAGAGAGCTAGGTCACTGGGGGATAAATCTCTTTTGGCCACAGCAACCTAAGAATACCATCTTATCTACTAAGGTATGGAGGAAGGGTTGCAATCTACATCTGTGGAGGAATGAAATCATA
This sequence comes from Potorous gilbertii, assembly GCA_028658325.1. Classification (NCBI taxonomy): domain Eukaryota; kingdom Metazoa; phylum Chordata; class Mammalia; order Diprotodontia; family Potoroidae; genus Potorous; species Potorous gilbertii. Next base: position 565,308,544 of record CM053770.1, read on the forward strand.
GATCTTGGGAAAAACAAAAGCATTCAAAAATATTAATTCTATTCAATTCACTAATAGTGGACAAGTTTTATAATCAGGATGGTTTTAAAAGATATACTTTACCCTCTCTTTCACTGTTATTCAAAGGGATATTTTGAATACATTAAGCATGTAGTGATTTATATTTTTCAAAGCACTTTCACATATGAAAAAACCTTAGATTTGTTTAGAAATTAAAATACCAATCAGTATTATCTCCATTTTACAGATGAGAAAAAAAGACACAGAGAAATGAGTAACTTTTCAGGTTTGTGACAGGAATTCAGGTAGCACAAAGAATTCTAAAAATCTCTTAAAAATTTGAAAAACCTGAATTTAGTAAATGGCTAAAAATACACTTCAATAATTTCCTCCTTCAACCAGGAGTTTTTCATAGCCTTACTAGATGCGTCATTAGCATTAGGCCTAATGTTACCAATCACTGGATTCCAAATACAGCAGACCTCACTCATCAAAGAGGCTTATCTCTGAAAAGCTGCTTGGAAATCAAACTCTAGTATGGAAAGTCTTCTTTTCCCACTGATTGATAATATCCGAGATGTTCTACAATAACTTCAGTTTGCTTGGTAGTGTGGTAGCAACTGTAGTTTAACTGTTTCTCTTAGAGGCTCTCTCTCAAGTATTTAACGAGTTTAAAAAAAAGCACATTTTAAATAATCACTTCATTTTAAAAATTTTACAAAGTTTCAATAACACACCTTAGGAAACATTCTCTCAACAAAGATTAGTGGGAAATTGAACATCCAGATGTTAAAGGACATTTGAAAAACTCAAATCTCTCACTATTAGAAAAGAATAAATAAGTTTAAGACACAATCACTTGGCATAATATAAAATCACATACCTGTAACATGATGAATGATGGCAACAACAAGATGGGGAAGCATGTAATGCAAAAGAGGACTAACATCGTATGCCACAGAAATTTCATGTAGTAAGGAAACAAGGCCAGGAACGTTACATAGATGAGAAAACAGCCTATAAAGAATCAAGTCCATATTATTTGCCTGTGGTAGTACATAGAGCAATTCTAAGTTTAAAAGCATGCATCATTTAACTCAAAACAAATTTATTTAGCTGTTCCAGGAACAAAGAATGTGTTTTTTTAATATCCTCTACTTACTTTTTCCCAAGGTCCTCTACTTTCTGTCTCTGCAAGAGCACAATCAAGCAACCTAACCCATCCTTGATCAAAGAGGGAATTCTGGTCAAGGTTTTACCAATCTGTGATGCCAAGGAATGAACAAATGTATGCTCCATTGTCACTTTCACCGAGACTTGACAGATTATCATGTAGGTTGCAGCTCTATAATCAGGTAGAGATGACTTCAGTCCCTAAAATTTTTTTAAAAGATTAGAGAAAAGTATAAATTATACTTCATCTTACAGATACATTATTATCCTGGGACAAATTAACAAAATTTTTGTTTCTATTTATACATGTCCCAAAAGTCTTACTGCAGCTTAAAACTACATAAAGCTTACAACTGCACTAGGACTGTTAGAACCCCGTGTAACAGAGCCACAGTGCATCACATAAAGTACAGGTCTGCTCTCTTTCAGAAGAGGGGTAGGTACCTGCTGACCGTGGGTAGGTGGGAGGAAGGGAATGCCAGGAATCAAGGAATGATATAAAGCCCATGCCAACAGAATATAAGCTCCTTGAGGGCAAGACTTTTTTTGTCTTTGTATTCATGATGTCAAGCACAATATTTAGCACAGAGAAGGCCTGCTTAATACATACTTACTACATACATTCCAAAGAGCTTACAAATTCCTCTTTTAAAATACAACCCACCAAAAAAAGCGGGGGGGGGGGGGGCAGCTAGGTGGCACAGTGGATAGAGTACTAGTTCTGGAGTCAGAAGACCTGAGTTCAAATGTGGCCTCAGACACCTGACATTTACTAGCTGTGTGACCCTAAGCAAATCACTTAACCCTGACCAACTCGCAAAAAAAAAAATAAAACAAAAGTCACCGATAATTTCTATCCCCTCCCTCTAAACATAGTTAACTTACTTTTGTCAGGTTATCTTTCCTCCTATTAATCTAAGACCCCTGAAGACCGGGAGCTTTATTTAAGGAGAAATTTTCAGATGAGATGAATGCCACTAATTTTATCTACTGACAGAGGGAAACGTAAGGATGCTAAGACTCATGGAAGTGGGTAGAAGAGGTATTGGCATTAATATGGGAAGGAAATGCAGAAAGAGAAATGCAAATTGGATTGTACTAATCTACTTTTTTTCTGGTCCAGTGCTTCAAATGATGAAAAGAATAGCCAGATAATTTGTTCTTAGAGATTTTCCAACAATAAGTTACCAAGATGGCAGCTTTGGAGACAGGAATAAATATTTTGTATAGAAATTATTACTTAAACAATTATATTTTGACATGATTTAAATAACATATAAAATTTGTGTCAAACATCAAGTTCTTCTAAAAGAGCTCAAAATAATCCATTTCACATATAAAGAGAACAAACCTTCTGAATATAAGGGAAAAGCTTAGCAACCAAAGAGTCTGATATATCATTAGCAGACACCAGAGCTGAAACAATTGTGGAAGCATAAAACGTCAATAGGACTCTCAACTGAGCTGAACTTCCAGGGTACTCGGAAAAAACCTACAAAGGAAAATCAGAAAGAATCAGACTAGGAAGACAATAACTAGACACAAGTATAAAAATCAAATTATTTTCTTCAGAATTCTAAATTTTTGCATCATCTTATTTTAATGCAACATAATAGATTCCAGATTATATATTCACAGGATGTCCGCTAAACTGGGAGACTGTGGTAATGATCTAACTGGCATAATAAAAACCTAATACCAGCAGCAGCCTGTCATTGTAACACTATAGCTACATATTTTAAAGCCAAGGCTTAGTTACATCATACTAATCATGTTTTGTTCTATTACCAGGATTTTCTTCTATGCAGTTGTTTCAGGGGATAATATTTACTATATTTGAGTCTAAGATAGTAATACAGGCTATAGTATCCCCTCAATATAAGAAAAGTTGTTTTTTGACACTTTAATTGGAAAATAGTAAGTGACAGGGTCAGCAAAGACAATACCAGTTTTGGGGAGGTATGGTAGTAGGTAAACCTTTTGTAGATTACCATTTCCAAATGCAAGCCTTATGGTATTAAAACAGGGCCACATGAGAATCTAGAGGATTGGAAGGCTTTGGAAATTCAGACACACACACACACACACACACACACACACACACGTGTGCGTGCGAGCTAGAACCACAACTGGGGGAGTAAATACATTTTTCATGTAACATAATGGCACTGATGACCTCTCAGTGGACTAAGTTCTCTTACTAATACAAGATATGGGAGCACTCAATCATCTCTTATATTTTTACTTTTTCTTCTGTAAAATCAGAAGACTAGATGAACAAATACAACTAACAAATACAACTATTAATAGGCTAATGACTGTGAAACTGATTCATCATTTATATTTCAAGATGTTTAAATATACACATGTATAAATATTTCTAAAACTGCCTTTTTGCTAACTGTAATTCAACTTGTACTAAAATAATCTAACAATTTACTTTTAAAGAAGAGCATTTTTATATCACATGAATACATTATCAAAAGTGCTCACTTACTGACACAGACTTCACACCAAAAGAAAATTGTTTTATGTAATGATTTAAAGAAAGGTATCCCTATTACATATGGGTGTGTATTCCCTTCGTGGCCAGTCTTCATCCTGTCACCACCAGCCTGACATCATCAGGTACCTACTTGAATGGAAGCCTGCAGAGCTTTTCCTGTCATAGCTTGTGTTCTACTGGCAAAATTTTGAGAAATAAGAGGGCCACCTTCAAGTCCTTGATGAAGCACCAGAACAGGACTTTAATGGACATTACACATACAGAATGAAAAAATATATACTCACCTTAACAGATTTGGTTACTAGACTGCATATAAAATCCATGAAACCAAGGTCTTTGTAGCAATGGGTAACCAAAGTTCCTTTGGCTAAATGAACCCCAGACATCTGTTGGAAGAAACAGTCAAAATAAATTTAGAAGGCTCTAAGACCAATGTACCATAAACAAATTTAATCAGCTAAATAAATACTGAGTGTCCATATAGTACTCTGCACTAGATTAGATACTACAGCCAAAAAACGAACCTGCTTTCAGAGGTTCTAAATATAATTAGGAAGAATAACATGAAACAATAATATAAAATTAAATGTTAATGTAAAATTTTGAGGAGATCATTTAGAGATAGAGAAAGGCTTAGGGAAGAGGTAGGACTTAAAGGACGGGTAAGATTGGGATAGGCAGAGAATTCTGAATAGAGGAAACAACATAAAAGAAAACATGAAGGTGAGCATGTACAATGTGTCTGTGATACAGGGAGGAAACTTTTTGCTACAATGAGGTATGCACATTGTGAAGAGGAAATAAGATTGGACATGTAAGACGGTAGGAGGCAGAGTTTAGATATGATGTACCACGAAATTGGAAGGTAACAAATGTATTAAGACAAGGAGATGGGGAGAGGCAGGTGATAAGGAATGCAGTCAAGCCAACTCTGTAGTTTGAAGAGCAGCAATTCTGAGAGAAGAAATAGGCTAGAGATCTGTCCTTCTCTCCACAAATGCATTTCCATCACCCGTCTTACTGCCTCGGACTGACCTCCATGTCCACTCCAAAACTCAGAAGGCAAAGTAAGAAGCCATGAAGAGGCATGTGTAAATTGCAGACTGTCTCTGACACTTGCTCCATTTTTTCCACCTATTTTTAATCTTAGTTTCTCCTAGTCTTAGAAGTTAGTTCTGTTGCTATCTCCTTTGATAATTTAGTGCTCTAAAAAGTCATACAACTAATTTTTAAAATTTTGGCCTAGCATAATCACTGCAAACTGAGAAGTATTAAACATTTACTTTTGCATACAGCTTGCCCTTTCAAGGCTATGTAATAGGAACCTCATCATTAAACTGCCTATTCTAATTTTTGAGTAAGTTTTTAGATGAAAATTGAGGTAATATGCAATATTTCCTCACATTTTGTGCCATTTTGGTTCCTCCTCAAAAATTCTTTTTATATGAATGAACTTAAAATTTTTCCCAACTGGATTATTTTCCTTTCATTAGTATTTATGATAAATAATGGAATACACAAATTTTAAAATCAAATGAACTAAATACAATTTTTCAAATAAATTTTCCCTTTAGCAAGATTTTTAATCATGGCAACTATAAATAGATGAACATTTCCTGACAAGTGTAATTTAATAATCATACCTTAACAGGTTCTAACCAATTCCACTTATGTGTTGGATTACGAATTTTTAGTAGCTGTATAACACGAACAAATATTTTTGTCTCATGATATGGAAGAACACAACCAACGAGGCTATCTTGATTGTAAAGATGGATATGAAATCTAGGAAGAAGGCAAATAGTTAAACTTAATTTAAAATACTACATTCTCTAAACTTTAAGTCTAGTTCTCAAATTTAGAAAAATTTATCATACACTAGGGAAAGTTGTAAGACATATCAAGTGATATTTAAGTTTTGTCAACAGGCAACCAGAACATAACCAAATGGGAAAACGAGGTTTATTACAAGAGAAATAATGAACATGCATGTAGAACCCCATGAATTTTCAGTCCTTACAGAAATTTGCATAGCTATGAAGGTATAACAAAAGAATGAGAAAATAGGAAGGGGGGGTGGCATGGAAGGGGAAAAGGTGCAGTAAAGTGGGGGGAAAGGGCTATTTTTTTCCCTTGGGAATGGCTAAACTATGAAGACAGGTCCACTTATCTGCAGAGGACTCCAGAGGCACAAGCATTTTCACAGCCTGGAGACTGTATGGTGCCTGTCCTGCCTCCGAAGGACACACAGAGAATCCATCTTGGGGTACAAACAACAAATTATGTTAGCTGAGGATGGAGGGGCTTTATCCTTGACACATTCAGAGCCTCCTGCATGCTCTGGGTCCAATGTTTCTGAAAAATATAGCAACTCAAAAAGACAAGTTCAAGGGAACCCCTAACAGTCCTTAACTTTATTTTGAAATATAATAGTTGGATATTACAGTGCTTATTTGATCTGAGTCTGCTGGGGGACCCTTAAGTAAGCCATTTAACCTTTCTGGGCTTCGAATTTATCTTCTATAAACAATACTAAACTGAATTATCTTCTAAGTTTCCCATATCTCCAATGATCCAAGACAATTCCAAAGGATTCATCAAGAAAAAATGCAATTCATCTCCAGAGAACTGATGAACTCTTGAGTACAAACAGAAGTATTATCTTCTCACTTTATTATTTCTTATTACAATATGGAAATATGTTTTGTATGACTTCACATTTATAACTGAAATCATATTGCTTACCTTCTCAGTGGGGAGAGGAGGGAAAGGAGGTAGAGAATTTGCAACTCAAGATTTAAAAAGACAAGAATGTTTAAAATAAATAATAATTATTAAAAGAAGATAAAGGATTTCACTGGCTGAATTGTGGAGTATGCTAAGCTTGGAGAGTGGCTTGCTGAAGATGAGTAGAGGCGGGCAAGGGCAAGATAAGACCAAGGGAAAGTTGGCAGTCTAGTCTGATTGAAATGGATGTGAAAACTCTTTGGAGCCATAATTTGCAAAATGAATATGAACTTGTCATTATTCAATTCACAATCACAAAAAAAGGTTCCTATATTTCTAAAATTCTATGCTTTAAAGGAAGTAATTTCCACATTCATGGCAGACACTTAAATATCCATAGTATTTGTATTACACTGTATAGTACATACAGGCAATCCCCAGCTGATGTCATCATTCAATGGTGGGGGGGGGGGGTGATGGTCAAATGACATTACATAATTAATAATTATGGAATTAGTTCCATTGGAACAATGTCATCAAGAAACAGACAAAAAATATCACAGTAAAGTTTTCAGATCTTACAGTGGAATTGGATTATATCTAATGTATTGACATTAATATGAAGGACCCTGGTTAAGACACTGTTCTTCAAAGTCTGCATGAGTACACGCACACACATGATTTTTTAAAATATGAATTAAATGTTAATAATAGGCCTATAATTCTAATAGTAAGTTGTTAGGCTCTATCCATTATACCAGATCAATTTAATACTGTAATGAATGACAATGAATTAAAAAAGTAAATGTTGTCTAAAACACAATTAGGAATATACTTGTTAAAACTGGTCTATTCACCCTAAGAAAAGGGTAGATTTGTTTTCCTTTATAAGAAAAGGAGCAGTATTAGAAGTTTACTTTTAAGTCCTATAACTTTATAACTACATATAAAAGAAAACTTGAGAACAAGCTTTAAACCTCATACAAAAACTGACTTGTTTTCGAAAAAGAGAAATCTGATTCTTCCAATACTGCAATATCAAAGAATTTTTGAGCTAGAAAGAACTTAAAAACTGTCTAGACTAGACCTTCTTAATATGGGATCCACTAATACTACATTTTAAAAATATTTTAATAACTGTATTTCAACAGAATTGATTTCCTTTTTAATTCCATGTATTTAAAAAGATTATTCAGAGGAGTTCATAACTTCTACTAGAGTACCAAATGGCTACAATGTAAAAAACATTTAAGATCTTCAGGTCTAAACTGATCCCCTCACTTTATAAATGAGGACACAAAGGGCAAAAGAAGGGAAGTGATTTATATGAGGATCTTCTACCTACACATCAGGTTGCTGAAAGGATTTCTGAAAATGCACCAATGACCTAAATCAGTGGTTCAAATAATCCTATCAGACTACTGACTTTTATCACTAACCAATTATAGTATCTGAGATCAGCAGACAAAAATGGGAAAAGGAATAGTACACATGGTTGGATGTATGTGGTTGGAAGTATGTGTCCTTGACTCTTCCCTAACAATTCAAGAAACCGGGGCAGTTCAACACAGAAAAGGATGTTTGTATATATCCTGTCCCAGGTATACTGGTACATTCTCAAAAGTAAAGTCAAGTGGCTTCATTTAGATAAAGACATTTTAAGTCATTTAATACACATTCCTAGTACTAATTTTTGTAGGTATAAAAAAGAAAAGGTCATTTTAATGTTGGAATAGGATGCTTGCAATATAACAGAAAAAAAAATCTACTAACACTTAATTTTTTTAACCTTTAAAATAACTACACAAATGAGTACTTTTGATAATTTTAAAAAATGCTTCAAATTTTAAGTCTACTAGCATGGATACAGTTTAAATGACTACCTGTGAATCAACCACTCCAGGCACTTCTGTGCTGGCTTAAGCATGAAATAAGGAGACAAGTGTATGAGAAATAATGAAATATTTTCATCCAGCTGTTTGTTTACTGCCTTAGTCTGAACACTCCTCTCCAAGCTTTTTGCCAACTGGCTGAACAAAGCAGACTCAAACTTCTGAAATGAAGGATCAATTCCAATAAGCTCTTCAAGGCCAGTACATCCTACAAAAAAAAAGTGGAGAGTAATTTTGTATAAAAATTAAGACAACACATCTTACTGCCAAGACCTAGAAATATTATAAAGAAGTGTCATTCCTATGTGTCTTTATTCAATATATAACAAAATTTAAAAAGACATGCATTTTACTATTTAAAATGCTCCAGTTAAACAGTGATATTCAGAGGTATGGGCAATGCTACATTTATGAACTCTTTCCCAATTCTGATCCTACCAGCAATTTGCTATGTGATTTAAAAAGCATTTGGCTAAACTTTTAAATGAAGAAAATATTTATCAACCATTAAGGTGCAACAAACATTTGGAATCCTTAAAGTAAGTCACTGCCCAAATAAAGAGCACTGATTTGAGTGAGAGGATCTGAATTCAAAGGCAAGTAGCATTACCTCTTTGGGCCTCAATTTCCTTTTCTGTAAAATGAGTGGGTAAGATTAGATGATGTCTAAGTTCTCTTCCAGCTCTAAATACTAAAAATTATTAATGTAAACTACAGAATTTACCCTATGAGTTCTTGTTAAAGTTAAATATTAAAGGCTACAAACTAATTTACATGGAATTTATCTCCACCTAAAACATTAAGACACAAATACATTTCTGATCCAACAATTTATCTTACTCTCCTTTTCAGTTCAATCAGGTTTGGCTAATCTTATTACCATAGGCCATTCTCACACTTACTCCATGAAAACTTTTCTTAGTTCAAAATAACTCTGAAAGAATCTTCTAGATGGAAGAAACTTCGTCAGAGGTCCAACTTATTCCTGAACAGAAATCTCTTGTACAACATCTCCACAATCCATCTCCCTTGACAGAAGAATCTTCCCTCCCCCTGGCCAAATCCCATGATAGAGGACCCACTACCTTCTGAAGCAGGTCATCCTGCTTTTGAACAGCTTTAATTGTTAGGAAGCTTCACCTTAAATGGAGTCAAATCCGCTTATGCTGAACATTCATCTATTGCGACTACTTCTGTTCTTTGGGGTCAAACACAACAAATCTAAACCCTCTTCCACACAACAGCCCTTCAAGTAGGTGAAGACAGTCACACTCTCCCTCCAAAATATATATTTTTAAAAATTTATATTTAAATATAACACATTTTGGTTCTTACTCTCTAATTCAGATGTCACATAAGACAACTCCTCAAAGTAGCACATAACACAGAAGAGAACGTTAAGTGTGCCAGAGAAGAGAAGAAAGGCTTAACTATGTATCCATGCAGAAAATAAACACTGAAAATGTTTTTTTTAAATGGGATACGCTTACCTATAGCAAAGATGGTATCTCTGTCAATGCTGGCTGCTTCTTTACAATCAAACAGCAAGGAGGCAACCTCATGCCTAGCCAAGAGACTAGGATCATTTTGAGGTAGGGCAAGACGTTGCAGTTGCTGCGATAAAGACGTCATCTTTTACCACCTTAAAAAAAAAGAAGACAACTAATGTTAACAACTAACCCTGGGAACTCACCCAATAGATCTGCAGACCCTAAGCAAATACCACTTCTGCATAAGCATTCTGCGTGAAACATCAGGCCATTCAACCAATCTACAAGCATTTATTAAGCTCCTACCTTGTACCAGAGGCTGTATTACAGGTTGAAGACATACAGAGGCAACCCTCAAACAGTTCTGACCTTGAAGCTCACGTTTCTAATACGGGAGATGACATGTGTGTATATGGATATGTCCAATATGCACGATATACGCATATATACACACATATAATATACATATATAATACACATACACATATACACACTCCCATCCGGAGGGGAGAGGCCCTAGAAGCTGGGGAGTTCAGAAACGTCCCATGTAGAGACCATAATTAAGACTCTACAGGAAAGAGGAGAGAAGAGTACACTTCACCATAGGCACACTTGTGCAACACAGGGATGGGAAAGGAGGTGTGGGTGTGGGTAACAAGTCAGCTTGGCTAGACTGAGAAGTGTGCCAAGGGTGGCGGGGCGTAACGAGCCTGGAGAAGGACCTAGAGGCCAGGCTGCGAACAGGATTTCAACGCCACACGGAGTGAGTTTTTATTTTACTCTAAAGTCTCGTCTTTCTGTTTTATCGTAAGAGCTACTGAATTACATCACCGGCACCGAGCCTCGGGGCCGGGCCGGGCTTAAAGGGTCAGAACGGTCGGATCCCTCCCGGCCTCCATCCACCCGCCCCGGGCTGCGCTCCGGGCACACCCCGGCTGGGGGCTGCGGCTGTCTCCGACCCCCGCTCCCCGCGCTCCCCGCGCCGAGATCCCGGGAACCCCCGCTCCCCGCTGCTCCTCCGCCGCGAAGTGGCGCCGGCACCAGCGGGTCCGGAACGACGCGCACCCGCTCCTCGCCCGGTCCCGCCGATCTCCCTCACCGACTTTCCGGATTGCTACGAGTGGGACGCCGGTCTTCAGCGAGATCCCCCCACGTGGGAACAGTAAGCCGGAACCTTGCCCCGGAAGCCAAAGGGGTGCGCAAGCGCACTTCTGGGTTTGCTCTCGCGAGAGAACCCGCCGCCGCGGCCAATGACCGGGGCTTGGCTGAGTCGCCCCGCCCACTGAATCCTCCGAAGGCGGAGCTAGAAGCCCGCGTGACCCACGGTTCCCGCCCTTTCCTCCACCCCGAAGTTTGGTACCACATCCTAGTACCCCGTATCTTAGTACCGGCTTGGGAATCGAATTAATCTATCTCTAATCTGGCTCCTCTGTTTTACGGGAAGGTACCAACGTTCTCCTGGTAGAGGCAACCTGAAAACACCCGCTGTGTGACCCTGGGCAAGGTACTTAACCCTATTTGCCTCAGTTTCCTTGTCTGTAAAATGAGCTGGAGAAGGAAGGGGCAAAGCTCGAGGATGTCTGCGAGAAAATCCCACAGGAGGCCGTGTAGAGTCGGACACGAGGGGGCAAAGACAAAAACAGCCGTGAAAACAACTCTGGGCGCACAAATACATCCACAGACACCCGAGGGAAACTGGAGGTATTCTCAGAGGAAAGGCTCAGGGGAGCTCCCGAAAGGAGGATTGAAAGGAAGCCTGGGAAGTCAGAAGGCAAAGGCGTGGAGGAAGGAGGCGCAGAGACGGAAAACCAAAGAGGCCCTTTTTCTTCCCCGAGGACCATGTAGAGAGAGAGAGAGCTCGGAGAGAGAAGGAGCTGGGCTGCGGAAGGAAGACCCATGGCGTGACTAGGCTTTATAGACAGGATCAGACCTACTCTGGAGGGATATGCCTTCGGCAGTGGAGTGGGGAATGGATTGGAGGGAGGTGCGGCTTGGCTTGAGTCAGGGAGACCACGAAGAGGCCTTGGTATAATAGTCACACGAAAGGGTGTTCTGAGGTCTGAGGAAAGGAGGGGGCGATGTGAGAGGTATTGTGAAGGTTGGCAACTGAAGGGATGTGGGAAATATTGAAGAGTCAAGGATGAGCCTGGATAACAGGGTGGTGACACGCCTGAGAATAATGGGAAAATTAGGAAGAGGCGAGGGTTTGGTAGGAAAGATAATGAGTTTAATTTTGGACATGTTGAGTTTCAGATGTTTATAACCCACTCATTTTGAAATGTCCACTAAGTGGTTGGAGACGAGAAAGGAGAAATCTTTGTATGCACAATGCCTCACACATAGAAGGTGTTTAATGAATATATGTGTATATATATAATATTATATATGATACATAATAATATGTAATATGTTACTGGTAATATATTATTATGTTACATACCAAGTTATTTAATTAATTCATTGAAGAGCTTATAGGATCTTGAGCCTCAATTTGAACTCTTGATTATATCTCCCTATGGAAGGCATTGACCTTCCTCTTGATTTCACTTATGGAGATTGACTTTAAAAATGGTTTGGTTGGTTCAGACTCCTTTGAGATAGATGCTGTGAAAGGAACCATCTCTTTGTGCTTGTACTAAATTTGTTGGTTCCAAGTATTAAGACATGGGTTATGTGAAAGAGCATTCATTTATGCTTTTCCTGTAAAAAGAGAGCCAACTGGACCATCTTTTAACAACTATCTTTCTTGTGAAGAAAAGGAAACTCTTTGGAAGACATTGAGAACTCTGTAGGTGGGTGGAATGAAGGAATTGTTCCTAAGAAGCCATTACTGGTTGCCTTAAGGGAAAGCTTGTTGTTGTGTTTGTCCTTCTCAAAGAAGACCATGACATCAAAATGACAACGTGACAAGCAGTTGACTTTGATTTGAGCGAGGGAGGGCTGTGCAAGGTCACCAACCTCACTGATATTTATCAGGACGTCTGGAGATGGCCCAGGATGCTATGTGAGAGAGACCCTGGCCCTTTCAGGCTAAGGTCCCATAGCATTCTCACTTTGAGTGAGATACACCTATTAGGTCCTCTAATAAATAGGGGAAAGCACTTAGTGAAGGACAACGCTGGGACAAAAATGATCTTCCCACATGACTGAAGAAGCAAGTTCCTGGAATAACCTTTCAACCATGTGGAAGCCATAGAGAGGGGAACCATATACTCTTCATGGTAAGAGTTACTAAGCCACACCTTTTGTTTCAATCATTTAATTTCAGCCTCCTGCATAAAGGAATGAGGAGTATCTGGCAGAGTTGATCCTAAACTTTAGCTATAGAAGGAGGATTTCTTTTTTAAAATATTTATATTTTCATTATTATATATTTTAATTATAGTTTATTATATCATTTCTATATTTATTAGAAGCATGTTTATTATATATTTATATTATATAATTTATTATATAATTTATTTTTATTTCATTATTTCACTTTTTAAAATGTTTTGAACATTTATTTTTTCAGCTAACAAGCATTTAGAAAATTGATTTGTTCCTGCCATTACTGAATAAATTTAAAAAACAAAATAAAGCCCTTAATACATAGTTGCATGGTCTTGCACAATGAATCTGAAGCTTTTTGGTCTCAGAACCCAAAAAAGTTTACACTCTTCAAAATTATTGAGTTTTATATTGACATTTACCATAGCAGAAATTAAAAGTTTTAATATTATTATGAAAGTAGTTTTTTACCTCATGGGCCCCCTGAAAGGGTTTCCAGAAACCTCAGGGGTCCTTAGTCCACCCTTTGAAAATTGTTCAGGTGAAACAAAATGCCACTTTAACTATATCTGAAAGCATGTGTTCATCGTCTCTCAGGAGCTGGGTGGCAGATTTCATCTTTATTTTTTTAGAATCCTGGTTTATCATTGTATAGCTCAGAGTCCTAAAATCCTTCAAAGTTCTTTTCTATAACGTTATCATTGTATAGGATGTTCTGTTCACTCGACTCTCCATCAGTTTGTAAAGATCTTTCCAGTTTTCTCTGAAATTTTCTATTTCATCATTTTTTATGGCACAATAATATTCCATTATATTCATATACCACAATTTGTTTAGCCATTCCCTAACAGTAACACACTCTTAGTTTCCCACTGTAGGCTACTGTAAACAGAACTACTATAAATATTTTTGTATGAATAACTCTTTCTTTGATATCTTTGCAGTGGAATCCTAGTAGCTGACATAATGGGTCCAAGGGTATGCACAGTTTGGTAACTTTCTGGGTAGAGTTCCAAATTACTTTTCTGAATGGCCAGACCAATTCACAGCCCCACCAACAGGGCACTAATTTACCTATTTTCTCAAAGGAAGAAGGAAAGATTTTCTGGGCAGCACAATCCAAGCATCTAGACTTTTATTCTTGAGAAAGGGGGAATTTCCTAGGTAGCATTAGCTTTAGTGGTTGTCTTCTTAGCAACCCCAAGTTTGAGAGTTTGGGGATCAAGCCTTCTGTGAAGAGAAGGGTTTTTACTTGGACAATGACTTCCTAAGAGAAGATCATACCCATAGTCCCCAACGCCAAGAGAGGTAGTTGAAACAATTTGAAAGCTACAGTTGGTGGAAGCAAGACTGTGGACTTTGTATTCTGCCATTTCTGTGAGTTACCCAGATGGGCTAGATCTGATGGAAAGAGGTGCTGTCTTTCTAGCAGCTTTGAATGTGTTTCTCTTCAGAAAGAAATCCAAACCACAGAGTGGTACTATGATTCTGGAAAACTTTGGGATCCTGTAGAAAGGGGGACCCAATAGAAAGAAAGAATTGTACTGTTTATAGAATCCTATGAATCAGTTGTGCATTTTTATGTTTTTCTTAAGATGGAATAAAGATTTCCTGTACTTGATGTATGCATTATCACCTTGAGAGATAGTGTGCTGACCTCAGAGTCCAAACTTGCATACCTGCTCAATGTGGTGATTCTAGGAAGTCACTTAATCTCTCTCTCAGTTTCATTTGTAAGATGGGATTGATAATAGCATCTACTTCACAAGATTACCACAAAGTTAAAAATGAAATAACATTGCAAACAATAGAGAGCTATATAAATACGAATGATGGGATCTGGGTAACTGTTCCCTATATGTGGAGACCTAAACATGAACTACTTTCAAAGATTTTCCTTGAGCAAACTCTGGGTGTACTGAGGACATAGTGAGCCAAAGGGAGAGGGATTTTAGGGATAGCGTTCCTTCTTTCGTACAGGAAATTTTGTCTCTGATATGTGTTAGACATATTTCATCCTTTGGAGGAGTTTCCAAGAGGGTGATGGAGAGCAAGGTGTTAGCTATTACCTCTGTTTTCAGAATTTTTGAGTGCAGTAATTGGTCTTTGTTGTTGTTTCATTTCAGTTGTGTCTTACTCTTTGTGACTCCATTTGGAGTTTGCTTGGCAAAGGTACTGGAGTGGTTTGCCATTTCCTTCTTCTAACTCATTTTACAGGCCAACAGGGTTAAGTGACTTGACCACGGTCACCACAGCTAGGGAGTACCCAAGGCCAGATTTGAATTCAGGAAGGTGAGTCTTCCTGACTCCATCCAGGCCTGGTACTCTATCCACCTAGCTGCTGTAGTAATTGGTTAAGGGATATATAAATATGGAACTGGAATGTTGCATTTACTCAAGGCTGACTAACAAAGGAGAGATGTGGAGGAACTGGTTTATGATTCCAGGTGCTCTAGGCCATTTGGGATCCAAAAAAAGGTTTATCTATCAAGTTATAATTAGTGAAAAAGGAGACTTTCTCTGCTGGTATCATGGATGAAAACAAAAGAAAGCAATTAACAGTTAAAACTACATAGATACATAAGATAGTAGGCAATTTTAAAATAGCCACAGAAGGGTGGGATAGGGTTGGGTGGAATAAACTTACAGTTACACAGAGTACCTAGCAAAAGAATGGCTTTAATGGTAAATACTATTTTGTAGAAATATGCACTTTGTTATATTTATTCTAGCAAGCAATACCAATTAATTCCTATTACTCAGGGAGGAAGGATGGCACTTATAGCTACAAAATTCTAAGAAACATACATATTCTTATGTACATCATAAGAAAGGGTCATAGAAAATACCAGATGCTGTAAAATAAATCAAGGCAGTCATAATTTAATAGGCCCCGCAATATATCATTATCTGGGTAATAGGTGTTTTTCAATCACTTTATTTTTCCCGTGCAGATGGTCAAATTCACCTTTTTCAAATTATTTTGGATTTTATTGAGAAGGCTTGGTAGTGTTCCAGGGCTCAATGCAATTCATACCCTATCATCTGTGAATAGCTTATGCTCACAAAAACTCACCAAAGATAGGGAATCATTCTTAGTGTTGAACTCTGAGGATATTGTTTATGACACAGGCAAATGCCTTAAGCGAGCAGTCATTTTCCTGTTTCCTATCTCTTAATCTTGACCTTAATATTTGTCAGGTTTTAAAATAAGTTATCTTTATAATCATATCTACCATAGAATCTTGTATTGTTTCAACGAATGTGCAAGAGATAGTTGTTTGGAGACAATGTCAAAACTGTGTTTTGTTCTCTGCTTTAGAAATACTTAATTACTTTTAATCATCAATAGGCAAAGGACATAGCAGAAATTCATACTAGGTACACCTCTCAGTAATTTGTGTAACTATAGGGAGGTATTTGGTCTGCTGTAAAGAATTGACTGAAAAGTGCTCTAGTATCCCATCATCAAGGTAACATCTATGCGTACATAAACCCTTTTCATGAAGATTTTATGTTATAAGATGTCAAGGACCTATAATTTTATTAATATGGATCCTCCCTCCTCTAAGGCAGATCACAACACTTCTGTGTTAATAGATGGGTTCCATGAGTTGCTATGGTCAAAAAGTATATCTCCTTGAATCTGTCCAAATTTAGCCAGGCTGACCCTCTCTAAACTTTAGTCAGGCTGACCCTCTCCAAATTTAGCTAGGCCCACCTACTCCAAATTTAGCCAGGATGGCCCTCTCCAAATTTAGTAATGATGGCTCTCTCCAAACTTAGCCAGACTGACCCTCTTCAAATTTAGCTAGGCTGGTTGTCAGATAGCAGACATACATACATTCCCAGGCCTAACTCACAGCCTTTCTAATTTCTGGGACCTGCCAGAATTTGCCTTTCTCTTACATTGACTTTAATAGCCCAATATCATCTCCCAATCAAGTGTGTACAGATGAAAAATTAGGGAGTATGGCTTTATAGTTGTTGATATCTTCATAGTTGCCATTCCCCCTCCTTTTGCTGGGTGGGGGTGGTTGGTATAAAAAAATTTTTTTTCCTGTTCTTTTGAAAACTTCCCTTCCTTGACAACTTGGTGGCCCAGTGGATAGCATGCTGGTCCTGGAGACAGGAGGACCTCCGTTCAAATATGACCTCAGGCTCATAGTGGCTGTTGGATGCTGGGCAAGTCACTTAACGACCGCTGATGTGAACATGGTCTGAACAAGGCATACAAAGTATTTTATTTGTGTGTCTATGCCTATGTATATATTAAAATTAGTTGTTGCCTTGACATATTTTGGCACATGGTTTTGGTAAAAAAAACATAACACTTTCAGAGTCATCAGGAAAATTTGTAGCCTTCCAGTATGTTATCTTTGCAGTATCCTTTCAGTAGAATCCTTCAGTGCCTCATTCTGGGGTGAAAGTGAGTGTATTGACTCACACCTAGGAAATCAAAAGGATTTTTATTATTTTGCCACTTATAGAATTAAAAACCACCAGATGGCAGAAGAACCCTTCTTTGGCCACTAGTTCTGGCTTTCTTTTCATAGTGGTGAATGATTAATGATTCTTCCCAGTAATTTTATCATAAATGAGACTCACAGCCTATGAAACGTGGAGTAAAATTAGAATCAGTGGCACAGCTCAAAAGTTGTTGGCAAGGAAAGGATTCATGGATATTACATACTTTCCAGAACAATTTGGCTGTTGTTTTATCCGTTAACCTAATAAATTTTTTTAAGGTATCTTCTCTAGGACAACTAATATTAATACTCTTCGAGGAACTTAATAGTTACAGAAACTAATAAGACTCCTTTAGATATGACTTGGATTTAGAGGGCTCTCTAGTTTACTGTAGGAAAGCTACTGCCCTGAATGTCAAAAATTTTATATTTTTGTTTATAGCTGAGTCTTTGTAGTAAACTTACAATTTTGTACAATAGACAACTCAGTTAAAGTCTTATTTATTATTGATTTTTGGACAAAGTAATTTAATTGGTTAAGATAATATTAATATATTAATTTATTATTAATATAGTTGTATTATTAATATATTAACTATTATTAATATATTAATTGCTTGATTAATATATTAATGTTAATAATAAGGTAATATTTTTGGGCAGAGGGAATATCCAAGCTAATGAAATTGCAGGATCAAGAGAAAAATTCTTATATATGTTTCTATAGATTTTGTTTCATGGTAGAATGGAAAAAGTGCTGAATTTGGAGTAGCAAGATCTCACTTCTGTGTGACTCAGATAAGTTTTTTTACGTCTGTGGGTCTCAGTTTCCTTACCTATAAATTGAGGGATTCAATTTAATGGTTTCTCAAATTCTTTCCATTCTGAAACCTATTATGATAATGTTGATGTAACCTAAGACTACAATTTTTTTTCCCCACTAACTCCCCTTAGGAATATCAGTACAAGAAAAGGAAAAGGGACCTGAGTTCCCATGCAAGCACTCAAGCTGACAGTATAGCAGACTCTATTAAGATTGATCAAAAAAGGGAAAGACTCACAACAGTCAAAACAACTCTCCCCCACCCCTCTGCTAAGCCCTATATCTCCCCAGGGACCTATAACAGTTCTTCAGATTTATTATGAGGAAACAAGGAATAGGGGATAGAAAGATGGTCTGAGATCTAGGAAGCCCTGGGTTTAAGTCTCACTTCCAATACTTATGGGCTTTGTGATTCTTGGAAAGTTATATAACATTTCCTGGTATATGCAGTTGTAAGTTGCTGAAAAGGTACTGTCCTGCGCTTGTAGAGGGAATTTCCTCATCTGGGAGTTCCGTATACTAATGAAATCACAGATTTACTCCTCCTTCCTATCCTATCCTCATATCAAACTTCCCTTTCCCAAATGGGAGAAAATACTTGTGATTGCTAGACTGTTTCTCTAGGGAGTCTCACTTTCCCTGTCCTCTAAACCAGTGGTGACTAATTGAAATAGAACTGAGACCAATAATATGTAAATAAGATGGCTACATGTTGACTTAGTTTTAAAATGTAATATTGTCTATGTTTTACTATATTTTTTTTAAATTTTGTTGTGCTTGGGGATGGTAGTGTTGCAGGCCTTATTTTTGCCACCTGTGCACTAAACTTTTTAGTACTCTCCTGGAGTTGAGGTCCTCAAAAATTAGCACCTGTTCCCAAATTTGTTCAGTTCATATAACTCAGAGTATGCATAAAGGTCTCGGTCTAGGTTTTCTCTACAACATTATGACTCCTCTTATACCTCGGTTCTGGTTCCATTTAGTCCAATTAGTCCTATTCACTCTGTTCCTGCTGCTCCCCACTACTGACTTTCTTTTCTATAGCTCCCAGCCTGGCCCAGCAACTCCTCAGTGTTACACTGTTGCTTCTGTCTGTGATCATTTCTGGGACCATGCTGATCTTCGAAACCACATGCCTCTCAGGAGAGGGAATGGGAGTCAGGCATCCAATGGACTTTTCTCTGTCTCAGACTTTGTTCTTTCTGTCTCCATCCAGCTGTTTCTACAGTAATGTAGCTGAGATGTATGAATTAGCCATGAATTAATAAATCATTCTTAATGTCATAAGGTCATAGATTTGCAGTGTGAAGGGACTATTTAGTTCAACCTCCTGCTTCATTTTACAAATTTGTTAACTGAGGCCCAGAGCAGGTAAGTGACTTGCCAAAAATAGCACAACTAATAAGTAGCAGGTCTAGGAATGGCCAGGATCAGGCAAGTGCATTTCTTATTAAAGAGCTTAGTCAAGGGATCAACTCATTACTAAGGAGATGCAAAAGGAATTCAAGATGGCCTCACCAGACTTCTCCTCAGTTCATTCTCTTCAGTAATAATTACAATTATATAATTGTGGCAAGTATTTTTCTATTTGCTTTTTCATCTCTGGAGAGATCCTAGGCCCTGTAGAAATCTTCCACAGATGGAACACAATCTGTGAGACACACTACTGGAAATGAGACCACTCTAACTCTCTTTATGACAGAGAGAGGATGATGGAAGCTGCCTTTCCTCTAGTGTGTGTCAGGATATCTTTTTTTACCCTCCATTTCCTTCTTCTCACCTTATAATTTCTATTTTTGGGACAAGGGAAAGAACGGAACATTTGGTGTGACTGAAGACCAGATGGAGAGGTGCAGATACCATGACCAAGGTCAACCAGAAGAAATAATACCATGAGGAAAGTTTCCAAGCTTGAAGCAGAGTCAGGAACAGAAGTAAAAAAAAAAAAAAGAAATCAAGAGTTACTGAGAATTCCAGCTTTTGTGAATATTATTCAGCTGGAAAATTGTGGAACATGGTTTCTCTTTTAGCCCGTGAGTCTGAGGCAAGAGGAGAAGTTCATCACCATCTTCTCTGCTTTTTCTTTAGAGAAAGTCTGTGGTTATTTTCTCTTTTTTTAAAGAAAATCCTTAATCCTGAGGTGGGAAAAGGACACCCTTCTCCCTATTCATTTTCCATGAGCTGTAGATGTGTGTGGTCTGGATTTCCTCAAGGAAGAAAATGGGACCAGGGCTAGGTGATGATTGATGGCAGATGTCTCCATAAAAGAGTATTTGGTCTAGTTTCTTTTTCAGTATACATAATGTTATTTGATCATATGTGTCTCTGAACCTATTAATGCATTTAGAAATTACCTCAGAAAAGAAGATACCATAGAGTGAGGGCTCTAAGCTCAACATAAAGTTGTACATAGAAAATTTAATATTTTGATCAGTATTCTGCTCAGTTCCCTAGACTAAATTTGGACTTGAAGTTAGGCTTTAGCACTACCACGCTTGGCAATGGAGGAATAGTTGGCACTGCATCTCTTTAAGAAATAATTGTCTCAGGAAGAGAAAACAACTTACGAGCCCTAGACTAGTGGTTGCAGTAGTGTGCCACATAAGGAATTTAGATATTACAACCAGCTAATTAAACCCCTTTGCTGGATAATTAATAGAGTGACATACTGTCTTTCTATCAGTTTAAGGAAGGCAGCAGCATTCAAACTATGTAGTTCATGTGTGAATATGTATACATGAGAGAGAGGGATGAGGGAGGAGAGAGATGGCTAATGTGGAAATTTGTTTTGCTTGACCATATATTTGGAAAGGGTTTATTTTCTTTGCTTTCTCAGTGGGTAGGGGAAGGGATATGGGAGGGAGAGAATTTAAAATTGAAAGTTAAAAAAATGAAATTGAAAAATGGAGTAGTCAATCAGTGGAGTAGATTAAGTGTACAACATACAGAAGCAAACAAACACATTAGCATAATGTTGGATAAAGGAAGGCATTGCCTTTTAGATCTGTGGATAAGAGAATATGAATATACATGAATATTCATGAATATACAGAGTATAGAATCACATATAAAATGGACAATTTTGATTAAAATTTAAGTATATATACCAATGTAATGCAATTAAAATTAGAAGAGAAATAGGTAATTGGGAAAAATCTTTGCAGTAAGTTTCTCTGATAAAGCTCTCATATTTAAGATATGTTTATAGCAGCTCTTTCCACAGTAGCCCCAAATTGGAAACTAAGGAAGTGCTCACCTGTTAAGGAATAGCTAAGCAAATTATGGTACATGAATGTGAGGGCATAGTATGCCATAAGAAATAATGAAACTGAGAAGACCTTATGAATTGATGTTTGGTAATGTGAGTAGGACTAGAATAATTTGTGCTATTATATTGTATAGAAAAGCTTCTCTGAAAGACTTTAGAATTTTGATCAGTAAAATGATTAACCACAAGTCCAGAAGACTGAAGATGAAACACTATGCATATTTAGCATGAGGATTTTATTTCTAGTATTGGTATTCATTGGGAGAAGGGAAAGAAAGGGATTGATAATACATGTATATAAAAGTTAATCCATTTGTTTTTCCAAAAAAAAGTGATTAGCTTCTCTGCATGCATGTGCATGTGTGTGTCTGTGTGCGTGTATGTCTGTGTGCATGTGTGTGTGTGAGAGAGAGAAGGACAGACAGATAGATCTGCAGATGTTTAGATAAGGAAGTCTCCCAAAACCCTGAGGGTCTTCTCCCAGTTTGATTTTTTTTTTTAATTAATGGGACCATACCTTGACTCACTTCTTAAAGAGTCCTGTTTACTGAATGGGTGTTACCTCACTCAAAGTGAGAACCTGAAAAGGCCTTAGCTTAAAAGGGCCAGGGTCTCACATTGCATCCTGAGCTATCTCCAGTTGTCCTGATGAATATCTGACTACTGGACCCAGAGGACTCTGGAGGAAAAGGTGAGAATGGCAACCTTGCACAGCTCTTCCTCACTCAAATCAGAGTCAACTGCAAGTCATATCATCATATTGATGTCATGGTCCTCTTTGAGAGGACAAACACAATATCTTTCCCCTGAACCACTCTTTAGCTATTTTATCTTTCTGTCCAGATGATCTGTAGTATACTCTAATTACAAAATCATTTCTGTTTCTCCTTATTTTGGACTTCATCCAAATACTCTCCCTTGTATTTCCCCTCTCTGGTTCCTAGATTGCCTCCCATAAATTTACCTTGTTAATATACAGTGCCACTCTCTCACTTCCATTCCCCCACTCCTTTTAACTGGTCTGTTTATTTTAATAAAATATACCCATCCACAGACATAGACTATACCACCATGTTGCAGTGATATCTATGGGTCAATTTGTCTTCTTGCATCAGATATTTGAATTCCTCTTATTTGTTGCCTAAACTTAAGTCATTTGTGAATTGACTTTTGAGGCCATATGTTTTACTACTGGCTCCTTTCTTAAATTTTTTCTGCTGTGAATTTCTGGGTATTTCACTTGCTAATCTTTTGGCCAGATATGACTTCATTATAGATAGCTAGATACTTACTACAGGTTCATAGAATCATGAACTTTAGAGTTAGAAGAAGTCCTATGGATCTACTTTGTTCAATCCCTCATTCTTAGAGATGAAAAGTGCAATTCAAAGAGGCTGATTAATATAAAGTGAAATAGGTAGCAGAGTTGGGACTAAAATCAGAATCTCCTGGGTTTTCTATTCTGTCCTTTAGCATGAAAGATCAGTTTTCTTGACAAAAAAACAGAAATAAAATTTTGTCTTCCATTCACACCAAGTGGTATTTTTCCTTTCTTTATCTTCTTGTCCCCAAGAGAGATTTTAAAAACCCTTTTAGTTGCCTTTCTAATCTAAGCCTACGTTCATATCTAGTTTTAACTTTGTTGACACTGTTATAGGACCTTGCCTCTCTTTTGTGTTTGTCTTCAGTTACCTACCCTATATAAGAATATAGGTCCTTTTAAAATCTGAGTTTGTTTATTGGCTCCCACATTGGCCATATCAGTCTTACTTTACACATCTCCCCTTCCTCATGAAAATTCACAGTAACTGGACTGATAGCATATTCTTCTTGAGAGTTCCCATCTCTTCTGAGGGAGCTTTACTTTAACCTCCCAAGTCATGGCATCCTACTTCTCCCTTTGAGCTCTGAAATCTATTTTCCCAATATTTAGGGTACTTATCAGACAATAACCTCATCTCATCTACCATGAACTCTGAAAGGTTGTGGTTACTGTCTTTCAAGATTCTGATCTTTTCTGTAATCAAACACTTCGTCTTTATTGATCAAAATCAGGCTTTGAATAACAATTTCCTTACTCTCATCTTTCACCTGCTGAAAGATGAAATTATCAGCAAGTCAAGAATTCATCAGCTGCTCTGCTTTTAGCAGAGAGAGATTGCTGCCAGATGTCCAGATAGTTGAAGTCCCTCATCACAATTATATCTTATTCCTGTACCAGTTTTGTGAACAGCGTCAGGAACACCAGATGTCCTGGAGGCCTGCATACTCCCACCAGGATATCACCTCTGTTTTTTCTCTTCTTTGACTCTTACCCAAATGCTCACCACCATGTTCCTTCCGTCTGGTTGATGGATTTGCACACAGGTGAATATCTTGTTCATGTATACTGCTATACTTCCTACCCTTCTAGTTGGCCTGTTGTTTTTTTTTTTAAAATAACTTTTCAAAGATTGTCCCTTTTGACTTTATTGTTGCTAAGGAAGGAATTCTTGACTTTGGTATGATGAGCTATTAGGAAACAACTCTTGCTAAAGATATGGATAATTAATTCTATTTTCCTTTTTTGCTGCCAGCCTTCTAACAATAAGTGACTAACAGCTTACTGTTATTCTCTGGCAGGGAGAATATGACTATAAAAAAGATAGCTAGATAGAGCATGTATTGTTTATTGCTTTGTTGCTTGTATTTCAAATCAAGTCAAGAAGTCAACAAGCATTTACTAAGAGCCCACTAAGTGTCAGATTCTGTGTTAAGTGCTAGGTATACTGTCAAAGGAACCACCGTCCTTCTAGTTAAATCAGATTCAAAACCTATGTGTCATTCTTGACTCTTTACTCTCTTCTCCTATAAGCAGCCAGTTGTCAAGTTTCATTGTTTCTACCTTGGCAGTATCTCTCCTGTACCGTCCCTTCTCTCTGACCACCCAGGTGTGGGCCTTGTTTACCGTGATCATTCCTGCATCAGTATGCTAGCCTGTTATTTGGTCTCCCTGCCACGTGTTTCTCCCTGTTCTAGTTCATCTACCTCTCAGCTGACTATCCCCCCATTCTGTAAACCCCTGTGGTTCCCTATTTACCCTGAGGATCAAATTTAAATACTTTGCTTAGGTTTTAAAACCTTTCATCACCTGGTTCCATCCTGTTGTTCAGTCTTCTTCTACTTACTTTACTCCACTTACTCAGCAATACTGTGACACTGGCCTTCTTGCTGTTTCATGAATACAAGATACTCCATGTCCTGATTCTGTGAATTTTCACTGGCTATTCCCCCTGCCTAAGACCCTTTCTCTCCTCAAATGTGTCTCTTGGCTTTCTTCAAGTCTCAGGTAAGTCTTTTACAAGAGACCTTTCCTGAGTAATACTAGTGCCTTCCCTCTGAGCTTTTCTCCAATTTATCCTGCACTTATCTTATTTGTACATAGTTATTGGCATATTGTTTTCCTCATTAAAATGTGAATTCCTTGAGGAAAATTTTTTTTTTCCTTTCCCTTCCCAGCACTTAGCACAGTGTTTTTACACATAGTAAGCACTTTACTAAATATTTGTTGGCTTGCTGATCTGGCTCTAGGCTTCATTTCCTAATTTAGAAGATGAGGTAGTTGGCCTGGTTAGCTTCTGAGGTGTCTTTCAGTTCTTATATTCTATTATGTTATCATTGCTCTTTAATTGTTTAACTTGTTGCTCTTTTCTCATGCTTTGGTTTTACATCTCAACTAATCATCCACCAGTTCACTCCGGACAGTTGACGACATTTTTGCCCTCTCTGTGTTATCTTCCCTGTTAGGATGTAAGGCAGGAGCTCACTGTTTTTTAGTCTTTCTATCCCCAGTGCTTTCCACAGCATCTGACACATAGTAAACAGCTAATAAATGGGTTTTCATTCATGGTAGGCTTTTGACTGCTGCCTTATACTTGTCTTTTATCCCTCATAGAACCCAGTGAAAGAATGGCAATGAGAAGCTGAAATTAAAATATTTCCAACCTGATATATTCAAACAAGCTTTGACCTGGAAAAGTGGGAAATGGAAAAAGGTAAAGACACTGACTTTTATTATGTCTCTTTTTAGGAAGCTTAAACAATACAGCACCCTATCAGCATGGGCTTTAGAGCTACAAGGGAACTTATCTATGTTCTAGTCTAATCACTTTATGTTATAGGTGAGGAAAGTGAGGTACAGAGAGGTTGCCAAAAGTCATACCATAATTTAATTATGACATTTTATTGACATAACTGAATGACAAAATGTGTGGATAGCGAAGTTAGATATTAGGAAAATCCCTTGAAATGAAACTGAACAAATTATTCTGTTACTTGCAGTTTCATTATTGAACTTGAGACCTACATATCTAGTTGATAAATTCATATAGAAAGAATGCTTTCCAGGTGAATCATACCTCTCTCTTGTTGATCTTATTTTTCTAATAAAAATGGTGACAATAATGACCATATTTATCCTTCGTAATTGAGATTGCTTCCGGCAATGTCTGTATTTTCACAGCTTGCTTATTCAGTCAATATTTATGTGTTTATAGAAATGGTTTGATGTTGTAGAAAGAGCGCTGAACTTATTTACTTGCTAGCTGTGCTATTGTGGGTGAGTCATTTAACTGCTCCAAGATTCAGTTTCTTCATTTGTAAAAAAAGGGATTAATAATGCTTGTATTATCCATCTTACAAGGTTGATGTAAGATCAAATGAGAGTATGTTTGCAAAATGTATAATGCCTTAAAGATGTTATACAAATTTGTCTATTGTTATAATCAAAAGCATTGTGCCAAGTACTGAGTGATACAAATAAAGAATGACAAGCAATCCCTACACTCAAAGAGTTCATAATTTAGTAAAGAAGATAAGATATATAATTAACATGCAAAGTGGATAAAAGTACATACGAGAGATATGGGTCACTACGTCAGCTGGAGGGAAGGGGATTACTTCTCTCTGAAGTTATTAGAAAAGGCTTTATGAACAAAGTGTCATTTGAACTAGACTTTGAAGAACAGAGATTAGAGAGGAGGGAATTTCAATTTTAATTGACAAACCAAATGCAAACAAGCCACTGGTACTAGAATGTTGCTATCTGAAAGATTTTAAGACCTCTGACCACAAAACTGCATAATTGGTCGTCAAAATAGGTTACTTGTCATTGTAAATGTCTACTGTGACCTTGTCAATGTAACCCTCCCATTCTTAAAAAAAAGGTTCCAAAAGGTTCTATAAATTATGAACTGAATTTCATTTTTATAGAAGTTAGAAAAATCTATTTATGAAAACATGTTGAGCTACATAGTAGCAGTAGGTGAGTACTTAGAAACTTGTCCAATACCATACAATAAGTAAATAACAAAGTTGAAATGCAAAAGCAGGCACTTCAGTATTCTTTTCTACTACTTTAAGATGCCAAATAGAAAACTGCTTTAGAGTACAAAATTCATTCTTTTGTCAAAGGATTGGTTGGTGTTGGGATGGGGAAAAAAATATTAAAGGAATGCAAGTAGGACAAGTGTATGATTGACTCAGCTCTTCTGTAGCTTGCTTCCTATCAAGATGAGGTGGGAAAATGGTGGCTGATAAAATATTATCTTTTCCTGTTTTCAGTTTACCATATCAACTTTACTTTGCTCTAACTCTCATGAGTTTATTCCTCCCCAGCACTCTTTTGACTTTTTTGCCCCTTACATTATCCCTGAAATGTCAGTCTGTCTTACATTAATTGATAGTAAGTGAAGGGAGCAGAACATTGTACACAGTAACAGCAAGATTGTATGATGAAGAACTGTGAATGACTTAGCTATTCTCAGCAAGACAATGATTCAGGACAGTCCCAAAAGACTCATAATGAAAATGCTATCCGCCTCCAGAGAAAGAACTGATGCCATCTGAATATAGACCAAAGCATGCTATTTTCACTTTTTCTTTCTTTTTTTTCTTGTTTCGTTCTAGTTTTCTTCCACAAAATGACTAATATGTAAATGTTTTACATGATTGCATATGAATAACCTATATCAAATTGCTTACCATCTCAGAGAGTGGGAAAGGGAGAGATGGATAGAATTTGGAACTCAAAATTAAAAAAAAAAAACAATGAATGTTAATTTTACTTGTAATTGGGTGAAAATAAAATATTATTTTTAAAAAATCAGTAAGAATTTATTAGTTGCCTACTGTGTGTCTGACACTATGCTGAGTGCTAGATGTAAATGTAAAGTTGTCACCACAATAAAGAGGTCAGAAGAGCCCAGAAATTACCATAGTCTTTGCCTATGTCTTTGACAAAGAGAGATGTTATAGTCAAATGCTAAGTATGAAATTTATTTGTGAAAAGTTACAAAGAAGAACGTTATGAACAATGATGCCTCATAAAACAACAAAAAGTAATAGAGGGAGAAAAATGTCAGCAGAAAACTTCACATCAGCCCTAGTAAGCCAGATCATCCCAAGAGTATTTATTTATGAAGTTGGACAGAGTAACAGATATAGCACATGTCAACATTTCTGTGTGATCTATGCTCATTATCAGTGTTAGGACAACTACCACGTTTGCATTTTAATATTTCCAGTGTCTAAATGTGCTACAGTGAGGAAGTAGAAGAAGACAAAGTTGGGAAAAGCAGTAAAACCAGGATCAAGTTTTTATGGAAAAATCTGTGTTGAGGGTGTTGCAGTTCTGAACCATTGGAGGACTGAGTTTTACGAAAATCCCAAAAAGGGGAAGAGAGTAGATGATTTAAAAAAGCCATGGCCAGCTTTGTTGCTCCCAAAAGGCAATGAAGAATACATCAATAACTGCTGACTCTAATGCCTTCTTTTTAATCTGTATAACATTTTTAAAATGATCTATAGATATATCAAGGGTATCTTTGATGAAAATATGAGAAAGAAATAGTAAAACTTTCATGAGAAACAGGAAAGCTGCATCCATCAGCACTATCCTCAATCAAATACAGACTACTTGAGTCTAAAGTATTTATGGATTACCAAAAAAAAAAACCCAAACCCAAAAAACTTATCTTTAGGATATAGATTGATGATTTCATTGGAATATAGAGAATTCCCCAGATGAGGAAACTCCCTTTTCTCTAACAGATCAGCACCTTCTTTGCAACTTGTAGTCTTTGAGAGTTGACTACAGGCCTGAGAAGTTAAATGACCTGCCCAGGGTCAAAGTCAGTAAGTATTGGAGGTAGAACTTGAACTCATTTTTGTGATTCCAAGGCCAGCTCTTTATCTATGCTATACCACCTCTCCTCATAATTTTAGGTCACACAATTGGTAGAAATGTGGGAAATACATATCCTGCTATGTCTATTCTGTATTCATCAAAAATTTACTCTGGAGGACATATGATAAGATTGTTCAGTAAATACAACCACAGAAATAATTTTATGGCTAGATTCAGATTATTATGAATCATGAATCTTGTGAAGTGGCAGCAAGTATTCTAATTTGCACTATTAGAAGTTATGTAAACTATGGTTCCAGTGAAATGGAAATATGCAGTATTGTAAAGTATGGGCGCATGTTAACAGGTGTGCTGTTACCTAATCTAAGTAGTGTGAAAGAAACATCTTCAAAGAATGCAATCAAACTTTTTCAATCAAAGCATGCACCCTCTTTAAGAAACAACTTGATTCTTTTTTTTTTTAGCAAATAAAACCATTTATCCAAGTTGATAGCAAAATAGAAATCAAAATATGCATAGGACAATATATACCACAGAATACAAAGTGAAAGAAATTTAATTGAGAGCACAATAACTCAGTCCAACCAAGAGAACAAGTCCCAGATCTTACCCAAGGGAAATTCACCAAAGTCTCTAGTGTAGCAAATGGAAGAATTAGGGACATGATAGAGACTACTAGCTCCTCTCATGTCTTGTCTATTTCTTCCCACTCTTATTCTCCCTTCAGCACTCTGAAGTAGTGTTGGCATTATCCTCATCTTCCCTTGAAGCTGGAAGCCAAAAGTGACTGAAGTGCTGCAGAACTTGAAGAGTCAAAGAGAGTGGAGCTCTCCTTTCTCTTGCTCTTGCCAATTCCACTGATACTTTTTTTAAAAGATTAATTTATTTTTTCACTTGTAGAAGATTTTGGGTTCTAAATTTTCCCCCTTTTTGCCTTTCCCCCTCCTCCCCAAATGGCATGCAATCTTATATAGGCTGTAGATGCATAATAATATTAAATATATTTTCAGAACAAAATCGAATCAGAACAAAAGGGGAAAACCATTAGAAGAAAAAAAAACCAAAAAAGAGAAAAAGTGTGCTTTGATCTGCATTCAGCCTCCATTGTTCTTTCTCTGGATGTGGATAGCATTTTCCATCATGAGTCTCTTGGCAATTCTTCAGATTCTTAGAGGTTTATTCATACTGGACTCAAGACAAAGTTGCTCTCTGCCTTGCCAGAGGTCGTGTGTCTCCCTCCAAGGTGGTCATGTGGCAAGCCTGCATCAATCAGTACCACCCTCATGGAGTGGGGGAGGGGGAAAACAGAAGGGTTGGTCCTCAGATGGGGTTTTTATCTACTTAACTATGAGTGTTCTGAAGTTGTTTACCACATAATTTGATTGGGAGCTTACTTTAGAATTATAAAGTTGTCTCTTGATGGTCTTATTAGAGAGTGCATATATGTTTATCAGTTGTTTAAGAAAACATATATGTTGCTTATGAAGACAAATCACTCCGGTACTTACCTTGTTAATGAAAAAACAACTTATTCAAAACAGCTCAGTCACAAAATAGAAGCTTAAAACAAAATAGAATTAGTTATGCTAAGTTGACAAACTTATTCCTAGTCTCTTATTAAGATACTAAAACTTATTCTCACTACCAGTGCATATTTAAATAATGCAACTACTTCATGGGCTTCATTATTCACATTAATAAGGACTTAGTTATATTAGCATTCCTCTAATTATCCATATACATATCCATAAAACAGGGAGACTTGCGGTCATGCAGTCTGACATAGGTTTGGTTGAAGGAGGCATGTAGAATCCAAGTAGAATAAGGATTATCTAGAAATGGTTAGAGATCAGGTATTCCTTGTTTGTTGATGACATTTTGCAGATTGCATCAAGCTCCAGAATAATATAGAGCTTCCTCAGTGAGATTTGTGGCCACTCAAAAGAGATTGGTCAAATAATCCAGGAGTGGGTAGGTGGGAGGGAAGAAAAAGGAGTAAGTTTTTGTATAGGTAGGCATATTAGAAGTGAGCCTGTTTAACAAGCCCCTAACAGTGAGAAACATACTCACCTTAAATAAAGAACAATACCTGTTGTGAAATCAGGAAAGCCTTTATTAATCTTTCTGTCCATTCCCCCTGAATGGACAGGTAGCCTCCTCCAGTAAGGTTACAGGAAGACTACAACATGTACAGGAAGATGGGGCTTCTTATACTGTTTTCTGAACTTTGGATCTCCCATGACACTGTCTCCTGGCCATGTGACTCCATGTTCTCCTCTCTGATAGACTCTTCCTCACACAGCTCCTTGGGCCTGCGCATTAGTTTCTGACCCAACAACCCTTATCACCTAGAAATGTGGACCACAGAACATTCTTACTTCCCACAAAATCCCCCCTCTTTTTCTTTATTAAAATTCATGTTTCCACACCTGAATCCAATCAATAAATACTTCCTCACATTCTTTCCCCTATGAATTATATGAATATGGGAAGGGAGCAAAGTTGACTGAAGCACCGTCAAATTATAAGTGTGCAGTCCCCTTGTTATAAGTACAGATACAGAGATTCAAAATACAAAGGTATCCATTCAGAGGTTCCATCTCATACAATAGTCTGGGGAGGAACATCATCTGATGCAGTTTTCTGGTCTGAATGCTTGTTCAAACTGTCTTCAGCATCTCAGCATCTTCTTCCCTTTATCTTCTTGTAGAAATGCAGATGTCTACTCTCCTACAAAACTGACCTTAATACCATTTTAGATGACCATTCCTAAGTTTTATATCCTTATCACTCTTACAGAATCAAAATTGAAACTTTGACCAATTGTCATGTTTAAGAAATTCACATTAGAACCCAGTTTTTACATCTTACGTTAATTTACTATTCATTTCCCCCATCAGGAAGATGAGATTTCACTAAGGAGTCAATAATAGGCTCCATTACTTACATAAATACAGTAAATAATAATTTCTAACACAGTATATATCACATCATAAAACAATTCCAACTTCTGGTCATGTGATACTTCTTTTAAAGCATTTACAATATAAACCACAAACTATTTTTCTTTTAACATTAACCAACTGAGGCAAAATAATAACCATGTATGCTAACCTCGCAAGCTTTTGACCTGATTGTCTCCACACCATTACTAAGAATTAAAGGATCCTAACTTATTGTTGTTGGTCTAAAGTCATAAGCCTAAAGCTTAATTTTAGACTTAACCTCAGATGTTCCCCTACCAACAGTCTTTTAATAGATCTTACAAAACTTTTGATTACAGGAAATTGCCACTAAGAGTAGAGACATTGAAGGTTAACAACATCTCCCTAACTTCATGTCAATTCCAGGCAGGAGTAGATTTTCAACTGGCATTTGACCAGGCTTAAAGTCTGCCAGGTGTCAGTGGGGAAATTGAGTCAGGAGAATCCTACCTCATCCCAGGTTGAACAGCTACTCTCCCAACCTTCCCAAGAGATCACCTTTTTGCAGTTCATACCAGCATCTCAGTGGATCAGTGACTCAGAACACCTTTCTTGCTACCCATACCTGGGGTTAGACTCAGAAGAACAGTCAGTTAATAGTCCCATAAAATCTTAAAATAGCAAACTCCAATAATCAGTTTCAGATATGACTGTAATTTCACACTGACTAAGAATTCAGTCAATTGTTTTTACCAAATTGGTCTTTGTAACTTGTAAAAACCTTGTTCCAAGTTGGGGCATTTGTCCATTACCCCCAAAGAGTTTTAGTCCCATTTGTCTAAAAGGGTCCTGGAAAATCTCACCTTGTCCAGTGTGAACTGACTCTCTAGAGGCCCATAGAGGCATATCACTATGCCCTATCAATCCAGTTCTTTAGGTTACTGGCCACTCCCATCAAGACCATTCCTGGAACCCCTGGACTGCCTGGGGCCACCCCATACTCCTTCCTCATTCCCTTTGTAGATAAGATAACAAACTTTGACCTTCTTTAGCTGAATGATGGCTTAGGTTGAATTCATTTAAACAGGACCCAGCATGTTGTTGTCTTTGGGTCCTCAACAATTCCATACCATTACAGTTAATTTTAAACACCATCATATTTATACTTTGGTTTCATCTCCACCTTATAGCCAGACTCAGAAATAGTCAAGTGGGAAACTTTAAAAGTAGTATTCCTTTTCAAAGGAACACAATGGGGAAACTGAACCAGAAGGATCCCATCCCAGGCTGAGGACACAGTTGTCCCCAGAGGCTTGTACGTTAGATGGTAGGCTTCACTAATCAAAAATTTTACCAAGGCTCACACCTTAAATTTTAAATTTGTCCTAAAAACCAATCACCAGAGATTATCACCAACATAAATTTCTGGTTTAGGAACTCCATATACAGTTTACACTTTACATAGAGATTACAATTTTAACAAAATGAAGGGCCACATCACTTGGGTGATCATTTTAGACTCTTCAGCCCCTGGGTGGGGCTGATGCCACTCCTCTCCTTTGACAGTAGAAAGAGTTAAAGTCTCTTCTCTGAGCATCTCCAGTTCAGATTAGATCTTAAGAAATCCTTCAGTAATGACTGGACTTCCAAAGGAAAGGGGTATGGGGTCAGGAGGCTTTTTGTCTTAAAATTATCAAGAGATTCCAGGAGCCATAAAATTCCTGGTCTCCCTTATCTTGTCCCTTATCTTCCAAGCCCCCACAAAACCTGAAGTTATTATAACAAATTAGCTTACAAATATAAATTTGGTAGGTAGGCCTTTCAGAAATCATATAAAAAATTTTACAAAACATTTCTTCATACAACAAATATCTTCCTCTTCTAAGAACAGTTTGCAATTAATCATGAACCTAATTGGCAAAAATTACAAGATCTAAAACCCAGGCCTTTTCACATTGACCATAAGCTTCATTTTAAAAACATGCTTTTGTAAATGCTTGATTCATAGCAAAAACAATTTTATTAAAACTTCCTTCTTGACAGCACATATAAATTTTTAAATATACTTAATACATCCTTAGATGGAACAGGCTTGAAAATCACACCCATATATAAAAATATATATACGTATTTTTTTTCCCAAGGATTCTCATTTTCTCAATAGAAATTCTATTACACAGAAACTCTTACACAGAATTCATAACAAATTTTTTAACCAACTCAGCATTATTTTAACAATGCAATTTCTAATATAACAATATTTAGATTTACTTAAAAATTTAAAACAATTTAAGTTTACTTAAAACTTTAAATAAAACATTACCTATTCTACTGAATGCATTTTCACAACACCTTGCACAGTATTTCATCTCCTTAGCACCATGTAGGCACACTCTATCACCTGATATCCTTTCAGATAGAGTCATCTCAAATTTGATTGTGCTATTCTATTAAATCAAATTACAAGATTTTTCTGTCTTCTTAAAATACTTCCTCACACCCTCACTACTCACTAAAACCATCTGAAACTGACCCATCTAGAACTATTATTAACTATTACCTTATTCATCTTTCCAAGTCTCTCAATCTCATTACTCGTATTATCCAGCCTTCCTCCACATCTTAACCATGACTGTCTGTGCTGGATTCCCTTTCTAGCTTAAACAAAGCAAAAAAGTTAACTCTACCATTACATAGCAAACATCAGCATTTTCAATGCTTATTTATAACCAAATATAAGTTTCAAATTATCAA
Organism: Potorous gilbertii; assembly: GCA_028658325.1. Lineage (NCBI taxonomy): Eukaryota > Metazoa > Chordata > Mammalia > Diprotodontia > Potoroidae > Potorous > Potorous gilbertii. The sequence continues at coordinate 565,343,026 of CM053770.1, forward strand.
ATTTCTTTCACATCCTTTTAAAAATCCCAATCTATAACAAACTCCAAATTTAAAAATTATGTAACAATTACATTAATGTTGCATCTAACATACTCATCCTTATAGTCATCCTTGTATTAAGCACTCTACAATCATAAATGCCAAATAACAATATCTTTCTGCTTAATCCTGATAGGAAGAACATTCTCAGATGCTGCTCTGTATTCTTTCAGGATAGATTTTAACTTGAAATCATATCAAACCTGGATTTATAATCACTAATGATATACATTTTAACCTTCCTTTTTTTCAGATTAAATATTCTTGCTACTTAAAAGAAAACTTTATAACTTTGCATAATCTCTTTTTTACTCTACTTCCTTAAAGAGCTGAAACGTTCTTTTCCAGCTCCCCTCCCCTCCTCCCAGGCCCACCAGACCAGGAGCTTTCTCAATTAACTCAGATTGGGAGGGGGAGGGGACAACTTCCCCTGAGCACATAGTCTAGGCACATGGATACTGCTGTCTCATCCATATCCTTCTACCTTGGGAATTTCAGGCTCTAGAAAGCATTGAAATCTTACCTGTTCTCCTTAGGTTAGCACAAAATCCAGGCAGATACCCGAGGAACCTCCATACTCACCCCTCCATACTCACCCTCCTTGTCTTCAGCCTTCAGAATCTGGAGAGAGTCAACGTCTCCAAAAGAAATCACTGAAATTCTAAAATGAACTTGCAAATTTAAACACACTGTCCAGCATCAGATACGTTTGCTCAATTCAAACCTGAAGTACAGATTTTAGCTTTGAAGATCTCATTAAATCAAAACTCAGCTTTTCACTCCAGACTGCCTGTCGTATACTCTGATAATTTCTGTCACAAAAGAGATCCTCCTTGCCCAGGCAAAAGGACCTAAACAATTTAACACTGACAAAGTGTGATTTCCAAGCATGAAACTTGGGAGCCTAGTGACTAATAGTAATAATTACAAATCATACTAAACAACTCTTAAATCTTTAAATCCAGTAACCTTCCATAACTTTGTCTATTGGTTTCCCAATCAGGCTAAACATTTTCTTAAGTGGGATGGGGGAGGGGGAAGGGAGTACAAGGTCCAAGCACAGGGAATACTCCACCATCCTACCCATATCCTCCCCTCCTTTTATATTTCAAATAAACCAAATATTCACCATTTCTTCCATCTTCTTTATTCCTTAAAAAGAAACTTAAGAGGTTAAGAGCCTAATAATTTAATTTATCAATAAAGCCACATTTTTTTAGGTTGAATACTCTGCAAAAGCCAAAATCATTCTTTTCATATTCACAACCTGGCCAGAGTTCTAGAATTCAGAAAAAAAGATTTTTTTAAACAACTTCTTAAAAGTTTCCAAACTTTCTATTAACACCATTATCAAGTCAAACAGTAAAGCATTTTTTTCTTTTTGTCTCTCCTCAGCCCACTCACTCCTCTGAGCTGCATTTACAGTTTAGCAAAACACTTCATAATCACACAGGCAAATACAGAACAGATAGAGCAATACAGATCCTCTCTTTTTAAGAAATAAACTGATTTTAGATTAGACCAGTCAAAATTTAATTATTCATGTTCATTTACTCTGACTGACTTCAAGCCAATTTCAAAAGAATCCTTCCCAGAATCTAGATTCTCCCCACCCCCTCTTTCTCTCTGCTCTCTCTCCAGAGCAGACAGGAAGGAATATACCAGCATTCCTTCATACAGGCTTCTGAAGGAATAGTCAGAGGATTACTCATACCCTACCTAGTACTGAGCACTCACTCCCGTCTTAGGACTTATGCTCTCCAAAAGCCCTGAAGGGCTGGTAGTGCCTAAGATCTCCAGGCACACAAGGCAGTAGTTAGCCACCGATTTTCCTGCCTTTGCTCAGATCCCTGACTTATGCAGCTTCAATCCATTGTTTTAGCTGCGTTCCTGAGTTCACAACAATTCCAAACAGTCCCGGAGAAGTTAGCAGTCAGAAGAGGGAAACTGAGCTTATAGGTGTCTGGGCCACTGAAAAAAATCAGTGGGCACACTCCCATTCCAAAACAAGCAAGATTCCATCCTAACCTTTCTGATACTAAAGATCCCGGATGAGCCCCCAAGAAATGCTAGACATGAGCCTGTTTAACAAGACCCTAACAGTGAGAAACATGCTCACCTTAAATAAAGAACAATTCCTGTTGTGAAATCAGGAATCCTTTATTAATCTTTACATCCATTCTCCCTGAATGGACAGGTAGCCTTCCCCAGTAAGGTTACAGGAAGATTACAACACATGCAGGAAGATGGGGCTTCTTATACTATTTTCTGAACTTTGGATCTCCCATGACACTGTCCCCTGGCCATGTGACTCCATATTCTCCACTCTGATAGGCCTTTCCTCACACAGCTCCTTGGGCCTACACATTAGTTTCTGACTTCTAACCTCTCTATGCTAGGTCACAACCCTTATCACCTAAGAATGCAGACAACAGAACTTTCTTACTTCCCACAGCCATGTGACTCTATGTTCTCCTCTCTAGTAGGCCTTTCCTCACACAGCTCCTTGGGCCTGCGCATTAGTTTCTGACCTCTAACCTGTCCATGCTGGGTCACAACCCTTATCACCTAGGAATGTGGACAACAGAAACTTCTTACTTCCCACAGGCACTGTGCTAAGTGCTGTACAAATATTATCTCATTTCTTCCACACAACTACTCTACAAAATAGGTGCTGTGTACTTTACAGTTGAGAAACCTGAAGCAAACAAAGGTTAAGTGACTTGTCCAGGGTCACATAGCTAATGTCTGAGAGGTCGAATTTTAACTCAGGTTTTATTTACTCCAGGCCCAGTGCACTGAACCACCTAGCTGCCAATCCTCAGAAGAGGAGAAAGAAAACATAAACAGCTTTGATTTATAGTCCAGAGTATCCTCAGATATTGGGTGGTACACATTATATGAGGTAAAAATGCATTAGGGAAACTGAGACAAGACCAATTAATAGACTTACAGGGTCCCCTGCCGGTTATATTTGAATTACTTATTTGCTATAATATTTTCTGCTTCTTTCATTGCAAATGTATAGGGAGACAATGTAGTGAATACAGTGTGTGATTGGGATTCAGAAGAATTTTGGTTTAAGTGACACTAACTCTTTCATTGCAAATGTATAGGGAGACAATATAGTAAATACAGTGTGTGATTGGAATTCAGAAGAATCTTAGTTTAAGTGACACTAACTATCTGACCTTGAAAAAGTCACTTTACATCTGTGGGCCTCATTTTCTCATCTGTAAAATAGGGATAGTAATACCTATAGAACTTACTTCACAAGGTTTTTCTGAAGATCAAATGAAATTATATATAAGTGCTTTGCAAACCTTAAAATGCTGTACCTATATGTTAATTTCTAAAGTTTTTTCAACTATGTTATGGGTTAGTGTAAAAGTAAGGACCCTGACATACACAGAGGGGCCTGCTATTTCAGGTTCTTAGATTTGCTTTAAAAGGAAAGGCAACTTTTGAGGGGTCACCAATCACTTTGATGAAGTGCATGTATCATTCACTAAGTTCAGGGGGAAAAGTCAACACCCTGAACTTCAGAGAAAATACAGAGAAATGCAGATCAACAGACATGGCTTCCAACTGTCTGACATAAGCAATACATGATAAATCAACAGACAGATCCAACTGTCTGACCGTTACATACATACATAGTTAACAGAGAGAGAAGCATCAGCATCTGAGTTTTCAAAGTGGGATGACTCCTTAGTGGTTGCCCAGAGTATCCCCTAGCCAAACAAACACTTCTAATCAGTAATCCCCAAAGTAAAATCTCACCCTCAGATTATTTATACATTTTTTAGAGCCAGAGGGCATCACAACCCTTGAGAACCAGTGCCTCATTACAAATTTAACAAAAGGTGTGAGCCTTCCTACAAATCTTCCCAGGTCTATTAATGGGTGGGGAAGATCTTTAGTCACATTATTCAATCAGAGGCACTTTATTATACTACAACAAAAAATGCATTATCCATGCAGTTAGGTGGGCTTTCATAGGCAGGCCTAGGAACCCAGCTGCCACTTAGAATATTTTTTTCTATGAGAAAATGCAGCACTTAGGGAATAGCTGAATAAATTTTGGTATGTAAATATAATGGGATAATATTGTACTAGAAGAAATGATGAATGTAATAAGGCTAAGCTAAGATCAAGTCTGTTCTTCAACTGTTCTTAGAACTCTTCTGTTTTTACATTTCTTTATTTGTTTATTTTTCCCCTTCTGTCTCTTCTGCCTCTCTGAATTCAACTGTCATCTTTCATGGTGAGATGGTATGGTAAGGAAATTCTTTTAATCTCATACCATCATACACATGAAAATATCTATGACTGTGCAGGATAGAAAAGTCAGGCAAGGCTGGTAGTTTCTGTCTTATATTCCCTCAGTAATACCACTTCATCTCTCTCCAGTCTTTCTAAAGTACATTTTTATCAGCTCCTGTTAGGTGCACTCAATCCATAATCAAACTTCCATCACTCCTACATTTTAATCCATAGTCCAGAAATCCAAAATTTGTTCTCAAATATTTTATTCTTAATCAGCTCTTCATTTCTCAGCTCTCTCCTTTATAGTCTTTCATTACTTTGATATTTTCTTTTAATTCTTATTTAGTTTGATGCCTTCATCTTGTTGTTTGGTCTATGGAATCTAGAGGCAAAAAAGGTGTCACATTCTCTCACTTGCACTCATGCCTTGAATTCTATATTCACTTAGGCCCTCTCCAGACCCTCTGTTATCCCTTTTGGAGAATACAGAGATATAAAAAATGCCAGTTCAGAAAATTGATTTGAGACCAAATCTAATTAATAGCCTTTCATCATTGCTTTTGCAAATTTGTATTAATGTGTGAGGAACACCAATGTTGTGGTTTAAGCTCTGCCCACCCAGGGACACCAAAAACTGTTTGCAATTTCATGATGTGTGGTAGAATTGTCTCAGAGAATTCAGAGTCAGACCACCTCAAACCCAAGTATAGGAATTTATTGAAATTGATGCCTTTCATGAAGTGGGCTAAGTTCCAAGAGGAATCATCAACTTCAGAGAAAGCAAGATGGACTTTTATAGGGTAAAGATGCAATTACGTAACAAAAATTATGAATATTGAAAAGGCAGGAGGGGTTTGTTAAGGGGTTAGGTAATAAAGGAGGGGTCCCAGCCACAGTGGAACTGTGCATGCCGTTACCCATTTATATAGAAAAACCCATTTGGGGGGTATGTATATATAATGATATTATAATAAGCCTCTCTATGTCATAAGTTCATCCTAGGTCACTTCTTTATTATTACTGCACAGGTGCATACCTAGGAAAAGTCCCTTCCATTGTCTTGGGGTCCACCTCCTGCTCAGACATCCTGGTGGTGCTGCTTTCTGATTGGCTGGCTATTGTGGTTCTGTCTGAGACTAGATGGATGTGGTTGTGGTTGAGTGTATGGACACACCTATTGTTTCTGTGGGAAATATGAGGAATGAGTCCGGGGGTAGTGGCTTGCTAGAGGCAGTGGCTGGGATCTCATCACATGACCTGTTGTTCTATGAGAGCAATGAGTTCATGGACACAGTGAGGCATATAGGAAGAAGTTAAGCTATTGAGTGGGGGTGGAGGGGGTAGTGAATGGCAAGGTAGGGGCAGTGGGCCTACTGTTCAGTGGGGCCTATAAGGAAGTTAGAATATTGGTGCTGGGAGCAGCTTTATTAGGATTCCATCACCAGGAACAAGAATGTCACCCAACCCCAGCAACACACAGTCCTTCTCACACAGAGTTGTCATGTACCTATTGGAGCTACTGACTCCAGACTTCACATACTCTGACCATCTTATATGACCACTGGGCTCTAAGTTTCCAGATACTTCTTTGCTCTTGCTACCCTATGCATAGACAGTTCTCATAAATGACTCCCTGTGTATGTACAACCTACTGGGACTCACAAACTTTTAATATATGTTAAATGAGCCCAGGACATAACTCCCTTACAAATTCCGAACTATCATTCTCTTTTTCTGTTCATTACATTACTGATCGCTACACAGACTCATTGACTCTTACTCTCAAGCTTCCTTCAGTCAGCCCAGAACTAGTTTCTATCCCCATGTCTCTTACAAATGCCAGTGACAGGAGCGTATCCTGACACATTTTATATAAACCAAGAGTGTAACTAATAGCTTCAAGTATGTGTGCTTCTTTAGTCTTGGACTCAGAGCTAGGCGTATTTATATGTTACATTTTCCAAAGGACTCAAACTTTAAAGAAGTTCTTATTAACAAGAACACTTCAGCACTGCCACTTATTAACTGTGTGACATTGGACAGATTGCTTTTACCTCTGTGGGTCTTGGTTTCTCCACTGCTAAAATAAAGGGTTGAACTAAGCAGTTTCTGAGGTCCCTTCTAGGTTTGATATTCTATAATTCACCTGAACAACATCCTCTCTTATATGATTCATCTGAAAACCAGGCAAAAAAAAAGGAATCTCTGCACAGAGAAGTCATTAAAAAAAAAAATTAACTTAAGTCAGTCCTTGCTTGTGGAATAGATAGAATCCCTTTATTCTAAGAATGTCTCCTGGTTACCAGTGAAAAGGGATGGCAACACTTAAATTGAGTAACAGTTGAAAGCTGAAGTCAAAAGGGAACATCAGTCAAGTTCATTCACTTCACTCTAGTATTTTTTAAATTTTCTATCATCTTTTTTTCTCTCTCTTTTTTGTTTTGTGAGAAACGTAAAATTTTGCTAACCTGATATCTGCATACAACCCAAAACTTAAGCTAGAGAAAAAACATGAGCAGGGATAGTTTCAGCAATATAATCATTGTCACTAATATTTATTGAGCCTCTGCAACATGCTAAAAGACAAATGCTTGGGCAATAACAGATGCTGAACTTTTCATTTTGTGTGAGTTAGCTTTGAGGGTAGTAAAGGGTAATGATTTACTCCTCATCTTTTATGGTCATATTCTTTCCCCCTGAGTCTTTCTGAGAGTAACAAGTCTTTCTTTCCAGTGATTCAAATAAACCCATTTTTAAAAGCAACTACTATATGCAAGATACTATGCTTAGGCACTGTGGAAAGAGACAAAAATGAATGAAACAGACCACCATTCTCCATTTGTGCTTGTTAGAATACAAGCTCACTGTGCACTCTGTACTATAGTAGAGGTGATAGAGAAAATACAAAATGAGACAGATATTTTTGAATATATGAATCTGTTTTGTTGGACTATGTATATTTGTTTTGAGGGTTTTCTTTTTTTCTTAATTGTTCAGTTGGTGGGAGGGAAGTGAGAGAAAGAAATAATAAATGCTTATAAAAATACTTTTAAAAATAAAATAGAATGTCCTTGAGGCAGGAATTATTTGCTTTTGTATTTTTATCTCCAACTCCTAGTTCAGGGCTCAGCATATGATAAGTACTTGTTTTTTAATTAATTTCATTCTGTCATTCATAAGAGAGCCAAAATCTAGCTGGAGAGATAAAACAGAGGGATAAATAGCTATAAAACTGTATATGTAATCTTCTCACTAAGAGAGCCTATGGCATTGGGGAGAAAGGGGTGAGGGAGGAACTGAGCAGTTTTATACCTAAAGCCAGAGGCTGACTCTATCTTGCCTGCAGTGTGGTGTAGAGGGTAGAGGGCCGGGCAACTCTTCTTTAACGTTATGTGGTTTTAGAGTTGCCAGGCCAATAGGGTAAGTATGACAGGCAGCACTTGAACCCAAATTTTCCTGACTTCAAATTCGCCCCCCACCCAGCCATCTTTCCTTTCAGTTGGTCTGTGATTTACAGTTTTCTCCATGGAGCTCCTTCTGTTTGTTATCATGAGTACTGCAAAGCAGTATTACCAAATATCCCATAAAAGTGCATTTCTTATTGCCTTTGGGAGCACCCTGCCAACTACTATGCTTGCTTCTGCTTTGAGGAGAACTTGTGTCTTCCTTCCGTTTAGTTGAAATTTCCTTTTTTTCTTCTGTGATGTATTCCTTTCTCACCTCTATCTCTTATTATCCCTAGAATCTTTCAAAGCTCAGTTTAAGTGCTGACTTCTACATGAAGCCTTTCCTAATCCCCTAGCTGTTAGTTCCTCTGCCCTCAAAATTACCTTGCAGTTTCTTTGTATATATTTTGTATTTATTTATATATGTATGTACATGTTGTTTCTCCCCGAAGAATTTAGGAAATTACAGGCAGGGGTATTTCATTGTTGTCTAAGTATACCCAATGTCTATCATATTGATTGGCTCAGTTCGTTATAAATTGATTAATACAGTGTTCTTATTGTTATAGTTGTCTTATTTTTAGTATCTCTATTGATATTACTGAAGAAGTAGAAAGGGGCTGTACAGGACTAAAGGGCATTTACAATTTTTCTTTGTTTCATTTGTTACCACATCCAGTAAGTCTTTCCATACCTAGGGAGATTGGTTCTAAAATAGAGGTAGAGCCTCTCTCTGGGACTGTATGCAAAACTTTTCTGATATGGTTGCTGTTGTTCAGTTGTTTCACTTATGTACAACTCTTGGCAAAGATAATTGGAATGGTTGGCTATTTCTTTCTCAAGCTCATTTTACAAATAAGGAAACTTAGGCAAACAGGGTGAAGTGACTTGCCCAGGGTTACATAGTTAGTAACTGTCTGAGGCCAGATTTGAACTCAGAGAGATGAGTCTTCTTGACTTCAGGCCCAGTATTCTATCCACTATACCACCTGGCTACACTTCCAATATGGTAGAACCTGACAGCGCTTACATTTTTCTGGCATGGCCTTCGAGAACCAGGTGTCACCTGCATACCGGAGGAGAGCTTTGTGTGATGCCTCTCATCTCTTGCTTTGATTTTATTTACCTTTTACTGTAAATGACAAGTATTCTGGAACAGTAAAAGCAAACAACTTGTCCAAGTTAATATAGTCCTGCAGTATTCAGGAGTTGAGCCCAGAAAGAAACTCAGAAAGAACAATTGTGATTACTTCTTTGTGGCTAATCCACGAAGAAACAAGGGAACTGAAATAAAACCTTAGTTCTTATTTCTTAGTTGAGTGAAGGCATGTCCTTTTCCAACATAGGAAGCATTTCAAAAACTACTGACCACTTTGCTATCATGTTTCTTCATCTGTTCTTTGAATATCCTCTTACTTAACTATAGGTTGGTTATTTATAGCTCCATTTCTATACTCATAATAGAGTGCTTTCTGATTTATTAAAAGCAGTGAAAGTACATGAATTTAATATTTAAATATGGCACAAATTATATAGTAATAAACATTTTTAGAGTTGAGTTCCTCTTTACTGCCTCCCCCCATCCTTTGGTTTTTGATTCAATTTAAGGAACCAAACAATTCACAAGGCCTTTATTAATTAAAGTGTAGAATTTCTCCATTTGGAGTATGAGTATAAACTTAAAGCTTGTTGACTGATGGTGGTGATGGTTGTTGTTGTTTCCAAATAGTAAGAAAACATCAGGAATGAATTTGAACTGATGAAGATTAATTTGAATTCAAATAATTCTTTGCAAATTTTGTCATTCTTTATACTTGTTCTGAACACATAAATTTTTAAATTTGCTACAACACACTTGGGAAACAGTGTTCACTAAAGAAGCTTGCATATCTGTGCATGCTAGTATAGCGAGTGTATGGGATTTGGTCAAGGAAAAGGATACTTTGTTATAAAGATAGAGAAGAAAGGAAAGAAGGAAAAGAGGAAGAGAGGGAGGAAAGAAAGGAGGAAGGGAAGAAGGGAGAGAAAGAAAAAAGGAGGAAAGAAGGGAAAGAAGAAAGAAGAGAGGGAGGAAAGAAAGTGAAGAAAGGGAGGAAGACAGGGGGAAAAAGAGAGGAAGACAGGGAGGGATGAAGAAACAGAAAGAAGGAGGGTAGAAAAATATTTCTTCCCTATCAACTACCATCATATGATCCCTAGCTATAGAACTGGAGAGTATCATGGATATCTACTCCAATTCCCTCATTTTATAGATGAGGAAACAAGCCCAAAGAGATGAAGAAGGATTAGTGTTCCAGGTAGGAAGTAGCAGGCCTGGGTATTAATCCAGATCCTCAGACTTGAATGCAATAACAACATGAACATTTTCTCTCAAGAACCTTTTCCTTGGATTTCAACTCTTTCCTTGGAGACAGAAAAGCTATTGATGCCCTAACTGCTACTATCTCTTAGGCTAGAAAACTCCACTTTCAGATACTGGGCTATACTGAAAGAGAAGTTGGATAATGAGCAGAGTGAGAGAAATATTTTTTGGGAAGGAGCTCAAAATAAAAAAAATTAGCAAACAGAACAAGTTGAAGGGGAGAAGAAGAAGAGGGAATACAATTAAGAGAAAAAAAAGAGGGGAACAATAATTAGGTTAAAAATAGAAGAGGAAATAATAAATAAAACCCTTAAGGGAAAAGGGTAATAATGGAGAAAAAGATAAAGGGGGGAGAGGAAGAGAGCCAGTGGAAACAGTACCACCTTAAAAAGATTAAAGTAAAATAATTGAAGGAACATAATGCTGTGATTAGAACATAAGAGGGGGAAAATCATACCTTGGTGGGGGAAGAATTTTAGAGACATGTGGAAGACATCGCATGTTTTTAGACTTCATTAATTTATCAGTCAGTTTGCTGACATTTTTTTCTTGTCTAAAAAAATACCATGTGTCACATGGACAGCTCTGAAGGAGGAGAAGGAGGAGAAATACATGGGATGCTATGATGATGTATCACAGAAAATATTAATAAAATAAAAAAGAAAAAATTAAATTAACCAAATTACAATAAATAAATAAAATACACAGAAGACAATAAAAGAAAGTTCAGAAGGAAACACAGACAAGAAAGATTTTAAAATAACATATAAAATTTATTATGCACTTTTAAAAAAAGCAAATGGTCTGAAATGAAAATTCATGGTTTCATATAGAGCCCTCTTCTGTGTTTTAATCTATATATGGAATTGCTTTTTTTGTGTAAGTTCAGAATTTTTTAAATTTCAAAATGAAAATAAGTAAAAAAGATCACATAATAGACAAATTAGAGGAACAAAGAAGAAACTACCTTTCATATTTAAAGAGGATGAGTTTATGACTAAATAGATAATAAAGAGGATCACATATAATAAAATGGACAATTTTATTATGTAAAATTAAAAAGTTTTTGCATAAGCAAATCTAATGAAGTTAAAATTAGAAGACAAGTAAATGGGAAAAAATAACAGTTTTTCTTGCTAGAAAGAAATACAAGCTATCAACAACCAAATAAACGCTTTAAATGACTAAGAGAAATGCACATTAAAACAGCTTTGAAGTTCTGCCTCATAAATACTAAACTGGAAAGATAACAAAAGAGGAAAAGGACAAATGTTAGAAGAGCTGCTTGAAAATAAAGACAATGATGCACCTTTAAACCCGTGAATTGGTCAGGCCATTCAGGAAAACAGCTTGGAACTTTGCCCCCAAAATTACTTTGGCCCAGTTGTATTATTACTAGACTTATAGTTCAAGGAGATAAAAATATGAGAAAGAGGACCCATATGTACAAAAATATTTATAACTGTTCTTTTTTGTAGTGGCCAAGAACTACAAACTAAGCAAGTACTCATCAATTGGGGAAAGGCTGAACATATGGTATAGAAATGCAATGGAATATTTTATACCATAAGAAATGACAAAATAAACAACTTCAGAAGAAACTGAGAAGACCACTGTGAACTGATGAAGAGCAAAATGATCATAGCTAGTAGAAAAATTTATACAGTAACAACACTATAGAAAAAAACAATGTTTAAAGACTTTAGATCTATGATCAATGTAATGGTAAAACATGATTAGGGCAGAGAAGCAATAAACTGCAGAGAGAGAAAGAGATATACATTTTTGGGTGTGGCTACTGTGGGAATCTTTTGCTGGAATATGCATGTTTTTTAAAATTTTATTTTAATTTTTATGTTCAATGGGGTAGGCAGTGAGAGGAAGAGTTTTTATATATAGATGCACTTATACGCAAACATACGTATACACAAACATACACATACACATAAAAGAGTAACTAGGTTGCACAATGGATAGAATGTCAGGCCTGGAGTTAGGAAAACTCATTTCCCTGAGTCCAAATCTGGCCTCAGAAACTTACTATCTGTGTGACCCTGAGCAAGTCACTTTACCCCGTTTGCCTTAGTTCCTCATGTGTAAAATGAGCTGGAGAAGGAGATGGCAAAGCACTCCAGTATCTTTGCCAAGAAAACTTCAAATGGGGGTCATGAAAAGTTGGACATGACTGAAATGACTGAACAATAAAATAATACATATATATGTATGTGTATATATACATATATATGTAATATTTAAAAAGAGAAAGAAGCTCATTTTAGCAGATTTGTGAAGCATATATTGGAATAAAAATAGACTTGAGATGGGGAGACCAATTAGGAGGAGAGTATGGTAATTTAGGCAACAGGAATTCCCTAGGTGAAGAGAGAGGAGATAGATTCAAGAGGTCTTGTAGAGATAGAAATGATGGGGTTAGTAATTGACTGGATCTGAGAAATGAGAAGTTGAGAATCACATGAACCCAACTGGCTGAAAGAATGCTATACCCTGGCTTCCCTGACTTCCTTGAAGATCCCACCTTCTACAGGAAACTTTTTCCAATCCCTCCTAATTCTAGTGTTTTCCTTCTTTTAATTATTTTTTATTTATCCTTCATATAACTTGTTTGCTTGTTGTCCCCTCCATTAGATTAAAACCTCTGAGGGCAGAGAGCAGAGAAGTCTTTTGCCTCTTCTGGTGTACCCAGAGCTTAGCAGGATGCTTGGAACTTTTTAGGTGCTTAATAAGTATTTACTAATGACTGACATACAAATATATGCCTACCTTTATCCTGTGCTACTACCAAAAATTGCTGTCAATTTCTGGGAGAAGAAAAAAGAAAAATTCATTTTCCTTATTTTCTCTATCCCCACTCTAAATACTTGAAACTAGATGAAAAGGTAGAAAGGGAACACAAAAAGCCAGAGATAGTCAGGGTTTGCTTTTATGGATCTTGGAAAGGAATGGTTGGGCCAGACTTGGACTTTGAGAATAGTCACTGTTATTTTAAATCACAGCCATTCTACCTATGTGCTCTAGTTTTGTTTGAACTAGAATCCCAGAGGGTGTGTTTATATATATAAATATATATGGGGGTGGGGGGAAGGTGAGGAGAGGAAGGACTAAGAGGAAGAAATGACCTCTATTTTAACCCATATGAGTTTTGTTGTTCTTGTCTACGTAAACTTCATTCTTCACAAGGAAAATATTGTTCTGAAATTTTGAAAACAAAAAATTGTTTTGAATGATAGATTGGGAGGCAGAGAAGATTAGGGCTGGTCCCCAGTTCTTTGTTTCAACATTAAATAGCAATTATCCTTCACCTTCACCTACCACAAAAGATTTAATAAAGGCCTGCAGAAAATATATATCTCTCAATCTACAAAGTAAGACACAAAATTATACAAGAGAAAGCGAAGTATTTTTCTTTCTATGATGAGTCCAAATGAAAAAGATATTGAATTAAAATAAGAATCATCTAGATAGCATGCTTTTTCTCTCTGGTAAGCTCCTTCTTGGCCTACACTGGTCCTGCTATATCTCCTACATGAAGGCCTCCCAGTATCTCAGTGGTATTATATCCTAGGCTTTGTCCCTTTGCCAACTGAATTTTTGTTTAAAAGTAGATTTAAGTGGGGAGGAGCCAAGATGGCAGAGTAGAAAGACACGCTTATGCTAGCTCTGAAACCACAGCCTATAAAATATCTGTAAAGAAGAACTCCTAACAAATTCTGGAGTGGTGGAAGCCACAGAACAACAGAGTGGAGGAGATTTCTGTTCCAGAAAGACCTGAAAAACCCTCACCAAAGGTCCATTGCGCACGGGACCAGAGCAGGACCCAGCCCTACCTTGGCCGCACAGCCCCGGGAGGAGCAGATCTGAGCAGACTTCAGGGACGGAATCTACGGTGGCTGCGGGGATCCCTCCACCCACAGGTGCTGCAGGTCAGTGAGAGAGACTTCCGGGCTGGCCAAGAGGGGAGCAGGGTGTCTCCATAACTCAGGCCCCCTTGGGAGGCAGCAGCAGAGGCAGCGGGCGGCCAGAGGCTCCCAGAGCAGGCAGGAGCTCCGTTACAGAAGGTCTCTGCATAAACCCCCTGAGGGCCTGGGAGGTGGCCCTGCCCCAACCTGAGAACCTGATTTAATCTTAC